>CM050163.1:153576982-154776982 GCA_027410445.1 Discoglossus pictus | reverse complement strand
ATACCAATATCCGTTGCACTCACTTCCACTCTGGGGCTTGCTTCTGGCAGCAGCACACCTGCCCAGAGCCTAGTCAGCCACACCCCCCATCAATGTCTGCTTTCCAGGATTTTAAAGGGAAGTTGCACCAATTAGGAGTTCTTCAGAAGTTTTAACTCCTTCACTTCTATCAAGAAATCCATACTCCACTTGCTTGTCATAACTTCTAAGGAGCAAACGATCACAATGGTTATCATAAAATGTTTACAATACTGACCACATGAGATATAAATCAGATCTGGTCAGTACAACAGAAGAAATATAACTTTAGAGAAGAACAATTCAATTCTTATAATGGAACCAAAAGAAATAGTTCAATACACCTACATATATTCTTTATCTGGTCAATAAACCAGAATGACTATTACCTAGGAGAAGTGGATTCAATTAATCTACACACAGCAAGTATAACTGAAAAGTTTAAAAACAGGATGACACAGCTCTGGAATACTCTGTGTGAACAAAAAAAAACAAGCGATGGGGAGAAAAAAAAAGGTTTACATATTGATACATGCAAAACATGTAGTGTTATTTGTATAGATGTCAATAACCTATAATTATTGGACACATTTTTTTTTTATATTATTTTTTTTATTTTGTGAATTCCTGTATGTTTTGGAGTGAATAACAATTTGCTACAAAGCATGAATTACATGGCTATAACTAGAAGATTTTAAGTGTTTGTTACAGTGACAATAATAGGAGCCTACGACATAATTTAGGCCATTTTCATTTTAAATATTTTTCTTGTAAATATTAATTTATTGTTTTATCGACTCTTTGTTAAAATATAAAATTAAGTGAGATGTGATTAAAAAATAGATGTGGTTTTGTTCATGTATGTTCATGGTGTGCACTGCATATAGTTCACTTGGTTCAGTATCAGATAGCACTAATTGGAGATCAGCATGCTATAATGTTCTTTTTCAAAGCTCCCTGAAAAACAATGGAGAAAAAAATCACTAAAATAAAAAGACATACAATAAAATCTCCCTCCTCCTACTCTTGTCCACAGAGGACCACAGAGGGGTTAGATTCCACTATTGTAGCTGATAGTCCAGCTAGTTCCTTGGTGTTCCACATGAGTTTTTTTTCTTCCTCCTCCTGAGCAATGTCCTCAGAAATAGAACAGACATATACAGCCTTATTAAATCTCAGCCTCGTAAATAAAAGGCTTCTACTTAAACCCTACGTACTGCAAAATTTCTCAAAGTTACAACGCTATTACATTAGCCCTGCTGCGAGCAACGTGTGAGCTGCGCAGCAGGGCCGTCCGTATGAACACTGTTAAAATGTACATGAGGGATGACAGCCTGCGAGATGATCTTGCAGGCTCCCGCACCTCATCAATTAGTACAGGGGTCCTAAACGGTACCTCTGCGGCAGTCCTCCACATAAACCCTGCCATGGGGGGTACTCCAACTACCCCCACGACACCTAAAATGAACCCCCCTCTATGTGGGGGGTCCCCATCGGGACCCCCGAAATGTCCCCACATTAACACCTTTTTGCAGGGATCCATAGGGACCCCCGCAGCCCCCACACATTAACCCCTTGCAGCGGTGGTCCCCGATCGGCACCGATCAGGCCCCCGCTGCATTTAAAACTTTTAAATTCCCCGCCACAGCTCCTTAAAGGGCCAGCGGTACACTATTAACAATCATGGCCGCAGCAAAAAAAAATGAACCTCCCTCTATGCTGGGGGTCCCCATCGGGACCCCCGAAGTGTCCCCACATTAACCCCTTGCTGCAGCGGTCAATAGAGACCCCTGCAGACCCCCAAATTAACCCCTTGCAGCGGGGGTCCCCGATCGGAACCAATCGTGACCCCGCTGCATTTCAATTTTTTTTTTCCGCCTCTTTAAAGGACCGTAAAGGTCCTGAAAAGGACTCACACTAAAAAATATTAACCCCAGGCAACTAAACTTTACCCCATAACTCATGGGAGTCAATACAGACCCCTATAAGCACTTAATTAAACCCATAGTTCATGGTGATCTGAAGGGACATATCAAAGGTAAGTGGTCTTAATTATTTTATTTTAGCTTAGAATTAGGGTTTCTGTAGTTAGGATTTATTGTATATTAGATAGATAGGGGGATGTATTTGATATAGTTAGGATTTATTGTATTTTAAATAGATTGTATGTTAGATAGATAGGGGCTATTTTATGTGTATTATATGTAATGTATTGTATGTAATGTATTATATGTAATGTATTGAATGTAATGTAATGAATTGTATGTATGTATTTTATTGTGTATGTCTGTCTTTCCTTTTCAGATGTGATTTTTCTTTTCTGTAGTGGGGGGTTGTAATGTATTTTTTATTTTCTGTAATGTAGGTTTTTTATTTTTTTTAAGTAGAGTGGTGGGGGGGTTATTAGGTGGTAGGTAGTGTAAGTGTTAATAGATTAGTGTAGAGGGGTGTTAGTTTAGATTTAATGGTTTATTGGGGGTTATAGTGTAGTGTTTGTAGTTAGTGTCATGATGGTCCTTGTGGACCGTCATGGCACTTACGTGGTTAATGTTAGGATTTTAACAGCCCCATAAGGGTCATAATATACCCTTATGGGACTGATAGGGTTAAATAGAGGCTTATGAGGGTCTGTATTGACCCCCATAAGTGACAGGGTTAATTAAGTGCTTATGGGGTTCTGTATTGACCCCCATGAGTCATAGGGTTAATTAAGGCCTTATGGGAGTCTGTTTTGACCCCCATGAGTTATAGGGTTAATTATTGTGTTTATGGGGGTATGTATTGACCCCCATGAGTTATGGGGTTAATTAAGTGCTTATGGGAGTCTGTATTGACCACATGAGTTATAGGGTTAATAAAGGCATAATGGGGGGTCTGTATTGTTCTCCATGAGTGACAGGGTCAATTAAGTGCTTATGGGGGTCTGTATTGACCCCCATGAGTTATAGGGTTAATTAGGTGCTTATGGGGGTCTGTATTGACCCCCATGAATTATAGGGTTAATTTAGGACTTTTGGGGCTCTGTATTGACCCCCATGAGTTACAGGGTTAATTAGGGCCTTATGGGGGTCTGTATTAACCCCCATGAGTTATAGGGTTAATTAAGGCCTTATGGGGGTCTGTATTGACCCCATGAGTTATAGGGTTAATTATTGGCTTATGGAGGTCTGTATTGAGACCCCATGAGTTATAGGGTTAATTAAGGCCTTATGGGTGTCTGTATTGACCCCCATGAGTTAGAGGGTTAACTATTGGCTTATGGGGGTCTGTATTGACCCCAATGAATTATAGGGCTAATTAAGGCCTTATGGGGGTCTGTATTGACCCCATGAGTTATAGGGTTAATTATTGGCTTATGGGGGTCTGTATTGAGACCCAATGAGTTATAGCGTTAATTAAGGCCTTATGGGGGTCAGTTTTGACCCCCATGAGTTATAGGGTTAACTATTGGCTTATGGGGGTCTGCATTAACCCCCATGAGTTATAGGGTTAATTAAGGCCTTATGGGGGTCTGTATTTACCCCCATGCGTTATTGGGTTAATTAAGGCCTTATGGGTGTCTGTATTGACCCCCATGAGTCATAGGGTTAATTATTGGCTTATGGGGGTCTGTATTGACCCCCATTAGTTATAGGGTTAATTAAGGCCTTATGGGGGTCTGTATTGACCCCCATGAGTTATAGGGTTAATTTAGGCCTTATGGGGGTCTGTATTGACCCCATGAGTTATAGGGTTAATTATTGGCTTATGGGGGTCTGTATTGAGACCCCATGAGTTATAGGGTTAATTAAGGCCTTATGGGAGTCTGTTTTGACCCCCATGAGTTATAGGGTTAACTATTGGCTTATGGGGGTCTGTATTGACCCCCATAAGTTATAGGTTTAATTAAGGCCTTATGGTGGTCTGTATTGACCCCCATGAGTTATAGGGTTAATTAAGGTTTTATGGGGGTCTGTGTTGACCCCCATGAGTTATAGAGTTAATTATTGGCTTAAGGGGGTCTGTATTGACCCCCCTGAATTATAGGGTTGATTAAGGCCTTGTGGGGGTCTGTATTGACTCCCATGAGTTATAGGGTTAATTAAGGCCTTATGGGGGTCTGTTTTGACCACCATGAGTTATAGGGTTAATTATTGGCTTATCGGGGTCTGTATTGACCCGCATGAGTTATAGGGTTAATTAAGGCCTTATGGGGTTCTGTTTTGACCACCATGAGTTATAGGGTTAATTATTGGCTTATGGGGGTCTGTATTGACCCCCATGAGTTATAGTGTTAATTAAGGCCTTATGGGGTTCTGTTTTGACCCCCATGAGTTATAGGGTTAATTAAGGCCTTATGGGGGTCTGTTTTGACCACCATGAGTTATAGGGTTAATTATTGGCTTATGGTAGTCTGTATTGAGACCCCATTAGTTATAGGGTTAATGAAGGCCTTATGGGGGTCTTTTTTGACCCCCCATGAGTTATAGGGTTAATCACCCCCATGAGTTATAGGGTTTATTAAGGCCTTATGGGGGTCTATATTGACCCCTATGAGTTATAAAGTTAATTATTGGATTATGGGGGTCTGTATTGACCCCCATGAGTTATAGGATTAATTAAGGCCTTATGGGGGTCTGTATTGATCCCCATGAGTTATACGGTTAATTAAGGCCTTATGGGGGTCTGTATTGACCCCATGAGTTATAAGGTTAATTATTGGCTTATGGCGGTCTGGATTGAGACCCCATGGGTTATAGGGTTAATTAAGGCCTTATGGGGTCTGTTTTGACCCCCATGAGTTATAAGGTTAATTATTGGCTTATGGGGGTCTGTATTGACCCCCATGAGATATAGGGATAATTAAGGCCTTATGGGGGTCTGTATTGACCCCCATAAATTATAGGGTTAATTAAGGCCTTATGGGGTCTGTATTGACCCCATGAGTTATAGGGTAAATTTTTGGCTTATGGGGGTCTGTATTGACCCCCATGAGTTATAGTGTTAATTAAGGCCTTATGGGGTTCTGTTTTGACCCCCATGAGTTATAGGGTTAATTAAGGCCTTATGGGGGTCTGTTTTGACCACCATGAGTTATAGGGTTAATTATTGGCTTATCGGGGTCTGTATTGACCTGCATGAGTTATAGGGTTAATTAAGGCCTTATGGGGGTCTGTTTTGACCACCATGAGTTATAGGGTTAATTATTGGCTTATGGGGGTCTGTATTGACCCCCATGAGATATAGGGATAATTAAGGCCTTATGGGGGTCTGTATTGACCCCCATAAATTATAGGGTTAATTAAGGCCTTATGGGGGTCTGTATTGACCCCATGTGTTATAGGGTTAATTTTTGGCTTATGGGGGTCTGTATTGACCCCCATGAGTTATAGGGTTAATTAAGGCCTTTTGGGGTTCTGTTTTGACCCCCATGAGTTATAGGGTTAATTAAGGCCTTATGGGGTTCTGTTTTGACCACCATGAGTTATAGGGTTAATTATTGGCTTATCGGGGTCTGTATTGACCCGCATGAGTTATAGGGTTAATTAAGGCCTTATGGGGTTCTGTTTTGACCACCATGAGTTATAGGGTTAATTATTGGCTTATGGGGGTCTGTATTGACCCGCATGAGTTATAGGGTTAATTAAGGCCTTATGGGGGTCTGTATTGACCCCTATGAGTTATACTGTTGATTAAGGCCTTATGGGGTCTGTATTGACCCCCATGAGTTATAGGGCTAATTTTAGTTGCCTGGGGTTAATATTTTTTAGTGAGACCATTTAGGACCTTTACAGTCCTGTAAGGACCTGCAAGGCGGGAATTTTAAAAATTTAAATGCAGCGGGGTCACGATTGATGCCGATCGGGGACCCCCGCTGCAAGGGCTTAATGTGGGGGGGCTGCGGGGGTCTGTATTGACCCCCATGAGTTATAGGGTTAATTAAGGCCTTATGGGTGTCTGTATTGACCCCCATGAGTTATAGGGTTAATTAAGGCCTGATGGGGGTCTGTATTGACCCCCATGAGTTATAGGGTTAATTATTGGCTTATGGAGGTCTGTATTGACCCCCATGAGTTATAGGGTTAATTAATGGCTTATGGGGGTCTGTATTGACCCGCATGAGTTATAGGGTTAATTAAGGCCTTATGGGGGTCTGTATTGACCCCCATGAGTTATACGGTTGAATAAGGCCTTATGGGAGTTCTGTATTGACGCAAAATGAGTTATAGGGCTAATTGTAGTTGCCTGGGGTTAATATTTTTTAGTGAGACCTTTTAGGACCTTTACGGTCCTTTAAGGACTCGCGAGGCGGGAATTTTAAAAATTGAAATGCAGCGGGGTCACGATTGGTGCCGCAAGGGGATATGTATATGGGAGCAGGGGGGAGCCTCACACTGCTGTCTCGGGCTGCTCCGAGGCAGCACGTAGAGGCTTTAGGATCCATTGCTAGCACTTTTTGTGCTCATAGGGATTCTTCCGAGATGCGAGAATCACTCGTAGTTTTAAGGCTGCATGTGACTCCGTAGCTCTCTCTGAGCCTATTCTCTGCTATTTTTCCGAGTCATCTCGCAAAGCAGGCTGCGAAGCATTCGGTCCTCGCAAACAGAAAAAAACCTGCCTTTTGCGAGAAGTACGAGGGAGAATTTAATGAGGCCTATAGTTTGTTATTCACATAAGCATAACAGCAATCAGTGTTGGTAGTAAAATTTTCAATTACATTTTGCAAGGATTAATAGACATTTTGATAACTCTAAAATGGGTCTGGGAATTTATATAATCTAGGAGCCTCATTCAATTCGAAGGCCGTATCTCGAGGTGTATAGGCTGTTTGTCTGCAGGCAGTCTGCTACAAATCCAGTGCTATTCAATTGAACAAGGGCGCTAGTTACGGGCCGTAGCATCAAACCCTTCTGCGACCACAAACTGTTAATGGGCTGGACTAGATGCAGTCTGCAGTTATGATCCAATCACGGTATAACAGAATTTGACACAGGCCTATCAGCCAATAGAAATCAGTCTAGCCAAAGATGATTGAAAGAGAGAGATTATGCTTTGTCTGATAGAGGAGAGTTTTCAGAGCAGTATATTGCGATTTTGTTCTTTTATATTTATCTATTTACAAATTAAAACTTCCTCTTTGATTATACATATTTACAGATTACACATAACACCAATACACAATAAATTAAATTACACACATAGATACACATAGAGCTAGGTCACTCCATATACACACCACCATCCTATCCGCCACACCCCATTCCCCAACAGTTAATAAAGACACATAAAACACACATTTTTTCCCTTCATATATATGCAGAAACATTTATTTTTATTTATCCTTATATTCTTTTGGGGATTTAAATGGAGGGAGGAGAGAGGTGGGGAGAGGAGTGGAGAGAGGCGAGGAGGAGGAGATGAGAAGAGGTGGGGAGGAGAGAGAGGTGGCCCTGGGGAGTGGTGAAGGAGAGGAGGTGATGAGTGGCAGAGGAGAGGAGGAGTTGGTGGAGGTGGAGGAGCTGTCACAGGGCCCTGAACTACACACACCAGGAGAATGTGGTCCTCCTTGTGGATGCCTCATCTGTGGATGCCCCGTTATTCTTGCGGCCCCTGCCATAGAATCCAGGCTATGCTAGGGGCACCCCTCCAGTGCCATACTCGTCTCCTCTTGTGCCACTCAATAAATCTGTATTGGGTGCTGTTTAGGAAGGGATCTTAGGGAGGGAAGCTAATATACAAAGGGGTTTGTGAGGGGCACTGAGTGAATTGGTACTGGGGAGAAGTGCAAACTTTTTTTACAACCCATCCCAAAGATATTATTTTTTTTGCATCAGGTTCCTCCATGCTTTAGCTCTCAGAAATAAGCACAATGAAAACATTTTAAAAAAAGTGTGAAAAACTTTGTCTATTTTATGTGTTTTATTACTTGTGACAATAATAACTTACTGCTAATGGGGTAATGGGACAAAATATGTGCCAGGCTGTATGTGTGGCTGGTATGTAGTATGTGGTATGTAAAATGTGCATTTGTGTTTCATGTAGTAAGGGTTATGTAACAAGGTATATGGATGGGGGTATGTATTAGAGTAGGATCGGTATGGGGTGTAGGTTAGATTGCATGGTGTTCCTAGAGAAACGTGTTATAAATATTAATATGGGGATATGAAGACTATGATTATTATCATTATTATTATTATTACTAGTGAATTGCCTGTCAAAAATGATGGCATGATTTCATTTTATACATTGTGTTTTCTGTTTGTTTCTGTACTATCGCTCTATGTACCATATGTGTTTTTCTATACAGCTCCTGTCTCTTTTGAGACTTTGTACCAAATATGTAATAATGCAGTCAAGCATACATTTTTTTTTTTTTATTAAATCAATTTTTTTTCTCTAAACCAATAATAAACAATATTTGTATATGAGACAGCAAACATTTATTTTATGTAATATACATTAATCTCCTACCAATGTATAACTACTATTTTAACATGTGATGTTCGAAGTGGAATAACCCCTTAAACTATAAATGTTCTTTTAACAAATATTGAACACTATCTTAATTTTAAACTGCAGCCATTTTTTTTACTATACATGAAGATTCTAACAATGTACAACTAATATGGTTACATGTCATATTATATTGTTTTTTTATATACAATAATACTAAACATTTTCTATCTGCTAAAAAAATAAGTTATAATGTACACATGAATATGTCATTTAATCTCCCAAATACTATATAACTTGTTTTATCTTCAAACAAATACTGAACACTATCTTCATATTAAACTGCAACCATTTAATTTGTCTTACTATACATGAAGATACTAACCAATATTTTTACATCATATTATTTTATTTTATTTTTTTGTTATACACTAATATTAATCATTTTCTATCTGCTAAAACACTAAATTATAATTTACACATGAATACATCTAATGTAACCTCCCTTAAACTAATAACACATGTTAAATATATACATATTTACTATTTCTGTCCATTCAACATATTATTTACATGTCCATAAAATGTTATCCTTTTTTTTTTTTCTTACAACACCTCATCATATACAGTATGTTTGCTAAATACTCTCCCATCCCCTAATAATTCACCTTGACTTTCTGTTTGTTTGACCAAGACTTTAATTTCTAATGGATTTGTGCATCTTGAAATTGCCATATAGAGTTGTCCATGGGCAAATCCTGGTTCCTCCAAAAACAGGCCATTATGGAAATTGTCTTCTTTAAAGGACAAAACGCACAGCTACTCTCACTTGGACCCAAATCTATTCTTGGAATGAATACTGTTTCTCCTTTATGGGTACCATTTAGAATTTCAGCATGTATGAAATGCTCTCTTAAATCCTGAACAATTAATCTGGTCGCATTACAAAGTCCTTTTTTTGGGTTCATATTTCTCAGTAACATGACAATTGCCCCTTTTTTGAGCTGCAAAATATGTGGTGGCATTCCAGATGGTGTTAATGAATTTATAAATTCAGATGTAAAGTTTGCTTCACTCTGTTTGTCATCAGCCAGTACAGAATTTGCACTACAATATTATTTTTTTTGGGTGCCATCCATTAATTTAAAAATGTAATTATTTAGCTGCAATGCATCTTTTATTTTTTATGTTAATATTACTTTGTGTGCAAGCTCTGAGTAATCATTGTTACTTATTACATTTTGAAATATAGCTGATATTAGTAACTCTTTACAAATATTTTCATGTGGAATTTCAACAGTATCTTCAGGTAATTTACTTATGATCTGTGTTTTGCCTTAATTAACCATACATTTAATTAGTTTTGGCCTTCTGATCTCATATTTTTCTCCAATTTAAGATGTGTAAATAGTTTCCATAGTGGACTAGACTTTATACATTTTTCCACAATGTATGTACGATTTCCATGGACAACCACTGGTAAGGTTTGACTACAATCGTCACCTAACAACATCACCTTGCCTCCAAAAGGCAAATCATTAGCCATCATTACACGTAACATCCGATCAATACATTTAAGAGCATGGCAATACATCATTGTTGCTTCATCAATTATAAGGATTTTACTTTTTTAAAGATTTTTTGTTTGAAATTATGTAATTCTAATATCTAAAGTTTAGATCCACTATGCACAGTTCTGCCATCTTCCAACGAAAGGGCAGCAATTCCTGTAGTTGCAAAGGGAACTACCATGTCACCTTTACTTCTAATTAAATTCATCAATAAATGATATAGAAAGGTTTTGCCAGATCCACCGGGTCCATCTAGATTGTATGGAATGTATTGCTTTCAATTGCAATGTATTTAAAGTGTCTATTTTCTCTTCTGCTTTTTGTTTTTCCACATCACTGTCATACTCTTCATAGTTTATGTTGTGTATAATTCCTGGATCTGGACAGCTTAATCCGTGACAAAGCAGTATCTCTTGAATTTGCATTAAGCTTTTTAATTCTGCAATGGACTAACTGTATCTTTTCAGAAAGTCTTCACACATGTTTGATTTAAATTTGTTCTACAAAGCTAATGCATTAGGCACATTACAAAATATGCAATTGAAAGCAAACTGTTCCCTCATCTGCCTTGGCATTTGACATACTGCTGCTTCTTCTAGACATCTTTCCCATTCATTATCTTCATGGAAGTTTTTATTTCGCACAGCTAATTGAAATGTTTCATAAACTATGTCGTTCACTGTGTGTAAATGTTCATAACTTTGTGCACCAGGAACATTTAAAAATAGTAATCTTAAACTAAAAGGTTCAATGTCTCTTGGACTAACAGTATAAATTATTGGGATAATTTTATTGCCACTCCTTTTTCTTTGTCGCAATGCACCCTTGATAAAAACGTAATGATATGTAATCAATGTATCAATGTATAATAATTTATTTTCTTCAATGTTGTTACAATTTAATGTAAATCAAACAGTAAGCGTTGTTTCTCAATTTTCATTTTGGGCCAGAGCATTTCTTTCATCCCCAGCATGAAAGTAAACTAATTGTCTTTGTGGCAAATGTACAGCTAATTGATAGACGGCATGTAAGTGATCATACATTTCAAACTTAAGAAGACGCCACATTGCTTCTGGAGCACTTACATACCGAGCATCTAGATAACATGAAAAATAGATAAAAATTGGATTATCTTGCTCGTTTTGTGCATCCTGCACAACTACAGTTGCTGCATCATATCCTTTGTAAATATATGTATACACATATTTTATGGATTTGATTGAATTGCAATATTCCACATTTATGTGTGCATTGTACTTCATCAGCAAATGTGGATTATATGGAACCACATATCGATTATCCACAATTTTTTGCATAATAAATGCATTTTGTCCTTCTCTTCTTCTATACAAAGGGTAACCATCACAATTTGCTTACATTTAAAATCTAAATTATTTTGGGAATTCTTTGGTGCATTTCTTATTTTCCATACATAGTTATTGTGGATTCATATCTCCACATGGCCCATGAATCATGCAATGTGTTACAATTTCATAAAGTTTTGAATGTTTTTCCAGATCTGGTAGTTCAGCAATAATCACTGAATCCACTTTCTCAGCCTTATTCAATGAATCTTTTTCTTGGAGTATTAAAAGTATGTATGCATGTGGAAGTGCTCTTTTTTTAAATGTAATAGTATACACATAAGCCACACATTTCCCAAATAAATATGTGATGATTATGTCATGCATTAATGTTGTTAGTTTTATCTCTGGCCATTACATGCAAATGGAATAAAACAATCTGGTTTCCCAAATGTTGTTACAATAGCCATTGAATCATTGTTTCTTTCTTGCATATTGTGAGGAGATCCTTGGGAAGAAGATGGCAAAATGATGCCTCTGCCAGCTGGCAGTTCTCTGTTTGTAGCCAATTCAGCTACGTAATCCATCAAACCACAATATTGTTCTACACAAAACGTATTTTGTTGAAATGTGATAACATTTAAATTATTTGCTTCACCTTGTCGATATGAATCAATGATCCATTGTTGTGTGAGTTTTCCCCTATATAAAATTGGATTAAATTCATTGCAAATAGAAGTTTGTGCCACTTTATATTCCAACATTGAAATATTGTTTCTGACACACACTTTACTATTTGTATAACTTTCCAATATTAATTTTAGTTTCCATCCTGCCTCCCCATTTGGAAAAAAAATTGGATATGTCATTGGATCCAAATTACGACTTAATATATTTATGCTTCTGAAAGTTGCTCTGGATTTGTGGGAGATATTATAATATCCTTTTCAAATGGGGGTTCCCCATCAACA
This sequence comes from Discoglossus pictus, assembly GCA_027410445.1. Lineage (NCBI taxonomy): Eukaryota > Metazoa > Chordata > Amphibia > Anura > Alytidae > Discoglossus > Discoglossus pictus. Next base: position 154,764,685 of record CM050163.1, on the reverse strand, counting down.
TTTTTAAAAACCATGGAAACCTCATTTGAAGTTGTTAAATTATAACGTCTTTAATCACAATGGTGATCTCTTTTTAGAACCATATTCACTCTTGGCATAGGCAACTGATTCTGTTCAGCATGACTCTGTTGTTCTCTTTCTACTTCTGCTAGTTTTTGGTATGCTTTAGTATATGGGTTGTTGACCATAATGTTATAAAGCTCCTGAAAAACTGTGGGTAACCATTTTATATTTCCAGAAAGCGTCATACGTTGTTCGTCTGCTTCCATTGTATCTAGGACATATAGTTGAGCAAATTTTCTTTGCTCTCTTGCTTCTGGGTGCAAATGTGCACTGTTATATGACCTGATGTTTAGTTTGAAATTCATATAATTTGGAAATGTTGGATCACTCATGATACTTGTTAAATATTGTGGAAATGGGTTTCTTTCTGGCAGTTTTACCTTTTATTTCTGACAGAAACTATTAAACTCACCATCTCTTGGTCTTTTGAAAATGATACGCCCCACAATACTGACAAACCACAGTCTCTACTGTTGGACATGTAAATAACGGACTATTATGAGAACATATATCACTACTACTTTGTATATTTACATTAATCTCATTACCATTTTTTTCCCATGCATTAATTTTTTCAGTTTATTTTTTTCATTGTTAGCTCACTCATGCCGAGTTTTTCCATTTGCAGGCATTCTTCTTTTCTTTGCAAGTCTCTCACGGTCTTCTTCTCTTAACCTTCTCAAAATCTCTGGCAACTGTCGATCTCTCCATCTTTGTTTGTGTTCCCTTGCCAGACTGTATTTTTCTTCTTCGATGTTTTCTGCGTTATCCGCCATTGTAATCTGTAATTGTAAATGTACTTTTTATTTTCGTCCTTTTTTCTTAATTCATTCAATCCACAACAATAATTGATGCTCTTCTAATTTTAAATCTATTCTGTTATTAATTAACTTGGTCTAATCTATTTTTCTCTTGCGCTATCTTTACATTTTTTATTCAGAGCGCAAACTGTAAAATAAAATAAAAAATAATTATTACTTATTTTTTAATTAATAGCGTCCTACATTTCTTTAATGTCTCCTTTTTTTTTTTTTACAGTTTTAATTTATCCTTTATAAATATATGTGGTATTAGTTTTTTTTTTTTTTTATCAAGCAACAATTTTCTTTCTGTTAAATATTGCTATACATGATTACCATTGTCCCCACCACTTTTTTTAACTGTTAATTACATTCTATCATTTTCCCATCTTTTTACTGTAAATTTAAAAATTGCTTATTTAATTAATATGAAATGAATTATACTTTACCTATTCTGTGTTATTTTGTGTAATCGAAATCCAAAAGATCTTTCAATCTCTCTTCATAAAGTACACCAGCAGATTAATGTCCAGTTACACTGTTCATCACCAGCCTTAGTCACGAGACAAAACCGTCGGGTTTGGCAGGAAAAGCAGAGCTTACACTTTATTTTGGCATTTGCAGGCCTTGTGATGAGTGCTGTTGGTTAATTTTTTCAAAGTCTTACATGCCTTGTGATGAGTGCCTAAATGCTACTGCTTTCAGCCTCGTTTTGAGTTTGTTTATGGCCACCATTTTTTTTCCTTGCTTAGCCGATTTTTGATCCTCTGTAAATGCCAATAAAACCTAAAATTAGCTTGCATCCTCACTCACAGACATCCTGCCTATCCCCCTGTGCTGTGTGTGAGGTTGTAAGTACATTTTTTAAGTAATTTGCATCTTTTGGTGGTCTTCTGAGTTACGTAGTTGAAAAACATGGCAGCCGCTAAAGTTGTATTTTTTTCTAAGTGTTGCGTGGCTTGCACTCCTTGTGTTCCTGGCAATGTTTGCCTTCGGAGCTCATTGCCAGCCTTTATCAAATTCTTGCATGCCTCACGATGATTGCTTTTGCCGCTCATTGTGGGCCTGGCAAGTCTCACAGTGAGCGACTTTTGGCGTTCATCTTGCACCTTCGGCGTTCATTGCCAGGCTTTTTCAAAGACTTGCGGGCTTTAGCATTAGCACCTATGTCCCTCATCCTAGGCCTGACAATGAGTGCCTTCGGCACTCATTGCCAGCATTTTGGAAGTCTTGCGGGCCATGCCATGAGCGCCTTTGGCGCTCAATGCAGCAAGTTGTGCTGGCGTTGCAATGAGCGCCTATGGTGCTTATCGGGAGGTTCCCAATGAGCGCCTTCTGCGCTCATTGTGCATGGGCAAACCTGTATTTTTTAACATTGTGTGATGACGACTAGCAATACAACAACTATTATATGTGATTATTATTATTATGCTTTATTTTAACAATATATTTTTTTCGTGCTATCACACTGCAAAAGAATGGAGGGCCTTGCAAACTTACAATATAATTTACAGGGAATTTACAAAGAAAAATAGACACAGGGGAGGGAGAAAGGGGGAAGAGACACAGGGAATGGGGAAAGAGACACAGGGGAGGGAGAGAGAGGAAGAAATACAGGGTAGGAAGAAAGACACACATGGGAGGGGAAAGAGACACAGTGGAGGGGGAACGACACAGGGGAGGGGGAGGAGACACAGGGGAGGGGGAGAGATACAGGGGATGGAAGGGGGGGAGAGAAACAGGGGAGGGGTAAAGAGACACAGGGGAGGGGGAAAAAGACACATGGGATGGAGGAAGTAGAGAAACAGGGGAGGGAGAGGGAGGAAGAGACACAGGGTATAGAGAGAGGTGGAAGAGATACAGGGAGGGGGAAAGACACAAATGTGGACAGGGAGAAAGACACAGAGATGGGGAAGAGACACAGGGGAGGAGTAAAGACACAGGGGAGGGGGAAGAGACACAGGGGAGGGAAAGTGGGGGAGAGACACATGGGAGGGGGAAACAGACACAGGGGAGGGGGAAAAGACACAGGGGTGAGAGAGGGAGGAAGGGACATGAAGGAGGGGGAAGAGACACAGGGGGAGGACAAGGGGGAAATAGACACAGGGGGGAAAGAGACACAGGGGAGAAGGGAAAGGACACAGGGGAGGGAGAAGGGCTAAAAACACAGGGGGTGAAGGAGACAGAAGGGATGGAGAGGATGGTGTAAAGGAGACACAAGGGAAGAAGTAGATAGGTGGGAGAGACTAGCAATGAGCGCCAAAGGCGCTCATTGCGAGACCCTCGATGAGCACCGAAGGCACTCATCGCGAGGCCAGTAAAGCAGAGGTGGGGGAGAGGCTTGCAATGAGTGCTTCCCATCAAGTAGAGGGGGGGAGAAGTAGAGGGGAGGAGGGTCTCGCAATAAGCACCAAAGGCACTCCTTGCGAGGCCCGTTATGAGCGCCAGAGGCGCTCGTCGCAAGGCCAATAAAGTAGAGGGGAGAGGTTGCAGTCATTTTTGATGGGCAAGTCACTATTATATATATATATATATATATATATATATATATATATATATATATATATATATATCATTATTTACCACCCAACCCCCTCACAGCCATATTTACCACCCAGGGCCCCCTTAGCAGCAATATTCACTACCCAACCACCCAGAGCCCCTCAGAGACAGCATTCACCCCCCAAAACCCCCTCAGCAGCATCATTCACCCCCCAAAAAAAACAGGCACCCTTTGTTGCACCATTCAACCCCACCAAGCCCCTCAGCAGCCATATTCAACCCCAACAACCCTGGGCCACCCTCAGAAGCATCCATTCACCATCGCACCCCCTCAGATGCCATATTCACCCACAAACCCCCCAAGGCCTCCTCAGCAGCAAAATTCACTCCCCAACCCCTTAGGAGCACCGTTCACCACCCCAAAACTCCAGGGCCATCTCAGCAGCATATTTCACCCCCCCCCCCAATAAACAGGCCCCCCTTGTTGCACCATTCAACCCCACAAAGGCCCCCCGCAGCCATATTCACCCCCCAACACCCCGGGCCCCCCTAAGTAGCACCATTCAACCTCCAACCCCCTCAGATGCCATATTCACCCTCAAACCCCCCAGGTACCCCACAGCAGCAATGTTCACTCCCCAACCACCCTGGAGCACCATTCACAACCAAAAAAACCTGGTCCCCCTCAGCAGCATCATTCACTCCCCCCAAAAAAACAGGGCCCCCTTGTTGCACCATTCATCCCCCTCAAGCCTCCTGCACTTCATTCACCTTCACAGAGCAAGGGCCCTGATGCAGCGCACTGGCTGCACCGGCAGTAGCTCCGCCCCTAAGTGTGTGGGATCGCTAGTAATGCTTTACATAAAATAATTCACCTAGAACACACTGAGACAATGATTTTGGTGCATGTTTGAAACCTCTGCTGCGTCACATTATTTTGACTTGTGACACTTGTAAATCACTGCATTTATGTTTGCAGAAATATACTACAGAACATGCAGCAGACTGATATGAATTCTGTAAACCCCTTTCATTTCAACAATTCTGTAATAAAAAAATGATTTGTCAAGGACATATGACCCTGCTAACAAATTGTTTATTTCACATTCTCTGTGTGTAGTGTATTCTTAATGGTGAGGTCACCAAGTTAGACACTGCAGTGGTAAAACAATTCTTAACCCTTAAAAGCATATGTTTCATCTAGCCTAATGAAACGCACTAAATCATAAATCATTGCTGTATTTAATAGGGGCTACCATATTGTCCTCTCTCACTCCTATCACTCAGAGTTTGTAATGTGTGTGATGGATGGTAGTAAGCCGTGAATTTCCATATTATATTATCTGATGAACACAGCATGCCCAGGGAAACGGTACTGGTCCACACAGCCATGTGGTGCAGCTTATAGAACTGGAGTTAGTACGACATGCACACATCTGATATGGACATGACATATTATACCACTATAGTGCCCATTGAAACTGACAACTTTAATTATTTAATAATAAATAACAATATTTAGATCAAACATAACAATTCACTGCCAAAGGGTAAATCAAATAATATTAATTAAAATGACATTATTCTTACTTTTTTGTCTGCCAGTGTATTTCACATTCTATTATATAAAATGTAGACAAACATGAGAAATCATGAAGAATTGAGTTTTCATTCAGACTACAAGGAGAACATCCAATCTCTTGTTAAACTATTTTAAAGTTATAATACCTTCATAAGAAAAAAAAAAAACTTTAGGTGGGAAATATGGAGCAGAGATGTAAATCTGAAGCTTAGCTGTTATACTCTTATCTCTCCTTGAAATGCTGATCCCACATGACATCAAACTAATTTTGCAAAACTAGCAAATAGAAAATAATATTATCAATGCTTGACATTATATATCTGTTCAAATATATCAGTGCAGAAAAGATGCATATTTTAATACACAGTTATATTATTTGGTAAAATAATCAGTTATTATCTAGTTTACTTAATTTAGCATAATAGGAGTATGGTGAAAAAATGTATAAGCAATAATTCTGATAATATGTTTCATCTTTATTATTGTACCATTGCATTTCATGGTTTACAGTATAATTGTAGAAATTAGAGCACAGACTCTACTGGGAGACAGGCTTTTTAAATGGGAGGCTCAAATGGAACCTCCTCTCAATCCTGCCTTCATGACTTTTCTTGTGCTGCCGATATTTTTTGGAACTCCTTGCTTCGCTCCACTAGGCTATCGTCCTTCCTCAAAAGCTTCAAAAACTCACTAAAAAACATATCTGTTTAAAGAAGCTTATCACCTTCACCCTTAATGTGCGCAATGCATTGATCACTTTCTTGTACGAAGCCCATATCCTATTGATTGTATGTTTGTGTTTTTTTTTATCTTGAAACGTGCTTTAGGGAAAGAGCTATGTATGCTTGATTTTAAGCTCAAGGACAGGGTCCTTCATTCTTTTGCAATGAGTTAAAATAGTTTTTGCCTTGTGCTTAATTCCTATATAAAACAACAGAATATGTATTAATATGTATTATTAATAAATATATTAATAATAATAATAATAATAATAATAATAATCACCCATCTACAATTGTAGAAAGTGCTGTGGATCCATTTTATAATTTATTGACAGTTTTTTTAATTGTATCATGCGTTTCTTGTTGTATATTATGTATATAGCATAGCATATTTTCAGGGTAATATTACTTTAACATCAGAAGCCACTTCCAGTAGCTAACAGTGATGCTCAGTTTGCTCCGACTCCCAGGGCAGGCTAGGTCCCTGAGTTGACTCAAACCCACGGGATGTGGTAGATCAGGCTCCATAGACTTCTATGGGACAATCCATGGATCTGATTAAGTCATCCAGTATAGTTAAATATACTGTCCAAACAGCAATTGAAAAACTTCTCAAAGGTCTAGTGGTGTCCAGTGCTGTGCAAGTAATTTCCCTTTGATCATTTGGTAAATACTTTATCTCCACCATTGTTCCTTAACCCACATACAATCTAATAGGGACCCTGAATTGTTCTAAATGTTATGAAAGTACTGGTCAGCCACCAAAAGTGAATGAACCCTGGAGCCATCTCACCCTCTTAGCCGGAACCATAATCCTCAGAGCCAGTACACAACCTTCCTCTAGGATCCCCAATTAGAGGTAGTCCTCCCTCCTAAGATCTAAACTTGTTTACCCTGGATCTATTGTTCCCCACTTAGGTTAGACCCCAATCCATCACCCAGACACTCTGTCTCAAGTATTACAATACGTGGTAAGCCCATGCTCTGCGCAGAGACTGACCGGTGGTATCTGACATTTCCAACCATAGACTCATCTGCACTTAGATAGAGGGATATACGGGCAGGTGCTATGTCCTTGATGGAAGTCCTAGCCTACATGGGGCAGATACACACCAAAAGGTGTTAAATTGTTCAGGGCAAATAACTTTTTGGTATTGGATAAAAAAAAAAGGATAAAAAGGTGAACCAGATTATAAAGATTATGCTCTGTTTGGGACACATATACATGGTATAATAGTAGATATATCCTTTCAAATAACATTAACCCATTATTGGGATTTGTGGTAAAGATTTCCAAATACACATCCCTCTACAACTACTAGTATAATCAGATGGTTTTATATATTTTTTAACGTCATATTTTTTTAAAGTGCTGTTGTTGATTTCCTGGTATAAATAAAAAGGTTTACCTATTTTTTGTTGTTTGTAAATTTATAGTGTTAAGCACTTGAAACGTTGAAGACTTTTTTTGGTTCTCTCTTTTTGTGATTATAAGATCCAGTTAAATCTCTAGGAAAGAACTAGAACAATCAGAAAAAAAGCATTAAACAAATACTTAACTAATCAGAAATCAGGAACATTGAGCGCCCCATAATGGCTCTTCAGAGATTACTTTCCTTGATGTTTTCCAATTTCCATTCCAAACTGTAATAATGTACTTTAAAACATCTAAGCTGTTACATTAGTTAAATTATACCATTATGTGCATGCGTAATGATATAAAATAAGAGAGGCAACTAAAGTTCTTACATGTTGGCAACTCTAACTTTTACTGGACTACAGAAAAAGAATGCAGGATTTTCATTTATACATTTTCATTTTGATCTTTGTCAAATATCTTTGTATATATTCATCGCTTATTAGTAATGATGCCTGATGGTAATATTATAAGAACATGCTGAAAATTATACTCATGGTAAAAAATATGTATAACTTGCATGGCAGAGGATGTAATATAATATAACATTTCAAATAATTTAGAAAAGGCATTAAAGTCCCACATTTTCTGACATGCAGTTAAAAGAACCTGTTTATTATAAAAAAAATTTTTTGGTTTGTTTATGAAAACATAGGGCCTTATTCAATTGCAAGCCTGCAGATTACGTTATACAGGCCGTATGTCTGCAGCCTTGAAATTTGCAAAAATTACAGAGCGATTCAATTGAACAAGCTCCCAATTTACAAGCCAAAAGCCGACACCGTAAAACATGCAATTGTAAGTAGCATTTCAGAGCGTGATCATGATCAATTAATCAAGCCTGTAACTACCGATTTAGAAACAGCCTATAGTAAATGAGATCATCATCATTACGTCAGTAAAACATGGAGGGTACACATCAATCAATTAGTGTTTAGTGGTCTGATATGCAATCAGACTCACAATCCGGCAATGTACAAAAAAATGAATGGCAATACTGTTTCAGTCTATGTGGGTGGCCTGATATGTATTAAGTCATTGATTTCCAAGATTCATATGACACCGAAATAAAATAATTTTATTTTGCAAATTTGCGAGCTTGAGACTGTTTGCATTTACAGTGCTACAAACAGGTGTTGCAAGTCCTATCTGGTACCTGTAGGGTTTTCATCTACATTTGCCATTTACAGGTGTGAAAACATTTGTGGGCTTGAGGAATTGTAGCAATTGAATAGCGATTTGCGATTTTAGCGATTGTAACTTTTGCGGGCTTGAAAGATCAAAGGCTTAGATGGGTTGTAAGTTATGATTTTGACAACCGTAGGGAATTTCAGCTTGTAACCTGTAGATTGTTTGTGGCTTGCTAAAAGACGCCAATCGGATAGCAAATTAGTTTACGGGCTACCTTACGGGCTCCAGTAGACAACAATTGCTCAATTGAATAGGGCCACCATTATCTGAAGTTTAGCACTTTTTCTTTCTGATTCTTTTCTTTAATATAGTTCTTGGTCTAAGCCAGGGGTCACCAAACTCGGTCCTGGAGGGCAGCACCTATGCCTGGATTTGAGGATTTCCTTTCTGTGCACAGGTGAGTCAATCAGGATGACTGAAGAAGCAATAGTCTCACCTGTTTGCAGCAAGGATATCCACAAATCCAGGCCTGGGTGCGGCCCTCCAGGACCGAGTTTGGTGACCCCTGGTCTAAGGAATGAAGTGACAGATTATAGCAATGAACAAAACAAATAAATTGTCCTGATGGCATGGAAAATAGGATAGTTCTTGTGAATATAACCTTGCTGGTGTCACCAATTCCAGCTCTCTATCACATATATAGTTGTGAGCATGCGAGTTGTTGCTAACGCTTGTGGTCTCGCATAGCGAGCCCGCGGCTCGCGTAGGGATCCACGGGCCTCGTGTAGCAAGGGCCGCGGCTCGCGCAGTGAGTCAAGGCCCTCGCGACACGAGGGCAGTGGGCGAGGACCTCAGTTGCTGGCATGGAGCGCCGAAGGCGCTCCATGCCAGCAACTGCGACCCTCGCAAACTTCACGTCGCAACGCAAACAACACGACACACCAATTACGACACTCACTAAATTTTACGACCAACGCAATCAACATACGACACACGTTAACACACATTACGGCCTCGCAACACTCGGACGCAACTCGCGATCATTACAAAAAAGCTTACCTATATAAAAAGCACATACATAAAAAGCTTACCTACAGCAAGAGGTAGCATCCAGGACCTCAAAAATGCAACTTACACCTTCATTTCACTCAAAATAAAAGAGTTTAGACACTAAACAATTTGCTCAGCGACAGAAAAAATGGCCGCCGAACAAAACGAAAATGAGGCTACACACGCAAACACCATACGAGACACGTTACCAGACATTGCGACCTCGCAAACATCTGACGCAACACGCCGACATACAAACATTTAAAACACAATAAATACACACAACACACACATAAAAAGCTTACTTACAGGAAGAGGAACCATCCAGCACCTCAAAAAACAAGTTACACCTTCATTTACATAAAAATAAAACACTTTAGACACTAATAAAATCGCTAAGCGAGAGAAAAAATGGCAGACGAACAAAACGAAAACGAGGCTTCAGCACTCTCAACACGTAAAACACCACAACACACTCGCAAAACACCACACGAAACTCTAAAAATACCACGAAGCACCTACGTATAATCCGCAAAGACGCATACCGCAGATAACCCGCCATTTTACGCCAATGCGGAAGTACACCACTTCGCTAACGGTTTCGTCTCGCGCAGGCACAGTATTACACTGCACACATTCACCACGCTTACACAGCAGCTCCACACCACTAATGCTGCAGCAATCCTCAAAACATATTGACAGCTCTTCAACACAATGCTTCAAAATAGGTAAAGTATATTCATTTATTAATGTATTATATATTTTAATATCACACACCAAACAGCATTAGATATTCATTTATTAATGTATTATATCTTTCATTATTATACGCCAAACAGCATTAGCTACCTTACAATTTCATTGCCGCCATTTTTTGACGGGCAATTCGCTAGTAGTTAAAATAATTATCAAACTGCTACCATGGAAGTTTATGGTTTTGTAAAAAGTTCCAATCTTTTATTTTAAATTACAACTTGATTTTCACTGAGCTATTTAAATGATGTAATATAATGTACTCCAGTTTCAATAACAGTTGCAAACAATTTTGCAAGGAAGAAAGACAGTGGTATTCATCTGCTACCAGTGTCACGCAATGGGTAGAGTAGAGGTGTTATTTTATTGTTCAGCTACACCCTACTGACGAGTCTCAATTAAGGCCCAAATGAACATCTTGGGTTTGCTGTTTCTCCTGTTCAGGGCAGAATTGCCTGGTATTTAGGGGCTGGACCACTCTAACGATTGAAACCCATCTGATGCACTACAGGAGATTTCTCCATGTGAAGACACAAGTGAGCTAAAAGACGCTGCCCTCAGAGTAGATTATCATGTTCATAGAATTACACTATTAAGGTTATCTGGTTGATTATCTCTTTTTTTTCTGTTGCTTATATAAGCCCTCATTCAATTGCAATTTGGCCAATTGAATAGTGCTCTAAATGAGCACATAACATTTTTTTTAAATAAGTTTTTAGTTAGTGAAAATCTTGTTTTTGGATAGATGTTTGCTAACTAAAAACTTCTTTAAAAAAATATGTTATGTGCTTATTTATAGCCCTATTCAATTGGCCAAACTGCAATTGAATGAGGGCCTTACAGCCTTATTAAATAGTGATTTGGCCAATTGAAAAGGGTTCTATATAAGCACATAGCCTATTTATTTTACAAAAGTTTTTAGTTAGTGAAGACCTTGTTTTTAAATAGCAAGGTCTTCACTAACTAAAAACTACTGTAAAAAAATTGGCTATGTGCTTATATAGAGCCCTGTTCAATTGCCCGAATTGCAATTTAATAAGGTTGTAAAAATATTTTGCCATTCCATTACTAAATGCACCATCTTTTCTGGAAACCTGCACAGGAGAGACCAGATTTTCTAAATTTAATCAAGCAGTTTGTAGTCATTTTTTTTAAATGTTTACCTTCTCATTTACCTAAACGCATACCTAAATTTGCGTGCATCTGACAGATGATAATCAGTAGTGTATGTAAACATTTTTTGCATAAAAAAATACCAAAATAAACATTTAAACACTTACCTTGCAGTTAGCAAAATGTCTTATAATTTCTGACAGTTGAAAATCATGATTAGCACCCTCTCCAAACCCAGGCTAAATTCACATTAATTTAAAAAATTGTTTTGGCCAATCAGGAGGAAGCAGAGGCTGAAACATTCACTGTCTGTGGAGTTGCAGTCTGTGCTGCAAAGCAGCCTGGGATATGTAATCTGACTCATATGAAAATAAATAGTACTTTCTAGCATGTCCCAATCTGTGCAGCACATTCACACCAAATTACACCTGCAGCTTGTCTGTGCCCCGCATCTCTGCTGCTAGTGTTTATTTCTCTCTGCCTGTCTCCTTGTGGAAAATTTCATCTGTGACCCCACCAACCATGTGAATGACAGCACATCCTCTGGAGGTCACAAACTGTACCCAGATACTAAGCAGCCATGTACACTATTATGTGAGCGTCCTAGGGGTATGCAAATACAGATAGCAGTACCCAGCATACAAATATGTTAGTACATTCATATTTTTCTACTAATCAGTGGCTGCTTATTTAGGAAACATTGGAAACCCATGAAACTTCTGTATACTTGTCATCTTTTAACAAACTTATGAAAAAAATATTATAAGTTATTCTACAACACCTGGAGGCCATCGGACTACCTTGGCTCATGGGTGTAGTTTCAGTCTGGTAGAACTCTATGAGGTACAATATGAAAGTATGGAGCCCCATTCCTTTGGGAATAGGGCTATCCCAGGATGGGATATTAGCTGCCATACACTTCTTAGCTTCTGCTTATTTCCAGAGCATGGAGTGCATTGTGTGTGTGTGTGGGGGGGGGGGGGGCAGCCTACATTTTCAACAGTGATGGCCCAATGCCTCCTAACTACGACAAATAAAGCAATGAGGTACATGAATTTAACCCCCACTAGAGAAACGATCAGGATGGTGTTTTCTATCACCTGCAAAATTTCATTGGTGCACACATGTGGCATTAAGACCTCTTAAAGATCAGGAAGCGTTGTTCATAAATTGGAAATAGTATTGTTAAATTAATCTACAAAATGTCATTTATCACACATTGGCTTGCTCAAACTGATCTGTATTTTTATCAGTATGACCAGGCCTAGATCTACCTTTTGGAGCCCCTGGGCAATGAAATGGAAGAGCCCCTGAGATTCTGTGCGCAAATTATGCACGCACTCATTTTTCCCTTTTCGGTGCGTGTATATCCCTCTCTTGCTGTGTAAGCAAATCACAGACATTCCCTCCATTTTTACAACATAAATACTAACACACACCGAGCTATTACTTGTTTATTAAATACATGTGATGGTGGGCCATGTTATTTATATTTTTCTATGGGAGCACAGCGAGCAGATGTTACACAAACACATATCATGATCACTTGTATCACACATAAAAACTGAGTATTTATAAGATTTAAAGGGCCACTGCACAATGAAAACAGATTAAAAAAAAAATAGTCTAACTAAGAGCATAAGTAATCAGGAAAAAAGTAATACAGCTAGTTTTTAATAAGATTATTTTATATATACTGTATCTCACAAAAGTGGGTATACCCCTCACATTTTTGTAAATATTTTATTATATCTTTTCAGGTGACAACACTGAAGAAATTACACTCTGCTACAATGTAAATTAGTAAGTGTACAGCCTGTATAACATTGTAAATTTGCTGTCCCCTCAAAATAACTCAACACACAGCCTTTAATGTCTAAATCCTTCACAACAAAAGTGAGTACATCCCTAAGTGGAAATGTCCAAATTGGGTCCGAAGTGTCAATATTTTGTGTGGCCACCATTATTTTCCAGCAATGCCTTAACCCTCAAGGGCATGGAGTTCACCAGAGCTTCACCGGTTGCCACTAGAGTCCTCTTCCACCTCATGATGACATCACAGAGCTGGTGGATGTTAGAGACCTTGCACGTCCCCACCTTTCATTTGAGGATGCTCCACAGATGCTCAATAGGGGCTAGGTCTGGTGACATGCTTTGCCAGGCCATCACCTTTACCTTCATCTTCTTTAGCAAGGCAGTGGTCGTCCTTGAGGTGTGTTTGGGGTCATTATCATGTTGGAATACTTTTGTAGGGAGGGGATCATGCTCTGCTTCAGTATGTCCCAGTACATACTGTATTGGCATTCATGGTTCCCTCAATGAACTGTAGCTCCCCAGCCAATGATTGAATTCATGTTTGCCTTCAGAGCTCAATTCTTTCCATAGTGGACTTGACTTTATACATGTTTCCGCATTGTCTGTGTGATTTCCACATACAACCACAGGTACAGTTTGTCTGAAATTTCCTCCTGATAACATGACTTTGGCACCAAAAGGCAAATCATTACTCATGACTTCACGTGATAAACAATCAATACATTGCAGAGCATGGCACATCATCATAGTGGCCTTATCTATCATAATTAACTTTTTTAAACTTAGTGGCTGGAGATGATTTCATTCTAATATCAGACACTGACATTTCCAATATTGGAACTGGAAGCTTAAATCCACTATGTACTGTTCTGCCCCCGTCTAACAATAGTGCAGCAATTCCAGTGGTTGCAAAGGGAAGTGCAATTTCACCTTTAGCTTTAATTGAACTAATCAAAAAAATATAGAGATAAGTTTTTCCAAATCCACCGGATCCATCTAGATAAAAATAATTCTCCTTCGAGCAAGTCATCATCTACTGCTTGTTATATTGCATTGCAAGCATTCAATTGCAAATCATTTAAAGTGGCAACTTTTTCTTATGTTTTTTTTTCTCAACATCAGCGTCATAGTTGTCCAAGTTGATATCATCTATAATTCCTGGATCTGGGAGATAAAAAGTTGCACAACTTAATCCATGACAAAAAAACACTTCTTGAATCTCCATGAATGTTTTTAATCCAGCTATGGAGTCCTTGTACCTTTGCAAGAAATATTCATACATATGTGTTTTAAATGTTTCCCACAAAGCCAGTGCATTTGGAAAATTGCAAAATATGCAGATGTATGCAAACTGTTCCCTCATCTGGCGTGGCATTTGATATAGATCTGCTTATTCTAGACATCTCTCTAGAGATGTCACAGACAGTTCACCCGCGGACTATTCGCGGCGATTTTGGCATGTTCGCGTTCGCAGCGGACGGCGAACACATTTGCTTTTCGGTTTGCCCCCTATACTTTATCATTGAGGAAACTTTGACCCTGCACATCACAGTCAGCAGACACATTCCAGCCAATCAGCAGCATACAATCCCTTTTAGAGCCTTCCATCTGAAGGACCGCATACATTTTAGAATCATTCAGAAGCTGCATTCGTTGTGAGAGGAAAGATAGTGTAGCTGCAGGAAATTTAATAGGGAAATAGATAGCCAGGCTGTGTATTTAGCTTCCATTACAGACCTGAAGGACTCATCTGATATCTGCTGCAAGGACAGCAACCCAAAAAGCCCTTTTTAGGGCTAGAACATCATTTATTTTATTTTATAATTTTTTTCTGTGTAATCTAATTGCATATGCCTGCCTGCCAGCGTGTGTTTGTGACAGGCTAACACCTTATATTGTGCTTATTTTCACTACTCATACCTGGTGGTGTACAATACATTGAAAACAACCATTTTTTTCCTGTAATCTAATTTCAGTTGCCTGCCTGTGTCAGGCTCACAGCTTATATTGTGCTCAGTGAAATAAAAGGCGTGTATGTGAAGCCTATTGCATCTACTCAGCCAACTTTTTGCAGTGCACAGTGACACTCATATCTGGTGCAACCAAGTGTACAGTGAAATAAAAGAACCCTTTTTTACTGTAATGGATTGAATATCAGTTGCCTGCCTACAGGCGTGTGTGTGAGGCCTACAGTGCCTACTCGGCCAACTTTTGCCAGTGCACAGTGACACTCATATCTGGTGGCACCTTAGATTGCATGCGCAGTGCCCCAAATTTGAAGTAGGAGGTCCGACCAAGCATCTTTTTACATCTCCCTGTTCCAAAAATCAATGCTATATACACGTCCCCTAATAGTGGACGTAACAGGGATTAAACAGATAGGAATAGTACTACTTAACAGTACACACCTTATAATAACGCAGACAGAGGCAACGCAGAGAGAGGAGTCTGAAGAGTCAGAGGAGGAAGGTAGCTTTGAGGAGGTGGAAGACCAAACACAGTAGGCATCCCAGGGGGCTTGTTGTCACCTTTCGGGGACCCTTGGTGGCTGGGTGGAGGAAGAGACCTTCAATGACATCAGTGAGGACAAGGAACGGGACATGGCTAGCTTGGTATCCAACCTTGTGGAAATGGGGAGTTTGCGGTTGTGCAAAGGGACTGTTTGCGGTTGTTTGCGGTGCATTAAACGGGGAGATTGGTCTGTTACTGTGAAGCAAGTGTAACCCTTACACTACCTGATCAATACAACATCATACCTGATGTTTTAAAGCATGTTATTCCAAACAATTTAGGAATGTTATGTGATTTATGCCCTTTATGGCTTAAAACCAGACTCTGCATCAACTATGTAATTTTCCGTGGGAGTTTTGCCATGGATCCCCCTCCGGCATGCCACAGTCCAGTTGTTAGTCCCCTTTAAAAACAACTTTCCCATCACTATTGTGGCCAGAAAGAGTCCCTGTGGGTTTTTTAATTCGCCTGCCCATTGAAGTCTATGGCAGTTCGCCCGGTTCTCCCGTTCGCGAACATTTGATGGAAGTTCGCTTCTGCTGTTCGCGAACCGAAAATTTGATGTTTGCGACATCACTACATCTCTCCCATTCTGTGTCATCAGCAAGAAAGTTGTGCAGCTCATTGAAAGGTGTCATAAACTGTGTCATTGACAGTTCTCAAGACTTCAAAACTTTGCAGAAACGTTCAATGTCTCTGGGACTTACTGTATACATTCTGATAATAATTTTATTACCACCCTTTTGTCTACGTTACTATTTATCATTGACAAAAACATAATGCTATGGAATCTCATTGTATAATTATTCCCTTGCCCCAATATCTTTGGAATTTAGGATACACCAAGCAGTGAGTGTGGTTTATCGTTGTTCAATTTGTGCAAGAGCATTCTCTTCATTGCCAGTATGAGAGTAAACTAATTGTCTTTCTGGCAAATGTACACCTAATCGATATACAGCATATGATCAATCACGCATTTCAAAATTCAGAAGACGTCACATTGCTTCTGGTGCACTGACATAGCGAGCATCTACATGAGATGCCAGTTCATCATGCACTAACTAATTTTCTTTTTCATTTGGGCCACTTTTTATAGCGACAGTTGCGGCATCATATCCTTTATAAATATATTTGCAGGCATATTTAATGGATTTAATGGAAGTGCAAGCTTCCACATTTATGTGTGCATTATACTTCATTAAGAGATGTGGATATGGCACCACATACGTGTTATCTACATCTTTTCCTCAAATTATGGCCTTTGGACCTTTTCTTCATCTATACAAAGGATACCCATCACAATTTGCAAACGTTTGATCTCTAAAATTTTATGGGAAATCTTTTGTGCATTTGTAATTTTTCATACACAGTGATTATGGATTTAGCTGTCTGCATGGGCCATGTATCATATGATGTGTTACAATTTCATATAGTAAGGCATGTTTTTGTGGATGTGGTAGTTCAGCAGTAATTACTTAATCCACTTTGTCAGCAGTATTCAATTTATGCTTTTCATCAAGTATTATCACAATATGTGCATGTGGAAGGCCTATTTTCTGGAATTCAATTGTATAAACATAAGCCAAACACTTACCAAATAAGTTAATAATGGTTATGTCATGTATTAAGGCTGATCATTTTATTGAATTGAAATAATCAAGCCACTAAGTCTGGTCTATCAGAAGCATTTTGGCCATCTTGGAAATTATCAAAAATTTCTGGCCATTGAAAATTACATGTAAATGTAATAAATAAATCTGGTTTGCCAAATTTAGTTAGAATAGCCATCGTATCATTGTATCTTTCTCACATATTGCGAGGAGATCCTTAGATGGAAGATGGTAAAACCATGGCTCGGCCAGCTGCTAGATTTTGGTTTGTAGCAGATTCAGCAACATAATCCATGAGGCCACAATACTGTTCAACATGTGTTGTATGTTGTTGGTATTTGATCAAATTTAAATTATTGGCTTCTACTTGCAGGTAGGAATCAATAATCCATGTTGTGTCAGTTTTCCTGCACTTAAAATGGGATTAAAGTCATCCCTAATTGCAGTTTGAGCCACTTTAAATTCTAGAATGGAAATATTATTTCTGACGCGTTGCTTAGTTTGTGGATAGCTTGGAAGTATTCATTTTGGTTGCTAACCTGCCTCCACATTGGGATACAGAATTGGATTCTAAATTTGTATTTAATATTTTTATGTTAATGAAAGGTTGCTCCTCATTTCTGAGATATATTCTAATATCCCTTTGAAAAGGTGGCTCTCCCTCATCATTTTGAAAGACCATAGCAACCTCATTAGCTGTTGGTTAGTTAAATCATCTTTTATCAGAATGCCGATCTCTTCGAAGAACCATATTGACTCTTGGTATTGGCAACTGATTTTATTCTGCATGAAGTTGTTGTTCAACTTTTTCTCTTTTTTTATACATTTGAATGTATAGATTTGTTGCCATAATCTTATCAAGCTTATGAAAAACAGTGGCTAAACATTTTGTATTTTCACGAAGCTGCATTGTTGTGCCACAGCTTCATTTGTATCAAGTACATATAGTTGAGCAAATGTTCTTTGCTATCCTTCCTGAGGGTGTAAATGGGAAGTACAGTGGTAAATTTGACATTGAACTTTAAAGCAGTAAGGGCCATGCCCTGCAACATTTTCAGCTAATGAAGCACCCATAGATGCAAAAGAAATGGCACTATTAAAAGATTGTATATTGTATTTAACATTTTTGTAATTTGGGAAAGTTGGGTCACTCATTATATTTTTTTAAATATGTTGGGAATGTTTGTGTTTCTGGTAGTTTTACTTTTCCCTTTTGACAACAACTAATGAACTTACCATCTCTTGGTCTTTCATTTAGAAAATGATAAGCCCCACAAAATTGACAAAGCACATCCAACAACCCTAAATTGTGAGGCTCAACACTTATATCTCTAAACAATAGACTATCCTATGAAGCAAGCTGGCTATTAGAGTCTCTATCAACATTGTTACTATTAGCATATTCATCACATGTGTCTGGAACAATATTTTTTTTTTCCTTTCTCTCTTTCGCAGCCTTTGGGATCCACCAATATGTCTTTTGTTGCAAATTCGGTAACACTCTTGTTCTCTGACTCTTTTCTTAGACTCCTTAGATCCTACCCAGAAGTTGTTGTGATTCCTTGCTGATTTCAGGCTTCTTGGCCATTGAAATCTGTAATGTAATTGTGATTTTTTTGGTTTAGAAGCTACACATTATGATATTGAAACAGGTTTGGCTTGTAAATAGTTTAATTTCACTTACCAGTTCCTGTTCCACGCTTGTCAATGAAGTTTATGTTTTCTTGGCTATTTTTTCACTCTGTTGCTTTTGTAGTGTTTTTGTCGTGTCTTCAGAATGTCGCTTTCGCCATCTGGTTTAGGGGCATAGGATTATGGGATTAAAGTTAGGAAGTGATGTTGATGGGGTTACGGTAAGAGGGTTATGTGCTTAGGATATTAGAGTTAGGGTTCGGAAGTGCGTTTTAGGTGGTTAAGGTTAGAGGGTTAGGGTTATGGGTTTAGGATTATTAGGTGATGGTTATGGGGTTTGGGTAAGTGGGTTAGGGGTGTCAGGTTAGTGATTTAAGATTGGGGGGTAGCTTTAGGGTAAGAGGTTAGGTTTATTGGGTTAGTGTAAAAAGGTTTTGGGGTTTGGGTTATGGAGTTAGGGTTAGTGTTATGAACTTAGTTTTACGGGCTTATGGTATAGGCAAATGGTTTATGGTTAGGAGTTTAGGGTTAGGTTTATGAATTGAGGATTAGGTGGTTACATTTAGGGTAAGAGTGTTAGGCTTAGGGGCTTAGTATTAGGTTTATGAATTGAGCTTGAAGTGGTTAGGGTAAGAGAGTTAGGGGCTTATGTTTATGGAGTTAGGCTTATTGTTGTCAACTATTGTTTATGGGGTTAAGGTTAGGCTAAGAGGGTTATGGTTATGGGTTTAGGCTTATGTTTACAACATGAGGTTTAGGGATTATGGGGTTAGTATTTGGGTTAGGAAGTGATGTTTACTGGGTTATGGTTATGGAATGAGGTTTTGAAGTTGAATTTTTTTTTAATCAATAACTGACTACATTAATTAATAAGAAGCATTTAGCTGTTATCTTTCTGTGTATTTTATTGAAATTCTATTGAGGTAAGTGAACATTTGTACAATTATATAATCTTAAAATCTATTGTTTTTCTTCTTTCTTTTTTTTACTGTAATAAAATATACTGTAAATCATCTTTCTAAGTTGGTCTGTTTCACTTAATGCACATGTGTCAGTGTGTTCATAAACAGCCCCTGCAGTCCAAATCTGTGTGACTGTGAAATTGACAGCTGCAAAGTATAAAATCATCATTCAGTAATGACTATATGTTATACAATCCCAAGACATACAGCATATAATGTGTTAAATAATTGTCTTTTAAAAAATCTATGTCATAAATTAAGTAATAAACCTTCAGATCATCTTTGTAGGTATTTTTTAAAAATCATACAGGTACGTTATCCTGTTTTATATTATGCAATGTTAAAATGTACTATTTCTATTTTATTTTAAATTCATCAATTAATAAACTAATAAATAAGAATACTTTACCTATTATCTTTCAATTTACTTGTTGAAATTAATCAAGAGTTAAAAATCTCTTAATCAAATTTGTCCTCTGATAACGTCCAGGCACTCAGCTCTTCATCTGAGGAGAAAGTGAGAACATTCTGAAAACTTTCCAGTATTTATAGATTGTTAGTGCGAGGACAAACTTGCACATGAGCAGTTTATCGCTTTTCTGCCATGTGAGGGTGTAAATGTTAAGATTTGAGACTTACGAGCCTCAATACAAAATGGACAATTTTAAATTCCTCGCGATGAGCGTCTGAAGGAGTGTTAGTGTTTTCTGTGTCGTGTATTTTCTAAGTCCTGCGTTGTTCGAGTGTGTTAGGGTCTTCGGCATTGTGTATTTTGGAAGTCCCATGTGGTTGGTGTTCTTCGTGTAAGTGTTACTGACGTTGTGTATTTTCTAAGTTCTGCATACCTGGCATTGCAGAGCCTCGTTTTCATGCAGTTTCAGACTTTTTAAGTTTATTGCTGTGCGATTGCTTCACCTCGCTCCGCGAGGCTCGCATGTGTGACAAAACTGCTGGCTGCAATCAGTGCTGAAGGCGCTCATTGATGCCTAAGTGCTGAGCGGCTGCTTCGCCTCGTTTTGCGAGGCTCGCATGTGTGACAGCGGTGGTGATTGCTCGCCTCACTTCGTGAGGCTCACGATTGCACCCTCGCTTTGCAAGGGACGCAACTGCATGACCAACATTGCAAACATCACCAACATTGCAAAATCCTATACACTATATGTGATATATATCAGAAGCTTTTTAACTTATTTTTAGACATTCAAATATAAACACTAATTTACTATTTAATTTCTATGACCTGTTTGAATTATAAAGAATTCCCCCTCTTTGCACACAGAAAAAGCACCAACTATTTCATCATACAACAAACTGATTTAATGACTGTATCACATGTATAGTTGTGGATCTTTGCAATGTTCAGAACATTTGCGATGATGCTAACGCATTTGCGGCCCAG
Organism: Discoglossus pictus; assembly: GCA_027410445.1. Lineage (NCBI taxonomy): Eukaryota > Metazoa > Chordata > Amphibia > Anura > Alytidae > Discoglossus > Discoglossus pictus. The sequence continues at coordinate 154,743,623 of CM050163.1, read as the reverse complement.
TCGAGTGCGAGCCTCATGGGACTTAGGCAGCAATGAGCTCTGAAGGCGCTGGTTGCACTGCAAGCCTCATGAAGCAAGGCGAGCAGTTGAGGCACGCGAGACTAAGGCTGCAAGGAGTACCGAATGTAGCACTTTGCCAATGACCGCGAGGAAAGCAGTTTGCTGATTTAATGGCCAAACTTAGCTCAAGCGCGTAACTCTAAAAACCCAAAACACAAGCAAAATAATAAAAAAAATAAAAACACACTCGCACACAGCACAGGGGGAGACCCAGGAAGCCTAGGAGTGAGGAATTTTAGCCTACTTTATGCATCAAGAGGGCAGTGTAGGTTTAGTTTTTGTAGATAGTTTAGAGATAGTTTAGTTAAGCTGCTGGTCCCCAGTTCCACTGCATGAAATTAGGACCTCATCTGTTTGTACAGTACAGTGTAGATAGTTTTTTCCCCCTAAGGAGTAAGAAGTGGGCTCCCAGTACTGCTGCAACAGTTGTTGTAGGGCATTTTCTAGACTTAGTTTGCCCCTTCAGTATCCATGATTTATTTTTCTTATTTATACTTTCATTAGCACAGTGCACTTTCTATGCATATTTATGCTCATTAATTGCACTTTATTGTGATATAATAATTTAGTTGTATCCTCATCTATATGGTCTGTCAATATTTATATATATAATATTTTTGTATATATTCACTGTATATGAATACATTTCATTGCATATATTTCACTATATATTATTATTTAAGTCACTTATGCATATATATTATTTGTTTAGCTCTGTGCACCTCATTTTTCTGAATGGTTTATATCCCACTTATTTATTTTTGGAGATTGTCTTTTTATATGCATACATATATTTGAAACGATACCTAGTAAGTATAAACTTCGTACCTCATTAATGGTGACACTTTCTTGTATGAGACTCTTTGTTTTTATTATTTATTTTTAATTCATTTTTTGTGCTGTTTTTAAGATATTAATAAAAGGTATGTTTTAATTTTTTGGATGTCATGACAATTTTTTGTCCTTATGGGATGTTCCAGAGGGTTATTTCCAGTGCTCTGTCCTTTCCTTTTTTTTGTTGCAATTTAGTTTTGCACTAATCTTTTGGGTTATTTTAGATTCCATGTACACCCCTATTTATAGTATATAGTTTTTTATTTTTATATTTGGGTATTTTTTATGGGTTCCTTAATCTCATCCCAGCTTCCCTCCTATTTTCATTAACTTTACATTTAGTGCCTAAGTTGCCTATTGGAAGATCCGGACATAAGTATGACATCATCAGAATAGACTGTCATCATCAGAATAGGTGTGTATCTGTAAAACAAATCAGTCAGGAATTGCCACACAAATATTAGCGTCAGATGCTAAACCTGTAAATTTCTTTAAACCATAAATTTGAATATGAGCTCTCAATATTTATCAAATTTACTTCTTAGACACAGTCACAAGGAAATGAGAATGTCATCATGATATCAGTAAATAATAGAATATAGACATAACCTTCAATTGGAGATTAAGCATCAATAAGAGCCAATAAGTAATGTTTGCCCATTGGGCTAGCACTTTAGCACTCAAGCACTCTAGAACGCTAGGCAATGCATTAGAGCATCTGGTTCAGTCCATTTGGCTTTCATGATATGTATTATTTCTTTGAGTACCCAGATTGATATTACACACACTTAACAGGTAAAAATAATATTTTTTAATTGCATATTTGTGAGTTTGAGACTGCAATTATTTCTGATGTCTTTCCCTGCTTCCCATGCTTTTAAACTATAGCGATGTGTGCTTAATTGCTGCTACATCTATCAGAACTAGCATTAAAACCTTTTGCGAGTCCTACTTACTATTCATAATATTCATTTCAGAAATGTCATACTTTTTCTAGTTGCGAATCTGACTTAATTTGTGAGCTAGACTTAAACGTCTAATAAAATATGGATTTTGTGTAACTTTAAGTATTTTGCTCTCGTAATTTTGAGTTGTCTAAAAATCAATGGAGAGGCTAGCCCTAAGTTTCTTCTTTTGCTTGTCAGTAGTGATTATTGGCGGGTAATTTCGCAATCAGGATATGAGTAGCTAATACAATATGTGTCAACTTTACTTACAACTTAACGTATGTGTAACATTATGATCTAGCAATAGAATAGGGAACCATGGATTAACAAATGTAGACTCATGTCACCATATTACATAAATGTGCACATCTACTGTAGTTTGCTCACAGTTACTAACATGAGAACTCTCCATGTAATCATGTACCAAAAAAATATCTAATACATAAAAATACCACTGTAGTGCATATAGAAGTAGAGTTCATAGGTTTTGGAGGCATAGTTTCAATGTTTGAGTTTCAGAATTTACAATGCAAAGTCAGTTTTACATCCAAACAGAGCTGCCATTGCCATAATAACTGTGTTGATCATGAGTGTGTCCAGCTCCCCCAGTGTGCTAAACTCTGATAGACCTCTGAAGAAGGCTAATCTAATGTCACTGGGCAGAGCCATTTAATAATTATCTCCACCCACTAAGAGTACAAAGAGGTAATATCTCTATTGTATCATGCTTGCCGCTGTCCTGCACTTGGTTCACCTTAACCATCTCTTTATGTTTCAGATATATATTTCATGTAATACAAACACTGGGTCCAAGTCTATTGCCCAATTTGTAAATATATATACACACTGTGATCGTTTGCTCCTTGGAAGTGATGACAAGCAAGTGGAGTGTGAGTTCTTGTCAGAAGTGAAGGAGTTAACACTTCTGAAAGAACTCCTAATTGGAGCAACTCCCCTTTAAAAGACTGGAAAGCAGGCATGGAAAGGTGGGGAGGGGCTGACTAGGCCCTAGGCAGCTGTGCTGCTGAGAGGAACAAGCAACGGAGTGGAAGGTGATCTGCTGTGGAAGTACAGTGAAGTTTGTAAACTACCCTGTAAAGGATTGCCTAAGTGACTGTTACTTGGAGAACGGGGACTACAGCGAGTTGTATGAGCTGGAAGAGTGACTTCAGACCCAGGAGGTGAAGTTACAAGGAAGCCAAGTAAGTGAAGGGAATAAGTGAGGATTCCCAGGCAGAGTTTGCCTTAAAGGCCTAAGCACGGCAGGGAAGAAGTGAAGTAAAAGAGAAGATAATACAAGTGAGTTTGTGTATGCAAGGGTCCCTGGGGTGAAGCATACGGGAGAGACGGGCGGGCCCTATGCTTCACCCGCAACCGTGTCCCAGAGAGGAGCGCTGTGTCCCAGAGAGGAGCGCTGTGTCCCAGAGAGGAGCGCTGTGTCCGAGAGAGGAGCGCTGTGTCCGAGAGAGGAGGGCTATGTCCGAGAGAGGAGCGCTGTGTCCGAGAGAGGAGCGCTGTGTCCGAGAGAGGAGCGCTGTGTCCCCGAGAGGAGAGCTGTGTCCCACAGAGCGAGGAGCTAGAGAGGAGCTGTGTCCCAGAGAGCGGAGCTGTGACCCAGAGTGGAGCGGTGTCCCAGAGGTTGCTGAAGAGGGCGACCTAATCTCGCTGGGACCCTCACCTGTAAAGAGACTGTTTATTTCCTGGCCACAAGGTGGCACTACCCCAGTTAAAGGACTGTTTTAAAGCTGACCACCAGGTGGCAGACTACCCAAGTTAAAGGACTGTCTACAACCTGGCCACCAGGTTGCATTCTCCCACCTCACGGAGAAGTAATTGTTTTTTTTTAAGCCGAGCTACGGCTACCGCTGTTTTTCTTTCTTCTAATAAACCTATTTGCTGCACTTTCATGCTGGTATTAGCCCTTCATTCAAGAAACCACCACTATATGCGGCCATCCTGATCACACTGGTGTCAGAAGTGGGATTGAAAAATGTCTGTGTTGAAGAAGACAGCCCACCGTACAGCATAAATATGGAGGAGGCCTTGAAAGCTTTTATAGAAGCCCAGCGGGGGTTGAACAAACAGCAAGCCGAGTTGAACAGAGTGCTAGCTGCTAAGCTTGGTCAGAGCCAGTCAGAAAAGAGAGAAATGATTGCAGAGCATAGCATCCAAGCCGCAAAAGAGGAAGATAAAGGTTTTGGAGAGGTTACTGCAAGATTTAGAGAGGCCACAGAGAAATGGCAGAGACAAATGGAAGTCGACAGGGTACAGATGAGAGAGTCTTTAGAAGCACAGAAAGTGCAGCTGCAGCGATTCAGATCTACAGAGAACAATGTGTGTTCAAAATCAAGCAGGGTTATGAACCCTAATTGCTTTCTAAAGAAAATGACAGCTCAAGATGATGTAGAAACCTACCTCCTGAATTTTGAGAAGATTGCTACCAGGGAAGGTTGGCCTAAACAGCACTGGGCCACAGTCCTGGGTCCCTATCTGTGTGGAGAAGCCCAGGAAGCGTATGGGTTTTTGACTGAAGAAATGGCAACCAATTATTGCACCCTGAAAGAGGAGATCCTTGATCGTATAGGAGTAAAGAAAGTACAGAGAGCGCACCCCTGGAATTTTTTTGCCAGACAAGCGTATCGCTACCCAAGAGGCATACTTGTCGGGCCAAGTCTAAGTTACAGTTTCCCTGTTAAGGGAAGGCCAACCAAACCTGACCTAGTAGTAAACAAGGAGAAAGAGAGAGCGGAAAAAGCCACCAGGTGCAGTACCATGAGTGAGACGGCAGGAGCCGCGAGGGAGGCCGTAGAAGGCTCCCGAGTGCCCGCAGAGTCGGAGAGAGTGCCCGCAGAGTCGGAGAGAGTGCCCGCAGAGTCGGAGAGAGAGCCCGCAGAGTCGGAGAGAGAGCCCGCAGAGTCGGAGAGAGAGCCCGCAGAGTCGGACGATCCAGCCAAAGAGATTGCTGAGAGCCCCAAAGAGATTGCTGAGAGCCCCAAAGAGATTGCTGAGAGCCCCAAAGAGGTCGCTGAGAGCCCCAAAGAGGTCGCTCAGAGCCCCAAAGAGGTCGCTGAGAGCCCCAAAGAGGTCGCTGAGAGCCCCAAAGAGGTCGCTGAGAGCCCCAAAGAGGTCGCTGAGAGCCCCAAAAAGCCTGCTGGTGCAGATAGAATGGCCATAGAGTAGGAGAAACAGCTTTTTGTAAAGCTCAAAAGACAAGCCCACGGTAATATGAGGCCCGAGTATATCCCTGAATGGCGGAGGAAGCCGACATTCGAGGACTACCCAGTGTCCTACAGGAATGAGAAATTGATGCCTATTTGGGAGCGGAGGATATGTCCCCCAAAGCCTAAGCTGAACGAATCAGTGGTGTGGGAGCGGCAACACAGTGATAAAGAGGAGAACATCTCTCAATTTCGACAGAAGCCCCGGCAAATACCACTGTTGACCTTAGACCGTGGGGAAAGTGACAAAAAGGCGTCTAATGGAGACCAGCTAGAAAGTGTTGCTAGGCCAGTGTCCGATGTGAACACCTTAGAAAAGACTGTTCATGTATCAAAACTGGAGCACACGCCACTTATGGAAGCTGGACAAGCTGCACAGGCAGAAGGATTTTATGACGACACTGATGAACCAACCGTAGTTCCGCTGGTTGAGTTTGTCGCGGCTAAGCAAGCAAAGGAACTTCAGTTGTCTACAAACAAAAATAAACTTGAAACTGAGAATGTTCTAACCCATGAGGTAGAGTTAACTTCAGGAGCATTACCAGCTCTGGAGGAGGCAATCAAAATCTTGTGTGCTGAAGACACCACTGAAATGTTGTCGGCGGTTCCCCAATTAGAAGAGTCACCTGCAACAACAGATGAAGCTACACCTGTGCCAGAGGAAAGCGACAAGGCAAAGAGGGTGGAAGAACAACAGAAGCCTTTTGATCACATCCTTCAAGCAGTGGCAGAAAGTACAAAGCTGTCTGTAGAAGCAGAAACTGTACATCATGTAGTAGACATTATGGAAACGAATACTGTGGGCTTTGAAATTATTGGCACAACAGAAAATGTGCCACCACTTGACGAAAAACTCCCTGAAATCATCCCTGCTGATGGTAAAGAAGAAGAATTTACATATCTGATGGAGGAGGCAGCAAAGGAACTGCCTGCAGAAAGCATTCATGATTTCTTCAAGCGTCGGCCAAGGCCACCTTGCGAAGGGTATGACTTGCAGCTTATTAAATCAACAAAGTATCAGCCATGCAGTTTGGAACGCAAGTTGGTCATGAGTGATAAAAAAGAAGTCAAAACAAGAGACTCTGCTCCAGCAGAAAAATCTAAAGGGAATGCAAATAATTCCACCCAAGCATCACAGGCTTGTACGGGCGAGGTATTAGAAGGAACTAAAGTTGGAGGAAGTGAGCCACCCAGGGCTTGGCACACAGTGGATTCGGAGGACCAGGTGGATAAGCCAGAGTCCATTTCGAGGCCTGTAAGTGAAGATGTAGATCCTACTTATGAAATCCAGCAGGAAATCCCTGTGCCCCTACTGGATTCTCAGACTGTTGAGGAGACCTCTAAAATTCCGGTACCAAAACAACATAAAGCAAAGCTTTCCAAGCTGGAAAAGCCCTGTTGGTGCCCCGATGATGGCTCATTTGTTAAGTTGGATGAACATAAGCAAAATAAAGAACTAGAAGTTTGGAAAGAGCGTTTTCTGAAGCACTCCCTGCATAAAGCCAAGCCTGTGATTGAGAGGAGAGTTAACCTAAATATCGTCCGTAAAGGGACGACGGCAGATGGACAGGAGGAGCTAAGGGCAGATGTGGTATCTGTCATTGGGTCTGCTGAAACAACTGATGAGATAATTCAGAGAAAAACAGTTAAAAAGCTCCCAAGTCTTAAAGCAAGGCTGTTCGAGGACAGCGCTACAAAGTTGAGAGATTCACTCCTTCCTGATAAAGGCGACACACATGAAGGAGGCCTACAGACCAGTAAGGAAATGAGAAGATGGATTTACAGGCGGCCACGATCGCAGCCTGCTACCTCGATGCGGACGGCCCAGAACGAGGAGTTCTTGAGTGGTGAGCGACCCTACCGGATGTCCGGCCTCTCGGCATGTCGCCCAACACCATGTTGTTGAGCTGAGGGGGGGGGGTGTGATCGTTTGCTCCTTGGAAGTGATGACAAGCAAGTGGAGTGTGAGTTCTTGTCAGAAGTGAAGGATTTAACACTTCTGAAAGAACTCCTAATTGGAGCAACTCCCCTTTAAAAGACTGGAAAGCAGGCATGGAAAGGTGGGGAGGGGCTGACTAGGCCCTAGGCAGCTGTGCTGCTGAGAGGAACAAGCACAGAGTGGAATGTGATCTGCTGTGGAAGTACAGTGAAGTTTGTAAACTACCCTGTAAAGGATTGCCTAAGTGACTGTTACTTGGAGAACGGGGACTACAGCGAGTTGTATGAGCTGGAAGAGTTACTTCAGACCCAGGAGGTGAAGTTACAAGGAAGCCAAGTAAGTGAAGGGAATAAGTGAGGATTCCCAGGCAGAGTTTGCCTTAAAGGCCTAAGCACGGCTGTAGCTGAAGTATTATGCCCCAGGGAAGAAGTGAAGTAAAAGAGAAGATAATACAAGTGAGTTTGTGTATGCAAGGGTCCCTGGGGTGAAGCATACGGGAGAGACGGGCGGGCCCTATGCTTCACCCGCAACCGTGTCCCAGAGAGGAGCGCTGTGTCCCAGAGAGGAGCGCTGTGTCCGAGAGAGGAGCGCTTTGTCCGAGAGAGGAGCGCTGTGTCCGAGAGAGGAGCGCTGTGTCCGACAGAGGAGCGCTGTGTCCGAGAGAGGAGCGTTGTGTCCGAGAGAGGAGCGCTGTGTCCCCGAGAGGAGAGCTGTGTCCCACAGAGCGAGGAGCTAGAGAGGAGCTGTGTCCCAGAGAGCGGAGCTGTGACCCAGAGTAAAGCGGTGTCCCATAGGTTGCTGAAGAGGGCGACCTAATCTCGCTGGGACCTTCACCTGTAAAGAGACTGTTTATTTCCTGGCCACAAGGTGGCACTACCCCAGTTAAAGGACTGTTTTCAAGCTGACCACCAGGTGGCAGACTACCCAAGTTAAAGGACTGTCTACAACCTGGCCACAAGGTGGCATTCTCCCACCTCGCGGAGAAGTAATTGTTTTTTTTTAAGCCGAGCTACGGCTACCGCTGTTTTTCTTTCTTCTAATAAACCTATTTGCTGCACTTTCATGCCGGTATCAGCCCTTCATTCAAGAAACCACCGCTATATGCGGCCATCCTGATCACAACACTTAAATCACTCTTAATATTGCCACATATTCTATTAGCTACTCATAATCCGATTATGAGTTCCCCACCCAAAATCACTATGGGCCAGCCAAAGACGCAACATCAGCCTTAGAATTCTATTGTTTTTAGCACAGCTTGAATATCAGGAGCTTTAAATAATTAAAGTTACACAAAATCGATATTCTATTAGGCCTGTAGCTCTAGGTCGCAAATAAAGTCTAACCTGCAAATGAAAAAAGTATCAATTTTCTCTTTTCTGTCAAAAATATTACTAAATAGGACTCACAAGGTCTTTTTCAAACATTTATTAGAGCTGTAGCACCAATTAAACACACAATACTGTATTTTAAAAGCATGGGAAGGCATACAAATGCATTAGGATTAATAGAACAACAGTGTCAAAACCACAAATATGCAATTAAAAAATATTATTTAAATAAAAAATTCTAAGTCATATCGATCCCAGCACTCAAGGGGTTAATACATATCATGAAACCCACATGGACTGAAACAGATGATCTGATGCATTTTATAGAATACTAGCGTACTAGATTGGGAGCCAGATCACCAAATATTACTTATTGGCTGTGTCTAAGAAGTAATTTATGGGCTTGCTTAAATATTGTCAGATCATATGATGACACCCCCTTAAATTCTACTTAAAAAGGCAGGGTTTACAAGTTTAGGCTTAAGTAGGTAAATTGCGGGCTTAAGACAATAGAATACTGTAACGGAACTTATCACTGTTTTACCCTGTTTTATGGTTATGGTTAAAATATGATCCTACTGTTATACTGTATGTATGTTGGTTTATGCTCTGCTGAATATTAGCCCAGACTATTGCAGACCTTGGCATAATAGATAATCCTATTACAAGGGCTCCTCATAAGCAAGAGAGGTCCATTGTGTGAAGTGTTCACATTGTGAAGATGGAACAAAGGGAAGGATGATCTAATCAATGTCTGATTGTATCAAAGTAGCCAGGTAGCCTCAGGGAGGTGTGACCCACCTATTGTGCCTCTATGTGTATTGTGTGGCCAACTATGGGGGATGTGTATTGCCTGTGGGAAGAGATGTGTATATATATTTCTGCACAACAAAATAAAGACAGTAGTCTTTGACTCCCAATTGAGTGTCGTCCAATATGGGAGGTTGGGGATGGTGAGAGTGTAGTGCTTCTTGGATATTTTACCGTATACCAGCGGAGATATTGGATTTGTGTTCCAACTCTGTTACATTTGGTGGCAAGTGACGGAATTGTTCCCACGGTCAGAAGGACAGCTACAGGAGACACCATTCCGTGGAGTTACAAATTGAGGGCAACGCTAGTATCCGTACAGCGCCCCTGGCTACAGCAGGATGGAACCGGCTAGTTTTCGGACAGCGTTCCATGATGAGGAGGAGGAGGCGGCCGCGGACTACAGGGATGCAGACAGAAAGGAACTTATGGAGGGAGACCAGGCAGCGGCTACAGCACCTCTTACGGACAGCACACAGACTGAGTTTGGAAGAGAACTCCAAAGCAGACTGGCCTTTTTCCCAGGTATGCTTCCCACAATAACCTTGGAATAATGGAAAAGCAGACTGTCCCAGAAACCGCTCCACGTGGAATACTCCAACTAATTCCCCTCCCCAGCGACAGTGTGTATCCCAGGGAGCAGAAGGTGCCGTCCTTCCTCCCCAGCGACAGTGTGTATCCCAGGGAGCAGAAGGTGCCGTCCTTCCTCCCCAGCGGCAGTGTGTACCCCAGGGAGCAGAAGGTGCTGTCCTTCCTCCCCAGCGGCAGTGTGTACCCAAGGGAGCAGAAGGTGCCGTCCTTCCTCCCTAGCGACAGTGTGTACCCCAGGGAGCAGAAGGTGCCGTCCTTCCTCCCCAGTGGCAGTGTGTACCCCAGGGGGCCGAAGGTGTCATCCTTCACCCCCCAGCGGCAGTGTGAACCCCAGGGAGCTGAAGGTGTCGCCCTCTCCCCCCAGCGACAGCTTACCCTAACAAGGGGAGACATCAATCTCCCAGACGGCGCAGATGGGACCGTGGTCTCTGTGCCTGACCTTCCCGGGACGCTGGTCAGCCTGTCCAGATCCCCAACTACCCTCACTGGGACAACCGGAGGAGAGGGTAAGTACCATTTCCCCTCCCCAGCTAACTCCTAATGTGGCCCCAGGGTTATCAGAGGAAATGTTAACCCCCACTGACCCCCACCTTTCCCTGGCTACTGAGCCGGAATATGTCCCAAGTACCCCAGCAGAAGAGCTGACAGCAGGGCAGAGTGCAGTTGGCCTCTGCCCTCCCTTTGTCCCTTGTACAGAGCAGGATGTCCTGCAGGTTATACCAGCAGAAGAGCTGGCATCAGGGCAGACTGCCGCTGGCCTCTGCCCCTCAAGTCCCCTCAGCGTGTTGCTCCATCCCCACAGCGAAATATCCAGGAGCCTGGTTAGACTTCCCCCCAAAGGGGAGATGGGTGATGAAGTGCCTTTCTCCACTTTGTCCTGCAGAGGACTTATTGCCAGCCTCCTGCCCTGCGACTATGGCCCTGCAACATATTGCCCTTTAAAAACAGTATTTGGCCATACCAGAGTGTATGTCCTTCATTCTGGCCCTTTATATACAGGGGGGTCATTCGGTACTTGCCCTGTGGGAGCGGTGATACCCCAGATAGCTATGCCATGGAGCCCATTCATATAATGAAAGACTATGGGAAAGACTTTAGCTACATGGCAATTGAACTGTGTGTTATGTGTAAAAGGTGACTTTATGTATTTTAAAGTGGTTTAGGTTTTTTTTGCAACCATGTGCTAAATGGAGTCTGCCTCTATTCCTCGATAATTGGATTACTTTCCCCATTGTCTCCAGTACAGAGGCCTCTGTAAAACCTGTTTGTAAAATGTATTTTTCCTCTCCGTGAAATGTTTATTGCTGGGAATGCTGTATGAAGTGTGCATTTGTTTTGTTCTTGAAATGTGAGTAAAGGTGAATTGCAGTCATGCTGATGGGTTGTCAAACTAGAGAATTGACCAACAAATACTTTTGTCCGGACATCCCCAGGCCGATCCTTTGGGATCAGACCGTGTATGCCGGCTTATGGTCACGGGGGAGGTGTGTAACGGAACCCATCACTGTTTTACCCTGTTTTATGGTTATGGTTAAAATATGATCCTACTGTTATACTGTATGTATGTTGGTTTATGCTCTGCTGAATATTAGCCCAGACTATTGCAGACCTTGGCATAATAGATAATCCTATTACAAGGGCTCCTCATAAGCAAGAGAGGTCCATTGTGTGAAGTGTTCACATTGTGAAGATGGAACAAAGGGAAGGATGATCTAATCAATGTCTGATTGTATCAAAGTAGCCAGGTAGCCTCAGGGAGGTGTGACCCACCTATTGTCCCTCTATGTGTATTGTGTGGCCAACTATGGGGGATGTGTATTGCCTGTGGGAAGAGATGTGTATATATATTTCTGCACAACAAAATAAAGACAGTAGTCTTTGACTTCCAATTGAGTTTCATCCAATATGGGAGGTTGGGGATGGTGAGACTGTAGTGCTTCTTGGATATTTTACCGTATACCAGAGGAGATATTGGATTCGTGTTCCAACTCCGTTACAAATACATCTAAACATTTAAAGAAAAAAGAATCTGCAGCCAAAAATACGGGTTAGAGGAAGTTGTAAACTTCTAATAGAATAGGGTTCACTGTTATCATCATTGGCATGCCCCCAGCCAGACATACAATAAGACTCCATGTAGTGAGAAAAATAAAAATTTGAGTAAACATCTCTGTGTAGAGCATAACATGCTGGGATCACCTTGTGGGGTTTTTGAGTGCATTCCTGAGAAATCTGCAATCAATCAGAGGCCTCACCACGTGCTTGGCAGTCTGCTATTAATCATGAAACTGCTAGTAGGCAGGATTGCCTGTGTTTGGAAAAATAAAAAATACAGCATTTCAACATGCAATTTGTGCTCTTTCACACCATGAAGAGCACCTAAAGTGAGGAAAATGGCCCTTTAACCTCCACATATGTTGCCTCCTGCTGCTCAGACTGCTCTTCCGCCTTCAACTCCTATGTTGATTGCTAATCTGCAGATGTAAAGGGAGCTGAAAGGACAATTTAACAAAATATATGAAAATGAGCATGTGATAATCATGTTTTCTTTATTCGTTAGTTTGTACTTTATGTGTTTATTATTATGATCAATGCATTATACTCTATGCACTGACTACATTATTACTAAACAGAGAACAGCCATATATCTATAAGCAGGGATTCACAAGTTCAGTCCTGGAGGACAACACAGTCCTGGATTTAAGGATTTACTTTTTGTGCACAGGTGAGTCAATCAGGATGACTGAAAAAGCGATAGACTCCCCTGTGGGCAGCAGGGACATAGTCAAATCCAGGTCTGTGTCTGACCCTTCAGGATTGAACTTGTGCAACCCTGGAGCAAATGTAACTTTTCTTAGTCATCCATAATCATCAATATAAGCAGAACAAGCATGGGTAATGATAACAAGATTATTTATCAGATACCATATTTCATACTGCACATATTGTGCAAAGCAAATGACAAGTACAGTATCTGAATCATTCTCAAATATGTTATGTATTATGTAGCAGTCCATATGTGACAACCATATGCATTCTATTAACTCAGCGCCACCTTAGAGTCTGTGTTAAAAATCAAGGAAGGTTTACAATCAAATTCAATTGGCTGTGTGAAATGGCATACAACAGCTAAATGTTCCTCACTGGTTACCCTAGATCCAGGTGTAGTTAGATCCCTAAAATTAAAACACTCTTTCAGGTATTGGGAGGCTTAATTGTAAACATCTACTTAATGTGTTTAGCCATTCAGAAGCTTCTGCTAGCTGTGAGGCAGCTCTGCGATTCTAGGTTGCACATGTTCAACACAAATGAACCACCACATTAGCAGCCTTATTAAATTGCGATTCAGCAAATTTAAAATGACTCTAAGCACAAAGCATATTTTTTTTTTATAGAAGTTTTCAGTTAGTGAAGACCTTGCTTTTGAATAGAAGTTCACTAACTAAAAACTTCTGTAAAAAAATATGCTGTGTGCTTAAATAGAGCCCTTTTACATTTGCAGAATCACAATTTAATAAGGCTGTAGATATTTAAGACTGAATCATAGAGATGTAATTTGCTTGGTACAATATCTTCTGTGTGAAATCTCATATCTGTTATGTACTTCATGTTTGCTTTGAATTGTATGAGTTCTATGCATAGACATCGCAATGCAGTGTCATCACACTCAGAGGGAAAGGATAGTTCCATTGGAGCACTAGCACTGCATACTGGTGGTTACCGAATGTTAATAGATACAAATGTAAGTCTCCTTTGGTGTGATGATTAGTGATGTCGTGAACACCAAATTTTCGGTTCGCGAACATCGGACGCAAACTTCCATCAAATGTTCGCGAACAGGCAAACCCGGCTAACCGCCATAGACTTCAATGGGCAGGCGAATTTCAAAACCCACAGGGACTCTTTCTGGCCACAATAGAGATGGGATAGTTGTTTCAAGGGGACTAACACCTCGACTGTGGCATGCCGGAGGGGGATCCATGGCAAAACTCCCACGGAAAATTACATAGTTGATGCAGAGTCTGGTTTTAAGCCACAAAGGGCATAAATCACCTAACATTCCTAAATTGTTTGGAATAACATGCTTTAAAACATCAGGTATGATGTTGTATCGATCAGGTAGTGTAAGGGTTACACCCGCTTCACAGTAACAGACCAATCTCCCCCTTTAATGCACCGCAAACAACCGCAAACAGTCAATTTGCACAACCGCAAACTCCCCATTTGCACAAGGTTGGATACCAAGCTAGCCATGTCCCGTTCCTTGTCCTCACTGATGTCATTGAAGGTCTCTTCCTCCAACCAGCCACGTACAACACCAAGGGTCCCCGAAAGGTGACAACAAGCCCCCTGGGACGCCTGCTGTGTTTGGTCTTCCACCTCCTCAAAGCCACCTTCCTCCTCTGACTCCTCTTTTTCAGACTCCTCTCTCTGCGTTATTATAAGGTGTGTACTGTTAAGTAGTACTATTCCTATCGGTTTAATCCCTGTTACGTCCACTATTAGTGGACGTGTATATGGCATTGATTTTTGGAACAGGGAGATGTAAAAAGATGCTTGGTCGGACCTCCTACTTCAAATTTGGGGCACTGCGCGTGCAATGGCAGAGTAGATGCAATAGGCTTCACACACACGCCTGTAGGCAGGAAATTCAATCTATTACATTCAAAAAAGTGTTGTTTTATTTCACTGAGCACAATATAAGCTGTATGCCTGACACAGGCAGGCAACTGAAATAGGATTATTGTAGTGTAAGCTAAATACATAGCCTGGCTATCTATTTCCCTATTAAATCTCCAGCAGCTACACTATCTGTCCTCTCACAACTAATGCAGCTTCAGAATGATTCTAAAATGTATGCTGTCCTTCAGATGGAAGGCCCTGGAAGGGAGTGTATGCTGCTGATTGGCTGGAATGTATCTGCTGACTGTGAGGTGCAGGGTCAAAGTTTCCTCAATGATAAAGAATAGGGGGCGAACCCAAAAGCGCAAATGTTCGCCGTCCGATGCGAACGCGAACATGCCAAAATCGCCGCAAATAGTCCGCGGGCGAACTGTCCACGACATCACTAGTGATGATGGACAGAGTATTCTGGACAGAGTATTCTGGCACAGGAACATCAAAACAGATTGTTACCTCTTCAGCACATTGCTTGCTGCATATATTAATTCTAAATAGGTAAGCTATATTAATTTATGATTTAATTCATTTAGTAATTAATTATCATTACAACATACATATATACAAATTTTTAAAAAACACTACAATACACAATCTCAATAAACAGTGAAGGCGGTCATTGCCATCAACACGATGAGCACCAAAGGCGCTCCACCGCAAGGCTTGAAAACAGCGCAAAATGTACTCACACAACAAAAACACATAATTTGTGTGCCAAACACCATTCCTTTCAATTTCCAATCCTTACAATTCTATTGCCGTCATTTTTTGATGGGCAATTCGCTAGTATCTATATATTGTGTCAAATCGACCTTGAAGACGTAATTCTGGCTATTGTTTCCAGCTTCAAAATACCACCCCAGAGGCAACAAATGTGTAGGGCAGGAGACAATATTTAATATGCAAATAAAAGCAAAACAAAATAAACAAAACAATTGGTGAAAATAAACATCTACTTTTACGTCCTTACTAACTTGCAGGAATGCCTTCTCTATGCATGGGCAGCTATATTCTCTTCATGCACAATTTCAGTCAATGTTTCTTGAGGACACTTTTTATTGTTTCAACACAATATCGGGGTTAGTGCACTGGCTCACCTAAGTCTCCAAGTGCTCTCCCCTCCAGGGACCTTTTAAAAGCAATGTTTACACTTCAGTAAGAAATATGATTGGGGGGTATCAAAGAAATCATAGGTTTTGGTACCTTGTCTGAAGCAGGCTGTAAAACTCTGTGGAGGTTCCTGGTTGCACGTCTCTCTGGCTTTGAAAGCAAGGCTTTCCCTGTTCGCAAGGGTGCTGATGCTTAGTCTAAATATAGCTTCTGTCTGGACTGGTGTCTCCCAACTTCAACACTTCCTGTGTTCAAATTCTCTCTTAAACTGAGGATTCTCCTTGTGACTTGCAGTTCCAAACAGGCAACTTTCTGACTTTTTAGAGTTCCACCCAGGCAAACTGTCTGTGTATCTTTCAGTCCCATGGACTCTCAGTTTGAGGCAGTCTCCTCACCTGCCTTAAAACTCACTGTGTCAGGCCAGCCACCAAGGCCTGATTGGGAGCCACACCCATCTCTCCACTTCTGTCTTTTACAGGTAGCCCACATGTGTTTTTGCTTGTAGCTCTGGAGTTAACTCCATCCCTCCTAGAGAGAAATACCTAAAGCTCTCCAGTGTACACTGACCTCTGAGGGGCAGGTCCACTGTCACACATCCTCCACCGCAGTTCCACAACATGGGGTTTGACCGGCTTCTCCGTGAGGCTGTATATGCAAGCCAACATACCTTCTGTACCAGGCAGACTGCAATCTCGCTGCATTAGTCCCATCACCTTGACACTTATGGGATTTTCTCAAAGCTGCTGAAGCTTCCTTTCTTTTAGCCATCTCATCTACAAGTACTCTCATCTTTGGACTCCTAGGAACATCGCCACCATTTTTCTCTATTTTTTCAAATGTTTTCATAAAACTTGTCCCATTTTTCAAGTATCCATAGAATTTCAGAAGGCTATTTCAGGGCAGTCCTGGGATCTCCTCTCAGCCCCGTTATGAAGCTTTGGGTTAAATCATTATGGTCACAGAGTTTCTTCTTCAACTCATCCTCTCTACTAGTGATTGTGGCCTCCTGTTTCACTAGCACTTTGTCAAGCTTCTGTGCCTTGACTTGTATTTTGGCATCTCTTCTCTCAGTCTCTATCTTTACCCGCTGTCTCCAGGCTTCCTCTGCTGAGGGCATTCTCTATCTTATGAAGTTCGGCTTCTTCTCTAGCGAACTCTTTCACATCACTCCGTTGCTCCTCCAATTTAACCAGATGGAGGTTGGTGTTGTGATCTGATAACAGCAGATTCTTTGCTACCAATCTTAAAACTCTTGGTCAAATTCTGTGACACTTTGAGCTTGTCCAGCTTCCTTCTTCAGCTCTTTCTGTAAAGATTCCAACTCTCTCTGTCTTTAGGTTCATCATCTGTATAATTTTTATTATCTTTATCTCCATTACCTTTATTAGAGGACAGAGGCTTCTTGGGCTGCTTCTCTTCCTCCTTTTCATCATAGTTTATTAAATAGTTCAGCAAACTGTCCTTAGTCCATGGTCTACATGGACAGATATCAGCTTCACATGGCCATCTATCTTCTTTTCTGGTTCAGATTCCTGCAAAGGCTCCACAAGCAGGTCCTCTTCTTGATCTATGTCTGCATCTTATCTGTCTCATTGTTCACAGCAGGTACCACTTTGTTTCCAATCCTGCAAAGTCCGCGACTCTGTATCTCTGCCAGGAACGATCTCTCAGAAGTTTGGTTTTGCTGGAATGCCTCCAGCTGTTCAGCAATGTCAGGCTTACACTCAACACATACGCTAGTACCAAGCTTAGTAGCCTTTTGAATTTTGTGTTTCTGAAACATTTTTAGCATCCTCAGCTTTCACCCATATGTCTTATTCTTTTAACTTTTTCTTTTCAACTTTTTTGAGCTTTTCTTCTTGCTTCGCCTTGAAGGCTTCTGGCTTTTCTTTTTTCTCGGCTTCCTTCAGCCGCAGTTTCTCCTCATTAGTTTGTTGCAAATCTAGTTCACTCTGCTTGCGCTGGATCTCTTGCTGCATATTCGACTGACTCAAACTTTTCTTCAGGTCCTCCATGAATTCACTGTAGAAAGTGCTCCTTTTCTCTGGGTCAGAGATCTTTGTCAGACTCTGTCTTTCTCTTGTTATCATCCTCCTCCTCAGGAGTATTCCCCAGGGACAGGTGACTGGGTCTATCCAGGTTTATTATAAAGGCCTCTTCACTGCTCTTACCGATATATAGTCTGCATATATTTGAGTTCAAATCTTCCCCAGTGTCTTTATTCGCATGATTCACACTGAGGATGGTTTTGCACCCAGTAAGTGGTAAAGGACCTTGTGTACCGCAATGAAGCTGTGAGCTATACCATGAAAGGTCACCCAAGATGGGCAGGTCATAGCAAAAATGTCCGACAAATTTTGGACCACTGGAGAAGGAACTGGCAACCCCCTCCAGTAACTTTGCTTTGAAAACTCTATGGATAAAAACAACCAGAGACGTAATGATATGACACTGGAAGATGAGCCCCTCAGGTCAGAAGTTGCCCACCAGATTACTGAGGAAAAGTAGGGGGTGAGGTACGAGTAGCACCAGATCTAATGAAGTGGTTGGGCCAAAGCTGAAAGGACACCCAGCTGCGGATGTGTCTGGAGGGGAAAGGAAAGTCTGATGCTGCTAAGAACAATTCAGCACAGGAATCCAGAATTAGAACTATGAACCAAGGTAAACTGGACGTGGTCAAACATGAGATGACAAGGCTAAACATCAATATCCTCGGAATTGGTGAACCTAAATGGGCTGGAATGGGACATTTCACATCAGACAACCACCGGATCTTCTATTGTGGTCAAGAATCCCACAGAAGAAATGGAGTAGCCCTTATAGTCAATCAAACAGTGGCCAAAGTGGTGCTCGGTTACAACACAATAAATGACAGAATTATTTCAATTCTAATTCAAGTCAAGCCATTTAACATCACATTGATCCACGTCTATACTCCAACCATGGATGCTGAAGTGGCTGAAGTTGTCCAGTTCTATGTAGATCTTCAACACGTAATGATATAACACCAAGAAAATATGTTACTGTCATCCTAGGAGATTGGAATGCTGAAGTAGGAAACTAAAAGACACCTGTAAAAACTGGCATGTTTTGCCTTAGGGTACAGAATGAAACATGTACGAGATTAGTAGAATTATGTCAAGATAATTATCTGGTCATAGCAAACACCCTCTTCCAACAGCCTCTGAGATGACTCTACACATGGACATCACCAGATGGACAGTATAGAAATCAGATTGACTATGTACTTTGTAGCCAAAGATGGAGGAGATCTATACAATCAGCAAAAATAAGACCTGGAGCTGACTGCAGTTTAGATCAGGAACTTATTATTGCAAAGTTCAGAATTAAACAGAAGAAAAGAAAGAAAATCATCAGACCAAGCAGATACAAAATATACAACATCCCGTGTGAATATGCAGTCAAAGTAAAGAATAGAATTAAGGGACTAGACATAGAAGATATGATGCCTGAAGAAATCTGGACTGAAGTTTGCAAAAAAGAATACTCCCAAAATAAAGATAACTAAGTAGGCAATCTGGCTCAGGAAAGAAGTAAAGTGAAAGGTGGTAATAGGAAAAGATTTCTCCAACTGAATGCAGAATTCCAGAGGATAGCATGAAGAGACAAGGAGACTTTCTACAGTGAGCTATGTGAAGAGATTGAAAAAGATAACAGAATGGGAAAGTCGAGATATCTCTTCAAGAAAATGGGAGATATCAAAAGAACCTTTCATGCCCAAGCGGGCATGATAAAATACAAAAACGGTAGGGACTTAACAGAAGAAGATCAGATAAAAAGGAGATGGCAGGATTACACTGAAGATCTCTACAGGAAGGATCTTTACAGCAGTGATGACCTCAATAGTTATAGCTGGAGCCAGACATCTTGGAGAGTGAAGTGAGATTGGCCCTAGGATACCTTGCTAATAACAAGGCTACATGAGTTGATGGAATCCCAATTGAACTATTCAAAATTTTACAAGAAGATGCTGTGAAAGTGCTGCTTGCCTTATGCCAACTCAACAGTAGCCAATTGACTGGAAAAGATCAGTTTACATCCCAATTCCTTAAAAAGCCAGTTCCAAAGAGTGCTCCAATTATTGAACAACTGCACTCATTTCATGTGCCAGCAAGGTAATGCTTAAGATCCAACAAGCTAGGCTCCAACAATATATGGACTGGGAACTATTAGATGTGCAAGACGGGTTCCGCAGAGGAAGAGATAAAAAAAGATCAAATTGTCAATGTCCAATCGATAATAGGGAAAGCAAGAGAGTTCCAGAAAAGTATTTACTTCTATTTTTAGACTATTCTAAAGAATTTGACTGTGTGGATCACAACAACATTTGGCATGTCCTTTTGGAGATGGGAGGACCAGATCATCTCATCCACCTCCTGAGGAATTTGTATCTGGACCAAGAAGCCACAGTCAGAATCGAACATGGGACAACAGAATGGTTCAAGATATGAAAAGGTGCGAAAAGGTTGTATATTGTCAACTTATTTGTTCAACTTATACGCAGAGTACATCATGCGTAAAGCAAGGCTGAATGAGTCCAACGCCGGAATCAATATTGCTGGAAGTAACATCAACAATCTCAGATACACTTATGATACTACTCTGATGGCTGAAAGTGAGGAGGAACTAAAGGACCTATTAATGCAGATAAAAGAAGAAAGTGCAAAAGCTGGCCTGAATCGCTCAACGTTAAAAAGACAAACATCATGGCAAACGGCAATATCAGTTCCTGGAAAATAGATGGGGATGAAGTGGAGTCAGTGACAGGTTTTATTTTCCTGGGATCCAAGATCTCTTCAGATGGTGACTGTAGTCATGAGATTAAAATATGTTTGCTTCTGGGGAGGAAAGCTATGGCAAGTCTGGACAAGCTAGTAAAAAGTAAATACATTACACTATTAACAAAGGTCTGCATAGTCAGAACTATGGTATTCCCAGTAGTAATATACAGATGAGAGAGCTGGACCATAAAGAAGGCTGAGCGCCATAGAATTGATGCCTTTGAATTGTGATGTTGGCGAAAACTGCTTAGAATCCCTGGGACTGCGAGAAGATCCAAAAAATCAGTACTTCAGGAAATCAAGACAAACTGTTCACTGGAAGCTATGATCATAAGGCTGAAGCTAAAATATTTTGGCCATATCAAGAGAAGACCGAATTCCCTAAAACCAAATCTAATGCTGGGAAAGATTGAAGGCACAAGAAGAAGGGGATGACCGAGGCGGTGACTGACAGATGTACCTGTCATGCTGCGGTCCATAGGGTCACAGACAATCGGACACGATTGAATGACTAATCAATAACAAAGTGACAATACCTTGTCCTTTTTTCTTTGACATTTGCTAATAACTTCAGTCATTTTTATATTATCATCATCTTGCTCCATGGGCAGGGGCAAGGGTTTGTTAACTGCACCAGCATTCTCTTTTACTGTTTCAGTGGTCTCTTTCACAGTCTCTTTCGCTGTGCCATTTGTCTCTTTTGCCATCTCAGTGGTCTCTTTTAGTTTCTCTGCAGTCTCTTTAGCTTTCTCTACAGTCTCTTTTGTTTTCTCTGTGGTCTCTTTAGTGGCTCCTGCAGTCTGTCTTGCAGTCCCAGCAGTCTCATTGGCTGCTCCCACAATTTGGTTATTTTTCTTAGTACTGAATGCGATAGCTTCTTGCACTTTTTCTGCCATCCAACAGGTCTCTAACTACTTTCACAATCCCTCAACAGGAAAACTGTATTTTGAACGCGGGCAGATAAGCATTCCTCTTGGGCAAACTCTGTACTCTTTTTACTCCAACTCGATAAAGGATTTCTTCTTTCAGAACACAATCATTTGTTGACTTTTCCTCATCTAAAATACCATATACTTTCTGAGCTTCTCCACTCAATCCTTGAAAGGCCAAGCTTCCCTAATGGCAATTCTCTCAAATTCAGGAGGTATGTTTCAACATCATCGATACTTGCCATCTTCTTTAAGAAGCAATTTGAATGAATGTTTCCACTTAATGTTGAAGCCACAGTGTTACTTTCAGAGCTTAGTTGCTGCAACTGCACTTTCTGTGCTTCCAAAGTTTCTCTCAGGTGGTCTCTGTCCACTTGAATTTGTTTCTGCCTCTTTCTGGTTTGCAGTGGCCTGTCTCAGATAGCCCTGTTCTACTCGCTGTTTATTAATTTCTTACTTTGCCCCTGTAGCCAGCATTAAGGGTTTTACAGTGTCCTCCATGCTGAAACGTGGGCTGTCTTCAATACCAAGACCACAGATCCAACTTGTCACATCAGTGTGGTAAAGCGACCCTGCAGACGTCATTTTGGCTAATATTTTCACTGTTAAAAAAATTATATAAATATTTATGGGTCAATGCTTTCATACTGGGTCAAATACAGACTCCTTAAAAGCGCTGATTACATTTAATTTAGCTTTTTTTGTGTTCCCTGTTCATATATTCTGGGGAGGAGGGATCTGTCCCCCCCATTCACCGCAGTTTCTACGCCCCTGATGCTGACCTATCTCTAATAACTAGAATCAAAACACTGTCAGCTAAACATAAAGAGCCTCATTCAATTGAGCAATTGTAAGTTACAGTAGCCAGTAATGGAGGCCGTAAGTTAATTTGCTATTCCATTAATGTTTTTTAGCGATCCGCAAACGGGCTACGTGGTACAGCCTTGAAATCCTTTCGGTTGTTACAACCGGAAATTACACCCTATCTAAGCCTTTGAACTTTCACGTCTGCAGGAGTTACAATTGCAAATCGCTATTCAATTGTTACAATTCCTCAAGCCCACAAATGTTTTCACACCCGTAAATGGCAAATGTAGAAGAAAATCCTACGAGTACTAGAGAGGACCCGCAAAGGGGACAAATATATATCTTTAGCTCTGTAAAAGCAAATAAAAAATCAGTAGTGCACTGTAAATGATGGGGAAAGCGATGAAAGACATTAAAATTAAATGCACAACAGTCTCAAGCTCTCAAATTGGCAGTAAAAAAAAAAAATTATGTTTCACTTCGGTATTATATTGATCTCGGGAATCAAAGATTTAATACATATCAGTCCATCCACATGAACTAGAACAGTATCAGCATTATTTTTTTTTAATTTTGTGTTTTGCGGTTTTGTGAGACCTAATAATGATGGTCTCATTTTCTATTGGCCGCTTCTAAATGGGCAGTTATGGTCTTGCTTAATTGACCATGTTCCCGCGTTGAAATGCTTCTTACAAGTGCATGGTTTCAGCCCATTACTTGCAGGCTTGTTCAATTGAATAGCACTGGAATTGTAGAAAACTACGAGCCCACAGCAGGCCCACAGACATATGGCCTATATACCACAAGATGCGGGCTTCGAACTGGATGAGGCTTAAGATGCTTAATAAATTAATTTTGTCTTCTAAAGTGAGAGAATGGGGGATACACTGACTTATCTCTAATACTAAACAATTTGAGTCTGTGTTACCTAAATATTAGATACCTAATGAAGTTTTGGGTGCATTAGGCTACACCAAAAGTTATCATTATATGTTTGGAATTTGACAATCTGAATGCATATGTTTAAATGACAATTTCTTATGCTTAATATAGCTGAGATACTGTGGTATTAGATATATTGTTCTAAGAAATATTTCTCAAGCAAACAAATGCTACCTATGTATTCTTTAGGAGATGGCTAATTAATCAACAGGCTGATATAATATTGTTCATTATTCACTGACATTCTGCAAACGTGTTATAAAAGTTACTTTAAAACATATCTGCAATTGATCTAAGAGGGTCAGGATAAAAAAAAAACTTTTTGCCACAGTCTTAAGAACTCATTAATAAAATCTATGCTTTAAATTTATATTAAAGGACTTATCTAGCAAATTTGTGTTACCTATGTACTTTCCAGGGAATTTGCAATTCAATAACAGATTGTTATATAGTACTATCGACTTGCCCGTCAAAAAATTACGGCAATGAGATGTGTATGTTTGGAATGTTGTTTAGTTATTAATATACATATTTGACACTTGTAAGTATTGTGATATTAAAACATGTTTAGTTTTGCAAAATGTTCTCTTGGTGAACAATAAGTCTTAAAGCATTTTGTATTTAAAGTATTAACATTTGAATGTAAGAACAGTTGAACTTTAAATTAATCAGTATTGTAAACTTGAGGTTATGGTTTTTTAACATGCAATTTGTATCTGAAGAATTGTTAACTTCAATATACATTGAATGCAGAGGAAGGCAAACAGTAAAAACTCTCTTTAAAACGTACCCAATTAAATTAATTGCTTCCTGACCCCATGAACTGTCGATAAACCTTAATACAGGAAGTAATCTTAACATAACAGACAATATTTACATTGTGTCTTAAAACGCGGTTGAGCTCTTAACATGAACTTTGTCATATGTTGAAGTAAAGAACTTGAAAATATTGTTTTCAAACTTGTAACATTAGAAACAGTAACATAGTTAATTAACATTTTAACGTAATTTGTAAAAATAATGCAAGGCAATTGTTTTGTGAGGCGAATGATCTATAAATAGTACTTTCATTAATTATGACTGAATTGTTTATTGTTTTGTATTTTTGAATGCTTTTAAATTAGTTTTGCTTGGGTTTTATTTATTTACTGAAAAGTTATAGTACTTCATAGTAGACAATGTTTTTAGTAAAAATACGTCCATCTTCTAATAAATCACCTTGACTTTCATTCTTTTCAATGTAAACTTTAATAGCCTGTGGATTTTTGCACCGTGACAACGCAACGTACAATTGACCATGTGCAAATACTGGTTCTTCCAAAAAATTACCCACAGATTTGAACGTTTGACCTTGTAATTTATTAATGGTCATGGCAAATGCCATAATAATGGGAAATTGTCTTCTTTGAAGTATAAAAGGTAGACTACTTTCATTTGTTGCTAAATCTATTCTTGGTATGAAAACTCTCTCTCCTTTATGGGTACTAGTTAAAATTTCAGCATCTATAAAATGGTCCTTTAATTGTTGAACAATTAATCTTGTCCCATTGCATAGGCCTTTTTTGGGGTTCATATTTCGCAGTAACATGATAATTGCACCTTTCTTTAGCTGCAAAATATGTGGTGGCATTCCAGAAGGAGTTAGTGAGTTTTTGAATTCAGTAGAAAAGTTAGCCTGACTTTCATTGTCATCAGCAAGTACAGAATCAGCACTGTGATAATTTATTTGTGGTGCATTAATTTTTTTAAAGATTTCATTATTGAGGATTAATGCATCTTTATTTTTACACGTTAGTATGACTTGGTTGGCAAGCTCAGAATATTCCTGGTTATTTATGCTACCTTCAAATATAGCCAATATAATATATTGGTGACTAATCATATGAGGTGGGATCTCTACAGTGTAGTCAGGTAAATGTGGTATTTTTTCTGTTCTGCCTTCTCCAATTTTAATAAGCCAATCATTGAAATCAGTTTGGCCTTCTGATCTCATATTTTGTTGCAGTTGAAGATTGGTAAAATGTTTCCATAGTGTGCTTGACTTTATAAAGTTTTCGATAATGTCAGTTCGATTTCCATGTACAACGACAGGTAATGTTTGTCTAAAATCTCCACCTAACAACATTACCTTTCCACCAAATGGAAAAGTATTATCCATGACTTCACGAAGCAAACGGTCAATACATTGGAGGGCATAGCATGACATCATTGTGGCTTCATCTATTATAATTAATTTAAATGTTTTCAATTTCTTTGCTTGTAATGATGTCATGCTAATATCTGACACAGAAGTTTCTAAAAAGGCACTGGCAGTTTAAAGCCACTATGTACAGTTCTTTCACCTTCTAACAAAAGTGCAGCAATTCCAGTAGTGGCAAACGCCATTGCTATTTGACCGTGTGCTCGTACCGAACTCATTAAAATAATATATAAATTATAAAGATAGGTTTTTCCTGATCCGCCAGGTCCATCAAGATAGAAATAACCTCTGTCACCATGTCATCATCGATTGCATTTTGGATGGCGTTAAATGCTTGCAATTGTAACGTTTTTAAAGTTGCAAGTCTTTCTTCTGTTCTTTCTACTTGTAGTTGAATGTCATAGTCTTTAATGTTTAGGTCATCTATAAGACCTGGATCAGGCAAATTAAAACTTGCACAACTTAATCCATGAGTTAAAAATACTTCTTGCATTTCCATTAACGCTTTTAAGTGTGCAATGGGTTCATTGTATCGTCGCATAAAGTCTTCAGCCATATTACTTTTAAAAGTCTCCCACAAAGCTAATGCATTTGGAGCATTTGAGAAGATACAAATAAATGCAAATTGTTCTCTCATCTGCCGTGGCATTTGACATTGTGCTGCTTCTTCTAAACATCTTTCCCATTCTGTATCATCAGCTAGTAAGTTTCTATGTCTTGCAGCTAAATGGAAGGATTCATATACAATGTCATTAACAGTTCTTAAGTGTTCAAAACTTTGTGCTCCAGGAACATTTAAAAGTATTATCCGTAAGCAAAAATGTTCAACATCTCTTGGACTGACTGTGTAAATTCTTGGGATTATTTTATTGCCTCTGCTTTTTCTCGGTCTCCATAATCCATTCACAAAAACATAGTGATATTGAATTTCCTTATATAATAATTGTGTTGCTTGTGAATCTGTGGAATTTAATTCAAACCATGCAGTTAGTGTAGTGTGACGATCTTCACTTTGGGCCAATGCATTCATTAAATTTCCAGCATGAAAATACACTAAATGTCTTTGTGGCAAATGTACTGCTAATCTATATACTGCATGAGATCTATCATGAATTTCAAATTTTAAAAGTTGCCACATATCTTCTGGCGCACTGACATAGCGAGCATCTACATGAGATGCAAGTTCATCATGTACTAACTCACTTTCAGGGTTGTCTGCACTTTTGACGACTACAGTAGCTGCATCATAGCCTTTGTAAATATATTTGTAGACATATTTAATGGATTTGATGGAAGTGCAGGCTTCTACGTTGATGTGAGTTTTGTACTTCATGAGTAAATGTGGATTGTAGGGTACTACATATCTATTGTCAGCTTTTTTTTCACGGCACTATCTCCTTCTCTTCTTTTATAAAGTGGATAGCCATCACAATTGGCATAGGTTTTGTCTTTATAATCTTTTGGAAATTCTTTGGAACATTTATTATTTTCCATACATGGTGATTGTGGATTAGGCTCACCACAGGGTCCATGAATCATGTGATGAGTGACAATCTCATATAGTCTACCATATAGTTCTGGATCTGGTAGTTCAGCAACAATGACTGCATCCACTTTGTCAGAAGTATCTAATTTATCTTTTTCTTGAAGTATTATCAGAAGATGTGCATGTGGAAGTACTCTTTTTTGAAATTCAATGGTATATACATAAGCAAGACATTTGCCAAATAACTGACTTATAGTGATGTCACGTATTAATTCATTTAATTTAATCTTAAAAAGTCTGGCTACTAAATCTGGTCTATCGGAAGCACTTTGTCCAAGAAGTAAATTTTGTGTAATTTCTGGACATTGTGGATTACATGTAAATGTAAGAAATAAATCGGGTTTGCCAAATTTGGTGACAATAGCCATAGCATCATTGTATCTTTCTCTCATATTTCGAGGAGATCCTTGAAAGGAAGATGGTAAAATGATGGCTTTGCCAGCTGTCATGTCTCTGCTTGTAGCCACGTCAGCAACATAGTCCATTAGTCCTGAATATTGTTCTACACGTAGTTTATCTTGTTGATATTTTATAAAGTTTAAATTATTGGCCTCAACTTGCAAATAGGAATCAATAATCCACTGTTGTGTTAGTTTTCCACCACATAAAATTGGATTAAATGTATTTCGAATGGCAATTTGAGCTACTTTAAATTCAAGCATAGAAACATTATTTCGGATTCTGGCTTTAGCATTTGGGTAACTGGGAAGTGTTAATTTTGGTTGCCAACCTGCTTCTCCGTGTGGGAAAAAAATGTGATATGTCATTGGATCTAAATTTGGACTTAAAATACTGATATTAATGAATGGTTGCTCCTCATTTCTGGGATATATTCTAATGTCTCTTTAAAATAGTGGTTCTCCTTCATCATTTTGAAACACCATTGCAACCTCATTTGATGTTGGCAAGTTATAACGACGTTTATCAGTATGTCTGTCTCTTTTAAGCACCATATTAACCTTTGGCATTGGTAACTGATGTCTTTCTGCATGAAATTGTTGTTCATTTTCTATTTCTGCCAATTTTTTATAAGCTTTGCTGTAGGAGTTATTGTCCATAATGTTATTTAGCTCTATAAAAACACTGGGTAAGCATTTTTTATTTTCTTCCATCTGCATACGTTGGTCAACAGCTTCCATTGTATCTAGGACATATAGTTGAGCTAATTTTCTTTGCTCTCCTTCCTCTGGATGTAAATGGGAAGTCTGATGATAAATTTGGCCTTGGACTTTAAAACACTAAGGACCATGTCCTGGTACATTAGCAGCTAATGTTGCCCCCATAGATGCAAAGGATATGGCACAATTGTAGGATCTTATGTTTGTCTTAAACATTTTGTAGTTTGGAAAAGTAGGTTCAGTCATAATATTTTGTAAATAGATAGGAAATTCTTTCCTTTCTGGTAGTTTGAACTTGCCTTTTTGACAGCAACTAATAAATTGGCCATCTCTGGGTCTCTCCTGTTTAAAATAATAAGCCTCACAAAACTGACATTGAGTAGTCATGTCCCCACAACTATGAACCTCTACTGCTAAAGACTTGAGTAAAGGACAATTTGCAAAGCATATAGGAGTTTGACTTTCATATTCATCAGGTGAAATGTCATATAATGTTTCAACAACAGGTTCTAAATGCTTTGTTTTTTTTGTGGCTTTTCTTGGTATATGTTGTATTGGTTGAGGTAAAATGTCATGTAAAGTTTTATGAACAGGTTCTAAATGCTTTGTTTTTTTCATGGCTTTTTTTGGTATGTCTTGTATCTTTTTCATTTAAAATGTCATCTGATGTTTGAGGAACAGGTTCTAAATGCTTTATTTGCTTGGTAGCTTTTTTTTGGCATATCTTTTATTTGTGCAGGTGACAGTCTTTTGCTTGCAATTCTTTTGCGTTCTTTTTCTCGTCGAATTTCCTTCTTCTCCGGTGTCTGCTAGCTGTCTGCTCTCTGTCGTCGTTCTCTAGCTTGGCGTCTTTTCTTTTCTTGTTTATTCTTGTTATCAGCCATGTTAATCTGTAAAACTAAAATAATGTATCATTAGTTTATTTAGAGATGTTAGGTTTGTTTTCACAAAAAATTCTTATCAACAGTTTGTTTCTATGTAATTCTAGTTGATTGTAGCGGTACTTTCTTAGTAGTGTTAAATAAGTGTTTTTAATTTTTTTCCTTTTACTTTCTTTTGTAGGTTGTATTTTTTGCCTTACATGCATAGCATACTCAAGGTAATTACACTATAGTTTCTTTGAGATATAGTAGGTGTATTTTTTTTTTTTTTTTGTACTTTTGGCTTATAGGTGTAGTAGAGGGCATAAATTAGTCTTTGTAATTTATTGTACATGAGATTGTTATAATAGTATTTTTATATTTTATTTCAAGGCTTTTATGTTGTGGCTCTGCAAATGTTTCTATTGTTTTTTGTTGTTAGTACTATTTGTAGTCCTATTCTATTTTATGTGTGTGGTTACGTTTTATACTTAATATTGTACATTAGGTTTGTCATTCAATTGCAATTTGGCCAATTGAATAGGGGTCTAAATAAGCCCATACATATTTTTTTAAAGATGTTTTTAGTTAGTAAATATCTATCCAAAAGCAAGGTTTTCACTAACTAAAAACTTTATTTAAAAAATATGTTATGTGCTTATTTAGAGCACTATTCAATTGGCCAAATCGCAATTGAATGAGGGCCTAGGACTGGAATTTTAGAATGACAAATTTTATTGAGCCTTTTTTGGACTATGCAATTTTTTTTTTGTTCTGGCTACATTGAAGTTTGGATTTACTGTTAAACATTATTGGCCAGAAAAGACAAATAAGAGATAGATGAAAAATGTGTTAGTTATATTTTGTTAAAAGTTATAGTTAGTGGTGGTTGTTTTTTTTTTTTTTCTGTTGACATCGATGCAGAGCAAACATGTTTATTTAGTTTTCTTTTTTTTTTACTTCTTATACTGTACCTTGGTTGAAGTGTGAATTCAAGCAGAATCTTTGTTGGTCCTGTGTTCTGGTCCTCTGTTGAAAGTCCTCGTCCGATGGTCTGGTCCTGTGTTGAAAGTCCTCGTCCGATGGTCCCGTCCTCTGTTGAAAGTCCTCGTCCGATGGTGTGGTCCTCTGTTGAAAGTCCTTGTCCGATGGTCTGGTCCTCTGTTGAAAGTCCTCGTCCGATTGTCTGGTCCTCTGTTGAAAGTCCTCGTCCGATGGTGTAGTCCTCTGTTGAAAGTCCTCGTCCGATGGTCTGGTCCTCTGTTTAAAGTCCTCGTCCGATGGTCTTCACGCAGTATCTGTTGCAAAAGAAAAATGAAAATGTTATTTGATTTGAATGTATTTGTATAAAGAAAAAATTACATTATTTTTGTGTATTGTATCTGTTATGGTGAATTTTTCTGTTTTGTGCAACCTTTTTCAAAATAATTTAAATGTATTTGTATATTCTAGGGGTAATTATTAATGTTTTCCTTATTTTGGATATGATTGCAATGCTTTTAGTATTATCCTATTTGTGTCCACCACTTTTGGTATACTTATTTAGGCTTCTTTGTAACGCTTATAGATTCTTAAACATTAAAGAAGAATATTAATTTAGTTTACTATATGTTTGTGTGATTTTTGGTACAATCCTGTTTTGTGTCTACCACTTTTGGTATGCTTATTTAGGCTTCTTTGTAAGGCTTATAGTTTCCTAAACATTAAAGAAGAATATTAATTTAGTTTGCTATGTGTTTGTGGAATTTTTGGTACAATCCTGTTTGTGTCTACCACTTTTGGTATGCTTATTTAGGGTTCTTTGTAAGGCTTATAGATTGTTAAACATTAAAGAAGAATATTAATTTAGTTTGCTATGTCTTTGTGTGATTTTTGGTACAATCCTGTTTTGTGTCTACCACTTTTGGTATGCTTATTTAGGCTTCTTTGTAAGGCTTATAGGTTCTTAAACATTAAAGAAGAATATTAATTTAGTTTGCTATGTGTTTGTGTGATTGTTGGTACAATCCTATTTTGTGTCTACTATTTTTGGTATGCTTATTTAGGCTTCTTTGAAAGGCTTATAGGTTGTTAAAAATTAAAGAAGAATATTAATGTACTTTGCTATTTGTTAGCGTTTTTTTGTACAATCCTATTTTGTGTCTACCATATATTGCATACTTGATTTGCTTAATTAGTATTTTTTATGAAGCTTTAATATTTTTCTAAATGAATGTTTTTTTTTTGATATTCAGGCTATATTTTTTTCATTATCCTATTTAGTGTTCACCACTTTTTGGTTGCTGCATTTGTTATATTGGCGGCCATTAAACATATATAGTTTGTTTCTTTTTTGTACTTGTTATACTTTACCTTGATTGAAGTGTCCACATTTGCGGGGACGTTGGGATGCTCCACCACCGGATGCTCCTTCGCGAGGACCCGCATTTGTGGGAAACTGCGTCCCTCACTTTGCGAGGGACGTAGCTGCGCGAGCCCGCAAGCATGAGCAACGGCTCGTATGCTCACAACTATATATGTGATGGGGAGCCTTACCTATACTTTAAAAGAGACAAAAAGATTCATTAAAGCTAACTCTAAAATACCTATGTGATTCTTGTGACTGCAGTCACATCATAGCATTTAAAATATATATAGCAAGTATTACAGTGGACTCTAAAAAAGTATCAAAGCAACATAATAGGACCAAAGATATTTCAATAATCTATTTATTTCTGGCAATTGTGTAGTGTTCTTAACTACCACAGTCTGCCTTCTGGTTTGGAATACTAAGGAATTACTTTTATGATTGCTTCTCTGTTCCCCTTAGTAGGTCCCCCTACTGTAACTGAAATAGCACAGTATATATTTGTCCACGCTCATGGTGGAAAATATGATCTGCGAGAGAAGCTTTCAGTTTTAAGGTACCATATGATTATAATCTGTCTATTAACAAAGACTTGTTATATTTAATTTAGGATTTGCCTATATGCAAGAAGTACCAGTATTTTCTTTCTATATTCAAAAGTGTAAACTATAATATAAGACATACATCATACATTAATGTGTGTGTAAATATATATATATATATATATATATATATATATTGTGACAAAGTGAGACCAGGGACTGCCATGGGCCACAGATATCGCAGAGCGTGCTTTTCTGAAAGGAGGTGTGACGGAGTTAACTTAACTTCTGGAGGAAATTGATTAGCTCATCTGTGTATAGACTTTAAGACACTGGAAAAGAGATGGCGCAAACATAAAATTTTTGGTTCGCGAACCGCGGACGCAAATTTCATCAAATGTTCGCGAACGGGCGAACCGGGCGTACCGCCATAGACTTCAATGAGCAGGCAAATTTCAAAACCCACAGGGACTCTTTCTGGCCACAATAGTGATGGGAAAGTTGTTTCAAGGGGACTAACACCTGGACTGTGGCATGCTGGAGGGGGATCCATGGCAAAACTCCCCCGGAAAATTACATAGTTGATGCAGAGTCTGGTTTTAAGCCATAAAGGGCATAAATCACCTAACATTCCTAAATTGTTTGGAATAACATGCTTTAAAACATCAGGTATGATGTTGTATCGATCAGGTAGTGTAAGGGTTACACCCGCTTCACAGTAACAGACCAATCTCCCCGTTTAATGCACCACAAACAACCGCAAACAGTCCCTTTGCGCAACCAAAAACTCCCCATTTGCACAAGGTTGGATACCAAGCTAGCCATGTCCCGTTCCTTATCCTCAAGGATGTCATTGAAGGTCTCTTCCTCCACCCAGCCACCAAGGGTCCCCAAAAGGTGACAACAAGCCCCCTGGGATGCCTGCTGTGTTTGGTCTTCCAACTCCTCAAAGCCACCTTCCTCCTATGACTCCTCTTCTTCAGACGTCTCTCTCTGCGTTGCCTCTGTCTGCGTTATAAGGTGTGTACTGTTAAGTAGTACTATTCCTATCGGTTTAATCCCTGTTACGTCCACTATTAGGGGACGTGTATATGGCATTGATTTTTGGAAGCGGGAGATGGAAAAAGATGCTTGGTCGGTCCTCCCACTTCAAATTTGGGGCACTGCGTGTGCAATCTAAGGTGCCACCAGATAGTGGTGTGTTCAGTTGTACTATTTATTCCTATCGGATTCAATAAAGCCAATAAACCTGGCTCGTTACTAGCCAGAAAACTACAAACCAAAACAACACAAAATAGGATACTTCAAATTAAGACCTCGAAGTGAGAAAAATAACACGAACCAAAATAAGATCCAGAAGATTTTTACAAAATTTTACAATACACAACAAAACACATAGATCTACACAAAATGGGGGGATTTCTTGATTCCTGTGATCTCCCCTTAATAGAAGAAAATGACTTAGAGACTTTAAATGCCAAACGGGTACACCAATTTACATTATAAAAAATGTATAGACATATTAGGCCCGCACTTGGTCACTCTAACAGAGTTCTAGAAGGCAAGCAAACACCAGCAGAGCTGAACAGGGCAGATATCGCTCTATTCCCTAAGGAGGGTCGAGATGCCCTAGAACCAAAAAACTACAGGCCAATATCATTACTAAACTGTGATACAAAGATCCTGTCAAAAATAATAGCGGATAGAATGTCATCCTTCTTGCCTAAGTTAATACATAATGACCAAGTAGGCTTTGTCTCCCACAGGCAAGCAGGAGACAACATTAGAAAAGTCATGATCCTACTGTACCACACCAAAGCCTCTAAAATTCAAGCCTGTCTTATGGCCTTTGACATTGAAAAAGCATTTGATTCCCTGGAGTGGACTTACCTATACGCCACGTTTGAAAAATTTGGTATTAAAGACCATTTCATAAATCTCATACACTCATTATACAAATCATCCAGGGCAAGGTTACAGATTCCGGGAAATGAGAGATCCTTAATTAAAATAGAAAGAGGAACAAGACAGGGGTGCCCCCTTTCTCCCCTTCTATTCGCAATAGCAATAGAAGCCCTGGCTCACACAATTAGGGCCAACGCTGGGTTCACAGGCATAAAAATAGGCCATCACCATTTCAAAACTTGTCTATTTGCAGACGACCTGCTGTGTTTGCTTGTAACCCCTACCGAATCGGTCCCAGAGTTGATTCGAACTATGGATGAGTTTGGTCAGTTTTCTGGCCTTAAACTGAACATAGAGAAGAAAGAAGCACTAGCGATTGACTTAACAGCAGTAGAGAAGCAGGGTCTCCAAGAGAAGTTTAATATTAATTGAGATAAGAACCACATAAACTACCTGGGAATCTGACAAACCCCTAAGCTAGAGGACTTGTACAAAGCCAACCACTCCAAACTTTATAAAACAATAATTAATGACCTGAGTAAATGGACAAAGTATAGGTTATCATGACTAGGGAGAATAAATACGATAAAAATGAATGTCCTTCCTAGGTTGCTTTACATATTTAGAACACTCCCGATCCCGATCAAATAAAAAGAATTAGAAAATTTTCAAAGGAAAATATTTCAGTTTATCTGGAACCACTCTCCCTCACGCATCACAAAGAAAATTATGTGTCTTCGTAAGTCAGAGGGGAGACTATCGTGTCCAAACTTAAAATATTACCACAAGGCAACTCAGTTATCTTTCCTCCCAATAGCACATTCTATAGGGAATTAACCGGCCTGGGTGTATTTAGAGAACCACACTTTAAGGCCCTTAACCTGGGACAAGGTGACTTGGCTATCAGAATGCATCAGAGCCTTAAAAAATCGCCAAACCCCCTAATCAGACACTGACTGTCATACTGGGAATGGTCCAAGAAACACATGTTTTTGTTCCCTGGATCCACCCAAATGACCCCAATTCTTGACCACTCTCAGGCCCCGAAACACATAATCACAACATCACAACACTGGTGGATGTCAAGGAAACTAGATAGACTGGGAGACTGGTTAGTAAAGGGCCAGATGCTCACCTATGAGGAACTGAGGGACAAGTATGAGCTACCGCTGTCAGAACATTACAATTACTGTAGGCTGAGGCATTTCACACACTCCCTGACCCAGAAACAGGGGACACCAGTCTTAAATTGGTTCTCCAAAATTTGTAAAGATAAACCTCTATCAAGAGGGATCATTTTGTCGCTTTACAAATATAAAACATTTGTTACTGGTTGAAGCGACACTGGGGGAAGGACCAGAGTGGGGGAACCCTGGAGACCCTTCAGAAGCAACCAGCAGCAAAATCATCCCAGGAAAGGAGAGGTCGCTTACTAAAGCCTGCCCTAGGGTAACCCAAGGGTGATTGCCCAGGTTAGATATTGTAAATAATAAGCTAATACTGCTGGAGGGATGATAGCTAATAGGACTTTGGTGTTTCCTGCAGATATACTCTTTACTATTGTCTGTTTTACCATGTTTTAGGTATCTCTTAAATTGCAATCACAGTAAACAATAAGAAAAAGTATTAACTCAAAAAGTAAAAATAAGAAGGACTAGCAAGTTAACTTTCACAAAATGTCTTTATTGTAAATATGTATTTTTGCACAACTTTTATGCAAGACTGTTAAAAATGCTATATTTTTCATGACATGCTGTACGCCTTCTGACAATAAAATAATTTAAATGCAAAAATTAGGTATTGTTGCAGCGACCAGAAAAATTTATGTTAGTTTGCCAGGCAGAAAGTGCCCTAAAACATTGCGTCTTGAACCCTAGTTGGTGGCGGATAATTCACGCAAGTCATCCGGCATTCAGGGATAAAATACAGCAGCGTGTGGACCATTTTTAGCTCAAGGCAGCTCATCTATCAGGCCTTTTTTAATCAAATGTATAGCCCACTGTCAGTCCCTTCGTTATCCATCCCTCATTCCTCTTAATAAAGGTGAGGTAATCTAGACTTTTTTGACCTAGGCGACTTCTCTTCTCAGTGACAAAACCTCCTGCTGCACTGAAGGTCCTTTCTGACAGGACACTTGAAGCGGGGCAGGACAGAAGTTCTATGGCAAATTGGGATAGCTCAGGCCACAGGTCAAGCGTGCACACCCAGTAGTCAAGGGGTTCATCGCTCCTCATAGTGTTGATATCTGCAGTTAAGGAGAGGTAGTCTGTTACCTGGCGGTCGAGTCGTTCTCTGAGGGTGGACCCCGAAGGGCTGTGGCGATGCATAGGACTTAAAAAGCTCTGCATGTCCTCCATCAACAACACGTCTGTAAAGAGTCCTCTCCTTGCAGGCGTGGTCGTGGGAGGAGGAGGATTATGTTCACATCTTCCGCTGTTAGATTGCCATTGTGCTATGACATCACCCTTAAACGCTGTGTAAAGCATACTTTTTAATTTATTTTGGAAGTGCTGCATCCTTTCCGACTTGTGGTAATTCGGTAATATTTCAGGCACTTTCTGCTTATACCGGGGGTCTAGTAGCGTGGACACCCAGTACAGGTCGTTCTCCTACATCCTTTTTATATGAGGGTCCCTCAACAGGCACGACAGCATGAAAGACCCCATTTGCACAAGGTTGGATGCCGAGCTAGTCATGTCCCGTTCCTCATCCTCAGTGATCTCACTGAAGGTATGTTCTTCCCCCCAGCCACGTACAACACCACTGGTACCAGATAGGTGAAAACGAGCACCCTGGGATGCCTGTTGTGGTTGGTCTACCTCCTCCTCCTCAAAGCCACATTCCTCTTCTGACTCCTCTTCCTCACAATCCTCTTCCAGCGTTGCCGCAGGTCCAGCAAGCGATGCTGATAAGGCTGTTTCTGGTGGTGATGGTGACCACAACTCTTCCTCTTAGTCTTCACGCTCATCTACGGCCTGATACAGCACTCTTTGCAGGGCACGCTCCAGGAAGAAAACAAATGGTATGATGTCGCTGATGGTGACCTGGGTGAGACTGACCAGGTTTGTCACCTCCTCAAAAGGACGCATAAGCCTACAGGCATTGCGCATAAGCGTCCAGTAACGCAGAGGCTGTCCTAGCACCCCGGTCATACAAATCATCGTTAATGGCTTTTCTTGTTAGAGCAGGCGTTCGACCATTAGGAGTGTTGAATTCCAACGTGTCGGGCTGTTGAAAATCAAGAGCCTCACTGGCATGTTGTTTCACCGCTGGATATCTGTAAAGTGCGCCATGGCCTTGTAGGAACACCTGAAATGGCCACACACCTTCCTGGCCTGCTTTAGGATGTCCTGTAAGCCTGGGTGCTTATGCACAAAGCGTTGTACAATCAGATTACACACATGTGCCATGCACGGCACATGTGTCAACTTGCCCAAATTCAATGCCGCCAACAAATTTCTTCCGTTGTCACAAACCACTTTGCCGATCTCCAGTTGGTGCGGAGTCAGCCACTGATTAACCTGTACGTTAGGGGCGGACAGGAGTGCTGGTCCGGTGTGACTCTCGGCTTTCAGGGAAGTCAACCCGAAGACGGCGTGACACTGCCGTATCCAGGATGTGGAATAGTACCTGTGGAGTTGGGGGGGTGCCGTTGATGTGGAGCAAGACATAGCAGCAGCAGAAGAGGACTCAGCCATGAGGTTATGGAAGAGGATGGAGTAGGAGGAGTAGAGGAGGTGGCAGCAGGCCTGCCTGCAAGTCGTGACGTTGTCACCAATTCCTCTGCAGAGCCACGTATTCCATGCTTGGCAGCCGTCACCAGGTTTACCCAATGCGCAGTGTAGGTGATATACCTGCCCTGACCATGCTTTGCAGACCAGGTATCAGTGGTCAGATGGACCCCTGCCCCAACACTGTGTGCCAGAGATGCCATTACTTCCTTTTTGCACAATCGAGTACAGGTTGGGGATTGCCTTTTGTGCAAAGAAATTTCGGCCGGGTACCTTCCACTGCGGTGTCCCAATAGCTAAAAATTTTTGGAAAGCCTCAGACTCCACCAGCTTGTATGGTAAAATCTGGTGGGCTAAGAGTTCAGACAAGCCAGCTGTCAGTTGCCGGGCAAGGGGGTGACTTTGTGACATTGGCTTCTTACTCTCAAACATGTCCTTGACATATACCTGACTGTGGGCAGATGAGCAGGGACTGCTCAGGGTGAGACACGGAGTGGCGGATGGTTGAGAGGGGGCAAGTAGGGCAGCAGTGGTTGACGTGGCTGAAGATGCTGGACCAGGAGGAGGATGGCGGCTTTGACTTTGTGTGCTGCTTGTATTCATGTGTTGATCCCATAGGCGTTTGTGATGTGACATCATGTGCCTTCGCAAAGAAGTTGTACCTAGGTGGGTGTTGGACTTCCCATGACTCAGTTTCTCTTCGCACAGGTTGCAAATGGCATCGCTGTTGTCACAGGCAGACACACACAAAAAATTGCCACACTGCTGAGCTCTGCAATGACGGCATTCTGGTGGTGGCAACAGCATGCGTTGACTGGCGTGCTGTCTGGCTGACCCCGGGTGCCGATGCATGCTGTCTGACTGTGCCACTAGCTACTTGCGAAGACCTCCCCCTGCTTCCAACTCGTCTCCTCCTCCTCTCTGTCTCCCCATCTGAACTTTCCTCCTGTTCTTCTTCTCTTATAGCGGGCACCATGTGACATCCACGGATGCATCGTCATCATCAACCGCTTCACTTGGATCTGACAACTCAACAAAGGAAGCAGCACCTGGTACAACATCTTTATCATCAGACCGTACGTCCATGTGTGTAATGCTGCCTGACTGGGACATATCCCTGTTATCTACATCCTCTGGCACTAATGTTTGCGCATCACTCATTTCTTCCAACGGATGTGTAAATAACTCTGCTGACGGATCAAGTGAAGCGGCTGTGGTGCTAGTGTTGGTGGTGGTGGCAGGCGGGTGAGTGGTAACTGGAGAGGTGCCCGAAGCTAAGCTGGAGGAGTATGGTGAGTCTAGGTTCTGAGCGGAACCTCTAGAAGATTGGGTGTCCTCTGTTAGCCAGTCAACCATGTCTTCAGAACTTTTCAAGTTCAGGGTACGTGGCCTCTGAAAACTGGGCATAATTCTAGGGCCAAAGGGAATCACAGCACCACGACCGCGACGGCCCCTGCGGGGAGGCCTGCCTCTGCCTGTCATTTTTTTTTCAATTAGTGGTACTATGCGTGCAAGCTATTGTGACACCAGATATGAGTGGCACTGTGCACTGGCAAAAGTTGGCACAGTAGACGCAATAGGCCTCACACACATGCCTGTAGGCAGGCAACTGATATTCAATCGATTACAGTAAAAAAAGGGTTCTTTTATTTCACTGTACACTAGGTTGCACCAGATATGAGTGTCACTGTGCACTTGCAAAAGTTGGCAGAGTAGGCACTGTAGGCCTCACACACACGCCTGTAGGCAGGCAACTGATATTCAATCGATTACAATAAAAAAAGTGGTGTTTTATGTCACTGTGCACAATATAAGCTGTGAGCCTGACACAGGCAGACAACTGAAATTAGATTAAAGGAAAAAAGGGTTGTTTTTTTTTAATGTATGGTACACCAACTATGACTGGTGAAACAGAGCAGAATATTAGCTGTGAGCCTGACACAGGCAGGCAACTGAAATTAGATTACAGGGAAAAAATGACATTTTCAATGTATGGTACACCACCAGGTATGAGTAGTGAAAATAAGCACAATATAAGCTGTTAGGTGTTAGCCTGTCACACACACACACTGGCAGGCAGGCATATGCAATTAGATTACACAGAAAAATATTATAAAATAATTATAAAATAAAAAAAAAGTTGTTCTAGCCCTAAAAAGAGCTTTTTGGGTTGCTGTCCTTGCAGCAGATATCAGATGAGTCCTTCAGGTCTGTAGTGGAAGCTAAATACACAGCCTGGCTATCTATTTCCCTATTAAATCTCCAGCAGCTACACTATCTCTCCTCTCACAACGAATGCAGCTTCAGAATGATTCTAAAATGTATACTGTCCTTCATATGGAAGGCTCTGGAAGGGAGTGTATGCTGCTGATTGGCTGGAATGTGTCTGCTGACTGTGAGGTGCAGGGTCAAAGTTTCCTCAATGATAAAGAATAGGGGGCGGACCGAAAAGCGCATGTGTGCGCCGTTCGCTGCGAGCTATAAAGAGCCAAAATCGCAGCGAATAGTCCGCGGGCGAACTGTCCGGGACATCTCTACACTGGAACTGAGGAATGGGTGCTGCTATTTGTGCACTGCAGCCTAGTTAGGAATTTTCTAAGTGAAGTTAGTGCTCTGATGAGAGCTAGGCCTGCTGGTTGTAATATAGTAAAGTTGAAAAAACCTTTAAAGCCTCCTGTAATGTGCTCATCCACCTAAAGTGCCAGAAACAAGAAAACAGACTCAGTGGGAAATAGATGGCTTGTTACAATATGTGTGTGTGTGTATATATATATATATATATATATATATATATATATATAATTGAAGAGTGAAGCAGCAGCGAATGTACAGTAATCTAGTAATTTAGTAATTATATATATATATATATATATATATATATCTATCTATATATATATATAGATTAATAATTAGTATTGCAGTATATCATGAGACCTTTTGTATTGGACAAACTTCTTATTTATATTGACGAGCTTTCAGGAGGTTCAATCTCTCTTTATCAAGTTTGACACAATACTAACATGAGAAGGAACCCTCAGTTTGAATGAGAATGGAGAGAGCATCTGACATCATCAGGTAAATACATATATGGGGAATAAACACTACATAGTAAAGGAAACATATCTACACATACTATCTACACATATGCATAAATATATTAATGAAAAAACAGAGCAATGTTTATATATATATATATATATATATATATATATATATATATATAGATATATATATTTATACATATTTATACATATATATATTAATAATGATTATTGCAGTATATTGTGATACATTTTGTTTTGGACAAACACTGTATTTGTATTGAAGAGCTTTCAAACCTCTCTTTATCAAGTCTGAAGCAACATTGATATGAAATAGAATCCTCAGTTTTAATATAAACAGCAGATGCAGAGAGAGTGGAGACAGCCTCTGACATCATGAGGTAAATACATATAGGGGGATTCAACACAACATAGTATAGAAAACATACACACATACAATATGCACTAACACCAATATATATATTCATGAAAAAATAGAGCACTGCAATCCACAGTGATAATCTTCCTGATGGACAAACACCTCACTAAGGGCCTCATTCTATTATCGGCCGTAAATCGGCCGCAAGGATCTCCTCTTACGGCCGGCCGCATATCTTGAAACCGGCCGTAAGCTCTGAAATCTAAAAACGCAAAAATAAATTCAAGCCTGCACTGTACAGCTCTGTAAATGCTAGGGATCATATTGGGGGACATGAGGATTAAAAGTAACCCACTCTCAAGCTTGCACATCAGCCCAAACCCGAGTTCAAATTAACTGTTTATTTTCCGGCTGCGGCGTGGGCGTGTCTGAGGTGCTCCAAGCACTCTGGACTTTTTACATGGATATTTTACGTATATTAAAAAAAAATTATTTTACGGATTTGAGTATAGGGTAATTATATGCTATTTTTGCTAACACCGAATATCACTTTATAGACTCTGCAAAGTGCAGGATGGCTTTATTTGGGCTATTTTATGTGCTTAATTGATGCTAGCGGGACCTCTCTCCTGCAAGTAAGCTGCGGCTCGCTTTTAGCCTTGCAGAGAGGGTTCCCGGAGCAATTGAATTGCAAATAGGAATTTCTTACGGCCGATTTCCTTGCGCCCGTTTTAGATCAAAGGATTTCCTCCGGCGCGAGCGGCCGCAAGAGATAGCAAGGCACCGGCCGCAAGCCTGCCGGAATACCCGGCCGGAGGGGAATAGAATAGCCGGAAAGCTTGCGGCCGGTCCTTGCGGCCCCGCAGCGGCTGCGGCCGATAATAGAATGAGGCCCTAAGAGTTAAAAGCCTTTTATGGAAAAATAAGAACAAATTACAAGAAATTGTGATAATGTGTTAGAACACCAAAGTCCGTATTTTTATGACCCAGATTCGAGGGACCACGTGCACCAATTTTCTCCCTCTCGGCCGTGCCTATTTTGTGTTTAAGATCTCAGCACTGAGCAAAAACACGTCTTATCAGACATTCAAGGTTTCAAACCTAGTCCAAGAGATATTGCTCATTAAAAATAATAACTCTGTTACATCCTAGTAATTACAAATAAATCATAACAGCAGACACAGATAGGCATTCCTTTTGTTAGAATGTCTAACTCAGACTAAAACCTTAGTCTTGCTTCAGATACATTTTTAAACCAAAGCAATAAAGATACCACATGGCTTTTCCCCCCACCCTATAACTATGGTTAACAACCTCCCAAATGACTTTCCCCTGAGATATCTGATCTGATATGTTTTCCAAACCCCAAAGGTGCCCAACATTCATATAGGTCATAAACTATTCTTTGTCCCATTATTGACTGAAGTAACTTAATATAATATTACCATACCCTAGGGCCTGCTTCTAGCACAAATACATTTTTTAAACTTTATATAATTACCCAAATAATCCTAATATAGCATTACTTTTAAATGGTACTTTGAAAGGGGGCTTGGCATAACAGAGTCATGTACTAACCACAACCTGAACCCTACACATTATAAACAATTCTTAGAAGGCCTGATTACTCACAGGCCATGCTCCTTGGGGATCCAGCGAATGGAATCAGAGCCTGAGGCCTAACATTACACAGGTCATTAGAGTCACAATAAAATGGTGCTTGAGTTCAGAGCAGTGACAGTTTGATCTTGGGCCATACAGGCCAGTCCTTGTTGGGTTTTGGGGTCCCTCATCCTGGCACCCATAAGTCAATCATGACTCATATTAAGTCCTGTATTTTTAGTTTTGAAGAATGTGATCATCTTTATTTCAAATGCTTTTCTTTCTCAGATGTTTTTAAAATTGCCTTTGAGTATTTTGATTTGTAAGTTTTGGATGGAATGATCTGGCTAAAATGGTGTCCAGCTAAGGTACAATAACTGTCTTTATTGTGCTTTTTATTTAAATGTCTTTGTAAATTTTCATTCTTAAGTGCAGTTTCTGGCTGCTTTTCAACAGCTTGTTTCACATACATTGGTGGGGGGAGTATTTGATCCCCTGCTGATTTTGAACATTTGTCCACTGACAAAGACATAATCAGTCTATAATTTTAATGGTAGGTGTAGTTTAACAGTGAGAGACAGAATAACAAAAAAAAAAAAAAACAACAAACAAGAAAAACGCATGTCAAAAAAGTTATAAATTGATTTGCAGGTCAGTGAGGGGAATAAGTATTTTATCCCCGATCAATCAGCAAGATTTCTGGCTCCTGGGTGTCTTTTATGCAGGTAACCAGCTGAGATTAGGATGACTTTGTTAAAGGCAGTGCTCCTAATCTCAGCTCATTACCTGTATAAAAGACACCTGTTCACAGAACCAATCAATCAATCAATCAGATTCCAAACTCTCGCCCATGGCCTAGACCAACAAGCTGTCGAAGGATGTCAGGGTCAAGATTGTACATCTACACCTGACTGGAATGGGCTACAAGACCATAACCAAGTAGCTTGGTGAGAAGATGACAACAGTTGGTGCAATTATTCCCAAATGGAAGAAACACAAATTAACTGCCAGTGTCTCTAGGTCTGATGCTCCATGCAAGATCTCACCTTGTGGAGTTTCAATGATTATGAGAACAGTGAGGAATCAGCCCAGAACTACACAGGAGGATCTTATTAATGATCTCAAAGCAGCTGGGACCATAGTCACCAAGAAAACAATTGGTAAAACACCACACCGTGAAGGACTGAAATCCTGCAGCGCTCCAAGGTCCCCTTGCTCAAGAAAGCACATGTACAGACCCATCT
The DNA here is from genome assembly GCA_027410445.1 of Discoglossus pictus. Taxonomy (NCBI): domain Eukaryota; kingdom Metazoa; phylum Chordata; class Amphibia; order Anura; family Alytidae; genus Discoglossus; species Discoglossus pictus. The sequence continues at coordinate 154,700,108 of CM050163.1, read as the reverse complement.
GAATTTTGCCAATGAACATCTGAATGATTCAAATGAGAACTGGGTAAAAGTGTTGTGGTCAGATGAGACCAAAATCGAGCTCTTTGTCATCAACTCAACTCGCAGTGTTTGGAGGAGAAGGAATGTTACCTATAACCCCAAGAACACCATCCCCACAGTCAAACATGGAGGTGGAAACATTATGCTTTGGGGGTGTTTTTTTGGTAAGGGGACAGGACAACTGCACCGCATCAAAGGGTCGATGAATGGTGCCATGTACTGTCAAATCTTGGGTGAGAACCTCCTTCTCTCAGCCAGGGTCAAGCGAGGCTCGCAGTTTAGATCCACAACTATATATGCGATTTCAATGAGAGCCAAAGGTGCTCAAAGCAGGGCTCGCAATGAGCGCAGCAGGAACTCATCACAAGGCCCACAGGGCTTACATCACCCACGTCTACACAGGGTTGCAATGAGCACCATAGGAGCTCATTGCGAGGCCCACTGCGTGCAAACCTCTGCCTGTGTCTCTCATCTGCCCTCTGACTCTCTCTCACTCTCATCTCCCCTCTGGACTGGAAGGAGCGCCATTCGTTGTCCGTCACACCTTCTCCCTCCACCCCCCTTATCCCCATCTTCCCTTTCCTCCTATCCAATTACCTATCCCCCGCATGTGACGTTATGTCATTAGCATATGCCAGTCCGGTCCCAGGCAGAAAGCCTGCTCCAGGGGAGGAAAAAGCAGCAGGAGCTCATTGTATCGAAGTAATCAGAGAGGGGAAAAGGGATAGAGAAGTAATTGGAGAGGGAAAAGGGAGGAGGAGGATAAAAGGGAAGGAGGAGAATGAGGGAGGAAGGAGGGAGGAGGAATGGGGGATGAAGGATGGAGGAGGATAAGGGAGAAAGGAGGGAGGGGAAGGGTGAATGGAGGAGGAGGTGGATAATGGGGGGAAAGGAGGTGAATAAGGGTAAAAGTAGGAGTATAACGGGGAAGGGGGGAAAGGAAGGAGGATAAGGGAGGAAAGGGAGGAGGAAAAGAAGGATAAGGTGGGAAGGGGGAAAGGGAGGAGGATAAGGTGGGATGGGAGGAGGAGAAGGAAGATAAGGAGGAGGAGGAAAAGAAGGAGGGAGGAGGATAAGGAGGTGGATAAGGGGGAAGGAGGGAGAAGGTGAATGAGGGAAATGAGAGGAAGTGGAGGAAGATAAGGGGGAAGGAGGAGGAAAAGTATAAGGGGGAAGGAGGGAGGAGGATAAGGAGGAGGAGAAGGGGGAAGGAGAGAGGAGAAGGTAGGAAGAGACACAAGGGAGGGGGGATTAGACACAGGGGAGGGAGAGGGTGAAAGAGACAAAGGAGAGGGAAAGAGGAGAGACACAGGGGAGGGAGGGAAAGAGATAGAGGGAGGTGTTAAAAACAGGGGAGGGAGAGGGGGGAAAAGGAGGCACGGGAGAGTGGTAAAGGAGACACAAGGGAGGGATAGGAGGGGGGAAAGGAAACACAAGAGAGGGAGATGAGGGGGAAATAAGACACAATGGAGAAAATAGACAGGGAGCAGAGACTTGAAGGTGCTCAGCATGGGGCTCACGATGAGTGGTGAAGGTGCTCACATTGGGTGGAAAACAGCATTGCCAGGCTTAAAATTAGGGAGAGGAGGGGGCAAATGAGACACAAGGGAGGAAGTATATAGAATATATTTTCAAGTGTTACAATTTATACATTAAAACAATAAAATGAACATACCTAGCTCCCATCAAAACACAAATTTCTCATTTAGACTGATCCCTTACTAACAGAGCATTCATCCAGCTATACATGAATTTTATGCATAAAATTTTAAACATTCGCAATGAACTCTCCTCTTATATTGATTTACACACTCCACCCTCTCAACTAACCAACAACACCCAGTCTTCTCCCTTCCCTTATCCCACAGCCACCATGAACTGCTTTGAACCGGCTACAGAGGACTAAGACTTCAGCCTGCTATCACCCACTCACCTCACTACCTGTCCTCTAGATCCTATTTCATCTCAGCTTATCCCTCCCCTCTCAACCACACTAATCCCAGCTCTCACACAATCTTTTCCTAAATACTGGTATGTTTCCATCTTCCTTAAAACATGCCATAATTACACCCATCCTCAAAAAACGCTCATCTGACTCTGACATAGCATCTTACTACCGCCCTATCTCTCTACTTCTCCTGGCTTCCAAACTGCTGGAGCGGCTCGTCTTTAACCACCTTACCAACTTCATTTCCTCTAAGTCCCTTCTTGACATCTTCCAATCCAGCTTCCGACCCCAACATTCCACTGAGACGGCTCCCAGTAAAGTCACTAATGACGTGCTCTCCACCAAGTCAAAAGGTCACTTTTCCATTCTACATCTTCTAGATCTCTCTGCTGCCTTTGACACAGTCGACCATCCACTTCTACTCCATATCCTCTCTCATGGTTCTCATCATACCTACTAAATTGATTATTCACTGCCTCCTTCTCTGACACCTCTTCTTCTACCTACACCCGTTCTGTTGGCGTACCCCAAGGTTTAGTCTTAGGCCCCCTCTTCTTCTCCATCGACACATCCTCACTTGGTACCCTAATAAACTCTTTTGGGCTTCAGTATCATCTCTATGCAAATGACACGCAAATCTACCTCTCACCACCAGATCTATCCCCCTCTCTTCTAACATATGTCTCCAACTGCCTTTCTAGTATATCCTCTTGGATGTCCACCTACCATCTCAAACTCAACATGTCTAAGACTGAACTCCTAATCTTCCCTCCCACTACCATAGCATCAATTCCTCACATCTCTCTTACTGTCAACAACATCATCACTATCTCCCAAACCCATTGCCTTGTGGTTCTACTGGACCCTGCCCTGTCTTTCATCCCTCACACACAGTCAGTGACAAAATCTTGCCTTCTCCATCTAAAAAACATCTCCAGAATTTGCCACTATCTTACACAAGACACAACTAAAATCCTAATGCACTCTCTCATCATCACTCGACTTGACTACTGTAACTCACTTCTTGCTGGCCTACCCACCACCTGACTATCCCCACTTCAATCCTTAATGAACGCCTCTGCTAGACTCATCTTCCATACACAACATTCAGTCACCTCTGTCAATCACTCCACTGGCTTCCCTTAGCCTCCAGAATAAAATTAAAAATCATGACCCTAACTTAGAAAGCCCTCAACAATAGCGCACCCCCCTGTACATCTCTGCTCTCATCTCCAAATATTCCCCCAACCGCCCTATTTGTTCTGCTAGTTACCTTTTTCTTTCTACAACTCATGTCCCCTCCTCTCACATGACTTTTCTCTTGCTGCCCCTCTGGAACTCCTTGCCTTGCTCCACTAGATTGTCCTCCTGCCTCAAAACATTCAAAACCACACTAAAAACGCATCTCTTTAAAGAAGCATATAACCTTAAACCATAACACGCTCATCACCTCTCTCTCTCCCTCCTTTACCACACACAGTACCTTTAGGTTGTAAGTCTGTTTCAATCCTGCAGGGTGCTTTGGGGAAAGCACCATGGACACTGGATTTGAGGCTCAAAGCCAGGACCCTCCTTGCTTTGCTATGTTTGATATGTATTTACCTTTGCCTGAATTTTCTTATGTACATAGCTACGGAATATATTGGCCCGTTATAAATAAACGACAATAATAATAATGGATGAAGCAAAAACAAAAACATAAATAGTCCAATAGTTAGTTTCTAGTCATTGCCATGTATCCTTGAGAATTCCAGCTTTTTATTCTGCTGAAGGTCGCTCCTCAGCTCTACACTGCTGTGTGTCTGTCTCTGTCTTTTTGAAGCATCAGAAAACTTATTTCTTAGGTAATTTTCAAAGCCAAGTTCAGCTGGGTTAATCAACTGCTACAGGAGATATCTCTTTCAGTCATTCTAGGGAAAGAGAGCTTTTCAGTGTCTGTGACTTACATAAACCCTGCGTTTATAATGATATCACTAGATAGATAGATGGATAGATAGATAGATAGATAGATAGACAGACAAGAGATATATAGATAGATAGATTTTATTTTTTGAGTTTAAAGAACCACTGTAATAATCATATACTAGAGTTTCATTTGTTTATTTAAAACCTGATTAGCAACAATATTTGAAGAAAATAATATCAATGTAACTTTACAGGGCATAGGAGAGGATCTGCACAGTAGACTGTCTTTATCTACCTCATCCCCAACAGTTGTTCCTGTTGTGTCTTGTGCAGAGGTGAAAAAGAACACCAATTCTTCTCTCTGTACTACTACACTTCACATTTTAAAGATACATTTTCTTCAAATACTGATTTTATTGATAATCATTTACTACAAAATAAGCAATTGCAGAAATATTGTATGGCTAAACTGATCCTTTGAGGATTTTTCAGCATACAAAATTGATTAGTTAATGCAGACAACAGGGACAATATAGATACTTATTTTGCAATACACTTAGAAATAGCATAGTTTATATTTTATTGAATGTGTTTGCAATTTTTTTTTTCTTCTTAGGGCCCTATTAAATTCCAAGCCTACAGTGGCTGCAGGTTTGAAATTTGCTAGAGTTACAGAACGTTTAAATTAGAAAAGCCTGCAAGGACATGGCCGGAATCCAAATCCGTGAACCATGCTTCAGCACATAGCATTTCTGGTTATGAACATGATAACTTATTCAAACCCGTAGTTATTGGTTTAGTCAGAGCCAATAGTAAAAGGGACCGTCATCATTACGTCACTAAAACATGGAGGTTAAATTTCAATCACTTAAGGTTTTGAAGTCCGAGTTGCGATCAGACCCACATTCCAGAAATAATGCAATATGAAAAATTCAATGAATATAATATTCTAGACAATGCAAGTTCTATTATACAGTATATGTATTAACAAATTGTTTCCCGGGATCGATATAACACGAAAATTAAACATAAAAAATATTATTTTTTTTATTGCAGATTTGCGAGCTTGAGAATGTTGTGCTATTAATTTTAATACATTTTTCCTATAACTTAAAATACATCAGTGTGCTTATATTTGCTTTTACAGTGCTACGGACAGGAGTTTATTGCCTTTGCCGGTCATCTCTAGTACCCATAGGATTTTTGGCTACATTTGCCATTAATGGGTGTAAAAACAGTTGCAGGCTTGAGGACTTGTAGCAATTTAAAAGCGATTTGCCATTGTAACATTTACGGGATTGAAAGATCAAAGGCTTAGCTGGGTCAGAGTTCAGATTTTGACACCCCATAAGGTTTTTCCACCTGTAACATGGAGAATGTTTCGGGTAGCTAAAAAAGACCAAATTAATAGCAGTAACTTTTGCAGGCTTCTTTACGGGCTGCTGGAACTGCCATGTGGCGAATTTAATGAGGCATTTATCTTTCAATTCCAATAACATTAATGTATAGTTACTTTAGGAGAAATCATTGTGTTTTTAAAAAAGATAATTATTACCAATTATTTAATATGTAACTTGTTTAATTCATTAAGAAAACTACAATGTCAGTTTTAACTTTTTTAAGTAGAATGTTATTGTTTTTATTTATGGCCTTACCTACCAATGCTCAGTATATTAAAGCACATTTAAATATTTAATATCTCTAGTAACGCTCACACTTGAAAGAAGTGTGTTCATTTTGATGTCATTTGTAGTTAATTAACAGTAAAATATTTGTAACAAACCAAAACAATTGTCTAAGCTTTTTTTTTAAAGCAAAATAAACATAAACATTAAATAAAATGAGGAATGCTTGCAGATTGTTTGGTTCCAAGAAACAATGTACTGCAGTTTACTAATAACCTGGAAGCAATCATAGGCAGATGTAGTCTATTTGAATGTTGTCAGAGGAGCTCTTTCAGAACTGTTGATGTTGGATGTCAGTAACAGAAAATTGCCAGTGCAGCAAACAAATATCTTCATTACATGGAATTGCATTGTTAATCTAGAGCCAAATTCAAAAGGAAGTTGAGAGACAGTTTTAGATTGCACCCATATATATACTATCATCTAAGTGGCAGGCTGTTCTTCAGGAATAAAGATTGAACTAGTCTGTTTCATCATCAATAAGCTTCCTCACAAAAAACTGTCAGTCCCATATTTTAGCTTTAGTTCAAACAGGACAAACTTCATTGATAATGGAATTTCTCCTACAGAAGACCATCGGGAGTAAATGGTAGATAGTGTAAGATCAGTTATATGACTTTAATCACTGTATGCTCACTGCACCTATGTTACAGAATATAAATGAATAGTTAATGTTATGAGCAAAAAGTGTCAACCTCTTTAATCCTTTATTTTGTCTTTTGTGCTTTAAAAAACTAAAGGCAAGTTTAGTTTATAGGTGTTTTCAGACATCACATATAATAGTTGGCAAACTGCGAGTCGTCGTCATGCTTTGCGAGCTCGTTTCACGAGCTTGCAGAACTGCATCCCTCAAGAAGCGAGGGACACAGTTCTGGCAGCAAATGCGGCCCCTCGCAAAGTGGAGGTGGAGGCTCCAACATCGGCTGCAAAGAGCCTTTGGCTCACTGCAGGCCGCAAATGCGGACCCTTGCGTAGGAAAGGGTCGCATTTGCGGAGGTGGAGGCTCTACGGCGACTCACTCCTGGAACAAACCCCCCCATCAAAAAAGCGGGACTTAAAAAAAAAACACTAGCACGTAAAGAGCAAATACGGACTTACACAAAAAAAAAATGACAACCCGCGGGACTTAGAAAAATAAATAAATTACAAGGTCACAAAAATACGAACTTAACTGACGAAATGCGTACTTAAAAAAACACCAAACACACTGAAAAATAACAAAAAAAAAAAAAAAAACATCACACACAGCACGGGGGGGACAGCCAGGATATCTGGGGGTGAGTTTAGTTGCATGCGAATTAAAGTTGATTTTAAGGAGTTTCGTCACTTGAAAATCGTCAAAGCAAGAAAAAAAATGGCGGCCGAAAAAAATTAAAACAAAGCTCCACGACCCCGAAGCACAGAAAACACTGACAATGACATACAACTTTTAATTACGAACCACGGAACTCAGAAAGAAAAAATACAAGGTTGCAAAAATACGTAGTTAACGGCCGAAATGTGTACATTCAAAAACAAAAAAAAATATACAAAAAAAAAAAACAGAGCATGGGGGGACAGCCATGACATCTGGCAGTGAGATTGCATGCTAATTAAAGTTGAATTTAATGAGTTTAGGAAATTTTAAGTCTGCTAAGCAAGAAAAAAAATTGCGTCTGAAAAAAATGAAAATGAGGCTATTACATCCCGAAATGCTCAAAACACCGCTAGGCACGTATGACTTTTGTCAGGCACATACGAGGTACAAAAATACACAGTTAGGAAGCACGGAAAATGCTTGCGACCCGTGTACCACATACACAAACTAAGCCATTTTACAACACTAACACATTACGAATCTAAAATGGCGCTTTACACAACTAAACCAATATTTCTAATGCACAGTTGGGACATTGATGACACTTTCTCCTCAGGGCAGCAACAGTCCAGCTGTACATTGTATGCTGCAGGAAAATAAAAATAGATACTTAGCTCTTCAGCCTATTCATTGATGGATATATCAATTACAAATAGGTAAAATATATTAATTTATTAAGTAAATAATTAATTAATTATTATAGAAAAAAATAGACATATATATCTGTCTTTCTGATGAGAGCCAAAGGCGCTCATAGGACCAAAAGTAAACAAGAGGAGCGGCTCGGTATGAGCGCCAAACACACTCATTGTGAGCAAATCGATGAGTGTTAAAGGCTCTCAGAGCAAGGCTCGCAATGAACGCTGAAGGTCCTCAGAGTAGAAAAAGCTTTACATTGTGTGTCAAGCAGCATTGCCATGGCTTAAAATGTTATTGCCCCGTCATTTTTGATGGGCAAGTCGCTAGTAATAACATATTTTATGTAACAAATAAATAGTGAATATTATTCCCCCTATCTTAAAATTTGTCTAGAAACCAATACGTGTTTGGTAAAATTATCCTATGTTCAATATAATGCACACAGTATATAATCCATTTAAAAAAATGTTTGATGAAACTTTGATGTACCCTATTGTCATAATTCCCATGGTCCTGCAGTCCACTCTGTGTCTCTCTGTCATAATCTGTGAGGGTACACCCAAGCTGTGCTATGGTAATACTAGTTAGCCAGGGGTGGACATAGCATTGGTGCTGGAGATACAAATTTCCAAGGGAGCTCCTCTGCAGCCTCTTCTTTTTTTAATATATTTTAGTGTAGTCTCTGAGAGGTAACTTTGCTCACTGCCTTCAAAATATGGTCACACTGGTGCGGATGACAGTAGCTAAGAATGTAAGGGTGGGGAACTGCTTTGCAAAAAATTAGTCTTTCAGAGTGGGGAACTACTTTGGGAAGGGGACTTTGGGGGGAGATCGGCTTTGTGGAAGGGATCTGACTTGGGATGGGGTCTTGGAGATGTAATCTACTTTGGGGAGGGGATCTGTTTGGGAAATGGATCCTGGAGAGGGAATCTGCCTTGTGGAAGGGTCTTCAGGAGAGGAGCTGCTTTGGTAAAGGGTCTTGAGGTGTAAGAATATTAAGAGAAGCCAGTGGGAGTCGGAGGGGAGTCCTGCGCCATAGCCTTTCATTTACTAGATTCTCTGCTTCAAGTAGCATAGCCTTGCATCAGGTGCACAGGCCTAGTGAGGGTTGGAGATACCTCACAGAACCCATTTCTGAACAACAATGCTTAGTTGTTGGTCTTAATACAACTGCTTAGCCCTCTGTTTGATTCCCTGTCTTATTTCTGGTATTTGACTCCTGCTATGTGTTTTGGACTGCTGTGATTTTTTACTTCCTTTGACCTAGCTACTAAATATTCTCTGTCTGCCTCTTGCCCCAACTCCTGGTCTGTTGAGGTTTATGATCATGTGCTGCTGGCCTATTGACTCTGGAATGTCTGATGTCTGAAATTTGCCTGTGGCCCCTTTCTGTTTTTACCCTTGTACCACTTTCTACTGGGATCCTTTTGCTGAGTGCTATGAGAGTTCTTACTAGATAATTTACTGAGCTATTAGATTGTCCTCACAGCTAACTCACATAGAAACTTACTTAATGAAAACACATTGGATCACACTGATTGATCAGATTGATGGACCTAAAATCTGATCAATTTGATTGGTCCAATTAGAATTGAAATCAATATTGAACATGATGACAACTCAAAACCCATTCTAATTGGCTGAGATATGATTGACATTTATTTCAACCAATCATAATGCATAACATTTTCTATTGAAGCTGCAAAAAGCACAGTCGGTGGGGGAGCTCCTCCTAGGAGGAGCTACATTAGAGTAATTTTTATTTTTAGAATGGTTGTGTTTGTTTTTGGAGGGCCCTTTCCTGGCCAAGAAGAGAGGAACCTTGGCTTTAATCAAGCAAGCAGAGGACAAGACCTTATTCAAGCAACATGGATAGCCCGTCTAATCCACGGCAGAAGAGTGAGGACCAAGACATCTGTGATCATCGCTGGATGGTCATTTTAGGTAGGTATGTATTATTAATATATATTTTTATTTTGCAGCGTTATTTTTTATTTTACTATAATTTGTTTTTTTAATTTTGGATGTACTTTGTATGTGTTTTCATAAAAATTTCTGGTAATCTTTTATTTTTGGTAATTTTCTTTTTTTATATTTTATTGGGTGGTTATAATATTTTATTTCACCTTCTGGATCACTATCGTGTCATGGTGAAGTGTCTTTTGTATGTCAGTGAAGTTGTTAGCTATACTATATAAGGACACCCAAGATCGGCAAGTCATAGCAGAGAGGTTAGACAAATAGCAGTCCACTGGAGAAGGAAGTGGCACTCCAGTATCTTTGCCAATATAACTTTATGGATCAGCACAGCAAGATACATAATTATTTTGCCTGGTGTGTTGCAGTTCATAGGGTCATGGAAAGTCAGACATGACTGAACAACTAAATAATATTTTATTTATTTTTATTTAGTGTAGTGTCATGGGGGTCATTGATGGATCCCTGCAGCAGGGTTCAATTTCACAGATGCCATGGGGTTCCTTCAAGGACCTCCGTGGCAGGGGTTAATTTCATAGATGCTGTGGAGGTCCTTCAAGGACCTTAGTAGCAAGGGTTAATCAGTACTATCGCAAGTTGTGAGTAATAATAATTTTAAGTAATTTTAATTTGAATAGCTTTTTTGAGAAAAAACAACTCATAATATTACTGATGTGTGAAAATCAATGTGGAAGCTTGGGGAAACATTTTGAGTGGCATTACCTGCAAGCAATCATGCTGAGAGAGGTGAATAGAATAGCTAAGTAAAGTTACTGAGCACTTTTTGCCTGTAACTTTATAAAATGGGGAATTGAAGGAGGCCCATACTTAATGAGGTTGAAAAAAAGACTGTGATCACCTCAGCTGTATTCCTCCAATAAAATGAGCCTCCTCCAGGCCACTTTTAATGGGAGCAGCCCTTTGTAAACAGAGCTTGGGCAGATTTCTTGGCCCACTATCCCTCCATCCAACCTCCACCCACAACCAGCATGTACTTTGACTCCTGAGTCCTGAAGAGGAACCTCATAGAGCAGCATCCTCCATCTCACAGCCACCAACTCTAACATCTGAGTCGGAGGAACAACTTGACTAATAAAAGAAGGATGGACATTTCCTGCAGATAGAGGGCATATAGAGAGAGTTGCTCCATGAACAGAAGGCACCAGTGACAGATAGAATTATAATGCATATGCATTTAGCATCAACCTGACCTCATAGCAGTCATAGTGAAAGTATTTTATAATAGACTGTCTCCCAATCCACCACACAAGAGGAGAGGTCTCTCCAATATTACCATTCACTACACTCATATGCCCCATCAAGTCTTTTTGTTTGAGATTTTTCTGTTTCCTTTTTCAGGTAGAACATTAGAGTGTGTTCATCTCCAAGCAGTGCTACCTGACGCTGAAACTAAACCTAAACATAAATATTGCACACCAACAGACACATACATAACGACAGCTAATTTGTGAACATATATTAGATAGGTTTAGATTTTAACAGTGGATGACACAATCAATTCATGTTTGGATGAATAATCTTTGAAATAAACATGGTCTAAATATTGTCATAGGCTCTTATTATTGTCACTGCAACAAAGGGATAAAATCCACTTAATGTAGCCATGTCATGTTTCTTAGCAGTTGTCATGTAATTCTCTTCCAAAGACACATGTCAATAAACGCTCATGGATTGTGCCAATGCTTTTGGATCCCTGACAAAAAATGTTTTTACATGTAAGTATTCAACTTTACGTCTCTCAGTCCATGTCTATTTACAGGATGTCCTGTCCAATGCACATTTAACACAAATAAATATTATTTTATAGCAGGTGCTCCTCTTTAGAGTGTCATACCAATCCTTTGAGAAACTGCAGACCAGTTCTAAACATTATGGACTGTACTATTATTTTTATTATTAGTCCTTTATTTGTAAAGCATGTATATTCTGTAGTGCTATACAGGGGTAAGTTCAAGTAAAAAACAAAAATAACAAGGACGTTTAGATGGAGGAAAGGAGGGGGCCTAGGATTGAACCCTGGGGTACACCAATAGTCGGAGGGTGAATATGAGGTGCCAGAGAAGGAGATACTAAATGATCAATCTTCAATTTATGATGTGAACCACGAGAGAGCAGTGTCACGAATGCCAAGGGAGCAGATCATTTGGCTATGAAGATTGTTGTCAACTGTGTTGAAGGCAGCAGAGAGATCCAGTGGAATTAGGATAGAGAAATTAACCTTTGACTTGGCAGTGAACAAGTAATTAGTGACTTTTATGAGCAATGCTTCTGTCGAGTGTTGGGATTGGAAGCCTGATTGGAAGGAGTCAAGGAAGGAGTTGGTGGAAATAAAATGGGTAAGGTAATTGTAAACAAGTCGCTCAAGCAGTTTTGAGGCCAGGGGAAGTAAAGAGATAGGGTGATAGATGGAGAAGATGAGTTAGATTAGGTTTTCTTAAGAATGGGTGTAATTATGGCATGTTTTAAAGATCATGGAAACTTGCCTGTGTTAAGCAAAAGGTTGAATATATTTGTGATGGCTGGAATAAATTTGATAGAGAGGGGAGGTATACTTTTTAAGGAGAAAGACAAAGAGGATGATAATAGACCTCATCCTGAGTTACAGGTCAAATTAGTTCATGAGGTATTTGGAATTGGGAAAGGGTAAAAGCTTGTTGTTGTCAGTTTGTTGAGAGGATGGTGTGTCATGGCCATGTTGAACGGAGATTATGAATATTTTTAAAGTGGGTGGCGAAGTCTTCAGATGTGAGTAAGGGGCAGGAGGTAGGGGTGGACAGAGGAGTGTATAATGTGGCGAACAAATATTTATGGTTTGAGGACAGTTTACATATTAATGATGTAAAATAGGGCTGTTTAGCAAGATTGAGGGCAGAGAAGGAGCACAAAATAAAGTCATCAGAAGGGTGAGATTTCCTCTATTATCTTTCAGCGGTGCTGAAGCACCTCTGGATGTAACGTATTTGTGTAGTGTGCCATGGTTGTGGACAAGAGTTAGGGCATTTGCCTGTTGTTATGAGTGCAAGTGTGTCACGGGTGGAGGATATAGTTGTGTTGTGAGGCAACATTGTTAGGGCAGGTGAGGGAGGCGAGGTGACCAAGAAAGGGATGTAGTAGCATGAAACGGTGTTGTGGGTCGAGTTTCTGTGTGTTTTGGAGGCAGGGAGTAAAGAAGGGCAGTGCATAGGAGGTGTGGTGAGGTTGAATACAAGGAGGTGGTGGTAAAATAGATCGAGAGGGGTGATGATATGGTTGGAGGAAGTGCAGAGATTAGTGAAAATAAGATCAAGGGAGTGTCCATCACAGTGAGTTGGGAATTACTTGCACAATAATCCCCAAATAAAAAATAGGCTAATTTAAACTATTTGATATTCATCATATGTTGGAATGGTCATTTACATGCCAATACAAAAAGCCATGCTGCAAGATGCATAAAGCAATTAAAGCCACTCTACTAGATTAAATAGCAACACCAAAACATTAAACTCATGCCATATTTACCCTTTCCCACTCACAGGGGTTCTATTTTGGCTGCTAAAACATCAATATAATTGCATATACATCTCACTCATCACCTATACATATGGGAACACAAATAGTGGCCATATTTCCCCACCACATCACATAGATCAAGTGCCCAGGGGAACATTTGTTTATTTTTTGTTCTATCCTTCAGTCCTGTCTGACTCTCTGTGAACCTATGGACTGCAGCACATGCAGCTAGGTATCTTCTTGTGCTGTTCTAAATGGTGTGCATGACAAAGATATTGGAGTGAGTTGCCAGTTCCTTCTCTAGTGGATTGGGATTTGTCTAACCTCTCTGCTGTCACCTGCCCACCTAGATTGACAATACATGGTATAGCTCACAGCTTCATTCAGCTTCATTCAGGTTAACAAGCCCCTTCACCCCCACCTCTTAATTGATGAATGGGAGGTTACAAAATGGGAATGGCTGTACATTTTGGCACATGGCTACCAGCAATGGTGTGGGACTTAACAGGATGGGCATGGCGGAGATAACCCCTGTTGGAGGTGAGTTGGCTGTTGAACCACATGCCTCTCCAAAACCTCCATTTGTTTTTGCTGCCCCTCCTGATGGGTTACAGTAGATTAGTCTGGTGTATGCTCCCCTGGTCCCCTTCAGCATTGCTAAGTGGTGGTGGTGAAGAGGCTTGTGTACCTGAATGAAGCTGTGAGCTATACAATGTAGGGCCAGTGTAGGTTGGCAGGTGACAGCAAAAAGATGAGACAAATCCCAATCCACCAGAGAAGCAAATAGCAACCACGCCAGTATCTTTGCCATACAAACCTGGTGGAAAAGCACAGGCAGAAACATAGCTGAATGTGCTGCAGTCCATAGGGTCATAGAGAGTCAGAGACGACTGCAGGACTTAACAACAAATAATCAAATGTTCCTCGGGTACTTGATCTATGTGATGTGAAATATGGTTACTATTTGTGTTCCCAAATGTAGATGTGATGAGCGAGATGTATATGCAATTATATTGATATTTTAGGGCCACAATAGGCCTCTTTGAGTGGGAAAGGGTTCATATGGCATGGGTTTCATGTTTTGGTGTTGCAATTTAATCAGGTAGTGTGGCTTGAATTATGTTCTGCATGTTTCAGCATGTTTTTTTCCTATTGCTATGTGCATGACCATTACAACATATGATAACAAAAATATATTTTGCAAATGCATTTTTATTATGGGGTATTATTGTACAAGTAATTGCATTCCCACATATGCTAAGTGGTGGTGGTGGTGAAAGGGCTTGTGTACTTCAATAAAGCTTTGAGCTATACCATGTAGGCCTAGTGTAGGTGGGTACATCATAGCAGATAAGTCAGACAAAGCACAGTCCATTAGAGAAGGAAATGGCAACCCACTACAGTGTCACCTGTCTCCAGGCCCTCAGGGGAATGTTCCTACTCCAAGGTATCACTAATTGGGCTTGGCCTGTGTATTAACCCTTTATTATTATTAGATTAGATATTTTGTATTATATGATATCTAATGCTATTATGACTATTATTCCTTTTAATATGTATTGATCTATTGCATGTTAACTAGGGCTCATAAGTTTACATCTGTAGGAATGTGACATTATGTGACTCATGTGGATGTCCAATAACCCCAACCATTGAAAACACACTCACATGGTTAGAATGGTATAACAAAGCTTTATTTTTTACACAGACCACAATCAGCAGTGGTCAAGACTGTTCATCAATATCATGGGTGTGGTGTGGGCCGGTACCGAGAGAGCAAGAGGCTATTATTGAAAAAAAGGGGATACCTACAGGGGCTAATGTGATAGTCTAAAATAAGCATGATGCATCGCACCTACTGTACCAGGGTCACATGTGGTGACTACACAACTGCAACCTGACTCTGATGAAAAAAAGGATCATCAGAGATCACTCCATTTAATTGAAGAAACCATGTATGTGCATAGCACTTACTGCTTGTCTGGATCTGATCAATGAAACAGATGAGTTAACCTCTGGACTCTGTAATCCAATCCAGTTTCACACATACAGTGTGGCGACAAAAAAATGGAAACAAATTAAAAAGTGGTCAACTAAAAAAAGGGGATGCAGATAAAAAAAACTAATCATAATACATATATAGTGAATTGCTAAATAATGTACCAATATACCAATTCACCTGATTCACATCTGCATGCATTACTAACTATTAGCTAGGTCTCTGGATAATCAGTAATATAGGCAATTAGCCATTAATATGTAGAGGACACAAAAGTCAGCAGCCAGATTCACTGTTAGTTACATCAGACCAAGAGTCTGTTCACAGACCGATATTGTCAGGATCACATGCTGCACTAGTGCATATATTAATGCTGGCGTCATTAACATGCCATTTTGAGACTTTGCAAGTCCACTGCCGGGCTGCTAGTTTCTGAGCGATACCTCTGGGGTAGAGGATGGGGGGCTGGTGACCAGCCTAAACCTTATCAGCCTGGCAAGGTAAGTCGCGGTCATTAGATGATACCGCCTCTCCTCCCTAGAGTGCCTGACCAGGCGGTGCATCACCTCTGCATGGTTGGCAGAGATGCTGGCCTGGACCTCCGAAGTAAGTCATGCTGCTCACACATAATGGCCAGCATCTCCGCCTCCTCAGCCTGACAAGTTGGTGGGGGTGGAGGACCTGGTTGCAGGGCGGGGGGGGTGATGGGAATGTTGAGGGGAGGGTTTGGCTAGAGCCAGTGGTGATGCTGGTGGTGGTGTCTGTGTCTCGGGTAGCAGTGGCGGTCAGGCCAGCGCACTGGTGTGTCGGAAGGAGGTGTTGGCCAGCTGGGTATCAGGTTGGAGGGCCCTGGCGAAATCCAAAGTCGTTGAGGAGGGCGCCACAAACGCTTGATCGGTGTGCTGTGAGGCAGCGTGTGTCAGTCCTGGCTCTCTGCCCATCTCAGTGATGGCCGATGTGCTCCCTGTCCTGGCTGTTGTCCCGCTGCATTTGCAGCGTTGCCATAGAAGCGGGAGATGTTGGGACTGGAGATACCCAGGGAGGAGCTCAGTGAGAATGAGCAGCAAACGAGGGGTCATATACAGTACATCACCAGCACTGGGGGTCACCGGGTCTGTGGGCTATTAAATGTAGTAATAATATATCTATATGGCTGAATGTAAAAAGCACATACAGTGTAGGAAGTGCAGGTAGTAGGAAGACTCTATATCCAAAATGTTTTGTCAACTATTTAAAATATCCTAATTTAAACAGATATAGAGAAATATCTCATCGAATTATCTATCTGTCTTTGTATCTATCTACCTACCTATCTATATTAATATCCATCTTTATATCGATCTATCTATATATCTTTATATCTATGTATCCTATATCCACCTTTTTTGTATTTATCTATCTATATATCAATCTCTCTATGAATCTTTATATCTAGCTCTCTATGTATCATCTATATATCTTTATATCTATGTATATTTAAATCTATCTATCCATCTTTATATCTATTATTTATTATTAACCTTTATTTGTAACATGCCAACATATTAGTCAAAATCAATTTTAACAGATTACAAAAGAAAGGAAGGTCCTGTTATTGAGATTAAAATCAAGTATACAAAGGGCTTTCTCTAAAGCACCCAAAAAGATTGAAAACTCAAAAATGTACAGTCTAGAGCAGAGGTTCCCAAAGTGTGCACCGTGGCAACCTGATGCGCTGTGTCTGGCCTGCAGGGTTGCCGCAAACGCTCCCCACATTATTAGGGCAGTCAGCCCCAGTTGTGTAGGTAGGGGGTCGGCACTTCCAGGCCAGTCCAGCTGCACCAGGTGTGCTAGGATGAAGCGCTTAGTGCTCTCAGCTGGGCCCCGGGACACATAGGCCTTGGTGAAGTCCTGGATTTCTAAGCAGTTGGACACATCCAGCTGCTGCTCCAGGTATTCACAGCTGGCTCGGAAAGAGTAAATGGCGGTGCCCAGCACTGTGCTGTGACATGGGAAGTGTCAGGGATATAGAGAGAGGAACGAAATCAGTCAGGAATAGAGAGCGAGTAGGGAGAGTAGGCGGAAAAAGAGAAGAGATAACAGGTAGGTATAGAGAGAGAAGAGGGAGAGCAGGCATGGATAGAGAGGAGAGAACAGGCAGCGATAGAGAGAGAATGGGAAGCAGGCATGGGAAAAGACAGGAGGGAGAGCAGACAAGAATAGAGAGAGAGGAGGGAGAGCAGGCAGGGATGGCGAGAAGAGAATATGCATAGATACAGAAGAGGGAGAGCTTTCAAGGATAGAGAGAACAGGCAGGGATAGAGAGGACAGACATGTCAGTGACAGGGAGAGAAAAAAACAGACAGGGATACAGAGGAGAGGCAGAGAGGAGAGAATAGATACAGGTGGAGAGGAGAGAGATGTCAGTGTCAGAGAGAGAACAAGCAGAGACAACAAGGGAGAGTGGCAGGGATAAGAGAGAACAGGCAGGTATACAGAGAGAGAGAGAGAGAAGGGAGGGTGAGAGAGAAGGGAGGAGATGGAGAAGGGGGATAGAAAGAAGGGATAGGAGAGAAGGGGGGAGAGAATGGTTGAGAGAGAGAGAGATAGTACATTTGTAGTAATTGAGGTTTAATTTTAACTAATTGCAATATATAGATATATATATATATATACCTACCAAAAAAATAATATATATATATATATATATATATATGTATATATATAAATATATATATATATACTATATATACTATGGTGTGGCTTGGGGAGCCTTAGAGAAATGGATCGAAAAAGATTTGGTACCTGGTCACATTGGGGAGAGTTCTTTTTTTTTTTTTTTGCACCAGGACCCTCCATTCTCTAGCTCCGCCACTGGTGCCAACTCATTCTGTAGTGCTATACTAAGGTAAGTAAAAGTCAAAAGCTGTTTTAACACATTGCAAAAAAAAAAATGGTTGTTAATTCCAATTGCAGCAAATGATGGATTCAATCTAAGAACAATGTGTATTGCAAGAGTGTGAATCAATAACTAATTCTCAAATTTGGCCAATCCAAAAAACAGATTTTTGCATGGTGCTTATGTGTGTATTACCGAAAATGTTATTCAATAACCCCACTTTTTGCCCTGAGAGACTACTAGCCTTATTTCTTTTATCCTTTCCTCTGCCAAGTTCTTCTCTATGTTGGTCATCTCAAATGGATTTTGGATTATAAAAGTAGAGGGTTTGTAGAACAAGTTTGCCTTCAACTTGTCAGAATTTTTGTACAAATCAAGTTCTATTTTATATGGTTATAATAAGTTAATATAATATTCCAATTATTAACCTTTCTTTTTATATCTAATGTATTAATATTTTATATGCTCTATACACACACATATATATATATATATATATATATATATATGCAATTCCATTTGAAAAATATCCATGTAAAGATTCTTAATGCTTCTTTGTTCTGTAGAGACACATAACTAAACACATTTCTGAACTAATTGATAAAGGTTAACTTAAAGGTTTATGTTTTTTAGAAATAGTAGGATACTCTTTTAAATTCCCATATGTAAGAATGTTTTAACTAGACATCATCAGCCTTATTAAATTGTGATTTGGCCAATTAAATAGGGCTCTATATAAGCACAGAACATTTTTTTTTTCAGAAGTTTGTAGTTAGTAAAGACCTTGCTTTTGGATAGAAGTTTACTAACTAAAATCTTCTGTAAAAAAAGTATGCTCTGTGCTTATATAGAGCCCTATACAATTGTCCGAACGCAATTTAATAAGGCTGCATGTGTCTACATAAATCTGTTACTTAGTATACATAACTGACACTTCTTATCACTAATCTGCTAACCATGGGCCTCATTCAAGGGATGGCTACAAGGGATGGCCACAAGCTACTTAGCTATTCTAATCCCTTGCAGCCGACAGGTCCGACCAACTTGTGGCCGGTGCCCTGAGTTCCCTTGAGGCTACCCGAGCTATAGCGTACTGCAGGCAAAGCCTTTGATCCCACACAGCCGCAAGTGATTCAGCCACATGAAACCACCCATCCTTATTCAAATCCTCTAATCACTCTCCCGTCAACCCCGCTAAACACCCAAAAAAAGGAAGCAGCTTATTTGCACCCTGGAACCGTAACAAGGGCTGTGAAGCCCTTGCGTAACCTCCAATTAAGCCCCCCGCTGGCTGCAGGGGTTACGAACTTGACTCATTCGGGACCCCTTAAGTGTCCCTACATTAACCCCATAATGCAGGGGTCCTAACCGGACCCCTGTAGGGTACACAGATTAATGCACACATTAACACTATAATGCAGGGGTCCCCATCGGGACCCCTGCAGGCTTACCACATTAACCCCTTGCTACAGGGGTCCCAATAGGAACCCCTGTAGGTTCCCCACATTAACCCCTTGCCTTGCTGCAATGGGTCCCCCGCAGTATCTACGAGATTAAAATTTCCCGCCGCTGGCTTGAATTCAGAATTCAAGACCGGAGAATTTGTTTGAATTTTCCACTACAGGTCCATAAAGGGCCTGTGGCACACTAATGGTTACCCCCAACCCGTTGGTGTACTATAAGTACCCCCCAGGCACCTAAAATTAACCCGCGCACTCATGGTTGTCAATATAGACCTCCCATGAGACTAATTGTAAACCCCTCAGTCCAATAAGGGTCTATATAGACCCCTATAGGACACTATTATCCCCTAGGTTAACCCCCTTAAGTGCCATAAGGGTCCTCCGGGACCCCTCATGACAAAGTCTAAGCATTACACTACACTATTAACCCTAACTATACCCCATTAACCCCTTCTAGATGTATGTAACCCTAGCTGGATGTATCTAACCCTAACTGGGCCTATTTAACCACTTATATACCTATTTGAACCTATCTGGACCTTATAAACATAACTGAGCCTATACAACCCCCTCTATTTAACCCTACCTGGGCCTATGTAACCCTAACTGGGCCTATTTAACCCTATCTGGACCTAATAACCCTAACTGGGCCTATTTAACCCTAACTGGGGCTATTTAACCCTATCTGGACCTAATAACCTCAACTGGGCATATTTCACACTAACTGGGACTATTTAACTCCTTCTAACCCCATCTAAGCTTCTTTAACTCCATCACCTATAGGGGTCTATACAGAACCCCAGAAGCCTCCATCTAACCCCATAATTTATGGTTGTCCATACAGACCCCCTTAAGCCTCTATTTAACCCAATCAGTTCCGTAAGGGTCTATGAAGACGCTCATAGGACAACGAGAACCCTATTATTAACCCCATAAGTGACAAGAGGGTGCTCTACCCTAACCTATTAACCCATACCTACCTAACACCTACACTACCTACCTAACCCTCTATTAAACCTCCCACCCCACTAAGTACACAAAATAAAAGAGCTAAGTTACACAAAATAAAAACCTATGTTACAAAAAATAAAAAAAGAACATTACAACCCCCCACTGCAAAAAATAAAAAATCATTACGCACCTGCAAAGAAACTACATACACAAATATACATAACATTACAATACAGCAATAAATATAATACAAATATACCCCTTTCTACATACTATTAACCACCTTACTACAATACATTTCCCCTATCTACAATACATGACCCCCTATCTACAAAACATTACCGCCTATCTACAATACATGGCCCCCTATCTACAAAACATTACCCCATCTATAAAACATTACCCATTACGCTCTCTATAAAATATTATCCCCATCTACAAAACATTAACACCTAACTACAATACATTAAATCTTAACTATAATAAACCCCCCATCTAAAAAACATTACCCCCTAACTACAATACATTAAACCCTAACTATAATACATTACCCCTATCTATAAAACATTACCCCCTAACTACAATACATTAAACCCTAACTACAATACATTACCCCTATCTATAATACATGAAACCCTATCTACAATACATTAAAAAGCCTAAATCTAATCTTAAATAGAATAAATAAGACCACTTACCTTCCTCCCTTCAGCAATGACGGGTTTCCTGGCGCAGGTTGCACCCCCTTGGAAAAAAAGAAACATAAATTTAGTCACAAATAAACACAACATAAAATAATACACATTCCAAATATTAAACTTACCTTTCCACCATGTCTTCATCCTTCTTCTTGTCTTCTCCGGCTTGGCCCCTGAAAAAAAAAACATCACATTAGTACACAAATAAACATACACAAAATATAATAAAATAAACATTCTCAATATTAAACTTACCTGTCCGCAATATCCCCTTTTTGTCCTCTTCTGCCCTGGCTGCACCCTTGAGAAAAAACCTAGCTCTAAAAAAAAACAAAAAAAAAAACTAAGCTTCTAACGCTTCTTCTGGTAATAAAAACGGAATGGCGCATATCATTGGCTGAAATGGCTGTAAATCAATTTTCAGCCAATCAAAAGGCACCAAAGTGTGAGCCAATCGGAATGGGATACACCCCTATATCCCATTCTGATTGGCTGATGGAGCAAGTTAATGAGAACTGTAGAGATTAGATAGACAATATCGAAATCAAATCTAGATTTTTTCCACCCATAGGCACATATCCAAAGATAGAATTATTTGTACAGATGGGTGATTTATTGAAACTTGATGCATCGAAAAGCTCAAATATAATAAATAAAAGAATGGAATGCCCTATTTGAAATAATACAGTGGGAGGTCTTGGTGATAAAGCCATTGGACAAGGCTCATTGCAGGCTGCAAATGCAGACCCTCGGGAAGTGAGGAGCCGCATTTGCGGAGGTGGAGGCTCAAAGGCGCCTCACACGCGGTTACAAACACCCACACATGCAGCACTTTGTCAACAATACGACCCGATGCACATTTACGGACTTAGCAAACAAAAATACAAGACGCAGGACTTAGAAAAAAAAATATTACAACCTCGCAATAATACGACCATAACGGCAGAACCGTGCGCACCTAAAAATAGTAAAAACACAATAAATACCCACAAAAATATATAAAAAGCTTACCCACAGCAAGGGGGGGGGGGCACCCAGGACCTCTTCAAGTGAAGTTATGCCTCCATTTAAGTCCAAATTCCCGAGTTTAGACACACAAAAATCCCCTAAGCGAGAGAAAAAATGAGCACCGAAAAAAAAAGAAAACGAGGCTCCACGACCCAGGACCGCCCAGCCACATACAACCCAAGAAGGGATCCGGGATAAGCTTGTAAACCAGCATTAACCCCACAGCATCCGATATAAGCTCGGAGACCCGCATTAGCCCCACATTAACCATCGCAGTGGGGGTCCCGATCACACTCAATCTGGGACCCCCGCTGCAATGTAAATTCTAAATCCCCGTGTTACGGGTCCTTAAAGGACCGTAAAGGTCCTTAAAGGACCCGTTAAAATAAATAAATATATACACTATCACGCGTGGGGCTCTATATAGAGCCCCATCAACCATTAATTAACCCTGTCATTCATGGGGGTCAATATAGACCCCCATAAGCCCTTCATTAACCCTGTCACTCATGGGGGTCAATACAGACCTCCATAAGCCCTTCATTAACCCTGTCACTCATGGGGGTCAATGCAGACCCCCATAGTACATTTAATTTACCCTGTCACTCATGGGGGTCAATACAGACCCCCATGTCATGATTTACTTTATGTCCAAGGGAGCATGACATTGGTACATTGGGATTATGTGTTATTGTGTGGTTATATGTTGTCTGTACATGGTTATTATGTATCCTAGTTATTATATATTATCAGAGAGAAAATGTTATATAGAACATATGTGGAATTGGTAGAAATGCTCTGCATAGAAGTTAGCTGCAGATTATTGCACACTCACACATACAGACCTTGGGTCAAGACAATTGCATGTACTTCAAGTAGTCCTAAACAAACACTTGCGTTTAACATAAAGGTTTGTTCACTAGTTATCTGGTGAATTTGATCTCAAGAGCTTTGATAGCCCAAGATTGCAAGCCAGATGGTCTGACATCACACATACACAAATGTACACAAGGGTGTGGTATTGGAGAGTATAAATATAGGTGTGAGACTATTTCTGTGTGTTGTATCCTGACTTGGGGAGTGGTCTTGCTATAGGCCACTAAGTAACCTGGATCCAGTATTCTCTGCCTGTAGCTTTTGGGCCTTGCCCTCTTCAGAAGCCATCTTTTGTGCCACAGAGAACAGGAACTACATGATTCTGCTGGGGTAGGTTTGAACTAGGTTCATATCACGCCCCCTAGAAGAAGCAGATCGTGACATTTGGAGGCAGTGGTGGGATCTCTGTATAAAACACAGAAGGATGGCAGCTTATGAAGAGATGTCTGCAGCAGAGGAGGATGAAGTGTCCAGACGATACCAAAGATGGATGGAGGTAATGCCTGCAGTTGTAACCAAGGATCAGCAGAGGGAACTCCGGATACAGATCACACAGGAGGTACAGGAGAAGTGGAGAAGGGTAAGCAATGACCCTGTCTCAGCTCCTGTGGAGGGGAAATGCTTATCCCCAGTAGAGACAGAGGAATGGACCTTCTAAATAAATGGATGGCCTTCCTGGGACTATGGCCAGGTCACAAGCTAAGGGGATGGCTGGCAGAATTAGTACGTGAGGAGGTTGCCCTGGAAGGGCAATATGCTTATTGGGTGGGACCTGTTGGGATACCTCATCATATTTCATTGGGGCTGGAAGAGGCACTTTGGGACATAGTACATGGGGATCCAGACTGTTTCTTGGGGACAGAGAAAAGAAAGCTGTGTCTGTTTGCCAAGCGCTGTCACATGCTGGGACTGGAGATGGACTCTCAGACAGCTAACCTTTGGCCTTTGATCAAGCAGGAGCTACAGCTGGAGGTGGATTATATAGACTTACTGGATGAACCATCCCTGGATGGTTGTTGGCCGCCCAGCTGGGAGGGCTCATGCCAGTCAGGCATGGAACAGAACCACCTAACAGGTACTACAGGGACCCAGCTAAATATTGCTAAGGCTGGGTCAGAAAATACATGTATGGACTGTGGGAAGAATTGTTTTGTCCATGATTCTCAAAATAACAAGGATGCCTGCATCCATGGGGTTGACTGGGAAGAGGAAGAAATGGTCCTTATCTTTAGGGGGCTGAGTCTCATCCAGTTAGAGGAATGGGGACAGAGGCAAACCACAGCAGTGACAGGCCCAGGGGAAGAACTGGGGAAAAGCTACTCTGCTCCTAGAATAGGAGAAGAACCTAATGAGCACTGGGCCCTACCAATTGACAGTACAAATAGTGGAGAGGTTCCTTGGATGACCATTGTCCAGGAGCCAGCCACAGACCCTGGAGCAGAAACAACAAGTAGCCCAGTTCTTCAGCCTGAACAAGAGGCAGTAGCAGCTGCTTCTCAAGGGCTGCCTGTAACTACACACCAGGCAGTCTCAGATGGAGTGAGTCAGGAGGTTCCATCTGAGGATCCAGAGACCAAAGAGCCAGAGGGTACCCCAGATTGTGATTTGTCCCCTGGACTCACTACACTGACTCCCCTGCAGCTGCCCAAAGACACTGGCTGTGTACCTGTAACCCTGGAAGAAGGGGCCATTGGCCAGGCTTGGTGGGAGAGAGGTTGGCTACTGAACCAAAACGGCTTGTATCAGAACTGCCCATTAATCCAGCATGGATGCCACCAGTGAATGTCACTAGCCCATGTTGCAACTCCAGCATCCCAGTTTATTCAGGAGAAAGCTCAGGCCTGACAAAGGTAACATTGTACTCTTCTGGGTAAGGATCCTCCCAAGTTTATGCTGGACTTACTAGCTGGGATGTACTGTTTCCCCTGGACTACCTTGAAGGGTCCTCCACGGCAGTTGTCTTATAAGTCTTCCCAGGGGCTTGGGAAAGTCACTAGGCCACTGGGAAGGAGCGAGTATTCGCCCTGGACAGGGGGAGGCAGGGTAACCAGAGAGCCACTGAGGCTATCACATGGATGGACTTTCCAGACAGGAGGACAAGTAAAAGTAGTATAGCTAGAGAATTATCCGTCAGGATGATCCTCTATGCTATACTAGAAAGGAAGGGGGAGAAGTTGTCATGATTTACTTGTTTAAGGACTCATATTGTCAGCAATTTAGGAATATGTCCAAGGGAGCATGACATTGTTACATTGGAATTATGTGTTATTGTGTGGTTATATGTTGTCTGTACACTGGTACTATGTATCCTATTTATAATATATTATCAGAGGGAAAATGTTATATAGAACATATGTGGAATTGGTAGAAATGCTCTGCATAGAAGTTAGCTGCAGATTATTGCACACTCACACATACAGACCTTGGGTCAAGACAATTGCATGTACTTCAAGTAGTCCTAAACAAACACTTGCGTTTAACATAAAGGTTTGTTCACTAGATATCTGGTGAATTTGATCTCAAGAGCTTTGATAGCCCAAGATTGCAAGCCAGACGGTCTGACATCACACATACACAAATGTACACAAGGGTGTGGTATTGGAGAGTATAAATATGTTGTTTTGATCATTCAATAAAGGTTGAGAGATAGTTTTCACATAAACAAGGTGTGAGACTATTTCTGTGTGTTGTATCCTGACTTGGGGAGTGGTCTTGCTATGGGCCACTAAGTAACATGGATCCAGTATTCTCTGCCTGTAGCTTTTGGGCCTTGCCCTCTTCAGAAGCCATCATTTGTGCCACAGAGAACAGGAACTACATGATTCTGCTGGGGTAGGTTTGAACTAGGTTCATTTCAAGCCCACTAGAAGAAGCAGATCGTGACACCCCATAAACCCATAATTAACCCTGTCACTCATGGGGGTCAATACACACCCCCATAGGCACTTAATTAACCCCCTCACTCATGGGGGTCAATACAGACCCCCATAAAGCCATAATTAACCCTGTCACTCATGGGGGTCAATAAAGACCCACATAAGCTCATAAATAACCATGGCACTCATGGGGGTCAATACAGAACCCCATAAACCCTTAATTAACACCGTCACTCATGAGGGTCAATATAGACCCCCATAAGCCCTTAATTAACCCTGTCACTCATGGGGGTAAATACAGACCTCCATAAGCCCTTCATTAACCCTGTCACTCATGGAGGTCAATACAAACCGTCATAAGCACTTAATGAACCCCCTCACTGATAGGGGTCAATACAGACCCCCATAAACCCCTAATTAACCCTGTCACTCATGGGGGTCAATGCAGACCCCCATTAGCCCTTCATTAACCCTGTCACTCATGGGGGTTAATACAGACCCCCATAAGCACTTAATTAACACCCTCACTCATGGAGTTCAATACAGACCACCATAAACCCCTAATTAACACTGTCACTCATGGGCGTCAATACAGACCCCCATCAGCACTTAATTAACCCGCTCACTGATAGGGGTCAATACAGACCTCCATAAACCCATAATTAACCCTGTCACTCATGGGGGGTCAATAGAGACATTCATAAGCCTCTATTTAACCCCAGCAGTCTCATAAGGGTGTATTATGACCATTATGGGCTTGTTACAACCCAAAATTAACCACATAAGTGCCATGACGGTCCTCAAGGACCATCATGACACTAAATATAAACACTACACTGCACTATACCCCCCAATAAAACATTAAATATCAACTAAACACCCTCTACACTAACCTATTAACACCTACACTACCTACCTACACTACCTACTTCGCCCTGATAACCCCCCCCCACACCACACTAATTACATAAAACAAAAAAACTAAAGTCATCAAAAATTAAATATCTACATTACATAAAATAAACAAAGCTAAATCACAAAAAATAAGAAATGTACATTACAGACAATAAAAAAACCTAAGTCACAAAAAAAAAAAAAAGGAACAGAAAATAACAATATACATCCCCCTATCTATCTAAATAATACTATCTAAATAAATACTATCTATGTATTATACATCCCCTATCTATCTAATATACAATACATGAGTGACAGGGTTAATTAGGGGTTTATGGGGTCTGTATTGACCCCCATGAGTGAGGGGGTTAATTAAGTGCCTATGGGGGTGTGTATTGACCCCCATGAGTGACAGGGTTAATTATGGGTTTATGGGGTGTCACGATCTGCTTCTTCTAGGGGGCTTGGATGACGTCCAAGGCAGCAATTCGATCTTCAAGCCCGGCGGACTGCGCCACAAATGACAGTATTGGCTAGAGTCGATATGCCAGCTAGCTTATGTAGTACATGTAATCCTCATGTACCCCAATGTGTCCCCCATAGTTTACAGTGCTGTAAAGTGCTTTCTTGAAATTATATTGGACTTTTTAGTTTGGCGGGCTTGCACTCTGATCCGCGGGCTAACGCTCGCGATCAGGTACAGACCCGGCAAAGCTAACGGCCGATTGCCTGTCTTGCGATTGGTCGTAGGAAGGGGTGTGCTTTGTCCCCATTGCTTTGAATATCAAAGAGCCATAGGGCAATGAGGGGCCGCAGCACCCTCGAAAGGAATCGCAGCGTTGCAGCAACTTGCAGCCAGGATTTGAATGAGGCCCCATGTCTTGTTTATTGTTTTATTTACGACGGATGAAGGGCAAAGTTTCTTTGTAATTTAATTATAATTTTGTGGTAATTTGAAGGTTCAAGAGCACCCTCCTCTGTTTTAAAAACATATATGACTCTCAAATAATCTTTAAACAAGGATACATCCTAATAATAGTTAAACATTTTGTGACATCATTAGGATTTCTGATTGGATGCCAAATACATAGCCTGTTGGAATTTCTGATAAGCAAATTAAGTTTTGGGTATAATTAGATGAATCTATCTGACCAAGGGAGATCTAAGTTTGAAACAACATCTGAAGTACAGGGAAGAAAGAAGAAGAAGGGGCAAGAAGACCTAGCTAAGGACACACATCCAGATACCTTTTAAGAACATTCTAACATATACTATTGGGATTTTCACCCAAAACACATAGAAAATAATTTACACACTTACAGTACATACCAAGAACGTCTGAAAAGATCCAGACCTCCACTGGGTTAGGTCATATGATGAAATCAAGTACAAAAATCAGGTATAATATAAAGTATATTTATTTCTTTAAATGTTATTTATTTTCCATTACAATCATGGAAATATTTTGTTATCATAATATAGAATAAATTGCTATATCAATATTTATCTGATAAATACAATCACATATTATAATTGTAGAACTATGAGACGTTGTCACGCTTTGCGTTGTGCGTACGACTTCGACAATGGGCGCCAGCAATGGGCAAGCAGTTGAAGCATTGAAAGACGGAGGACTTAGACGAAATGAGCTCCGATGCCGTTGAGTCATTGAAACAAAGGATTGCCTTAGGCTGCAAGCAGTTGAGGAACGCAGGAATTAGACAAAAAAAATTGTGAGGCGGGGAACTTAGAAAAAATAAATACAGGTCGGAAAAATATGAAGTTAACAGCCAAACCGCGCAAATTGAAAAACACGAAAAATACAAAAAGAAAAAAAAATAAATACACTGCACGGGGGGACAGCCAGGACGTCTGGGAGTTAAGTTGCGAATTTAAGCTGAATTTGGTTAATTTCGGCAGACGAAAATCCGTTAATCAAGACAAAAATGGCTGCAGAAAAAAATGAAAATGCGGATACACGACCCCGAACAGCACAAAACACAGACAGCGACGGACGAGGTAGAAAAAAACACTAATAGCAAGGACGCACAATGTTCACGAAACGCCATAGTCTAACTCTGCCACTAACTTACAAATTTACACATTACGATTCTGAAATGGCTGCTTTCCCTCCTAAACCAATGGTTTTGTCTTGCGCACGCAGCCTATATATAGGGCACACTTGCCACAAAGCTGACACTTTCTCTTCAGGTGATGACATGAGTGGACATTTTCTGCAGCTGGAAAATCCAAAGAGATTGTTAGCTCTTCAGGATATTGATTGCTGAATATTATTTACAAATAGGTAAAGTATATTAATTTATATTGATAGGTTCTCGTTCAATTGCAATTTTGCCAATTGAAGAGGGCTCTATATAAGCACATAACATATTTTTTGAGGGAAGTTTTTAGTTAGTGAAGACCTTGATTTTGGATAGAAGTTCAGTAACTAAAAAGTTCTGTATAAAAAATATGTTATGTGCTTATATAGAGCCCTATTCAATTGGCCAACTCACAATTGAATGAGGCTCTTAATCATTAATAAATAATTAATAAATTAATTATTATTAAAAAAATGTATATATTTTTAGTTAAAAAAATTGAGCCATATTATTCATTTATTAATTACTTAATTAATTATTACAACAAAAAATCTATATATTTTCAATATATAAATATGTGCAGCTCTTTAATTTTTAATGTATGCCAATAAAAAAAAACATAATGGATTCATTTATTTCATGTAAAAATTAAAAATGCTTTACAAATCATTTTATTCTTTCATCACTGCTATTTAGGTTTTGCAAAAAACAGTATATCTTACACCTGTATTTACAATTACAGATTACAATGGTGGACAATGGAGAAGACAGGATTGAACGCAAAAGGGTATCAGATATTGAACGGGATTTGGGAGTACTTGTGGACAACCACCTAGGTAACAGTGCTCAAAGCCAAGCAGCAGCTGCAAAGGCAGAAAAAAATATTAGCATGTATTAGGAAGGGTATAAAAGCAAAGGAAGCAAATATAATTCTGCCACTATACAAATCTCTAGTAAATGACAGATGAGATTTAATATGAAAAATGTAAGGTTATGCATCTGGGAAGGAAAAATAACCAAACACTGAATACTCCAAATATCGTCCAGCACCTAAAGTTAATACCCCTTATGCTGGGGGACCCCATCGGAACCCCCGCAGTGTCCCTACCCCTGCAGCGAGGATCCCGATTCGCATTTTTCTAGAAAAAAGGGGATATGACTACGCTATATAAATACATCCAGGGTCATTATAAAGATTTGTCAAGGGAGCTTTTTGTGCCAAGAGGTTTTCAACTGACAAGAGGACATCCCTTGAGGTCAGAAGTAAAAAGATTCCACCTTAAAGAAAGAAATGGGTTCTTCACAGTAAGGGTGGTTAATCTGTAAAATTATCTACCAAGGGAGGTGGTGACAGCGGATTAAATAGATCATTTTAAAAGGGATTAGATATATATATTTTTAAAAAGGGCAGTCAGTGTTATCCTGGTTAATTAGAGAGGGAGTATTGATCCAGGGAGAAATTTGATCGCCAGTATCTGGAGTCAGGAAGGAATAATTTTTTTTCCCTTTTGAGACAATTGGCAAAGTTTCACTGGGTTTTTATCCATTTGCCTTCCTCTGGATGAATTAACAACTAATCCACATATTGCAGATCAGAGGAGATCTTAACAGGTTGAACTTGATGTGCGAAAATTCTTTATTCAACCTCAATTACTATGTAATAGTGATGTCCCGAACAGTTCGCAAGTGGACTATTCGCGGCGATTTTTGCATGTTCGCGTTCGCAGCGAACGGTGAACACATGCGCTTTTGGGTTCGCCCCCTATTCTTTATCATTGAGGAAACTTTGACCCTGCCCCTCACAGTCAGTAGACATATTACAGCCAATCAGCAGCATACACTCCCTTCCAGAGCCTTCCATCTGAAGGACAGCAACCCAAAAAGCCCTTTTTAGGGCTAGAACATCATTTATTTTAATATATATTTTTTCTGTGTACTCTAATTGCATATGCCTGCCTGCCAGCGTGTGTGTGTGACAGGCTAACACCTAACAGCTTATATTGTGCTCAGTGAAATAAAACAACACTTTTTTGACTGTACTAGATTGAATATCAGTTGCCTGCCTAAAGGCGTGTGTGTGAAGCCTACTGCATCTACTCTGCCAACTTTTGCCAGTGCACAGTGATATGTCATATCTGGTGCAAACGTAGTGTACAGTGACATAAAACAACACTTTTTTGACTGTAATAGATTGAATAGCAATTGCCTGCCTACAGGCGTGTGTGTGAAGCCTATTGCATCTACTCTGCCAACTTTTGCCACTGCACAGTGACACTCATAACTGGTGGCACCTTAGATTGCATGCGCAGTGCCCCAAATTTGAAGTGGGAGGACCGACCAAGCATCTTTTTCCATCTCCCGCTTCCAAAAATCCATGCCATATACACGTCCCCTGATAGTGGACGTAACAGGGATTAAACCGATAGGAATAGTACTACTTAACAGTACACACCTTATAATAACGCAGACAGAGGCAACGCGTATAATTTTCCATGCTGTGCAGTGGAAGCCCCCAGACTCTGACCTGTGTATAATATTCCATGCTGGGCAGTGGAAGCCCCCAGACTCTGACCTGTGTATAATTTTCCATGCTGTGCAGTGGAAGCCCCCAGACTCTGACCTGTGTATAATATTCCATGCTGTGCAGTGGAAGCCCCCAGACTCTGACCTGTGTATAATATTCCATGCTGGGCAGTGGACGCCCCCAGACTCTGACCTGTGTATAATATTTCATGCTGGGCAGTGGAAGCCCCCAGTCTCTGACCTGTGTATAATATTCCATGCTGGGCAGTGGAAGCCCCCAGACTCTGACCTGTGTATAATATTCCATGCTGGGCAGTGGAAGCCCCCAGACTCTGGGAGTCTGAAGAAGAGGAGTCAGAGGAGGAAGGTGGCTTTGAGGAGGTGGAAGACCAAACACAGCAGGCATCCCAGGGGGCTTGTTGTCACCTTTCTGGGACCCTTGGTGGCTGGGTGGAGGAAGAGACTTTCAATGACATCAGTGAGGACAAGGAACGGGACATGGCTAGCTTGGTATCCAACCTTGTGCAAATGGGGAGTTTGCGGTTGTGCAAAGGGACTGTTTGCGGTTGTTTGCCTGTTCGCGAACATTTGATGAAGTTCGCGTTTGCTGTTCGCGAAGCCAAAATTTGATGTTTGCGACATCACTACTATGTAACTATGTAACTATGTAACTAATTAATTAAGAACTAATCCTCATATTGCAGATCAGAGGAGATCTTAAAAGGTCAAACTTGATGGACTGAAAGTCTTTTTTCAACCTTAATTACTATGTAATTATGTAATTGAAAGGAAGCAAAGGTGGAGAGATGCACAGTCCCCCAAGACTTCCCAACGCTTAAGAGAAGAAGACTGACAGGGACTTTTAAATAAAATAAAAATGAGTAAGAAAGCACAAATTGAGTGCGCTGGAGCTTCAAAGAAAAGAAAAAGTAAACAAAAAATGTCTGTGAAACATTGCCTAATGACCCAATATTGCCTCATGAAACCAATGTTCATACATGACACCAATGTAGATATAGAAAGTTGTAGTGATATCTATGTTGAGGAAGCTCAGGATAGTGCTTTAATTAAAGCACTAAAAGTAAACACTCATTATTGTGGATTACTCAATGTGGTTTGTCAGTTTTGTGGGGCCTATCATTTTCTCAAGGAAAGACCAACTGACGGAGACTTCATTAGTTGCTGTCAGAAAGGAAAGGTAAGACTTCCACAAAGACACACATTTCCAGATTATACTAATTTAAAAAAAAACACCAGGTCTTAAAACAGTGTAATTTCATTTGCTTCTATGGGTGCTACATTAGCAGAAAATGTCCCAGGACATGGTCCATTTTGTTTTAGAGTTCAAGGACAAATTTACCACCGCACTTCACATTTACACCCACAAGAAGGAGAGCAAAGGAAATGTGCACAGTTATATGTCTTAGATATAATGGAAGTCATTGAACAACAAATGACACTTCCAGAAAATAAACAGTGTTTGCGCATAATCTTTGAACAGCTGGATACAATTATGGTCAACAAACCATACAGTCAAGCATACAAACAATTAGCACAGGTTGAAAAAGAACAAAAGAACAATGCTCAAATACATCAATTGCCAATGCCAAGAGTAAATATGTTTTTTAAAAGAGATTGCAATATTGATCAAAGATGGTATAATTTACCAACAGTGAATGAGGTTGCCATAGTCTTTAAAAATGAGGATGGTGAACCACCTTTTCAGCAGGATATTAAAATACAGTATTTCCACTCAATGAAGACCAACCTTTTATAAACATAAATATATTAAATTGTAATTTGGATCCAATGACATATCCCATTTTCTTTCCAAATAGCGAGCCAGGATAGGAACCAAAATTACAATTGCAAAGTTATCCCAATAGTAAAGTTTGTGTTAGAAGCAATATTTCTATGCTGGAATATAAAGTGGCACAAACTGCTATTCGGGATCATTTTAATTCTATTTTATTTTATTGCAAACTCACACAACAATGGATTATTGATTCCTACATACAAGTCGAAGCACATAATCTAAATGTTATCAAATTTCAACAAAACAAGCTTTGCATAGAACAATATTGTGGATTGATAGATTATGTCGCTGAATTGGCTACCAACAGAGACATTCCAGCTTGAAGAGCAATCATTTTGCCATCTACTTTCCAAGGATCTCCTCGCAAAATGCTAGAAAGATATAATGCTGCCATTGCTAATTTTCAAAACATTTGGAAAACCAGATTTATTCATTACATTCACATGTAATACACAATGGACAGACATCAAGGAAAATCTGAATCTTGGACAAAATACTTCTGACCGACCAGATTTAGTGGCAAGAGTATTCAAAACAAAACTCAATTCATTAACACATGATATAACTAAAGCACAGTTATTTGGAAAAAGGTGTGTTCTTTGTTTATATCATTGAATTTGAAAAAGAGTCCTGCCACATGCACACATACATTTAATCCTGCAGGACAAAGATACATTGAATACTGCAGAGAGAGTGGATTCAGAAATTACTGCTGAATTGCCACATCCAGAAAAATATTCTAAACTTTATGAGATTGTAACACACAGAATGATTCATGGGCCATGTGGAGATATCAATCCCAATTCACCATGTATGGAAAATAAAAAATGTATAAAAGAGTTCCCAAAACAATTTCAAATGCAAACTTATGCTAATTGTGATGGATACCCTTTGTATAAAACCCTTTGGACAAACAGTTATTTTCCATGGCCAAAAGGTTGATAACAGATATGTAGTTCCATACAATCCACATTTGCTGATGAAGTACAATGCACACATAAATGTGGAAGCTTGCACTTCTATGAAATCCATCAAGAATGTGTATAAATATATATACAAAGGATATGATACAGCAACTGTTGTTGTGCAAGGTGCACAAAATGAAAAGGAAAATCCAATTTTTAGCTTTGACGAACTTTCTAATTATTTAGATGCTCGCTATGTCAGTGCTCCAGAAGCAATGTGGTGTCTTCTGAAATTTGAGATGCATGATCGGTCAAATGCTGTGTATCGATAAGCTGTACATTTGCCACAAAGTTTATTTGCTTTACTGCAGGCAATGAAAGCCCAAAGTGAACATCGAGAAACAACACTTACTGCTTGGTTTCGATTAAACTGCTAGGACACTGAGGCCAGACAATTTTTATACATTGAAATTTCATATCACTATGTATTTGTAAATGGTCAATGGCGGCAACCAAAAAGAGATATTTAGAAAATTATACCACACATTTATACCATCAGTCCAAGAGACATTGAACGTTTCAGTTTGAGATGACTTCTTTTACATGTTCCCGGTGCACAAAGTTATGAACATTTACGCACAGGGAATGATATAGTTTATGATACTTTCCTATTAGCTGCAAGACATAAAAACTTCATAGCAGATGATTCATAATGGGAGAAGTGTCTGGAAGAAGCAGCACTATGTCAAATGCCAAAGCAAATCAGAGAACAATTTGCATTGATTTGCATCTTTTACATTGTACCTGATGCATTTGTTTTGTGGGAAACATTTAAATTAAATATGTGTGGAGACTTCTTGAAACATTACAATAAGCCCATTGCACCTTTAAAAGCATTAATGGAAAGTCAAGAAATATTTCTTGCTCGTGTATTAAATTGTGCAAGTTTGAATTTGATCCAGGACTTATAGATTACATCAACTTTGATGACTATGACACAGAAGAAACACTTGCAACTTTAAATACATTACAATTGCAAGCATTTAATGCCATCACAAATGCTACAGGTGATGAAATTGTCAAAGACCATTATTTTTATCTAGATGGCCCTGGTGCATCAGGAAAACTTATCTGTACAATTGTTTGATGAGTTACATTTCAGCAGAGGGTCAAATAGCAATGCCATTTGCAACAACTGGAGTTGACGTACTTTGTTAGAAGGTGGCAGAACTGTGCATTGTGTATTTAAACTGCTAGTTCCCATTTTTGAAACATCGGTGTCAGATATTCGACTGAATTCTTTACAAGCAAAAACAAATTAAAAAAGGAAAATAATTATCATAGATGAGGCAACAATGAGGTCATGTCATGCCTTGCAATGTATTGATAGATTATTACAATAAGTGATGGACAATAATTGGCCATTTGGTGGAAAGGTGATGTTGTTAGGATTAGATTGGAGGCAAACATTACCTGCTGCGCCACATGGAAATAGGACTGATATCATTGAGACATGGAAAATATTTCCCCCCCTTTAAATTAGAATTAATTCGGCAAAGTGATATTAACATTAAAAAAAATAGATGCCTTGAATCTAAATAACGAAATTTTTTTATTCATCAATCCACCCCAAAAAAATTATTACAGTTCAGATTCAGTTCTGGCTGATGATAAAGACAGTGAATCTAACTTTAGTATAGAATTTATCAATTGTTTAACCCCATCTGGAATGCTACCACATGTTTTGCAATTGAAAAAAGGAGAAATTATCATGCTTTTGAGAAATATGAATCCCAAAAAGGACTTTGTAATGGGACCAGATTAATTGTGCAGGATTTAAAGGTTCATTTCATACATGCAGAAATTATGAATGGCACCCATAAAGGTGAACAAGTTTTTATACCAATAATTGATTTGGCTCCAAGTGAGAGTGGTTTGCCTTTTGTCCTTCAAAGGAGACAATTTCTAGTTATCATGTCATTTGACATGACCATAAATAAATCCCAAGGACAAACCTTTAAGTCTGTGGGTATTTTTTTTACAGGAACTTAGCCTTTTATAAAATTGGCTAAGTTTTAATGTTTTTTTTTACTCTTTGCCTTCCTCTGGATTCAATACTTATGTGGTTTAACAGTACTTTCAATAAAAGTTGCATGTTACTAAGCATTATGTAATGGTTTAAGATACTCATTGATATAAAGTTGACCTAATGTTATTTTACTCATCCATACCTCACATTTAAAAATGTTAGTATTATAAAATGGATTACTAATCTTTCAAATATAAGATGCATGTTCCAAAGCATTTATGTAATGGTTTACAACTATTTTTTCATACAAACTTCATCCATTGTTACATTATTCCTGTATACATGATGATTAAAAAGGTCAATATGGTAAAAAAAATTATCTTTTACCAGTTGTTGAAATACAAGTTGAATGTTAAAAAAATGTAAAACAGTTATTATAATTGTTGTACCTTTTTCTACATAACAAAAAGGTTAAGAGTGTTGGAGACTCACATTGTGTGTCAAACCGAATTCCAAGCTTTACAATTTTATTGACCGTTATTTTTTGATGGGCAAGTCCCTATTATACCATATCATTTTAAATTATAAGTCGACATATAATTTACAAATTACTATTATAAGCAGAGAAATATCAGTTTTTATAGCAATTTGATTTATCTGATAATTAATTGTAATGAAAAACATTTTCTCTTTTGAACTAGAGCTAATACTATAATCGACTAAAAAATCATAGGATATTAAAATCAAAAACTAATCAAAACTATCTCCAATGTCATAAATTACCATATTAATTATAAGTAAGCATATTGTGGATGTCGTATATATGATTATGTGGACAATGTGATGATAACTGATACTTAATAATTGGTGTACCTTGATATATATTTGTGGCAATTGTTTATACCAACTTGTATTAAAATATACTGAATTATTATCTATATTAATTTTTAATAACTATATTCTCACATAATACACCAACCATATGTCATAAAAGAAAGTAATCTTGATGGCATTACACTTGTAACCAAGACAGATGAAGAACATCTTTCCCTTCTAGAACTGCTCGCTGCCAACTCAGATCAGTCTTTCTGACCAAAACAAAGTGTATATTATCCAGAGACTTAAGTCCAAAACATAATTCATGGTTTATGTAGGCATTGCCAGTACCAGAGCTTGTGTTCCACAGACTCTTGAATGACTGACATAAGCAGTATGTACTGGATATCAGCATCCAAACATAGTGATAAGAAGCTTACATGAAAGCTTTAAAAAAGCTGATCTGAAAATAGTTAATATGGAAGGCACAGCATTATTGTCACCAGGCTTTTACCCTTGAAGTAGCAGGCATGTCTTAGATGTTGTTCACTGCCAAGAAAAGCATGGCAAGATTTGTCCAATCGCATATGTTTCCCAAGCACTGACACCTGTGGAGCAGAAGTATATAGCATGTGACAGACGTCTTCTGGTTAACTTTTGAGCTGTGCAACATCAGTTATACATCATTGTTTAGCTTTGCATATCCCTCACAGTCCTTTAAACTTGATGTTAAAACCAGGGGATAAAACAATCTCTTTAGCCCACCTCTCAAGCTTAACATGAATGCAAATGCAGAAAGACTTGAACATTATGCAAAAACAAACTACATTTCTACCAGCTCTGCTGCTTTACCAAGTTGAACCACATAAATGTCCCTTTTTTATCTATCATTACCCTTCCCCGAATCCAATCTCAGACACAGCCTAATTATCAGCATTATTAAATTGCGATTTAGCCAGTTGAATAGGGCTCTATATAAGCACAGAGCATATTTTTTTACAGAAGTTTTTAGTTAGTGAAGACCTTGCTGTTGGAAAGAAGTTCACTAACTAAAAACTTCTGTAAAAAATATGCTCTGTGCTTATATAGAGCCCTATTCAATTGGCCAAATCACAATTTAATAAGGCTGTATATAATTATTCATTCTCATCTTCCTCATTGTTCCCAGTATACAGAGCTTGCTGTGCTTGTTTGCACCTTGGAAGAGTGCTGTGAGACAGTGGTCAACATCTATAGTGACAGCGCCTATGTGGTAAATAACATCACAATGCTACCTATGTATGTTTCTAATGGGTTTAAATCCTCAGATGGTATTTTTTGTTGCACTTTTTGTACAGGTTAGAAAACTTCCCTGTGGCTCATAAAGGTTAAATGTCAGTCAAAACAGACTGAACCTAAGAGAAAAACAGTTTGGCAGACAAATTTGCAAAGCAGTCAGCAAAGCAGGATTGTAGTTTCTGCCCTGCAAGTCAGTACACCGCTTGACCTACTTTCTTTTCAGAAATAGTTTTCTCCATATGAGTTGAAGATGGCATATAGCATAACTTTAGATTGTAAGTTTGCGAGTTTTCAATCTTGCAAGGTGCTTTGGGGAAAGCACTATGCACTAGATTTTAAGACAGGATTTTCCATTCTTTCCAATGTCTTAAAATTGTATTACTTTGAACCTAACCCGTGTACAGCTCTATGGAATATGTTGGTGCTTTACAAATAAATAATAATAATAATAATAATTACAGGCTGCACCCATGCCTACTGACTGTGAAAAGTATATAGCTCTTGTGCAAGATATATGTCAGACAAAACCATAGTATGTTCCATATGGTGGCCTTAAATCTAAGAAAACATGAACAGTAAATATTCAACCTGTCTTACTTGCTTACAAGTATATCCTTCCCATTGTGCAAACAAGTTTTTTTGAGATCTGTACCCCTGCCCATATCCAAACAAATGTTATTATCCCACTTCCAGAAACCTCAGCAGAATATACATGCTGCTTGGTAGTTATTGATGTACTTATTAAATGGAACTGAGTCTTTGCCTAATAAAAATTGGGCTGCCTAAATTTTATTTTTCGCATTGTTTTAAAGTTGGGATTTGCCAAAAGGTAGTAGCCAGTAACAGCTATACAAATTGCTGGAGATAAAGCATGAACTTCATATTGCCTAACACCTTCAATCATTTGGAGCCGTGAAAAGGAGAAACTGTACCAAAATATTGTTCCGGAAAATGTACAACCTGGAAAGATGTTTTACCACCATATTTAATTAATGAAAAACAAAAGAGCAAATGGGTTTAGACTCCATAGGACGCATAAAAAGTTTTAAAGGAATCAAATGCAAAACCTTTAGATTTGAAAAAGGTATACAAAAAAAACTTTTTTTTTAATATGAATACTGTATATAAAATCCACACATAGTAAAATGCGGGAAACAAGATATTGGAGCTAAATAAGCAGTATATGCTGTAAATGTTATTTCTCATATCAAAAATAAAGTAACTATTTTGTATCAATATAACTCTTTATTTTATATCAATAGTGTATTGAGTAAGTATTTAATAACTGTCAACATTCTGCTTGACTGCAGTTTACATGTGCTCTATAGCTCAAACAAATAAATAATTATATTCACAGATAACCCAGTAGTCTGTCAGACCATACACATCATTATGATAATGACTCCTAAGTTTGTCTGTGGTTATAAGTATGTTAAATCAAATATCATTGTGAATTGTAAAGACCTTTACCAAGACTCAGACATATCAACAGCCTCCTCAGCTTTAAAAATCATATATACTGTATCAGATGAATCTCCATGATGCCATCATAACGAGTATCTTATTCAAATGATTAATTTATTCAGCAAAAAAGTGCAATCTATATAGCATAAGATCACTCCTCACTATAAGCCTATGGCTTCGCTTGAGTCCCATAGGTCAACATTAATCGATCAGAGATACGAGTATACCAGCATGATCTATCTCTTACTGTGTTGACCCAAAAGGATCTTTATCATGCTTGATTCAAAGATTTATGCAAAAAAAGAAATATAAAGGCAGAGAAAGAGCAAATATTTTATTTATATTTTAGATTCTATTACTCTTATACTGTTCATTAATTATCCATATTGGATTAATCTGTCTTCTTAAAGATCTGTGCCATGTTTAATCATAACAATAATAACAATTCAATCATCACTGAAAAATGAACTGTGTTGCTTGCTGAGGGGATACATGCATCAAATTAAAGAGTTATTTTGTCTAAATGTTTCCACAGATAATCACATTCATGCTGGGGTTTTACATGTATCAAATTAAACAGTTATATTATCTAAATGCCTCTACAGATAATCACATTGTTATCTCCTAGGGAATATAGACTCATAGGGTCAGATAAGTTTACTCCACAGCAGGTAAGGTAAGAGGAGGCATTTTTAATATCATAAAGCTCCAACAAGTTAATTGTGAGAAAGTATCATAAAATCAGAAACCACAAAAAGTCAAAAAGTGACCATTTCACAGTGGGTAAATAAAAATGAAAATGATATACAAGATTTGTCATCACTTTCCAGTAATCCCCAATAATAGTGAGTGATCCCCAATATATTCTGACTCCCCCAAAAATATATTGGAAACCACAACCATGATCTCAATACATTAAATGCTTTAGTACTAAAAATAAATTCAAAGATCATTTAAAACACTGTGGTTATAACATTGAATTCCTATTATGTACAGTAAGATCACTATAACTTAACCATAACTCTAGTGAGCAGACTATTGACATTCATATTCCATTTTATATTGAATGAGCAGCCAGAGCACTGTCCAAAGCACATACCAAAAATGGCATTTGAAGTCACTAAAGAGCGACCTGCATATCACTGATGGCCTAACGCATGTTTTGCCTATTGCTACGTTGGGCCTGATCCACCCCAAATAAAAAGCAAAGAACCATCTGGTGAATGCATGCCTCCATGCATGTCTTACTGTATAAAACAAAATGAACAATGTGTCTGTAGGTGCAATTTTATGGCCACAATAGAAGCTCCCTATGGCCTTGTACAGGAGGTACCTACATGAGAGAAATTAACTATAAAAAGAGGATTCAGCCAAAATCTGACATTAGTAGCCCATGTAGGAGATTTTGTATTGTGTAATACAGGTAAAATTAATTTATGAAGAGGAAATCAGTAGGTAAATCAGTAGGTAAAACCAGAGTTTTAAATTCTGCTACCCCCATTATCATGGGGCAGACATATGTTAATAGAGAGGACAATGGAACATTTGCTACAAGTGAAAACAAAGCATAAACATGGTAGAGAGTTCAATAGCTAAACTATCCCAAACAACCTGGGACTCGTTAATACATCACAACATCTAGTTCTACCTCTCACTTTCAAAATACTTGTTCAGACTTTTATCATATGCTTTGACTCATTATATTCTACAAGATAAAGTCAAAGCTCAAAACTCAAAACTCTTGAAAGCCTCTTTTACAAGAAAATATAATTCAGAAAGCCCTTTATGTACAAATTAATTTGCTCTCTAGATGGGATATTATCAGAAATGACTTGTGTATTTTTG
Source organism: Discoglossus pictus (assembly GCA_027410445.1). Lineage (NCBI taxonomy): Eukaryota > Metazoa > Chordata > Amphibia > Anura > Alytidae > Discoglossus > Discoglossus pictus. The sequence continues at coordinate 154,658,624 of CM050163.1, read as the reverse complement.
GTAGAAAATGAATGATAGGCCCACAAATTTTTTCTAATACAATAGTACAACTGTCAGACAGGTAGTCAAGCAGATCAAGCAACTTGTTACCATGTTTAACAACTGAAGTCTGTTGGTCAAGCATCCCAAACAAAGATTGCAATTTGTCACCATACCGAATTGGGAGGGGGATTGCAACTTTAAGCTTTACAGCCAGGGCCATATTTACATTTAGGTACATTGCCTAAAATGTGCACTGATTTCAGTCGACTTGGTCTGCTGTTCTCTTTTGCTTCTTGACCAAAACAGACAGGGACTGTCTGTGGGTAGGTCTCTTAACTTGTGCAAAATCCATCCTATACTATGCTATGCTTCAAAGCTGTGTAATACAGCAAGCATATTCCTAGTGTGTGTGTGTGTGTGTGCGCAAGTATGTGCGTGTATTTTCAGTTCCGGAAATAAAAAAAACAAATCTTACGATATTCTTTCAAGTAAATAACAGCATACTTCAGTTTCATAAGATTTCCTAAAATGTATTGGGACAAATATTTTCTATTTACTCAAATGGGATAGAATGCATGTAAATATTTGGTTCAAACATCACTGAGTTTAATTTTCAAAATGAACACATGCTCAAGATTAAAAGAGCATATATAAGTAAATCTTGTTACTCATTCACAAGAGCATTTTTACCACTGCAGCTAGGGGAATCTCAAATTGTGGCTACATTTCAGTTTATTTAAATTAACAAAATAAATATTGGACTGGAAAATTACTATGGTTCACTATATATGCACATCTGTATGTGAAGATTCCTTCACAGACCTGATTAGCCTTAATGAATTGGACCTATTGTGCTAAGTAGGTAGAACTGTGATATTATTAACACATCTCTGCACCATCATATAGAGCAATCAAAATAAAGTAGAAATGTGTAAATATTAAATGTAATTTTTTTTAGCTATTTTCATTGCTTTATCCTTTCTTGCAGTGACTAAACTGTGTTTTTACTCAGGCAAAATTCTCACAGGACATAGAACAACCTTAAATTACAAGCAGCCACTAGTAAGAACACTCCTAAGATCAACTGTGTGATATAAACCCTCCGCTATATCTGTTTTGAAAATGAAAACTGTCAATTGCATATCAAAATATAGAGTCAATATTTTAAGATAAAACGTGATTCATATCTTTAAATTTAAAAAGAATAGATTAAGGCCCCTATTAAATTGTCCAAATTGTAGTTACTGTAGCCCATAATGTAGCCCACAAAAGTTACTGCTATTAAATTGGCCTCTTTTAGCTACCCAGAATTGATCTGCGGGTTACAGGATGAAACTCAAGTGTGGTTTTCAAAATCGTAACTATGACCCAGCTAAGCCTCTTATCTGTCAAGCACGCAATCACTAAAATCGCAAATCGCTGTTAAATTGCTACAAGTCCTCAATGGTTTTCACACCCGTAAATTGCACATGTAGCCAAAAATCCTACTCGCAAGGGGGTTAAACACTTGTTCGTAGCACTGTATAAGCAAATAAAAAATCAATACTGCACTTTAAAAAACGGGGAAAGCGATGTAAGACATTAGAAGTTATTGAACAACAGTCTCAAGCTCGCAAATTTGCAATCAAAAACTTTTTTTTGGGGTGCGTAATTTCCATGTTATATCGATCTCTGCAATCAATGAGTTAATAAGTATCATTGAACTTGCATGGACTAGAATAGTAGATTTATGGATTTTTTTTATATTGCAACATTTCTGGATTGTGAGTTCCATCGCAAATCAGACTTCTAAACACTAATTGATTGTGGTTTAACCTCCATGTTTTACTGACGTCATGATGACAGTCTAATTTACTATTGGCTGTTTCTAAATTGGTTGTTATGGGCTTGCTTAATTGATCATGATCATGCCCTGAAATGCTACTTAATGTTACATGGTTTATGGTTTTCGCTTTCGGCCATGTAGTTGCAGGCTTGTTCAATTTAATTGCTCTGTAACTGCTGCAAATTTCAAGCCCGCAACTACGGGCTTGGAAATTAATAGGGGCCTATGTTTTTTTAAAGAAAACCTGCTGTCATTTCAGGACCTTGAAAGACTTATAATGATTATTGATCAGTATGAATAAGAGATAAAGCTCAGATACAGTGCCTTGCAAAAGTATTGACCCCCTTGACTTTTTTACCAATTTTGTTACATAACAGCCTTAAGTTCAATGTTTTGTTAATCTGAATTTTATGTTATTGATCAGAACACATTAGTCTACGTTGATGAAGTGAAATGAGAATAACATATATATATATATATATATATATATATATATATATATATATATATATAAATATAAAACATTTTTTTAAAAATATAGAAAACAAAAAATTGGCATGTGCATATGTATTAACCCCCTTTGCCCATAAAAAGCTCTGGTGCAACCAATTACCTTCAGAAGTCACATAATTAGTGAAATGATGTCCACCTGTGTGCAATCTAAGTGTCACATGATCTGTCATTACATAAACACACCTTTTTTGAAAGGCCCCAGAGGCTGCCACGCCTAAGCAAGAGGCACCACTAACCAAACACTGCCATGACAAAAGATCTCTCCAACAAGTAAGGGACAATGTTGTTGAGAAGTACAAGTCAGGGTTAGGTTATAAAATAATATCGAAATCTTTGATGATCCCCAGGAGCACCATCAAATCTATCATAACCAAATGGAAAGAACATTGCACAACAGCAAACCTGCCAAGAGTTGGCCGCCCACCGAAACTCCCGGACCGGGCAAGGGAGGGCATTAATCAGAGAGGCAGCACAGAGACCTAAGGTAACCCTGAAGGAGCTGCAGAGTTCCACAGCAGAGACTGGAGTATCTGTACATAGGACGAGAATAAGCCGTACGCTCCATAGAGTTGGGCTTTATTGCAGAGTGGCCAGAAGAAAGCCATTACTTTCAGCAAAAAACAAAATGGCACGTTTTGAGTTTGCGAAAAGTCACGTGGGAGACTTCTAAAAATGTATGGAGGAAGGTGCTCTGGTCTGATGATAACTTTTTGGCCATCAAAGAAAACTCTATGTCTGGCGCAAACCCAACACATCACCCAAAGAACATCATGGTGGTGGCAGCATCATGCTGTGGGGATGTTTTTCAGCAGCCGGGACTGGCAAACTGGTCACAGTTGAGGGAAAGATGGATGGTGATAAATACAGGGATATTCTTGAGCAAAACCTGTACCTCTGTGCGTGATTTGAGGCTAGAACGGAGGTTCACCTTCCAGCAGGACAATGACCCCAAACACACTGCTAAAGCAACACTTGAGTTGTTTAAGGGGAAACATGTAAATGTGTTGGAATGGCCTAGTCAAACCCCACACCTCAATTCAATAGAAAATCTGTGGTCAGACTTAACAATGGCTGTTCACAAGCGCAAACCATCCTATTTGAAGGAGCTGGAGCAGTTTTGCAAGAAGGAATGGCCAGAAAACCTAAGTGGTAAGACGTGGCAAGCTCATAGAGACTTATCCAAAGCGACTTGGAGCTATGATTGCCGCAAAAGGTGGCTCTACAAATTATTTACTTTAGGGGGTGAATAGTTATGCACATTGACTGTTTCTGTTATTTTGTCCTATTTGTTGTTTGCTTCACAATAATAAAAAAAAAACAGCTTCAAAGTTGTGGGCATGTTCTGTAAAGGAAGCAAGGAAAGGAAGTGAGGCAACAATACATGAAAAATGCCAAGGAGGGTGAATACTTTTGCAAGGCACTGTACATTGCTTCAAATAAGAGGGAGTTTAAAGTCTTGTATTATACAACTATAATTCAAAGTGAATCCTTTGTTCCAAATAATTAAATTAAATAAGTTTAGTCAACTGGTCAGTAATAGTTCTATAAAAGCTATGCTGTCTGTGAATTTAAACAAAGGAAACTTCAGTTGATATGATAATTCAGATTCATGCCAATTTAAAAAGTTTTACAAGCAAGCTAAATTTCCTGGGAGAAATTCAGAAGGGGCCACTTAAGGCACTATAACAGCTGCAAGCAAGACATTGCATGAATAAACTTTGTTTTCAGATTTAAATATCTGACAGAGAAACAGTGCAATACAATTATTTACTGTAAGTCTTCATAAAAACAAAATAAAATAGAAAATGCTTTGACCTCCCACAGAATCATGAACAAATATTGAATTACTGAAAATGATGAACTGGTACCTAAACAGTAATTATTCATGAGAAGTGTGTTTACTGGTAGTTTACATGTTGGCAAACTTGTTGTCTTTATCATCCAGAGAAATGATTCAATTATTACAAATAATAAGTTAACCATATATGGTGCAATACTGTAAATACATATTACACAATACAGTGTTCTGTAATAAGTATCATTTAAATATCAGTGAGCTCTGTTGCAAACAGGGCCAGCAACTGATGATCACAGTAAAAAGAGGCAAATTTAGGTGTGATCCTACAGAATGGATGGCAATTCTAAAAAAGAAAACACAAGAAATTTGGTGAAAAAAGGTAATTGCCCCACTAGGTGCCAGATCATTACCATACTAAAGGATTTGTTTGGAAACTTTTGAGCTGTACTGATTACTTAAGGGAGAGACATTCAGACCTCCAAGGTCTAGTGTCTGCAATCCATAAATCTGAATTTCTTAACATTTGCATTGCTCTCTCTATGTTTCACTAACAGTATAATCTATTTGGACAGTATCTGTACATTTTATTGTCATGTTAAGTTGGATATACTTTGGTGAGTGGTTGCAATTACATTATGGGGCTGTTGTTGGCATGTCTTTCTGTAAAATGCTCCTGTAAATCCATTACGATATTCAACAAGCCTTCCAAAACAATGCATACCTTAAATAACATCTGCATGTTTGCATTTCATTTTAATGGTATACATATAATAATATTGTGATGATAGTCCTTCATCTAAAGATTCTCTGCCATCATAACTGTGTTGTTGCAAGTTGCCATGGCAACAGTGACAGTTACAAAAATTACTTTAGCTATTTGCGGGAGACTATGTGCTGTTCTGTCTAGGGGCCCTAACTAACAGTCTTATTAAATTGTGATTCAGCAAATTTAAAAGGGCTCTATTTAAGCTCACAGCATATTTTTTTACAGAAGTTTTTAGTTAGTGAACTTCTGTCCAAATGCAAGGTCTTCACTAACTAAAAACTTCTGTAAAAAAAAATATGCTATGTGCTTAAATAGAGCCCTTTTAAATTTGCAGAATCGCAGTTTAATAAGGCTGTAAAAATGTCCAAATCACTGAATCTTTATCATGTCCTTGTATAGTTCTAGAAAACAACAGTAACTCCTAAGCAACCCCTCTGCTCTGCCCAAGAGATAAAGGAGTGGACGAGCATTGATGCCCTCCAAAAACTACCAGTACTTACTTTTGATGGACAAAATAGAACAAGAAGAGCAGAATAACATGGAAGTTACACAACTACAGCTTTAAAGTAGTTTGAGCACAGAGGAATGGTAGTCCATAGCACCAATATACCAACACCTGCAGAGGAGAGGACCTGACCAGTTGAATCCATTCATTGGCCAATCAAGCTGGTATCTTCTCTTGATAAATATGCATTAATATGCAAATAGAAAATATAAGAATATTAATCTATAGTGAATATTGAACAAATGACAATGTAAACATCTAAGTTAAATCAATTAAGTTATAATACAAATCATATATGACCTAAAGTGTGAATTAGTCCTATGATTTACTTTATGGTATTATTTATATGTGGATGTAATATGAATTATCATTAAATTTTAGAATTTCTTATAGTGAAGTGCCGAGGAGCCATGCATTGCTGCATGGTCAAAATTTATTCAGCTTCATAAACGCTGCAAAGTGGGTTACCTATTCTCTGCTGGCTTTTTACTTTGGGAACACCATTTTATAGTCCCTATGAATTATACATTTTGCAGCAGAGAGATGAGCTTTTCAATTTAGTGCATCTAGACTACTGTGTTATCAAAAAAAATTGTATTGTTTGACCAAGTAATGTGTTTTTAAGATTTGCAAGTCATCCCTATATTAAAACCTTTTTTTTTTTTGTCATTCCTGTAATAAAACCTATATAAAAATTCCAAATTACACAAAATATGCATGTTTAAAGTTGATACACTGCTGGATAATGAGAATGGTGTTATTTGGTTTAAAAATAAAGTGATGCCTTCTAAACACATTACAATGTGAAGTTTTTACAATGTGAATGCAAGCATGTGAAGATATCGTTAAGTGCCTCTATGCCCAAGGAAAAATAAACAATGACATTGGGCTTCATGTTCTCTCTTTATGCAACCATCTTTCAATTCATGAGGTGCAATTAAGATTCTTAAATTGAAGTTTTTTTTTTTCCTTAAGGCTATCTTTGGGTATTTAGGAATTAAAACTCATTCCTAAACAGCAGAGTGCTTTGTTATGGCACACTTAATGGCTTTGATCCCTTTATGATGTAGTGTATATATTTTAGTTAAATCAGTAGTGGCATTGCCATGAATGTCCCAATGCAAAGACCATAGTATGTCAAAAAGAAGTTATTTTTTCAAATATACATTACATCCATTTAGTTTTTTGTTTATGCAAGTAAACTCTGAATAACATTTGAATATTACACTTCTGTACTATGCATGCTCTTCTTTCAAGGCAGTTGAAGGCCTGTTTGTTTCTTGACTTAATGAGATGGAATTGCAACTAAATGTTACGGGACATTACTCTTATTTAGAGGACTGCACAGTGATATGGTATTAAACCATGATAATCTTATATTTAACCCAAACTGGTGTACCTCTAATATAAAACTAATAATGGACAACAGCCACATGCTGAAAATTGTGATTAAGATTTATATCCTCCATTTTGAAACCCAAAGCTGAAAAATAAAAAAATGAACAGGAGCTATTTGTTTAAGGGATTATGAAACAATATAATTAAATTCCAGTCCATCAATAAACATGGCCATAGAAATGTATATGAACATTATAAAAAATGCATTATAAATGATATTTTAAGAATAATTATGTAGTAAGTGTGTACTATTGCCATCCTTAAGGGTCAGCCATAAAAAATGTCTTCCCTTCATGAGCTTGTACCTTAAAATTAAACAGACCCAAATCTGACACCTCTGTTCAATATCATGGAGTTGACACTTTTGTTTTATATAAAACATACCTCCATTTTGGTCCAACCATGAAAGTAATAGGAAAAATGACGTGGCAAATGGCTGTTTTTCATTATTTATGTGATTTTTAGCTTTTGGGAATCTAATCCAATATTTCAAAATATTATTATTATCCTTTAGAATCCAAGATATTTTTCACATTATTAAGAAATTTCCAACTGCCTGTAGAAGCTTTCTAGGGTGAAATGCCCAGAGGAAGGATGGGCACACTGCAAAATCTTGATGAAGCACAAACTGGAGGGCCTGATACAATAATTACAGCACTTGGTGATATTGTTCCTCTGAAAAGGGAGTAACTTTTCACCAATCGCAGTTTACCTGGGACTAGAGAGGATGTTTAGAGACCTAACTGGTTACAGTTACAATGGAAAGCAGAGGAGGTAGGCAGTACTGAGCTGACAAAATTGCCAGTTTGAGTGAATCTGTTAGGCATGTCCATTCAGAAAAAAGCTGTTCACTCTAACAGCCAGGAGAAAAGTATTTCTGGGGTAGAGGAAAAAAGAGGAAAGGCAGATTACACAGGGTAACAGACACATTTTGGTAGCAGGGCAATCTAGAGACTTTCAACTGAATAACGTGCTTTTTCCTGGGTGCTCAGGTTTGGCATATTGTAGATTAGATTAATAATTTTTTGGGATGGGCTGGAAACGATCAAACCGCTCCAAATAATATTGGTACCAATGACCAAGTTAGTGGAATATGAAGTATCCTAAAAAAACGATTTTAAAGATCTAGGAAACAAGCTTAGAGCAAGGACCTCCAAGGAAGTATTATTCAAGATACGACCTGTGTCATATGGTAGACCATGGAGACGCAAGTAGCTTAGGGAGGTTAATGTGTGGCGTACAAAGTGTACATGAGAGTTTTGGGTTATGAGAGCACTGGGCTGGCTTTTCTGATAGATGAAATATTTAAAGCATTGATATATTCTACCCTAATGAAGAAGGCGGATGTGTGTTGAGGGAAAGGATGGTAGAAAGGCTGGTAGAGTTTTTAAACTAGTAGGTAGGGGGAGGGACTAGATAGAAGAATTGAGATAGTAAGTGTAATGAGGGTAAGGGATGAATTAACTACTCATGGGGAGGAGAACCTAAAATTAACCTCCCAAATGCTGGGGGTCCCCATCAGGGCCCCCACTGCATTCAAAATTCAAATATCCCCCCTTGCAGTTCCTTAAAGGACCGTAAAGGTCAATAAAGGACATACGCTAAATTAAAATTAACCCTCTCACACATGGGGCTCTATACAGAGCCCCATGAGCCTCACATTAACCATATCAGTCATGGGGCTCTATACAGAGACCCATGAGCCTCTAATTACCCCATCACTTATGGGGATCTATACAGAGACCCATGAGCCTCTAATTACCCCATCACTCATGAGGATCTATACAGAGCCCCATGAGCCTCTAATTACCCCATCACTCATGAGGATCTATACAGAGTCCCATGAGCCCCTAATTAACCCTGTCACTCATGGGGCTCTATACAGAGCTCCATGAGCCTCTATTTAACCCCCTCAGTTCCATAAGGGTCTATACAGAACCTTATGTGACATTACTTAACCCCCCATAAGTCTCATAAGGGTCTATACAGACCCTGATGGGATAATAAACCTCATCAGTCCAACAGGGGTCTATATAGACCCCTATATGACACTATTAATCCCTAGAATAACATTATAAGTGCTATAAGGGTCCTCCGAGAGCTCATGACACAAAGTCTAAACACTACACTATTAACACCCCTTCTACCCTATCAACCCCCTTCTACACTATCTACACTATCAACCCCTGTCTACCCTATTAACCCCACCTCTAGACTATTAAACTCCCTCTAACTAAATAACCCCCTCTAACTAATAAACTATATATAACCCTCACTAACCATGTAACCCTATCTAGTGGTATTTAACCCTCTCTAGTACTATTTAACCCTAACTGAACCCAATAACCATAACTGGGCCCGTTTAACCCCCAATGTAACCAGTAAACCCCTATGCTATAAACCCCCTCCTACCTTATCCTATTAACACCTGTTAATCATTTGTAAACCAGAGGCACTATTTCCTTCAGCCAATCAGAATAAGATACACCCCACAGAAGACGCAGATGCTTGGAGCATCCTGTTTTGGCTGAAGGCAATAACACAATCAGATTGGTTTACAAATGATTAACATGTCCATCAGCCAATCGGAATGGTATACAGGGGTGTATCTCCTTCTGATTGGCTCACACCTCGGCACCTTCTGATTTGCTGAAATATGATTGACAGCGTTTTCAGCAAATCAAAAGGCACCATTATTTATGGGCAAAGTTTTAATTTTTTTTTTAGAGCCAGATTTTTGGGGCACTGCTGGAGAAGACTAAGGAAAGGTAAGTGAAATATTTAGAATGTATTGTTTATACAGTGGGAAAAAAAGTATTTGATCCCCTGCTGAACGTTGGTCCACTGACAAAGAAATGATCAGTCTATAATTTTAATGGTAGGTGTATTTTAACAGTGAGAGAAAGAATAACAACCCCCCCCCAAGAAAAACGCATGTCAAATAAGTTATAAATTGATTTGCAGAACAGTGAGGGATATAAGTATTTGATCCCCTATCAATCAGCAAGATTTCTGGCTCCCGAGTGTCTTTTATACAGGTAACAAGCTGAGATTAGGAGCACTCTCTTAAAGGGAGTGCTCCTAATCTCAACTAGTTACCTGTATAAAAGACACCTGTCCACAGAAGCAATCAATCAATCAGATTCCAAACTCTCCATCAAGGCCTAGACCAACAAGCTGTCCAAGGATGTCAGGGACAAGATTTACACCTACACATGACTGGAATGGGCCATCGCCAAGCTGCTTGGTGAGAAGATGACAACAGTTGGTGCAATTATTCGTCTGAAGTTTGCCAATGAAAATCTGAATGATTCAGACGAGAATTTTTGGGGGAATTTAGGTTTTGTTATTTTTTGTAAATTGTTATTTTTTATTTTTATAAATTAGGTTTATTTTATTTTCAGTAATGTGGGTTCTTTTATTTTATATAGTGTTTTTTTTATTTTTTAAAGTGTTCTTTTTTTATTTTATGTAGTGTTCTTTTTTTACTTTCAGTAATGTATTGTTTTTTGCAGTAATTAGGTGGGTTTTTTATTTTTTTGTCATTAGTGTTGGGTAGGTAGTGTAGATGATAATAGGGTAGGGTAGGAGAGAGTTAAAGGATAGGGGTTTACCCGATTGGGACCCCCGCTGCAAGGGTTAATGTGGGGGCCCTGCTACTGTCCCGATGGGGACCCCCTGCATTGGCATGGGTTAATGTTAGGTGCTGCAGGGGTACTGTAGGTACCCTTGTGGCTGGGCTTAACTATAAGTGTGCCACGGGTCATTTAAGTTCTCTTGCAGTGGGTGATCAGGACCCCCACTGCAAGGGTTAATGTGGGGACCCAGCAGGGATCCCAATCGGGACCCCTGATTCATGGGGGACATATGGGTACACTGCCGGGTCCTGATCGGAACCCCTGCATGATTGGGGTTAATGTGGGGAGCCTGCAGGAGCACTCGCAGGCTTCCTTGCCATAGTGATGATAGTCTCAATTCTGATTGGCTAACCATAGCTTGCACTCGGAAGCCCAGATCTGGGTTTACGATTTCGAAATGTCGTCAGCGAGTTTCGGCCATGGCTATTTGAATAGCCTCCGAAACAGAAGGGAACTACAGTTCGCAGCTTACTCGCTGACTTGAGGCTGTCGGCGAGTAAGTGGGAGCTGGCATTTGCATGAGGCTAATAGTCGGTAAACTCTGAATGGTTGCTTAGGGATAGTGTACAGAAATATATCCATGTAAACAAGGTAAGCAGAAGTCAACACAGTTTTATGAAGGTTGGGGCATATTAAACAAATCTAACTAGTTTCTACAAGGATGTAAGTAGGTATTTGGACCAAAGCAACAGTGGATGAAGTATTTTCGGATTTTGCAAAGGCCTTTGATACAATGTCACATGTAATGTGTTCATAAAAGACAGACCGTTAGGTCTATCATGGCAGAAGCATGCCAAGGCACCAGCTGTGCAATACCTTACAGACTGATGACCTCAGCCTTATAAGATAGGCTTACTGTGCCAGGGAAAATGGGCCCATTGAGATGGGTTAACCTTTTGGATGTTGTGATTTATGTGTTATTTCTTGTTATGCCTGTTTAAAATTGCCTGGGTGCCACTGGGCCCATACTGTGGTAACCATGTTTATAGTTGAGGTGTGCATATGAACATGATGGGAGTGATGGGATGTATGTCTGTGTTGTGCTTTGGGAGGGATAGCACTTAGAAGGGAAATATTGTATATGCCCAACATTTCAAAGTAATGGACTAGTCCCTTATTAACAAGATTAGGGAGATAATTGACCCCTAGGAGTCACATGACACGAGTATATTTCTCTATTTATCACAAGCCTCAGCCTGGTGTCTATATGTCTATTGTGTGTAATTACCCCCTACCAAGAATACAGCAGTGCCAAGGAAAAACAATGGGGTATTGTCTTAGACTGGCAGGCATAACGTGAGCTAGATGGATTGGGTGTAACCATGGATGCACATTTGGATTGATTGGTCTGTTGTTGCTAAGAATTTGGTATACATTTGTCTGATGGTTTTAGTAATAAATATGTAATACTGGTTCACATAATTAAAGTGCGATGCTGGTAATTCTGTTTGCTGGAGTAAGTTATTTTCAGAACTTAGAAAGATCCTTATGCTACACAAGACCACAGACATCTCTCAGTCTAACCAAAGGGCTGAAAGTTCTTCCTGCTATACAGAGGTTAAACAAACCGGTGACACCTGTGGGAGAGTTTTGGGCAATAGGCTCTTATCATACCCCATTCAACATACAGGTTGTGACAAGGTCTATTTCTATTTCAGAGCCTAGTGCATCGGAGGACAGCAACATCACCTCTCTGAACTAGTGGACACCAAATATGTGTAATAGAGCCATTTGCTACAGCACATCAGACTCCCCGAAGAATCTTAAGTGAAGTCTCTAAAATAATTTAATTCAGTGGAAGGCCCTATTAAATTTGCAATATTGTAGTTCCTGAAGCCCATAAAGGAGCCTGCAGAAGTTAAAGCTTTTAAATTTTCCTTTTTTAGTTACCCGCAAACGATCTGTGGGTTACGGCCTGTTAAACAACAGCAGTTGACAAAAACAGTACTCTGATCCAGCTAAGCCTTTGATCTTTCAAGACCATAAATGTTACATTCATAAATCGCTATTAAATTTTAAGGACTTGCAGCAGGGAATTTGAAATCTTTAAATGCAGTGGGACCCCCGCTGCAAGGTTTAATGTGGGGACCCTGCTGGTGTCCCGATGGGGACACCCTGCATTGGGGTGTGTTAATGTTAGGTGCTGCGGGGGTACAGTAAGTACCCCCTTGGCTGGGCTTAACTATGTGTGCGCCAGGCCCACAACCCACCACACAGGAGTCCACCAGCCACCCGGACAGGCCTCTGACACCCACGGAGGAGGCTGGGAACCCCGCCCCCAGGGACAGGGTCGAGCCCGACATCCAGGGCCCCCAGGACACGGTGAGCCTGCGGCCCTCGCATAGCGAGGGCAAGGGCCTCAGTTGCTGGGATGGAGCGTCCCATGCCAGCAACTGAGGCACACATTGTCTGATTATCCCACTGTCCGTGTACTTGCAGTGATTCCCCAGTGTGACATATGTGTAAGCCGGGCAGGAGAACAGCAGCTCCCCGAGTCTAAAGCTGCGCTGCCCTTGCCTCTGAAATTGCTCCATGCCCTCTGGGGGTCCCATGCTACAGAGGCCTGTACTGTCAGAGTGCCTATGGATCATGCACCAGCAGCCGGCTCCAAGCCACGCCCCTCTGGAATAACCATGCCCACCTTTCCATTTAAGGTGGATTAGCAGAGTTACACTTAGAATTACCATTGATAAACTAATTGTTTTACTTATACACTGATCATTTACACCATTCTTATCCAGTGATATATAAAAACAATATTCAATATTACTTTTATATATATATATATATAAATAATGTGTGTGTGTGTATATTGTGCGTGTATATATATAATGTGCGTGTATATATATTATGTGTGTGTATAGTGTGTGTGTGTATATTGTGTGTGTGTGTATATATAATGTGTGTGTGTACATAATGTGTGTGTATATTGTGTGTGTATATTGTGTGTGTATATATATTATGTGCGTGTACATATATAATGTGTGTGTATATTGTGTGTATATTGTGTGTGTGTGTGTATATATAATGTGTGTGTGTACATAATGTGTGTGTATATTGTGTGTGTATATTGTGTGTGTGTGTATATATAATGTGTGTGTATATTGTGTGTGTGTGTATATATAATGTGTGTGTGTACATATTGTGTGTGTATATATATTATGTGCGTGTATATATATAATGTGTGTGTATATTGTGTGTATATTGTGTGTGTGTGTGTGTGTGTATATATAATGTGTGTGTGTACATAATGTGTGTGTATATTGTGTGTGTATATTGTGTGTGTGTGTGTATATATAATGTGTGTGTATATTGTGTGTGTGTGTATATATAATGTGTGTGTATATTGTGTGTGTGTGTGTATATATAATGTGTGTGTATATTGTGTGTATATATAATGTGTGTGTGTACATATTGTGTGTGTGTGTATATATAATGTGTGTGTGTACATATTGTGTGTGTATATATATTATGTGCGTGTATATATATAATGTGTGTGTATATTGTGTGTGTGTGTATATTGTGTGTGTGTGTATATATAATGTGTGTGTGTATATAATGTGTGTGTATATTGTGTGTGTATATTGTGTGTGTGTGTGTATATATAATGTGTGTGTATATTGTGTGTGTGTGTATATATAATTTGTGTGTGTATATATAATGTGTGTGTATATTGTGTGTGTGTACATATTGTGTGTGTATATATATTATGTGCGTGTATATATATAATGTGTGTGTATATTGTGTGTATATTGTGTGTGTGTGTGTGTGTGTATATTGTGTGTGTGTGTGTGTGTATATTGTGTGTGTGTGTATATATAATGTGTGTGTGTACATAATGTGTGTGTATATTGTGTGTGTGTGTATACATAATGTGTGTGTATATTGTGTGTGTGTGTATATATAATGTGTGTGTATATTGTGTGTGTGTATATATATAATGTGTGTGTGTGTATCACATATATAGTTGTGAGCATGTGAGCCCGCTCGAGTCGTTGCTCATGCTTGCGGGCAAAGCGAGGGCCGCAGTTGCTGGCATGGAGCGGCGAAGGCGCTCCTTGCCAGCAACTGCGGCCCTCGCAAAGCAACTGCGACCCTCGCAAACTTTACATCGCAACGCAAACAACATACGAGACACGTTAACACACATTACGACCTCGCAAAAATCGTCCGCAACTCGCGGACAGGAAAAAATGAAAAACACAATAAATACACACAACACATACATAAAAAGCTTAACTACAGCAAGAGGGAGCATCCAGGACCTCAAAAAAGCAACTTACACCTTCATTTCACTCGAAATGAAAGAGTTTAGACACTAAAAAATTCTCTAAGCGAGAGAAAAAATTGCTGCCGAACAAAACGAAAACAAGGCTACAGCACTATAACCACGTAAAACACCACAAGAAACTCGCAAAACACCACAAGAAACTCGCAAAACACCACAAAACACCTACGGATATTCCGCTAAGACGCATACCACACATTACCCGCCATTTTAGAACAATGTGGAAGTACAAAGCTACGCTAACGGTTTGGTCTCGCGCACGCACACTATTACACTGCACACATTCATCACGCTTACACAGCAGCTCCACACCACTGATGCTGCAGCAACATCAAAACACATTGCAGCTCTTCAACACAATGCTTCCTGCATATATTACTTCAAAATACGTAAAGTATATTAATTTATTAATCTATCAGTTATTTTATTATTATACACCAAACAGCATTAGCTACCTTACAATTTGATTGCCGTCATTTTTTGACGGGCAATTCGCTAGTCCCCAAATAAAAAATAGGCTTTACAAAAAATAATTTTAACATATGTTGGAATGGTCATGCACATGCCAATATGAAAAGCCTTGCTGCAACATGCATAAAGCAATTAAAGACACTACCTGGTTAAATTGCAACACAAAAACATGAAATTGCCTTCAATGTTATTCCTTTCTTCCTTCCTCACTAACAGAGGCAATTATATGGATCCTAAAATATAAATCTAATTGCATATACATCTCAGTCATCACATCTACATTGGAAAAAAAAATAGTGGCCAAATTACACCACCACATGACATATATCAAGTACCAGGGGAACATTTTATATTTGGTTGTTCAGTCCTTCAGTCATGTCCTACTCTCGGTGACCATATGGACTGCAGCACATTTAGCTATGTCTCTGTCTGTGCTTTTCCACAAGGTTTGCATGCCAAAGATACTTGAGTGGGTTGCCAGCTCCTTCTCCAGTGGACTGCAATTTGTCTACCCTCTCTGCTATTACCTGCCCACCTAGAGTGACCCTACATGGTATAACTCACAGCTTAATTGAAGTACGCAAGTCCCTTAACGACCATGCTGAAGGGATAATCTCTGCTACGCCAACCCTGAAAAGTCCCACACCATTGATGGTGGCCATGTGCCAAGATGTATACCCATTTTCCTTTGGTAAAATCTCATCAAGTGTTTTGCTATCTTTCAATTTACATTATCACCTGTCATATTGGTAACAGGCCTTCAGGGATATGTTGATACTCCACAGAATCACAAATTGGACCTGTCCTGTGTATTTTATATATATATATATATATATATATATATATATATATATCTTATGATTGTATAGAAAATTATATTGTTATCATTATATGTATTAATCTATTGCATAGTAACTAGGGCTCATTAGTTTACTGATATAGGAATGTGACAGAGATGTGATGTATGTGGATGTCCCAAAACCCCAACCATTGAAAACACACTAATATGATGAGAACGGTATAGCAAAGCTATATTTTATACACAGAACACACTTAGAAATGTACAAGACTGTGCATTAATATCATGAGTGGATCCCCAAAAGGGCAAGAGGCTTTTCAGGTTAAAAGGGGATACCTAAAGTGGGTAATGTCATAGAGCTTCATTCAATTCAGCAATTGTTAGTTACAGGAGCCCATAATGGAGCTTGTATATTAATTTGTTATTCAATTAGGGGGGGTTTTGTGAGCTGCAAAAGGGCTTCATGTTACTGGCTTGAAATCCTTGTGGTTGTTACAACCATAACTTACACCCCATCTAAGAATTTGATCTTTCACGTCCACAAGAGTTACAATCGCAAATCGCTATTCAACTGTTACAATTCCTCAAGCCCGCAAATGTTTTCACACCTGTAAACAGCAAATGTAGAAGAAAATCCTACGGTACTAGAGAGGACCCGCAAAGGGGTTAAAGACGTATTCATAGCACCGTAAAAGCAAATAAAAAATCAATACTGCCCTGTAAATCATGGAGAAAGCTATGAAAGATATTATAATTAATTTTACAACAGTCTCAAGCTTGCAAATCAGCAATCAAAAATAATTTTATTTTTTGTTTCATTTCAAGGTTATATCGATCTTTGGAATCAATTAGTTAATACATATCAGGCAAACCCATATTGACTAGAACAGCACTGGCATTCATTTTTATTATTTTGTAATTAGAATAATATAAAAGAATAAAACCATTAGAACCTGCTCTGAAAAATAGCCTACTCTCTCTCTATCACTGCTCAAACAACTAACTCCGGGACCTGCATGCTACTTTGTGAGAATCTACAACACAGAAAATGCATGGGCGGGTGGAACGCAACTTTATAATCTCTCTGTCAATCATCTTCGGCAAGCCCACTTTCTATTGGCTGAGAGGCCTGTGATGCACTCCTTAATTACGGGATTGAATTGTAACTGCGGACCACTTTTATTTCAGCCCCCTAACAGCTTGTGGGCACGGGAAGTGTTTACGATTTTGAGGCTTTGGCCCTATGGTTACAGCCTTGTACAATTTAAATGCTTGGGAACTCTTGCAAATTTGAACTTAATAGGACCCTAACTATTTAGAATACATACTAAAGAAAAATACTTAAATATATACAGCGTATGGATGTCTCCCTGTAACAAACGGACTGACCTCTCAAGATGCCACACTTACAAAAGACATAAACAGTAAAGTCTCAGAGATTTGAGATAGCAAATGAGTGAAACTAAAGGTCAGAAGAGGCCAAGTGACATTAAATTTCATCCTGGAAATGAAACCACTATTTTCTATGTTTACAAAACCTCATAGTACACAATGTTTTTTTTTTTTTTAAATATGTCCATTGTGTAATAGATCACCCTGACTTGGGTTGTCTTCAATTGAAACTTTAATATCATCTGCAGTATGGCGATGCACTAAAGTGGGGTGTGTACGACGCCATGCTGAAGCGGAGAGCATTGTGAGAGGGCTACGTTGGAGGAAGGGAGATGCCAGAAGAGATACAGACACCAGAGGACACAGATCTTGTGGTGGTAAGGCGAGTAGCTGGAAAACCAGCATGAGGAACTATGGATAACCCTCTGTACGCTGAAATGCGCATCTAAAGGTAAAACCTGATTGATTTATATATGCTACTTGGAAGTAGTATAAGAATACACACTAAAGAAAAATACTTAAAGATATACATGTGTCTCCCAGTAACAAACAGACTGACCTCTCAAGATGCCACACTTACAAAAGACATAAACAGTAAAGTCTCAGAGATTTGAGATAGCAAATATAGAATCCCTTTGCCCAAAGAAATAAAATCGGACACCCCTAGGGATATTATTGTAAAATTGCAATCTCTGACATATAAAGAGGATATATTAAAAACAATGAGAGAGAGAGCAAAAATTCCATCCAACCTCAGGAAAATCTAAAAATCTTCCCCGATTTATCTATACCTAAAGAGGAAGGAACTTAGCAAATATTACTAAATGTTTAAGAACAGAGGGAGTAAGGTACAAATGCGGTCCCACATCACATTTATATATTGTAAAAGAAGGAGTGAGATTTGTTATAAGAAATAATATAGAAGGTGAAAAAATCATAAGTGAATGGGGATTAAAGGTGGAGAAATTAATAACTAAATCAAGCCCTGAACTCTCCCCTGAATTTCTGAATTGGAAAGAGAAATATAACAAAAAGAAAGAGCAATTAATTTAAGCGATTATACATTCCTAATCTTCATAATAGGGTTTAATAGTAACATATAAAAAAAGGGGAGAAAGTGTGGGGAGGAGAGGGGAGAAGGGAAAAAAAGGGCGAAAATGTTATAACTGATAAGTAAAACACGGATTAAGTTATTATAGTTAAATAAGGACTTAGGGACTCATTCTATTATCGGCCGTAAATCGGCCGTAAGGCTGCGATTCCTTGCGGGGGTTCTGTTAACTCGCGATTCTATTATACGGCCCCGCAAGGATCTCCTCTTACGGCTGGCCGCATATCTTGAAACCGGCCGTAAGCTGTGAAATCTAAAAACGCAAAAATAAATTCAAGCCTGCACTGTACAGCTCTGTAAATGCTAGGGATCATATTGGGGGACATGAGGATTAAAAGTAACCCACTCTCAAGCTTGCACATCAGCCTAAACCCGAGTTCAAATTAACTGTTTATTTTCGGGCTGCGGCGTGGGCGGGTCTGAAGTGCTCCAAGCACTCTGGACTTTTTACATGGATATTTTACGGATATTAAAAATAAAATATTTTACGGATTTTAGTATAGGATAATTATGTGCTATTTTTTCTAACACCTAAAATCCCTTTATAGTCTTCTCAAAGTGCAGGATGGCTTTATTTGAGCTATTTTATGTGCTTAATTGGTGCTAGCGGGACCTCTTTCCTGCAAGTAAGCTGCGGCTCGTTTTTAGCCTTGCAGAGATTGAATTGCAAATAGGAATTTCTTACGGCCGAAACTCTTGCGGACGTTTTAGATCAAAGGCTTTCCTCCGGCGCGAGCGGCCGCAAGAGATAGCAAGGCACCGGCCGCAAGCCTGCCGGGGCTCCCGGCCGGAAGGGAATAGAATAGCCGAATAGCTTGCGGCCGGTCCTTGCGGCCCCGCAACGGCTGCGGCCGCTAATAGAATGAGGCCCTAAGAGAGGAAAAAAGAAAAACAGATATAATTTTTATTTATTTACATTTTTTTCCTTCTTTTCTTCTCTCTTTGTCCTCTTCTTAGTGAATTAATAGATGTGGAAAAAAAATGTCTCACAGTTATATTTAATATTATCGTCACATAGTGACCTAAACACATGAATCAAGTATAAACACTGAGGAAAAAACACACATTTATAATTGAATATAAACCAAATATATATAAATTTAAATAATGGGGATAAAGTAAGGATAAAGGTTGAATAGATAGGATTGCTGCTGGGTCCTAATTGATGGAGACAATTGTTGAACTTAGGTTGCTAAAAAAATCTACTTTTCCTGTCTCTTAAGATATTAATAGAAGGGAATATAGTAAAATAGAGAAATCTCTGAAGATATTGCTGTTAATTTTGAAAAGCTTGGTACTGCTATTCTCAAGTGAAGTCCAGCTGTATTTTATTCAGCCAGCCCTCTTGGAAAGGAATCAGTGGGAAAAGTAAAGCTTAGTAACATCAAGCTTAAGAAACGGAAAGTTTTATGTATGTTAAATGTATGTTGGTATGTTTTTCTGTAAATATTTTGGAAGAAAATAATTTTAAGAGATTTAAAAATAAAAATGGAATACAAGAAAGTATGGTGGAAAGTAAAAAAAATATATAAAAAAAAGAAAAAAGAAAATCATATAAAAAATGATTAAACTAGTTTTGCAAAATGTACATGGATTAAATTCTCCATTTAAAAGAAAGATAGCTTCAGAATGCAGATATAATATTTTTACAGGAAACACATTGGAAAGCAGAATTTAAACCACTTTTTTTGAATGGAGAATATCCACTTAAAGTATATTCTAACTTTAATTCTAAATCAAGAGGGGTATCTATACTCTTTAGTAAACAACTTAAAATACAGGAGGAATACAAAGAGATAGATAATAATGGGAGATATATTGCATGGTTGGGTTCCATAAATGGAAAGAAATTTACATTAATGAATCTCTATGTCCCCAACCAAAAACAGATAAAGTACTTACCCTCTTCAAGTTAGGATACTCTACTTCTCTTGTAGTTCCCAGCTAATCCTATCCACTTCTTATATAGAAAGCGAACAGTAGGTTCTAAATTCAATCTTCATTTATAGATTTTTCCTGACAATAATTGTCTTAAATACTCCATTTGCTCTGGTTATTTTTAATCAGTTCTAGAATTCTAAAATCTTTCTCTAGAGATCGATTATGGTTTAAAATGATTATTATTTAATTCCAAGTAGGAATGCTTTGCTGTTTTCAGCGTTTAGCTATTAACCATTTGGCAATAGTGAGAATTTGTATTACAAAAGCTTGGGATGTACAATCTAAATTTGGTGGCATTAGGTGTAGAATAGCCATTTGAAAAGTAAGAAATACAATTTTTCCAACAATATTAGAAATGTTTTGAAAACAATTTATCCGAAAGGAAAAAATAGATGGACACTTCCACCATATATGTAATTGAGTGCCATTAAACCGACACATCCTCCAACACAGTCTTTCTTCAGGCTTAAATGAAAATAGACTTATTTTTTCTGCCACCTAGTACCACATATTTAGTACTTTAAAGTAAACTTCTTTTAAGGCCGTGTTTTTCACAAATTTATCAGTTAAAGAAAACGATTTTTTCCATATTTCTATTGTGAAGGACAATTTTAAATCTCTTTCCCAAAGTTTCATATTTGTCGTTTTATTGATTTGCAATTGATTTCAAATTTTATCAAAACATTTAGTAATGAAGTGCTTTCTATGAGCCCGCAGGATCCATTGGCACTTATCACAGTATAACCTTAACAGGGTTACCCACTAAAATAACAAGGCAGACAATGATATGGGGAAAACCAAGAGCCCCAGCTTTATTGGCTAACACATTTACACATTACACAATGAAGAGGGAGGAGCCCGGCCAGCGGAAGTAACCTCTTGCCCCGGACCCGCGTCCATGGGGCCCACTTATTCGCCACAGTACCACGCCCGTGAGCTAGGGGGCACGACCTCTTTTGTTACCTACCGAGCCAGGCTACTCCCCCATCCTCCGCTGTGCCAACAACAAACACAAGTTATTAAACTTTATTACCAAATACACACACAAATAAGGTTACCAACTCACAGGGTGAATACAGAACAATAGCATACAATAACGATCCCAGCCCTAGAATATTACCATAACCATCTATTATTTCCTCTCTTTCTTTTCTTTCTTTTTTATTAACCCCTTCTTTCACTTATTTATTTTCCACCTTTTTTTTTTTAGAACAAACGACAACAAAACCATAAACTTCCCAACCCTTAACATCCTGGGAGGGTGGGTGGGGATCACCATGCTGGAGGGCCGCAGAGTGAGTCAAAATGGCGTGCACAAGATGTGTCCGCCTCCCAAAACACTGCGCCAGCCCCCAGAGCACAGGAGGAAGCGCGCTTTGGCAACCTCAAATATTCTAACCAGTCCCCTTTGGCTAGATTATATGTTTTAACTAGAAAATCAAAAGTGGCAAAATAATCAATGCCTTTATTAGCCCATGTCTTCAAAGTCCGAGATTTTATTAATATCCCTAACTCACTCGTTGGAATACGTGGACTTGGAAAAAGGACTAATTCTAGATTTTTATTTATTTTATGTCAGAATAGTAAACCTTTTTTAATTACCCATGGGTCAGAAATTTTCTTATTTTTTACTGTATCTTCTAGATAAATTCTATAATTTAATTTACCTATTTTTAAACCCGCATTTTCAATCTGAGACCAGGATCTATCCATTTAATTATATAGGAAAGTATTGTTGCATCAAGATATAGTTTAAGTTCTGAGTATGGTAAACCGCCATTTTTAAAGGTTCTTATTAAAATATATTTTTTTAACTCTCGATTTCTTTCCATTAAAGATGTAATTATCTATTAACGATTAAAAATGTTTAATCAAGTAAGAAGGAAGATTAATCAGAATGTTTCTTATATAATAATTAATTCTAGGCAGCATAGCCATTTTTATCGGTACTATTCTTCCCGAAAGGGCTAAACTCTTATTTTTCCAAGCTGAAATGACATTAGAACATTTTTGGTATAACAATTTATAATTTGATAATATCAATTGTTTAATGTTTCTATTATAAAGTATCCCCAAATGGATACATTTATTATTCGTCCAGTTAAAGGGATATTTCAAGCTCAGTTCTTTAATTATTTCAGAGTTTAAAAGTATATCTAATATTTCAGTTTTTTGTAAATTGAGCTTATAGTGAGAAATTAAGCTAAATGTTTTCAAAATTTCCTGCACAGAGTTCAAAGAGGTTTTCTCACGGGTCAGTCATGGATAAGACCACATCATCTGCAAATATAACTATTTTGTGTCCTTTTTTTATTAATTTCAATCCTTCTTATTTTATCTGAAGTTCTTATTGCTTCTGCCATGGGTTTCATTAATAAGGGACACCCTTGTCTCGTACCATTGTTTATCTGAAACCTACTATATCGAAATCCTGAACCTGCAACAAATGCCTCTGGTTTAGAATATAAAGCCCCAATTGCCAATTTGACAAAATACCCCAGACCAAATTTATCCAATTTCAATTTCATATACTCCCACCCTATCCGATCAAAAGCTTTCTCAACATCCAGAGAAAAGGTATAGGGTGGGAGTATTACTGACATTGGAATAATCATTTAGGTCTATCAACTTACGAGATTTATCAATACCCTGTCGACCATTGATAAATCCGTTTTGATCTATTGCTACAAGCTCTTTTTTTATTTTATTCAAACTGGTGGCTAAGATCTTTGAATAGAGTTTGATATCGTATTCAAAAGAGATATCAGTGTACGGTATATCCACTACAATCTGTAACTTCTTGTTTTTTATTTGGTATTAGGACAATTGGTAGCTAAAAGAAATTATTTTGTAACAGTTCCTGTATTTTTTATTTTATTTTATTGAAGAGATCTTTTAAATGCACTGAGATAATTGGTTGGCAAACTCAGTAGACAAAGTTAGTAAAGCCATCTGGGCCAGGTGTTGAATATAATTTAAGTTCTTTAATGGCCATTTCAACCTCCGCTACCGTGATAGGACTATCAAGCTCTTCCAACTGCAATTTTGATATTTTTGGAAGAGTTATATCGTTGTAAAAATCCTGAACTTTTGATTTTATTAGCAAGAAGTTTACTCATTTTATTCCCATAGTGGAACAGTCTTTGTTTATTTTTCCATACCAATTTATCAGATATAATTTGATTTATTTATTTTTATTTGAGATTGACATTCCTTTATTTTATTGAGTAAATTTGGATCTGGTTTAATCCTGTTAAGAGTCTCAAATTTAAAAAGTTGAATATATAACTGTCTTAGAGGAAGGCCCCTTTGTTTCTTCCTATTTGCTTTCCAGCTTATCAGAATCCCTCTGGTACAGACCTTCTGTGCATTCCATAAGATGGATTTATAGTCAACTACATTAATATTTGTATAAAAAAAATCTTAATTTCCTCTTTTAATTTATCTTTTTTACGACCAAAGAGTTATCCATTTTCCAATGGGGTATAATCTATTTGTTTATTCCCAGATTTAGTTTTGATACAATATAGGCATGATCTGAAATAACAATTGGTCCTATTTTTACTTCAAGGACCTTAGTAGTTGTTCTAAGACCTGTAAATATATAATCAATCCTTGAGTAAGTTTCAAGTTGGGAGGAGAAAAAATAATAATTTATTTGCTCAGGGTGTAAGACCCACCAAGAGTCATATAGATTGACTTTACTACAGTATTTACAAATTGTTTGGCTTTCCTTTTCCCCTTTTGGTCACATTTTAGAATTTCTATCTAGATCTGTATTCATTATCATATTGAAATCTCCTCCAATTATTGAGGTACCTTGTCTGTATCTATTCCAAAGGACCAGAACCTGATTCAGAAAACTATTTTGTTTGTTATTAGAAGCGTATAGATTTAAATTTTTCGTTATCAATTTTTCCTGTCCATAATATATATCTTCCATTGTGATCACATTTAAAAAATTCTTACTTCCCTAGAAGAGCTTTATTAAACAAAATCGATACACCCCTTGCTTTCTTACTATAAGTCGCATGATATACTGTATCAAAAATATTTGAAGCGCAATTTGGAATCTTGTTGTGTTGCCAATGTTTTTATTGTAATAATAGAATGTCAACTTTCTCCATTCTAGATAAGTTAGTTACCTGATTTCTTTTTGCCAGATGGTTAAGCCCCTGGCAATTAAAGCATAACATATTCCGGGTCATCTCTTTTTAAAGAACTGCAATACTATTGTTAACCACCTCTCTCCCACAGCTCCACCCCAGAGAGAGAGAAAGGACAAAGGGAAGAGGCAAAAAGAAGGGAGGGGAGGAGAAGAATGGAGGGAGGATCCACCTGGGGGTAGGAAGAATAAGGGGGAATCACAACATACTATCAACATACAACACTCACATACCAAGGAGTTCTTGCCTCTGCTCCCCATCTCCCTCCCCCATCCTCCCTTCTACGGGGAGGGTGGTCGAGGGGAACAGTCCAGAAACAAGCAAACTTTTAAATCAAGTTTGAATGTCTAGACAGTGATCCTATTTCATTTTAGACATCTTTCTTTTTTTCACCCATTCTCAGGCATTTTAAAGATTTTTTTTTACCAATAATCTGAGAAACTGAGCCCAAATAAAAATAAATTTCCCTCATGCTACCCTTTAATCAAATCTTTAATCAAAGTGCTTAAGTAGCAAAAAAGACCAAAAATGCAAGTGGAACTATCTTTTAGGGCAATCCAAAACCAAGTGTCAGTGCAAGCCTCACATACCTTCTATACATAATTTATCTCTCTACAAAAACATCTTAAAATGTTAATTATATCTTAATTATCATGTGTTATAATACTACTATTTCCTTTTAAAGTGCATCCGTGTCAAAATTATTAATTTAAAGTGCAGTCATTTATATTTTAATACTTGCATAGACATTTTTTTTTTTAATAAAGTATTTTTTTATCAACCCACTATGTGTCAACATTTATTTATAAAGTGAATTCCACTTCTACCCACTTCTTTATTAAGCCGAAACTCCTTAATTTATTTTTGTGAAATTCCAATCAATAAGTGTTAAAAATCTTATAATTTTATACAACCCATCTAAAAAGTGAATCATCACCCAGTAAGAATATTTTATAAATCAACTACCAACTTATTTAAATAATTTTGTTTCATTTAACAATAAAAACCTTTCACCAGTGCATAGTATATTTCTAGAGTTTCTCAGACCAAAATATGGGGAAGTATAACATTTAGGGTAATTATTACCATTAACTTAGTAGACCCTAATTCCTTTAATGTAATAACAATTTTTGAGAGATGCCTAGAGAGTAACATTTAACCCTATTAACTTATTGACACATGTATCTCCCTCTTCTTTAGTTGTGATTCTAATGTTTTGGCTGTTATAAAAAATGATCAATTTGTCAGGAAAAGCTCACCTGTATGGGATGTATTTTCCCCTTAACCTCTTTGTAGTTTCTTTTAGTGCTTTTCTTTTAAATAGGATTTCTCCTGAGACAACTGGATACATTTGTAATTGGTCATACAGGGATTAAAAGATCTTTTTTCTCAAATGAGATTTTCATGATTTTACTTTTTATGGGAAAAAAATAAATTTGAGAATAACATCCCTATCCAGTGTCCTTTCCAGGTTTCTAGGTAGGGGGATACAATATAAATTTTTGATTTGCTCTTCTAAATTAGTCTCATTTGTCAAAGATCTGACAAGAATGCAACTACATAAGATTTTAGCTTTTCATCTTTGATTTCCTCCGCAATTCTTCTGATCCTAATGTTGTTCTTCCTAGCACCCTCTTCCAAATCAGGAACATTTAAGATTCAAAATAATTGTTTGTTTTTTCAGTGCTCTTACCATCAGCAGAAATACTTGAGCCCAGGAAAATAAAATGTGTCACTTTCTCCACTTCTTCCACATCTATGTGTGAGGAACTGAGATTGCTATTTGCCATTATCTCCATCTCATTTTAACATTTGTATCTAATTGGAAATTGGCTGTCTAGTTACACAAGTAATACATTCACGTATATATAGACTATGATTAGGTATTTGTAGGAGTAAAAAATATACATATTTGTCTATGAATTAAATAATACATGCAAAGGACTTAACTGATAAGTTTAACTATTTCACAACCAAGGATTAATTTGTACAAACTAAATATCAAAACATATTGCCTACAAAAGTGTCAGTGTCTTGCAAAAGTATTCACCACCCTTGGCATTTTTCATGTTTTGTTGCCTCACAACCTGGAATTAACATGGATTGTTTGAGGATTTGCATTATTTAATTTACAGAACATGCCCACAACTTTGAAGATTTTTTTTTTTTTTATTATGAAGCAAACGACAAATAGGACAAAATAACAGAAAAGGTCAATGTGCCGAACTATTCACCCCCCTAAAGTCAATACTTTGTAGAGCCACCTTTTGCGGCAATCACAGCTCCAAGTCACTTTGGATAAGTCTCTATGAGCTTGCCACATTTTACCACTTGGATTTTTGTCCATTCCTAAATGCAAAACTGCTCCAGCTCCTTAAAGTTGGAAGGTTTACTTTTGTGAACAGCAATCTTTAAGTCTGACCACAGATTTTCTATTGGATTGAGGTGTGGGGTTTGACTAGGTCATTCCAACACATTTACATGTTTCTCCTTAAACAACTCAAGTGTTGCTTTAGCAGTGTGTTTGGGGTCATTGTCCTGCTGGAAGGTGAAACTCGGTCCTAGCCTCAAATCACGCACAGAGTGGTACAGGTTTTGCTCAAGAATAAACCTGTATTTAGCACCATCCAACTTTCCCTCAATTCTGCCCAGTTTCCCAGCTCCGGCTGCTGAAAACAATCCCCACAGCATGATGCTGCCACCACCATGTTTCACTGTGGGGGTGGTGTTTTTTGGGTGATGTGATGTTTTGGGTTTGCTCCAGACATAGCGTTTTCTTTGACGGACGAAAAGTTCAATTTTAGTCTCATCAGACCAGAGCACCTTCCTCCATACATTTTTGGAGTCTCCCACATGCCTTTTCGCAAATTCAAAACGTGCCATTTTGTTTTTTGCTGAAAGTAATGGCTTTCTTCTGGCCACTCTGCCATAAAGCCCAAGTCTTTGAAGAGTACAGCTGATTGTTGCCCTATGTACAGATACTCCAGTCCTTGCTCCTCCAGGGTTACCTTAGGTCTCTGTGCGGCCTCTCTGATTAATGCCCTACTGGCCCGGTCCTTGAGTTTTGGTGGGCGGCTGTCTCTTGGCAGGTTTGCTGTTGTGCAATGTTCTTTCCATTTGGTTATGATAGATTTTATGGTGCTCCTGGGGATCATCAGATATTTATATATATTTTTTATAACCTAACCCTGATTTGTACTTCTCCACAACATTGTCCATTACTTGTTTGGAGACTTTATGGCAGTTTTTGTTTAATGGTGCCTCTTGGTTAGGTGTTTCAGTGTCTTTTAAAAAGGTGTGTATCTGTAATGACAGATCATGTGACACTTAGATTGCACACAGGTGGACATCATTTCACTAATTATATGACTTCTGAAGGTAATTGGTTGCACCAGAGCTTTTTATGGGCTTCATAACAAAGGGGGTGAATACATATGCACATGCCAATTTTTTGTTTTCTGTTTCTAAAAAGTAATTTTATGTATATATTTTTCTCATTTCTCTTTACCAACTTAGACTATTGTGTTCTGATCCATCACATAAAATTCAGATTAACAAAATATTGACCTTAAGGCTGTAATTTAACAAAATAGGTAAAAATTTAAGGGGGGTGAATACTTTTGCAAGGCACTGTAACTATGTGTGAAGAAAGAAATTCTATATGTCAATTTCAATAATTTGAATGGTGTCTGTTTGGCATTGCTGGTGTAATGGACCTAATAAATGACCTTTTTCCCGGCTAATTAACATTGTCTGTAACCTACTCACATGTCTCAAAGTGAGAAAAGGTTGTCATGTAACTTAATAATGATCAGATTGTGACAACAGATACTTTCCATGCTAGTTCTTTTGAAATCATTAATGGTATATACCCTCTTTCTCTTTCAGCCCTATTAAATTTGAAGCCCGTAGCGGCATCGGCATACCCACAAAGGCTGCAGGCTTGAAATTCAGATGCATTACAGAGCTATTAAATTGAACCATGCCGCGAGTTAGGTGCCGGAGATGCGAACCCATATACCATTCTGCACATGTTGGATGTGAGGCTGTGAACATGATCAAAAAGTCAAACCCATAGTTACGGGTTTAGACAGAGCCAATGGCCAATGAGATCATCATCATTATGTCACTGGAAAATGGAGGTTAGATTTCAAAGCCTTACAGAAATAATGCTATATTAATAAATCAGTAAATATGATATTCGAGTCAATGCGAGTTCCATTATATGTATTATCACATTGATTGGTGGGATCGATGTAACACAGAAATAAAACAGAAAATAATGTATTTTATATTGCAGATTTGCATGCTTGAGAATGTTATGCTATTATTTTTAATACCTAACATCACTTTCACTTTCATTATAAGTACAGTAGTGTGTGTACATTGGCATTTACAGTGCTACAGATAGGACTTTAACCACCTGGCGGGTCCTCTCTAGTGCCTGTTGGCTTTTTGGCTCGATTTGTGGGTTACTGGGTTGAACGCCAGTGGCTTAGTTGCAATTTAATAGCGATTTTCAAACATAACAGTTACCGGCTTGACAAAGGATTTGCGGCTTCATTTTAGATTTTGACATCCCGCAGGGTCTTGTCGCCCTTAACCCGCAAGTCGTTAGCGGGATACTTTACAGGGCTAATTTAATAGCCGTAAGTCTTGCAGGCTACGTTACGGGCTATGGTTTTACACTTTGAGTAAATTTGATAGGGCTGCTAATCTTTTATTTTTCTTTGGCTCCCTGTCTCTCTCTCTTTCACTCTTTTATACACATATTCACATTGAAATAAATCTTTGCTGCTGTCTAAACTTGTTTATTCCACACTACATTTTCATCAGTGTCAATCCTCTTGTCATTAACTCTTTTTACAAGTAAGTTTTTCACTTAAATGCATGTCTAAGGCTCAAATATTTGTAGGTAAAATGGCGTGTATTGTAGCTATATACAGTACATAGAGAATAACAAATTATATCATAACATATATATTTCTTCCACTAATACAGTTTAGTATTCTGCTATTCCTTCTTCTTTGCAAGTTGCAAGCGTCTCTTTAATTCATCTGAAATACATTTTCTCTGTTGTCAAAACAATGTCATTAAAACAGTTTTATGCAATTTGATGTGTCCTAATTTGTGTCCTAATTGCATTATTTTACATTGTAATGCTAACTTGCAGTTGTTACGCTCTTGTTCTTTTTCCTAATTTCCCAGAAACGCATATTGTTTATCCACTAAAATTGTCACTCTATTACAGATCTTTTTGCTGTAAGTAAAAATGCACAAATTTGCCTGCAGGTTTTTTTCATTTCCACTATTGTAAACATTAAAAGTATGTGCCCCAGCACAGATTACTGAATGACAACTTCTTTAGTAGTTACTACAAGACTCAGACAATAAATCAAACTTTACTAAGACTGATACTATTTGATCTGGACAGTAGAAAATGTCTTACTAGCACTCAAGTTTATAAGCACATCTGTAGTGTTCATACAGCGTAGCCACTACTCTATCTTTTGTCAATCTGAGTCATTTTGTCTGTACTGAAAGATATTTGATTTTACATAACCAACATATTTTTCCTTCAATAGGCTTATTAGATTGATGATACCAGATTGTTCACTGCTATCTTTTAGTGAAGTAAAATAATACATAATTTTTAACTCTTCTGTCATCTGCAGCTTTTCCTGTGAATGCATAGATATTATGTATATAATGCAGATATCAAGCATGTATTCATAGTAGCTTAACCTGGAAAGCATTTAAGAAATAAGCTAATATCAGATATTATGTAATAATATTTACAGTATATTCAATGAGAATTAAATGTCCATTCTACATTATAATCATTAATAGAGGAAAATAAACTTTGTGCCGCAATGTGAAAAACTGATACTGATAACTAAAAAAAAAAAAAACAATGTTAAACTACCAGTTACGTTTTGTTTAAAATGCAATACATCCTAAATATGGGTATTATATTTGCATTAAGAAAACAATGTCACTGCAAAATAATATCTTTGTTTCTAAGGTCATCAGTCCTAATTAATGGTTTTAAATATGATATCTCAAATAAGATTACATAAGATTTCTTATGACCCCGATTGTGCTTATGTTTTTCTTTTAGATTTAATCTGGGATAATTTCAGTGATATTATCATTCAATTTAATTTGCTAAAACTTTGTTA
The DNA here is from genome assembly GCA_027410445.1 of Discoglossus pictus. Taxonomy (NCBI): domain Eukaryota; kingdom Metazoa; phylum Chordata; class Amphibia; order Anura; family Alytidae; genus Discoglossus; species Discoglossus pictus. The sequence goes on along the minus strand of CM050163.1, from coordinate 154,627,849 downwards.
TGTATCATTTGAAACTTTCATTCGCAATGCATTGACTTTTTAATTTACATATAATCAGACCTATAATCTAGTTATTTTATGACACTGTTGTGGGTACTGTAGTAAACATTGCCTTCTGCATTTTTTTTGACTTTGACACCATTGGGCTAGTTTCAGTATCCTACAAAATGTAATAGTTTGAGGCACAAAGTCATGTGCCATTTAGATGTACACAAATACATTGTTATGCTTATTATAATTAAATGGAGGAAATTCATAGCGGAGAGATTCAGTGATTTTTTGCTATTATTTTTCAAATAGTTTTTATTGTAAGCAAAGAGAAATACAAATAATTATCATCTATATTGTAATTATACATAAATATAAAAATGTCTTTGTTCTTTTATATCATTTTTCAAAACATTAACATTGATAAATAAAACAAATATTTTTCTCTTTCTTAATTTTTTTCTATGAGTTAGTTAGATATCATTAATACAATAAAAGTTCTTAATAAGCCAAGAATAGTTATAAACAAGTGGATGGGGAAGAAAGGGATAGTGGGATAATTTAAGAAATTATTTTGTGATCTTTCTTCTTTTCTTTTACCTTCATTTTATTTTTATTTTTATTTTCCCTATTTTCTTTTCTCTCCTCTTTTCTTTCTTTTCTCCTTTTTTTCTTCGTTCAAAGCTATTTAGTTTCTTTCATTTCAATTGATTTATTTTTGTCTATTCTCAGTGTTCAAATGTTCCAACAGGATATCCATTTTTGAAAGTTTAAAACTACTGACATCATGTACATTGTGTATATATATTGAATTTGTTGTCTCACTGCTATTATGGGTTTATCTGATTTCCAATTGTTAGTTATGATAATTTAAGTAGGTACAAATATTTTATTTATTAGGAGTTGTGCGTCTTTTGGTATATTTGAAGTAAGATACCATCTCATAAATGTTTTATATGCATTTTCTCTTAAATTAAAGTGAAGAATTATTTACATTTCTAAGGATTTTATTCCATTGTTTTTTTTTTCTTTTTCCCAATATGTCTTTTTGCTGGATCCAACAGTTGATAAGTTTTATTTTTTCTAGATTCCTTATGGAATAACCACAATGGAGTAAACCAAGACCCCTTATTTAATAAATCATTTATAATTTTTAATTTGTTTCCATAAAGTTAAGGAGTGTGATATACTCTAAATGGGACTTTTTTACCTTGATTTTGAATTTTAAAATGTTGCACAACACTTGTCGTATCAAATTATTTTGTTCTTTAAGAATATTTTCTTCAATTTCTACCCAACATGGTGATGGTGTTTTTGGTTAATTGGGCTAATCTAGTTGCTTTATAATATGTTAAGAGATCAGGGGTTGATAACCAGCCTTTTTTATTGAAGGCTATCATAGTGTCTCTGTTTACTCTTGTTTTTTTCATGATTCTAAATCAAATGGAATATTGTTCTTTGTAGTTTTAAAATGTCATTAGTTTTAATTGCTGTTGGAATTGTCCAAAATAAATACATACTTTGGGTGTATTCATCTTTATTGCGTACATTCTGCCTAGCCAAGAAATGTTATTTGTATTCCATATATTCCGTATGACCATTTAAAAAAAAAAAACACACTTCTATTATATTTTTAATTTCTTTTGGTAATGAGATACTTAATGCTTCACATTTACTTGTCTTTACTTTAATCCCTGAAATGTTTCCAAGACTCTTGAAGAGGCTGATTTTGGATACATATATATAGTGTATATATAAGTTCCAGTTAAATTCCCTGATGATTGTGAAAGGGTCACTCTTTATAAGCCCTCTCGCCAAGCTGTGTGTGCCGCTTCTGCTTTGGCTCTGTTATACAGTGCTTTATTGTGCTTTCTGCTTTGTCTCCCTGTCTCTCATGGCTTCAGTCAAATCGCTTTTTCCTAGCCATCCCCCCCTCTTGTTTTATCTTTTTGTCCCCTCTCCTTGTTCCCTTCGATCTGTCACTTTCCTTATGTCTTTCATTTTAATTATTTCGTTTTGCCTTGCTTGTAATTGATTTCTTCCTATTGTAACTTAGTTTCTTCCCCTAACATGGCTGCTGAGATGTCGCTGATAGTGAAATCCCAAACACTTGCTATCCTTGATCTACATTCCCCTGCTATTCTCGGCGTTGTGGTCTCGAGTCTCGCGAGTTTGCAGCCATCTGGGTGGTGGCGTTCTTCGGCGGAGATCTCGCTTTTCACCATCTTGATTAGACCATTGCCAAGTCAAACACTACTCACTGATATTAATTTACAATGTATTGGTGGTTTATGCATTGTTAGGTCTCTAGTTCTCTGTATATTTCCTGGCCCATGTTTTCTCCATTTTATTTATGTACCCTCTCTACTCATTTTCTTCTTTCCTTTATCTTCTTTCTTTTTCTGATATTTTTTTTCTCTTTTCTTTTCTTCTTTTCTTTTTCCTTTATTCTATCTGTACTTTTCTGTTCATTTCTATATTTTCTCTTCTCTTTCTGTGCTTTTGCTTTATTTATTTTTTTGAGCATTCCTCTTAGGTTTTCCCATCTTCTAATTCCTCATGGTTTCCCCAGTTCCTCCTTTTTTGAATTCTTATGCTCGGTAATTTTTTGCCTCCTTGCCTTTAAGCCCCAGCCAGCATCTCATTTTTCTGTCTGTCCTCCCTTCATTTCTTGTTTCTTTCTTTTGTCTGTAGCCTTGCTGTTTCCATTGTTCTATATACATGTTTACCTGCCTCTTCTATCTCACATGATCCTGAGAGATCGATTTAAAATCACCGTCTATCAAGGACGTTCATATTTTCTATTCAGAGAGCACCCTGGCACTCACATTTTTGTCACTTTAGTGATTCAGTACCTGCCTCTATCTATACTTGCTTTCTGGCTCCTTTCACACCATTCATTACATTTTCTTTCCCTGTACACTGCTTTACTTCCATGCACTACCTCGATGATTGTTCTCGATTCGCCACCTATCGAAGGTGCTACATGCACATCCTCATCCTCATCCAAACATCACCTTTCTCCACTATGTCTGGTATTTACTTTAGGCTCACTATGGCTGATTCTGCCCCCCTCTGAACCTGGAACTCCACCCACTTTTCATGTTGTCCTTTTACATTCTTTCTTTGATCTCTCCCAATACCCCCTTTGATGGCTCTATGCCCGACAACATTTATATTCCCTGGTCATTACATTTTCCTCTCTTTCACTACATTTAGTATGAAGTGCGTGACCCGTTAATCAATTTTGAAATTTCACCTGCCCATCGAGGGTACTACGTCCATCATTCCACAAACACACCTTTCACCCTCCCTGCCTTATCCTCTTACTTCCTTCTGCCTCCTGTTGTAAAGCAACGCAACGTCGGCCGAGATCCCACTTCTCGTGGGATATTGGCTGTGCATTCTGACCCATTTTGCTCCTATGCCTCTACCTTATTTCTAGGACACTTGCCAGCACACTCAATATTAAAGATTACCCTACATCCTCCAGTATAATTTAACTATTTCTCTCTCTCTCACATCATATATTTCTCCAGCCCAAACCTTCTCTATTATTTCATTTTTTCCTCATGCACTGCATTTCCTTCTTTAATTCCATATACATCATTTACATCTTCATGTTCCCTATGGCTTCTATGCCCTGGCAGCATCATTCCACTTTGATGACCCGATTCCTATTTTTCTCATCCTTTTTCTTCCCTATCTAACTGACATTTCAACCTTTCCTCAACCTATATATCTTGCCTCAGTTTTTTTGACCACCTTTCCTACTTATCCAATAATATTGTGCATTCTTCTATGGCTTTGACATACCAGCCATATACCTACACACATTCTTCAGCAAATCTTCTGTTCTGTTTACCACAGTTCATATCAACTTATTTAAACGCTTTTTTCACTTCATACCTGCTGTAGGTACTATCATTCATTTGCCACTCTTCTCACTCTATTACTTTCCCTTCTGTTGTCATCCATGCCTTCTCTTTATCACCTTTCATTTTCTCCAGTCCTTGGAATTCTCATTCTCAGTCTGTCTACTCTTATTCACTCACTGCTTCCCCAGCCTACTACGCCCTCCTATTATTTTCGTTACACTTACTTGCTCTTCGGACTCATCACATTTTATTTCTTCTACTACTCCTCTCACGGTTCATCAACTGTTCTGAATCAATACTATACACTGAAAGCTAATAGTATACAGCCTCATTAAATTAGCCTTTGTAGAATGTATCTGCCTTCACTATGTTTTGGGGATTTTTGTGTTGAAAATCAAGTATTTTATGTATTAATATTGAAAAAAAATCTGTAGTTGTAATATGATACACTACAAATCTTTGGGAATTTATTTTTTTAAATGTGTTTCTTGTAACTATCAGCCATATTAAATTCCAGCCTTGTAGATACAAGGTTTGAACTTAAGCACTACGTGCATCAAATTTTGAAAAGTTACAACGCTATATAATTAGCCCTGCAGTGAGCAACCTGTGAGCTATGCATCAGGGCCGTCCATGTCAAACATGGAGAAACAGTGCATGAGTAATTACAGCCTGCGAGATGATGATCTCGCAGGCTCCCCCACATCATCACTTGCCACGGGGGTCCAGAACGAGACCTCAGCGGCAGTTCTACATATAAGCTCTACCGTGTTGGATACTTCAAGTACCCCCTCTGTCACTAAAAATTAACCCCCCTCTATGCTGGAGGTCCCCATCGGGCCCCCCAAAGTGTGCCCCCATTAACCCTATGCTGCAGGGGTCCATTGGGACCCCTGCATGCCCCCCTCACATTAACCTCTTTCAGTGTTGGGTCCCTGATTGGCATTCATCAGGCTCCCAGTGCATTTAAAAAATTTAAATTCCCCACTTTGTCTCCTTAAAGGGCCTGCGGCACATCATTAGCCAATCCCGGCTGTGGCACCAAACATTTACCCCCCCTCTCCTGGGGGGCCCCATCGGAACCCCCAAAGTGTCCCCATATTAACCCTTGCAGCGAGGGGTCTCGATGGTGACCCCGCTGCAGTTAAAAATTCAAATTCCCCACCTCGTGTGTCCTTAAAGGACGTAAAGGTCTTGAAAGGACCCGCACTAAAAAAATATTAACCCCTGCTGCAGGGGTACTATTAGGCCCCCTCAGGCACCTAAAATTAACCCCATCACTCATGGGACTCTAAACAGAGCCCTTAATTAACCCTGTCACTCATGGGGGTCAATACAGACACCCATAAGCCCTTAAGCTCTAAACTGAAACCCACGAGGTGCCAAGGTGTGAGCCAATCAGAATGGGATACACCACCATGGGGTGATTTGCTGAAGGCATCTGTGCCTTCTGATTGGCTGCAGTCTGATTGACAGTGACAACAGCCTATCAGAAGGTGCATATGCCTTCAGCTAATCACCCTGTGGGGTATATCCCATTCTGATTGGCTAAAACATTTTTAGAGGGCAGATTTGTCAAGGGCCCAGCTGGGGCAGAAGAGGACAAGTCCGAGGACATCGCGGACAGGTAAGAATTACATTTATAATGTTTATTGTTTATTTATGTTGTATGTATTTGTGTATGTGTTATACTAATGTGATTCTTCTTTTTTCCAGGGGCCGAGCTGAGGAACAGAAAAAGATGGGGACATGGTGGAAAGGTAAGTTCAACACTGTATTAATAAAGTTTATTTATTATACGTATTTTTTAATTCTGTAATAATTTGATGTTTCTTTTTTTCCTAGGGGGTGTGATCTGAAGGGACATCTGCAAAGGTAAGTGATTTTATGTATTCTATTTTAGCTTAGATTTAGGGGGTAATGTATAGATTGGGGTAATGTCTACAGAGGGGTTTTTGTATAGATGGGGAGTAATGTATAGATAGGGGGTTATGTATAGATAGGCGGTTATTTATAGATAGGGGGTGATGTATAGATGGGGTAATGTCTAGATAGGGGGCAATGCATAGATAGGGGTAAATGTATTGTAGTTAGGGGTAGATTTATAATGTATTTATTACTGTAATGTTATGTATATTTGTGTATGTCTTTTCTTTGTAGTGGGGGGGTTGTGATGCTCTTTTTGTATTTTTTTAGTGAGGGGGTTTGTAATGTCTTGTTTTATTTTTTGTACCTTAGGATTTTTTTATTTTTGCTAACATCATTTTTTGTTTTTTTTTAAACTTTAGCTTTTTTATTTTGTGTAATTAGTGGGGTGGGGGTTTAATAGGGGGTTAGGTAGATAGTGTTAGGTAGGTATGGGTTAATAGGTTAGGGTAGAGGGGGTTAGTTTACTGGGGAAAATAGTCTAGTGTAGTGTTTGTACTTAGTGTCATGAGGGTCCTGCTGGACCCTCATGGCACTTATGGGGTTAATAGTAGGGTTTTCATTGTCCTATGAGGGTCTTCATAGACCCTCATGTGACTGATTGGGTTAAATAGAGGCTTACTGGGTCTGTATAGATCCCCATAAGGGATGGGGTTAGATGGAGGCTCATGGGTTTCTGTATAGATCAACATAAGTGATGGAATTAAATAGGGCTAGATGGGGTTAAGTAGGCCCAGTTAGGGTTATTAGGTTCAGATAGGTTTAAATAGGCCCAGTTAGGGTTAGATTTGACCAGTAAGTGTTAGATAGGCCCAGTAAGGGTTGAGGTCCAGACAGGGTTAGATTGGCCCAGTTAGGGTTAGTTAGAGTTTAGTACGGGTTAATGGGATATTGTTAGGGTTATAGGGTTATTGGGGTTTAGTGTAGTGTAGTACTTAGACTTTGTCATGAGGGTCCTGGAGGACCCTCATGGCACTTGAAGGGTTAACCTAGGGGGTTACTAGTGTCCTATTGGGGTCTATATATTGGACTGAGGGGGGTAATTTTAGTCTCAGGTCGCTCTGTATAGAGCCCCATGAGTTAAAGGGTTCATTAAGGGCTCATGGGGTTTGTATTGACCCCCATGAGTGACTGGGTTAATTAAGGGCTTATGGGGGTCTGTGTTGACCCCCATGAGTGACAGGGTTAATTATGGGCTCATGTGGCTCTGTTTAGAGTCCCATGAGTTGTGGGGTTCATTAGGGGCTCATGGGGCTCTGCATAGTGCCCCAGGAGTGACAGGGTTTAATTAAGGGCTCATGGAGCTCTGTTTAGAGCCCCATGAGTTATAAAGGTCATTAAGGGCTCATGGGGCTCTGTATAGAGCCCCATGAGTGATTTGTGTTAAGTTTAGGTGCCTGGGGGGTACTTATAGTACCCCGCAGCATGGGGTAATATTTTTTTGCGCAAGTCTTTTAAGGACCCGCAAGGTGGGAAATTAGAATTTTTAAATGCATCAGGTTCAAGATCGATGCTGATCGAGACCCATATTGTAAGGGTACACCCAGCATAGAGGGGGGTTAATGTTAGGGGCCGCGGGGCTACTTGCAGTACCCCTGCAGCCCGGGAATGGCTAGTGGTATGCCGTGGGCCCTTTAAGGAGCCACAGCGGGGAATTTTTATTTTTTCAAATGCAGTGGGGGCCTGATTGATTCCGATTGGGACCCCAGCTGCAAGGGATTATTGTGTGGGGGGGGGCTGCGGGTTCCCAAGGGACCCCTGCAGCAAGGCATAATTTGGGTGGTTGAGGGGGGCCTATGGTGACCTCCAGCATTGAGGGGGTACTAGGTTAGGTGATAGTGTGCCGCGAGCCCTTTAAGGAGCAGTGTCAGGAACTTTTAAATCTTTAATTGCAGCTGGGGCCTGATCAATGCTGATCTGGGATCCCCACTGGAAGGGGTTAATGTGGGGAGGCTGCAGGGATCTTGATTGGGACCCCTGCAGCATAGGGATGTGTTTAGAGAGCCGGGGGGAGCATCAGACGCTGGTGTCAGGCTGCTCCGAGGCAGCACGGATGGTATTCTTCCAAGGTGCAAGGTTCACCTCATAAATTTATGGCTGCATGTTACTACGTTGCTCTCCCGGAGCCTATTTTTGGCCGTTTTTGGGTATCATCTCACAAAGGAGGCTGCGAGGGACATATTATGGAATCGGTCTCGCAAACGGCAAAAAAAAATATTTTGCGAGGACCAAGGGAACTACAAAGGCTAATTTAGTGAGGCTGTATACTATTAGCTTTCAGTGTATAGTATTGTTTCAGAACAGTTCTCCATTTTATTGGTTCATTAATAGCCTGAGTGTTCTGCGTAAGAATTTTAAGGCTCAAGACTTCTCATATCAACTTGTTTCTCAACTCGAATTGTGTTTTGATATAAAGAATCCTCAGTGGATGAGTATTTTATCATGATTTGAAAATAGCAATTTGCTACAGTGAATTATAGAAACGATTCTCTATTAAATAGGGATAAGGGTGGGAAAAGGGGATAAATTAAATAAAAATCAAGATAATTTGGTGAATATAAGTTAAATAAGAAAATATAATAAATAAATAGAAAACAAAGAAAATAATAAAAAAAAAAATTAAATCAAGAACATTTATTTATAAATACTATAGGCATATCTAAGTTAGGTGGATTAATACATTTCTGCAATCCTTAGGCAAAAAGCATCCTTGATATATTCCGCACATTTTATAAAACATTTTATTTTTATTAATATCTAGAAAATCCATATAATCGTTATGTTGATGCCCCCAGGGTTGTCTACACAGGCACCTAGTCCCCCCAATCATCATGAAGCACTTGGGGACCAATTTTAACCCATTATTCACCTGCTGTGTCTTCCTCAGCCAATAGGAGAGAGTGACTGCTGGAATGTGACAAGCCTGGCTGCTTCCTGTGTGGCAATGACACTTTTGGGCTCAGCTGCTGCTTAGCTCTGCTAAACAGAGAGAGGAAGGAAAACAAACACCAACAGTAGTTGATGCTGGGAATAGTTTGATACAAATATTTCAGCCTTTGCTTCCTCCTGATATTTTGCTAACTTCAAGGTAGTTTTTAAATGTTTATTTGGGGATTTTTTTCATGCAAAAAAATACTGATAATCCAGGAAATTTAGAAATGCCTTTAATTATGTTTATACTTTAATATATTTTTCTAAATATGTCAGATTTAATTTGCTTATTAATTTGATAAATGTAATAAATATAATATATAATATAATAATAAAGTAATTATATCAGTTCAGAGGATATTGATTGCTGTCCTCTTTCAACTATGGTGAACTGGATTGTATCTCAAAAATGGCTACAAAGACGGTTCGCAAATTCAGTAAATATAGTTTTACCCCTAGTGGCAATTAAGCTGTATAAAATAATATTCTTATAAGCAGTGACATAACATAAAAATAATGTTTCAATACAAGATTTAAAGTTTGACATTTTTTAATATTTTGCATATTGTATATTGTATAATCCAAATTGGAAAAAAAGAAAAGAAGCAGGACTGAAATGATGTAATAGCTATTTTGTTCATATTTTCAGACATCATCAGCCTTATTAAATTGTGATTCAGCAAATTTAAAAGGGCTCTATTTAAGCACATAGCATATTTTAAGTTTTTAGTTAGTGAACTTCTATCCAAAAGCAAGGTTTTCACTAACTAAAAACTTATGTAAAAAAAATATGCTATGTGATTAAATAGAGCCCTTTTAAATTTGCCTGAATCACAATTTATTAAGTCTGCATGTGCCCCTAAGAATGACAAACCAGGGAGTATGGGGAAGAGAAGCACATGTGCGGCATGTGATACAGTATATTTATTCAATAATAAAACAAGGTACTGTGGATATAAAAAGTCTACACACCCCTCTTAAAATGTCAGGTTTCTGTGAACAAATGAGACAAAAATAAATCATTTCAGAACTTTTTCCATCTTTAATGTGACCTATAAACTGTACAACTCAATTGAAAAACAAACTGAAATCTTTTAGGTAGAGGGAAGAAAAAATATAAAAATTAAAATAATATGGTTGCATAAGTATGAACACCCTTAAAAAAAGGGCACTGCTGTGGTTATCTAACTAGAGGATCAATATAGAGAGGAACCTCTTTTTATTTCCATTAGCATCAAGCTGCATCGTATAAGGGGCCAAGTGAACCGCAAGTATATGCGATAATGAAATAGCTAATCATAATAGGACAAGCAGAAAGTCCTGTATTTTTCTAAAAGGATTATACCCCCTATATATATTTATGCTTTTGATGCTTTTTTGTGGAATTTACATTTACTGTATTCCCTCTATTGATCTAATGTTTTTCTGGTAGATACCTCAGTATTCTGTTGCTTTGTTTTTAACACTGTTGCTTTTTTACCTAGATATAACTCAGTGTTTTTTCATTAATATAAGCAATACAAACCCGATGATTAGCATATTTTTGCATTATATGAGGATTTGTCAAAACGTTATATGTGGACTTGCTAACACACCATATAGAGTCATTAGAATAGCCATTCGGGTTTATATTATGTAGCACAATTGCAAAATGCACAAAAGGCTAAATTATTTGTGCTCAAGTACTGGATTTAAACACTGTAGTCTACATCTAATTTTATCACTTCTTTCCACTGCGTATTTTTTTGATTTTTAAAACAGCTATAAATAAAGTGTTCCTAAAACAAATCAACTTTTAGACATTGAGGTGTTAAGCACCAGGAATTCTCAGTAAAGTCGAGACCTAGTTTATTCACCCTTAAGCTAATACTTTGTTGAAGCACCTTTTGATTTTATTACAGCACTCTTTTTGGGTATGAGTCTATCAGCATGACACATTTTGACTTGACAAGATTTGCCCACTCTTCTTTGCAAAAAAATCCAAATCTGTCAGATTGCGAGGGCATCTCCTGTTTACAGCCCTCTTCAGATCACCCCACAGATTTTCAATCGGATTCAAGTCTTGGCTCTGGCTGGGCCATTCCAAAACTTTAATCTTCTTCTGGTGAAGCCATTCCTTTGTTGATTTGGATGTATGCATTGGGTCGTTGTCATGCTGAAAGATGAAGTTCCTCTTCATGTTCTGCTTTCTAGCAGAAGCCTGAAGAAAAACAGCCCCAAAGCATGATGCTGCCACCACCATGCTTCACTGTGGGTATGGTGTTCTTTTGGTGATGTACAGTGTTGTTTTTGCGCCAAACATATCTTTTGGAATTATGGCCAATAAGTTCAACCTTGGTTTCATCAGACCATAACACCTTTTCCCACATGCTTTTGGGAGACTTCAGATGTGTTTTTGCAAAATGTAGCCTGGCTTAGATGTTTTTCTTCGTAAGAAAAGGCTTTCATCTTGCCACTCTACCCCATAGCCCAGACATATAAAGAATACAGGAGATTGTTGTCACATGTACCACACAGCCAGTACTTGCAAGATATTCCTGCAGCTCCTTTAATGTTGCTGTAGGCCTCTTGGTAGCCTGCCAGACAAGTTCTCTTCTGGTCTTTTCATCAATTTTGGAGGGAGCTCCAGTTCTCGGTAATGTCACTGTTGTGCCATATTTTCTCCACTTGATGATGACTGTCTTTACTGTGTTCCATGGTAGATCTAATGCCTCTGAAATTCTTTTGTACCCTTCTCCTGACTGATACCTTTTAACAATGAGATCCCTCTGGTGCTTTGGAAGCTCTCTGTGGACCATGGCTTTTGCTGTGGGGTGCGACTAAGAAAATTTCAGGAAAGACCAACTAGAGCAGCTGAACTTTATTTGGGGTTAATCAGAGGTACTTTAAATGATGGCAGGTGTATGCTGACTCCTATTTAACATGATTTGGAATGTGATTGCTTAATTCTGAACACAGCTACAGCCCCAGTTATAAGAGGGTGTGCAGACTTATGCAACCACATTTTTTTTTCTTCCCTTTACCTAAAAGATTTCAGTTTTTTTTTCAATTGAGTTATACAGTTTATAGATCACATTAAAGGTGGAAAAAGTTCTGAAATGATTTATCTTTGTCTAATTTTTTTACAGCACAGAAACCTGACATTTTAACAGGGGTGTGTAGACTTTTTATAACCACTGTATATACAAAATACTCTCACATTTAATACCCTCAAGAGTAAGAGGTATATACGGTGCCTTGAAAAAGTATTCACCCCCTTGGCATTTTTCGTGTTTTGTTGCCTCACAGCCTGGAATTAACATGGATTGTTTGAGGATTTGCATCATTCAATTTACAGAACATGCCCACAACCTTAAAGATGTTTTTTTTTTTTATTGTGAACCAAATAACAAATTGGACAAAATAACAGAAAAGTCAATGTGCATAACTATTCACCCCCTTAAATACTTTGTAGAGCCACCTTTTGTGGCAATCACAGCTCTAAGTCGCTTTGGATAAGTCTCTTTGAGCTTGCCACATCTTACCACTGGGATTTTTGCCCATTTCTCCTTGCAAAACTGCTCCCACTGCTTCAAGTTGGATGGTTTGCGCTTGTGAACAGCAATCTTTAACTCTGACCACAGATTTTCTATTGGATTGAGGTCTGGGCTTTGACTAGGCCATTTCAACACATTTACATGTTTTATCTTAGACCACTCAAGTGTTACTTTAGTAGTGTGTTTGGGGTCATTGTCCTGCTAGAAGGTGAACCGGGTTTTGCTCAATAATATCTCTGTATTTAGCAGCATCCATCTTACCCTCAACTCTGACCAGTTTTCCAGTCATGGCTGCTGAAAAATATCTACACAGCATGATGCTGCCCCACCATGTTTCACTGTGGGGATGGTGTTCTTTGGGTGATGTGATGTGGGTTTGCAAAAGACATAGCGTTTTCTTTCATGGACGAAAAAGTACAATTTTGGTCTTATCAGACCAGAGCACCTTCCTCCATACATTTTCGGAGTCTCCCACATGATTTTTCGCGAACTCAAAACGCAAACTTAGTTTTTTGCTGAAAGTAATGGCTTTCTTCGGGCCACTCTGCCATAAAGCCCAACTCTATGGAGGGTACAGCTTATTGTCGTCCTTTTGTACAGATGCTCCAGTCTCTGCTGTGGAACTCTGCAGCTCCTCCAGGGTTACCTTAGGTCTGTGTGCTGTCTCTATGATTAATGCCCTCCTTGCCCGGTCCGTGAGTTTTGGTGGACGGCCGTCTCTTGGCAGGTTTGCTGTTGTGCCATGTTCTTTCCATTTGGTTATGTTAGATTTGATGGTGCTCCCGGAAATCATCAAAGATTTGGATATTTTTTTATAACCTAACCCTGACTTGTACTTCTCAACAACATTGTCCCTTACTTGTTTGGAGAGTTCCTTGGTCTTCATGGCAGTGTTTGGCTAATGGTGCCTCTTTCTTAGGTGTTGCAGCCTCTGTGGCCTTTCAAAAAAGGTGTGTATATGTAATGACAGTTCATGTGACACTTAGATCGCACACAGGTGGACATCATTTCACTAATTATGTGACTTCAGAAGGTAATTGGTTGCACCAGAATTTTCTATGGGCTTCATAAGAAAGGGGGTGAATACATACGCACATGCCAATTTTCTGTTTTCGATTTAAAAAAATAGTTTTATGTATATATTTTTCTCATTTCACTTCACCATCTTAGACTATTGTGTTTTGATCCATCACATGAAATTCAGATTAATAAAACATTAAACTTAAGGCTGTAATCTAACAAAATAGGTAAAAGTCAAGGGAGTTGAATTCTTTAGCAAGGCACTGTATGTCGCTCATCAGAGGTCCGCTTGTCGAAATAGATGGTATAGAGATTCGCATATGCCGATGGAGGAAGGTCTCTTATGTGGGAAGTTTGGTAAATTCCTCAATAGGAGAATATCAGTGGATGGCTCAATCCAGAGATGGTGTATATAAGGGAAAAATCTGCCACAGTATGCAGCAGTATTGATGTCAAAATAAGAAGTAGTATTAAAATCTCAAGCCCAGGGCTTTAAAGAAATAAGGAGAACAATAACGTATGAGTGCAAGTAGAAATATAGTTATAACAAAACAAACAAATATAAGAATATTCCACACAAAAAATCTACATAAAAACAGAGAATGTGGAGTATAAAACAAAATAAATACAAAATAAAAATAAGCTGAGTAATACCAAATGCGTTTCACCTATTAATTAAAAGCAAAATATTATCTATACAGATATTACAGATAAGAGTTAATATCTCCTATAAATTATGGATCAAATAATTTATAGGAGATATTAATAAGAATGAGCTAATCAGTACAGAGAATGCTTTGTAACAGTTGTTACATAGTCTGAGAGCAATGTGAGCTGCTCTGCACAAAACAATTTTATTCAGCCTGAGCATTTCTCATTATCATCAGCAGCCTGTGGAAATACTTTTTTTTTGCATATGAGTTCCACTGCAGAATAAATGGGTGTGCATAAACATAAACACCTTTATATTACTGTTGACAAATTTCTATTCACAAATTGAACAACTGCTTATAGAGTGGCTTACATTAAAAGCATTGAAAGAACATTGTGATTCATCTTTGGGAATCACTTTCTTCTGATCAACTATGATCACATGGTTCTTGAAGTTTGAAAATAACAGAACAAGAGAGACTCATACCATAACTAATAATATATACCCCAATTATGGAACTTTTTTAGGTTATATACCCCAATTATGAAACTTTTTTAGGTTATATACCCCAATTATGGTATCAAGTAAAACACTTTACTGTTTGTGAACACTAGTTTGAGTTCAGGGTGTGATGTTCATTCTACAATACATTCCAAGCAAGTCAGAGAAATACAGCATAAAGATGTAGCAGTGTTATGATGTTTGGGCATTTTACCTTCTCAGGAGAGATTTGTGTCTGTGCAGGCAATAATATGAAACAACACCAGAAAGCCAGCCTAGGTTTAACATGGTAACACAATGTGTGCAATACTATTTATTAATATTTTGAAAATGTGGTTGGGCACAACTTATGCATGTGTATAACTGGCATAAGCATTGGTAAACAAATCCTTTAAAAAAAAAAAAGTTGTGTGAATATGTCAAATAACTACTTTACAAAAAGAGTGGTAAATACAGTAAGTAAAACAGATGTCTTATGGAAGTGTTGAGGCAAACACTAAAGGAAAGTAAAAATGTCTGAAATATTTATAATATTCTCCTGAAAATGTGTTAAGCCTAGCTTTTTTGGTTAATGAAATGGGCCTAGAGGTGCATGTTGATTCTTAACTACTTTTGATATGGCAGATTTGTTTATGATCCACACCTCATTATTATCCTGAATTATCCATGAACTCAATGGAATGTATTGTTACAAGCATTTTTTTAACCTTATGCAGAAACTTTGTTGTCTGGTATTACTATCCAAAATGTTCCACTATAAGGCAACCATCATAGAAAACAAATATTGGTATTTTTAGTTTTTCCTTTAAATATTAAGAAAATTATTTTTGCTATCCGTTAGGAATTTGATTCAGCTTGCCTCAAAAAGTCAATGATGATGAAAACATATATAGAAATACTGACAACTATGTCTGTAAAAATAGACATAAAGAGTGTTGCAATAAAATATGTGAGAATCATAAACTTATTTAATTAGCACATGCAATAAAATCATGGTCTAGTGAGTGTTTCCCTCACCTAAGCATGTTGAATCAAGGCAAAGAGTGCCCTTAAGACAAAGCAGATTTTTTTTATTTAATTTGTGCATTTATTTCATTTATTTTGTAATTATTAATTCATTTAACATGTATTAATTATTTGCTCACATGATATTTTTAATTTAGTCTTATTTTTTAATTTGTTTTCTGATCAGTGAAGTGCAGAAATAATTACTTTGTGACTATATGGAGGATGTTATCACAGTTTTTAATTTAATTCATTGACGGAACATAATTGCTATACTAAATATCAACAATTACAATTTAACAGCTAGTGTTACAAAAAAACTAACTATTTTCTAGTTTTAATACTTCTCAAAAAAATGTGGATACTTTATTTTAATTGGTAATCCTATGTATATGTCTCTGAAATCCCCAGATTGTTTTATTTAGATTTTAAATTGCATGCTTTTTTCACTTCCCAAATGCACAGTTTTACATTTCTCTGCACTATTTTCAGTTGTAATTTAGTATCTTTGCAGGAAAAGCACATCCTGGTCTTATGTAATTGCTTTACACAATTTTGTCTCACATAGAAAAAGGGAAAAGCAACACTCAAACAGGCTGGTCAATCACCCCCCCTGATTAGTGGCAAATAATATATAAATGTGGTACTGGAGTAAGGAAATAGGTCAGAGACCAATGGATGTAAAATAAAATTTGTAACTTTTATTAAATTAGTTAATAATATGCATTGCATTTATACATATATAGTTAATAAAGGTTAATTAAAAATGTATATATAAACAAAAAGAACAAAAACAGTCCAATGTATGTGTTATAGTAAAGTAACAATCACATAGGGTGCACACATATCTTGGAATGATCTATAACAATTGTGATCCATCACAGATATAAAGTAAAGTTAGTAGAATGACCTATTCAGAGTCATACAATACATATTCATGCAGTGGTTATGAGACAGACAATTATATATATATGTAACTTATTTATAGGTAGTGGGAATATAGTTAAATTAGCTCCATGGCCCTCTTATAACTTGTTTTTAGTGGTAGCACAAGAACCCACTACTTGCCCTCTATGATATGGAGACAACCGTCTCTGTCTGTGGAAAAAATAGAAAAAAATCTGGCCTGTCATTGCTAAAGACTAATTCCCCAAATACCTCTATTACAATGCCATCTCTGGATCCAATATTGTCTGTTGCACCATCATAATCTGTATCTTCATCAGGACGTAGTCAGGAATGTGGAGCGTCTGACGTCATCACATCGCGACTGTAGGATTGGTCTGACTCTCACGTCCCCGTCTTAACTTCATCCGCAATTTTGTGTCATCATTAAATATAGACATTACTCTTGAACCCTGAAAACTAGCGACTTGCCCGTCAAAAAATGACGGTCAATAAAAGAAAGTGTTGAAATGCTGTTTGTCATACAATGTAAGTGTACTGTGTGCCTCAACTATATAGACCCCTCTAACACACTAATGAACGAATGTAATAACACTATAAGTGCCATGAGGGCCATCCAGGACCCTCATGACCCAAAGTTTAAGCACTACACCATTTTAACCCAGTCACTTATGGGGGGTCTTACCAGACCCTCATAAGCCTCTATTTAACCCCATCAGTCCCATAAGGGTATATTATGACCATTATGGGCCTGCTACAACCCAACATTAACCACATAAGTGCCATGACGGTCCTCAAGGACCATCGTGACACTAAGTATAAACACTACACTGCACTATACCCCCCCAATAAAACATTAAATATCAACTAAACAACCTCTACACTAACCTATTAACACCTACACTACCTACATACACTACACTACCTACCCCCTAATAAGCCCCTTTCCACCACTGTAATTACAGAAATCAAAAAAAACTTAAGTCATCCAAAATCTACATTAAATAAAATAAAATAAAAAAAATCACAAAAAATAAAAATATAAATGTACATTACAAAAAAAAAAACCTAAGTCACAAAAAATAAAAAAAGGAATATCACAGAAAATAAGAAAATACATTACAACCCCCCTCCCACTAAAGAAAATAAAAGGAAATACATATAATACAATACATACAATACAATACATACAATACAATACAATACAATTAAATACAATACAATTGAATACAATACACCCATATCTAATATACATCCCCCTACCTAATATACAATACTATCTATCTAATATACATCCCTATATCTAATACACAGTAAATACTATCTATATACTATACATCCCCCAATCTATCTAATATACAGTAAATGCTATCTCTATATAGCAACCCTAATTCTAAGCTAAAATAAAATAATTAAGACCACTTACCTTTGAGATGTTTCTTCACATCAGCCACCTAGGGTAAAAAAGATAAAAAAATTACTACAACACGTTTACATAAAATAAATAAACATTCTAAACATTCTAAATATTCTACTCACCTGTCCAGCATGTCCCGTCCATCTTTTCTTCTCCGGTGCCTGTTAAAAAAAACATTACATTAATACACATACATAAACATAAAACCAAGTAAAATAAACATAATCTACATTAGACATCTGCGCCTTCCCATTGGCTGTAATACTGATTGACATTGACAACAGCCAATGAGAAGACACAAATGCCTTCACCAATAAGTACTTGGGGGTGTATTCCATTGTGATTGGTTATTCTCAGTGCAATCAATCAGAATGCGCAGATGCCTCCAGCCAATCACCCTGTGCGGGTGTATTCCATTGTGATTAGCTGAAGGCATCTGCGCCTTGTGATTGGTTTAAATAAAGATTGACAGGTGCATTATCCAATCAGAGTGGGATTTTAGGGTGTATCCCTTTCTGATTGGCTCCCACATTGGCGCCTCCTGATTGGTTGAATTTGTTAGACAGCGTTTTCAACCAATCAGAAGGCGCCATTGGCTATTTTCTTCCCGAAAAGTCTCTGGGAGGCACATTAGCGTTGGGGATGTCCGTGAGTGCGATTTTCTTAGAGCGCGGTTCCAGGGCGGGGCAGAAGAGGAGGAGGCCGGAGACATCACGGGGAGGTAAGTACAATGTAGATTATGTTTATTTTCTTTTGTTTTTATGCTATGTGTATTAATGTTATGTTTTTTTTTTTTAATAGTGGCCGCATCGGAGAAGGATGGGGACATGGTGGAAAGGTGAGTCGAATATTTAGAATGTTTAGATTATTTAGAATGTTTATTTATTTACTGTAAATGTGTTGAACTAAATTTTTTCCCCCTAGGTGGCTGATTTGAAGAGACATCTGCAAAGGTAAGTGGTCAATTATTTTATTTTAGCTTAGAATTAGATTATTTTATATATACATAGCATTTATTGTATGTTATCTAGGGGTATGTGTTTTATATAGATAGCATAGCATGTATTGTATATTAGATTGTGGTATTTATTTAGATAGATTGGGGGAAGTATATTAGATAGATAGGATGTATATTAGATAGATAGTATTTATTGTATTTTACATAGATTGTATGATGTATATTACATAGATAGGATGTATATTAGATTATGGTATTTATTTAGATAGATTGGGTGATGTATATTAGATAGATAGGATGTATTGTATATTAGATAGGTGTGTATTGTATTTTATTTGTATTGTATGCATTTGTATTGTATGTATTTTTATTGTATGTATTTGTATTGTATGTATTTGTAGTGTATGTATTTCCTTTTCAGGTGTTTTTTTTCAGTAGTGGGGGGGTTATTTGTTTTTTTTTTTTTTTTTTTTATGTAATGTTCTATTTTTTTTTTGTGACTTAGGTTTTTTATTTTCTGTAATGTAGATTTTGTTATTTTTTGTGATTTAGGTTTTTTATTTTATGTAATGTAGATTTTAAATTTTTTCTAACTTTAGGCTTTTTTAGTTTCTGTAATTAGAGTGGTGGGTATTATTAGGAGGTAGGTAGGTAGTGTAGGTGCTAATAGGTTAGTGTAGAGGGTGTTTAGTTGATATTTAATGTTTTATTGGGGGGGTATAGTGCAGTGTAGTGTTTATACTTAGTGTCATGATGGTTCTTGAGGACTGTCATGGCACTTATGTGGTTAATGTTGGGTTGTAGCAGGCCCATAATGGTCTTAATATACCCTTATGGGACTGATGGAGTTAAATAGAGGCTTATGAGGGTCTGTATGCACCCCCTATGAGTGACAGGGTTAATTAGCAGTTTAGGGGGGTCTGTATTGACCCCCCCCATGAGTGAGGGGGTAATTAAGGGCTTATGGGGGGCTGTATTGACCCTCCTGAATGACGGGGTTAATTAAGTGCTTATGGGGGGCTGTATTGACCCCCATGAGTGACAGAGTTAATGAAGTTACTTATGGTGGTCTATATTGACCCCCATGAGTGACAGGTTTAATGAAGGGCTTATGGGAGTCTACATTGACCCCTATGAGTGACAGGGTTAATGAAGGGCTTATGGGGTCTATATTGACCCCAATGAGTGACAGGGTTAATGAAGGGCTTATGGGGGTCTATATTGACCCCAATGAGTAAGGGGGTTAATGAAGTGCTAATGGGGGTCTGTATTGACCCCCATGAGTGACAGGGTTAATGAAGGACTTAATGAAGGACTTCTGGGGGTCTATATTGACCCCCATGAGTGACAGGGTTAATTAATGGTTGATGGGGTTCTGTATAGAGCCCCATGCGTGATAGTGTATATATTATTTTTATAACGGGACCCGTAACGTGGGAATTTAGAATTTTCATTGCAGCAGGGGTCCCCGATCGCTTGCGATCGGGACTCCCACTGCGATGGTTAATTTGGGGTTAATGCAGGTCTCCGAGCTTATCTCGGATCCTGTGGGGTTAATGCGGGTTTTCTGAGCTTATTTCGGATACCTTCTTGGCTAAGTTGTACATGTCTGGGCAGCCCTGGGTTATGAGCCTCGTTTTCTTTTTTTCTGCGGCCATTTTTTCTCTCGCTTAGGGGATTTTCGTGTGTCTGAACTCGGGAATTTGGACTTAAATGGAGGTGTAACTTTACTTTCAGGGGTCCTGGGTGCCCCCCCCCCTTGCTATGGGTAAGCTATTTATGTATTTTTGGTGTTTGGTTTGTTGTGACTCTTTTTAAGTGCGAGTGGTTCGGCCGTTATGGTCGTATTTTTCCGAAGTGGTAATGTTTTTTTCTAAGTCGTGCGTGTGGGTGTTTGTGCCGTTAAAGTTGGTTCCGAGGTCGTTTTTTTTCTAAGTCGTGCACCTTTGAGTCTCCACCTCCGCAAATGCGGAACCTCGCTTCGCGAGGGTCTGCATTTGCGGACAAACACAGCCGACGTTTGACAACTATTATATGTGACTAGCGAATTGCCTGTCAAAAAATGACGGCAATGAAATTGTAAGTGAGCTAAGGGTGTTTGGTGGATATAATGTGGCTGATATAGCGTTGTTCGTTTTCTATGTTGTGCAAGTTTTTTGGAATATTCGTTTTCTATTTCGTGCAAGTTTTTCGGAATATCCGTAGCTGTTTGGTGGGCTTTTTCGGAATATCCGTAGCTTTTTGGTGGTGTTTTGCGTGTTTAGGGAACTTTAGCCTCGTTTTCGTTTTGTTCGGCGACCATTTTTTCTCTCTCTTAGGTGATTTTCGGGTCTCTAAACTCAGAAATTTGTGGTTAAATGGAGGTGTAACTTCACTTGCAGAGGTCCTCGGTGCCCCCCCTTGCTGTGAGTAACCTTTTTATGTGTTTGTTGTTTGTATTTGTTGTGTTTGTAATGTTTTTGTGGTTACGCAGGTTGCGTCCTTGTTTTCTAATCTCGTAGGTGTTTTTCTGGAAATATATAGGTGTTTGGAGGTGTTTTGCGTCTTTAGACTGCTGTAGCCTCGTTTTCATTTTTTTCAGCGGCCATTTTTTCTCTCGCTTAGATAATTTTTTAATGTCTAAACTCTTTTAATTTGACATAAATTGAGGTGTAATTTTAGTTTTAGAGGTCCTGGATACGCCCTCTTCCTGTAAGTAAGCTTTTTATGTATTTGTTGTGTGTATTTGTTGTATTTTTCATGTGCGCGTGTTGCGGCCGTTTTTTGCGAGGTCGTAATGGTTCGTAACGTGTCTCATATTTTGTTTGCGTTACGACATAAATTTTGCGATGGTCGCATTTGCTGGCAAGGAGTGCCTTCGGGGCTTCTTGCCAGCAACTGCGACCCTCGCTTCGCGAGGGTTGCAGGCTCGCTGCGCGCGCCCGCATGCATGAGCAGCGACTCGTATGCTCACAACAATATATGTGACATATATTTTTTTTTAAAAGACCTAGTATTGAGTAACCACACTTAGTCCAATTTATAATTACCCTTGTTTATATATATGCCTTGCAAAAGTATTCAACCCCTTGATATCTACCTATTTTGTTACATTACAGCCTTAAGTTCAATGTTTTGTTAATCAAAATTGTATGTGATGGATGAGAACACAATAGTCTAAGTTGGTGAAGTGAAATGAGAAAAAAATATGCATACAATTATTTTTTAGAAATAGAGCACAGATATTTGGCATGTGCGTATGTATTTACCCCCTTTGTTATGAAGCCCATAAAAAGCTCTGGGCAACCAATAAACTTCAGGAGTCACATAATTAGTGAAATGATGTCAATGATGTGTGCAATCTAAGTGTCACATGATCTATCATTACATATACACACCTTTTTTGAAAGGCCACAGAGGCTGCAACACCTAAGCAAAAGGCACCACTAACCAAACACTGCAATGAAGACCAAGGAACTCTCCAAACAAGTAAGGGACAATGTTGTTGAGAAGTACAAGTCAGGGTTAGGTTATAAAAAATATCCAAATCTTTGATGATCCCAGGAGCACCATCAAATCTATCATAACCAAATGGCAAGAACATGGCACAACAGCAAACCTGTAGCACAGAGACCTAAGGTAACCTTGGAGAAGCTGCACAGTCCAACAGCAGAGACTGGAGTATCTGTACATAGGACGACAATAAGCTGTATGCTCCATAGATTTGGGCATTATGGCAGAGTGGCCAGAAGAAAGGCATTACTTTCAGCAAAAAATAAAATGGCACATTTTGAGTTTGCAAAAATGCATGTGGGAGACTCCCAAAATGTATGGAGGAAGGTGCTCTGGTCTGATGAGACTAAAATTTAACTTTTCGTCCATCAAAGAAGAAGCTATGTCTGGTGCAAAGCCAACACATCTTGTCACCAAAGAACACTATCCCAGTGAAACATGGTGGTGGCAGCATCATGCTGTGGGGATGTTTTTCAGCAGCCGGGACTGGGAAACTGGTCAGAGTTGAGGGAAAGATGGAGGGTGATAAATACAGGGATATTCTTGAGCAAAACACGTATCACTCTGTGCGTGATTTGAGGTTAGGACGGAGGTTCACCTTCCGGCAGGAAAATGACCCCAAACACACTGCTAAAGCAACACTTGAATGATTTAAGGGGAACAATGTAAATGTGTTGGAATGGTCAAAGCCCAGACCTCAATCCAATAGAAAATCTGTGGTCAGACTTAAAGATTGCTGTTCACAAGTCCAAACGATCCAACTTGAAGGAACTGGAGCAGTTTTGCAAGGAGGAATGGGCAAAAATCCAAGTGGTAAAAAGTGGCAAGCTCAAAGAGACTTATCCAAAGCGACTTGGAGCTTTGATTGCCGCAAAATATGGCTTTACAAAGTATTGACTTTAGGGGCGTGAATAGTTATGCACACTGACTTTTTCTGTTATTTTGTCCTATTTGTTGTTTGCTTCGCAGAAAAAAAAAATGTCTTCAAAGTTGTGGGCATGTTCTGTAAATGAAATGATGAAAAATCCTCAAACAATCCATGTTAATTCCAGGTTGTGAGGCAAGAAAACACAAAAAATGCCAAGGGGGATGAATACTGCAAGGCACTGTATATATATATATATATATATATATATATATATATATATATATATATATATATATCAGTGGCTGATCTAGAGAATGGAGGGCCCTGGTGCAATAAAATATGTGCCCCCCCCCCCCCCAGAGGATGTTAAAAATGTTTTGTGCTTGGCCAACCCCCGGGGACCAAATCACTCAGTACCTGTGCAAAACTCCTCTTGTGTGTTCCATAGATCCAGGGGACGAGCTCCAAATTCTTGTGGCAACCTCTATGAATATATGTGTACAGAGATATACACACATATATAAACACTAGCAGCTTGCCCATCAAAAAGGACGGCATGATGGATTTTTCTAAATTGTTTTCCCACCCCTGCTCTCCATTCACTGTGTCTCTCCCCCCTCTCCCTCCCCAGTCTCTTTTTAGGCCCCTCTCGCCCTCCACTGTCTCTCTTAGCCACCTCAAGCCCTCCCCTGTCTCTATTTGCCCCTTTCTCTCTCCCTTTTCTCTCTTTTCCCCAACTCTCCCTCCCCTGTGTCTCTTTGCCCCCCCTCACTCCCCTGCCTTTCTTTGCCCTCTTTCTCCGTCCCATGTCTCTATTTGCCCCCTCTCTCCCTCCCCTGTCTCTCTTTGCCACCTCTCTCCATTCCCTGTGTCTCTTTGCCCCTTCTCTCCCTCCCCTGTCATTCTTTGCCCCCACTCTTCCTCGTCTGTCTCTCTTTAACCCCTCTCTCCCTCCCCTGTCTCTCCTTGCCCCCTCTAGCCCTCCCCTGTCTCTCTTTGCATCTCTATCCCTCCCCTTTCCCTATTTGCCCCCTCTCTCCCTCCCCTGTCTTTCTTTTCCCCTCTCTACTTCCCTTGACTCCCTTTGCCCCCTCTAACCCTAACCAGTCTCTCTTTGCTCCCTCTCTCCCTCTCCTGTCTCTCTTTGCCCCTCTCTCCATTGTCTTTCTTTGCCCCTCTCTCCCTCCCCTGTCTCGCTTTGCCCCCTCTAGCCCTCCCCATCTCTCTTTGCCACTCTTCCCCCTTACTCTCTTTGCCCCCTCTCTCCCTTCCCTGGCTCTCTTTGCCCCCTCTCTCCCCACCATCTCTTTTTGCCCTCTCTCTCCCTCCCCTATCTCTCTTTGCCCAGTGTATCCCTAACCAGTCTCTCTGTGCCCCTTTTTTCCCAACCCTGTCTCTTTTTGCTCTCTCTCTCTAAATTTGCCTCCTTTCTCCCTCCCCTGTCTCTAATATCCCCTCCCTCTCTATTTGCTGCCTCTTTCCCTCACTCATCTCTCTCTCTCTCTTTGCCCTCTCTCTCCCTCCCCTGTCTTTTTTCCCACTCTCCCTCCCCTGTTTCTCTTTGCCCCTTCTCTTCCTCCCCTGTCTCTCTTTGCCCCCACTCTTCCTCCCCCATCTCTCTTTGCCCCCTCTCTCCCTCCCCTGTCTCTCTTTGCCCCCTCTAGCCCTCCCCTGTCTCTCTTTGCCCCCACTCTCCCTCCCCTATCTCTCTCCCCCTACCCCCTTCTGTGTTCCCCTTACCTCTCCCCTACCACACAGATGCTCCCTCTGTCCCCCCTTTGCCCTGTACCTGCTCAATGGAGTCCAACCCCTGCTGGCACATTCTCTCTTCAGCTTATGGACATAGCAATGATGTCATTTGTGAGCCCGCTGCAGAGAGAACGCACCGCCAGGGGTGGGACTCCATTGGTCTGCTGACCCACCAATGACTGAGCAGGTAGGCGGGCAAAGGGGGGGGACAGAGAGAGTATCAGTGGGGCGGAGTGGAAGTAAGGGAGCATCAGTGGGGAGGTAGTGTCCCCCTGTAAAGTCCCCCGCTGTAGTGTCATGCAGGCCTTGCAAGCGCAAAGGGGGGACAGAGGGAGCATTAGTGGGGCAGGAGGGAGGTGAGGAAACATTAATGGGGCAGGGTGAAGGTGAGGGAGCATTAGTGGGGAGGTAGTGCCCCCCGGTAGTGTCTGCTGCTGTAGTGTTATGAGGGCCTCACGATGAGCGCCTGCAGCCGCAACTGCAGATTATGGGCCTCGTTTTGCGAGGCCCACAAACCGTGATGACAACTCTCAGTACGACAACTATATATATGATCAACCGCACACAGCAGCCAACCCTTTCAGCATCCATCCCTACATAGCACCCAGTACTTGTCAGCAGCCATACCCTCTCAAAATCCATCCCCACCCAGCATCCAACCAATCTAAGAACACATCTAACATAGCACCCATACCTATATCCTTTGTTCCTCCCTTACAGAACCCATCCCTCTGTACTTTGCTGTCACTTTGCAACCATTGCTCTCTTACCTTCTTTACTAATACACATCCCCAGCGTGTTGAACTGCTCCACACTTCCACCTGTTGAAACTTGATTAGAAATGCTCTTTTTTTAAACAGGCACAAGGAGTGGTCAAGAAGGCACAAGAGGGTCCCAGTGGGGTCTTGGTGGGTTTGGGCAGGGTGGGAGCCCCCTACACAAATTAAATGCAAAAATACTTTTTTTATTTCACAGCACTTCCCCCACAGAGGAGTGCCCTGGTGCACTGCACCACCTCCACCACTGGTAGATCTGCCCCTGTGTCATACGCAAAGTACATTATCATATTGATGCATATTTACATACTCTTGTACTAACTGTAATAAATAAATATATGTAAACACTAACATACACATATATTCATATATGTAGACATGGATCAGTGGTGGAGTTAGTTAATGGAGGTAATGGTGCAAAATACTTTCTGAAACCCCTGTAAATTATCTGTACCTTACCTCTAATAATTACAAGCTAATATATGTAGACCTCTTTAACATTTATATGAAAGCAGATATGTAGATGCTTTTATTAACCCATTCAAACTTTTACCAATCTTAAGGGGTTAGAGTTAAATTTTTACATTGCTTACACAAAACTGGCTAAACACTTTGAGCCCGATTCAATTGCAGGCCTGCATCTCATGGGATACAGGCCAAATGTCTGTGGGTGTGCTGTGGGCTACCGTTCATCTCCATTTCAGGTACTATTCAATTGAACAAGCCCGCAAGTTATGGGCCAAACGCCAAAGCCGTAAACCATGCACTCGTGCATTGCAGTTCAGGGCGGGAACATGATCAATTCAGCAAGACCGTAACCACCCATTTAGAAACAACCAATAGAAAATGAGACTGCCATCATTACGGCAGTAAAACATGGAGTTTACTTGTCAACCAATTAGGTTTGGGAGTCCAAAATGCAATGGTACTCGCAAACCCGCAAAATACAGAATTAGGAATATGAATGCCAATACTGTTCTTGTCCATTTGGTTTGCCTGATATGTATTAACTAATTAATTCCAGAGATCGATATAACCTGAAATTACACAATAAAATATGATTTTTATTGACAATTTGCGAGCTGTTGTGCAATAAACTATATTATAATTCATCACTTTCCCCGTCATTTACAGTGCAGTATTGATTTTTTATTTGCATTTTTTATTTGCTAACAGGAGTTTAACCCGTGGCGCGTCCTCTCTAGCACTCATAGGATTTTCTGCTACATTTGCTGTTGACGGGTGTGAAACCATTTGCGGGCTTGGGGAATTGTAGCAATTGAATAGCGATTTGCGATTTTAGAGATCGGAACTCTTGCGGATGGGAAAGATCAAAGGCTTCAGGAGTCTGTGAGTTCCTGGTTTAACCACCGTAAAGTTTTCAAGCCTGTAACTTGTAAACCGTTTGGAGCCCGCAAAAAGACGCCAATTAAATAGCAAATTACCTTACGGCCTCACTTACGGGCTCCAGTAACTTAAAATTGCTTACTTGAATCGGGCTCAGTATATAGATAGATAACACATAATTAATTATACATAGTGTTAGAACAAAGTAGGTATCAGTCATTTGTTCCCGAAGCTTATTAAGCTAATAATCTAGGGAGGGCCTTGACACTCTATTACAACACAACTGCCCCTAGCTGCGCCGGGAAATGCATTGACACCGCATGTGGTAGAGGGACTTAACAATTACAATGAAGTAGCAATAGTTACAAGGCTCTTCAGTACTGATCTTCAGGCAGGATCCTGTTACTCCATAATGGCCCAGTGGCCCCTGGCTATACTGAACCCAACAACAACACCTCAAGAGGAATGGGTCTTAACACTTGCCCTGGAGGTGGAAAACCAAGGCTCTCCGACACTGATCTTCAGGCAAACCTGGCTACCACAGAGTTGCAGAAACAAGGCTCTCCAGTACTGATTTGCAGGCAGGGGCTAGACTCTCCATTACAGCCCAGCTTCCTCTGGCAGCACTAAACTAAGCACATCAAGAAATTGGGTGTCTCTTAACACAAGCCATTGAGGGTCAGATTCAAGGATAGTCAGCACTGAACTTCAGGCAGGGCTTAACAACTCCATGCCAGCCCAGTTGCCCCAGGCTACACTAAGTCCTATAACAACACAATCAAGAATGCGTGTGTCTAAACAATTGCACTTGAAAAGTAGAACACCATACAGCATCTGAAACATATGCAAAAAATCTATAATCAATCCCCAAAAAATTAAAAGAAAAAAAGGGATACAAAACAAACAAGTCCAATAAACAAAATCAGAATACCAATCTAATGTACAAACAAAACTACACAAAAGCTAGCTCTTGGAAGGGCATCACCAGTGAAAATTGTTAACAAAACAGGGTCTAAGAGATGCTCTGTGTATAGTCTTTCCTAACATCACCTCCACACAAGCATTACCTTGGACCATTGCCTTAATGACCTGTATAATGACTCAAGTCAGTCATGTGGCCCTCACTAAAGAGTGGTGGCTGTCACAAGATAATGACAGTTACTAAGGAAATACTTGTCACTATATCACATCAAACTCATTGAAGTTGCATTGTTTTACGATGGTGATGGAGAACTCCATAGAATATCATTATGCAGCAAATGGTGCTACCGACCTGGAATACATAGCAGAAGACTGGAATTAGAGTAACAAAGTGACAACACTTCATACAGGTCCAAAATATATCAAATGTTGGCAAGATTCTGACAAAATAAGAACAGCAGCCTTGTATCTCACTTGATCTTCATGGCTGAAATTTTTAAAAATGTACTTGCCAACTTCAGATAATTAAAAAAAGTGCCGGAACTGCCTGACAAAGTGCAAGAAGTACTCATTCAGGACAATGCTAAAAAATCTGGAGGTTTCTAAAACAATCTGAAACTGTTCAAGCTGTTCTATATTGCACATATCACAAACATAATAATTAGTCCATCAAGTTAAACCTTGTTAGATCTACTCTGATCTGTAATATGCAGATTCATTGTTGGTTATTTAATGATCCAGAGGAAGGCGAAAAAAAACTAAAAAAACATTGAAACATTGGCAATTGTCTCAAAAAGGGCAAACAATAAATAAAAACATAAATAAAAAAATAAAATTCCTTCTTGAACCCAGATACTGGTGGTCGAATTCCTCCCTGGATCAATACTCCCTCTCTAATTAATCAGTGATAACCCTGAATGCCCTTTTTTTCAAAATTATATCCAATCCCCTTTTTAAAATTCTCTGTTGAATCCGCTGTCACCACCTCCTTTGGTAAATAATTCCACAGTTTAACCACCCTTACTGTGAATAACCTTTTTTTTTTAAATTTAAGGTGAAATCTTTTTACTTCTAACCTTTAAGTAATGTCCTGTTGTCAGTTCAAAACCCCTTGGCACAACAAGTTCACTTGACAAAGCCTCATATTGACCCTGTATATATTTATAAAAGGTAATCATATCCCCTCTTAAAAGCCTTTTTTCTATATAAATCAAGTTAAATTGTCTCTCTTCATAATATAGCCCCTTGTCTGTACATTTTCCAGCTCTAAAATGTCCATATTCCAAATGAGGGCATTCTAGATGATTTGTATAGTGGCTGAATTATATTTGCTTCCCTTGCTCCTATACCCTTCTTAATACATGCTAATATTTTATTTGCATTTGCAGATGCTGTAGGCATTGAGCAATGTTACCTAGGTGGTTGTCCACAAGAACCTACCAAATCCCTTCCAAAATCTGATACCACTAGATTTGCTCCATAAAGATATAAATTGCATTGACTATATCTCCATCCCAGATGCATACCATTTATTTGTATGAAATCTCATCTGCCATTTTGTTGCCCATTTCTCTAATATATGCAAATTTCATTGGAGGCAAAGTACATCATTTTCTGATTTAATTACATTGCAGAACTTAGTGCCATTGGCAAAGTGGAGGCAATACTTTCCAGCCCTACTTCTAAGTCATTAATTTGATGTTTAGTCATTCAGTCACGTCCAACTCCCTGTGACCCTATGGGCTGCAGCACAACAGGCACATCTTGTGACTGGGTGTGCTAATTCATCTTGGCAAAGATACTGGAGTGGGTTGCCAGATTCTTCCAGTGGACCACAATTTTTCTGACCTCTCTGCTGTGACCTGCCTATCTTGGGTGACCCTAGATGGTATAGCTCACAGCTTCATTGGAATACATAAGCCCCTTCACCACAACAAAGTAGCAATTCAGAAGGGGAAGTGATTAATTAATATGTTAAAAAGGAGAGGACCAACCTCTATTGGATTTCTTCTTGCATTAACCAATTATTTGGTGAAGGTAGTGTATCTTCATTTTGTTGCAGTGTCTCAACCACTGCAACAAAATGGGGCAAATGGGGTAAAAAGTAAATCTTTCCATGGTTGCATGTGCTTACGTTCAAGTTCACAGACCACTACAGTCCCATGTGAAGGCTTATTTTCTCTTGCTTTGGAAGTTATCAGTCAAAAATGGTCAGCTGTGCCTAAAAGCCCAAAAATGACGGTATGAAATAACTCAATTGGCCTCAAACCTATTATTTACCTGGGTAATACCCTATATTGAAGTTTGTTTATTGGGATATCAATTGTCCCTCATAACTAAATGCCAGAATAAATTACTCCAATATACTGTAGACTATTAGCCGTTAAAAATCATATTGCCAAGAGGTAGAAAAATACAAACCTTTGCAAAAAATAAATAATTCACAAAATAAACTACATAATGATTACTACATAATAAACGAAAAACTCATACACACAATTTCCAACATATATTCTATATTCTTATCCATTTTGGAAACTTGGACTTTTTCGACCCACAGCATTGATTTAAGATAAAAAAATGTTTTTAAACTATAGGGCCATTTTCCACCTTATTTACTGTTTACATTATATTTGTCATTTATCCTTTTATATTACATACTGTCCCTATGAGCATTAAGTCAATTTGACTATTATATACAATCATCGATATACAACTGTATTTGTGTTTTTAAGTTTAATATTCAATGTTGTTTTATTATTTATTTTTGTGTCTTGTTTCTTCGATCATTACTTTTAAAATAAATTGTTTTATTTATTTGTGCGGCCTGTTATTATCACATATTATAATTGTCTAACTACGAGACGTCGTCACGCTGCGTTGCGCAGTGCGTACGACTTTGCGATGAGCGCCGCAGGCGCTCATCGCCCGACGAGCCTCGCGCAGCGAGGCGAGCCGTTAAACCGCTCTGTTGCGTAGTGCGTACGACTTTGCGATGAGCGCCTCAGGCGCTCATCGCCCGGCGAGCCGTTATATCGTAGCACCGTTACATTGTAGCACTTTGGCAATGAGCGCCGCAGGCGCTCATTGCAGGCGAGCCTCGCGTAGCGAGGCGAGCCGTTACATCGTAGCAATTAGAAAAAAAAATACGAGGTGAAAAAAATTACGAGATAAGCGGCGGAAGAAAAACACTAAAAAAAACACTAAATACACAAAAAAATAAATAAATAAAGGTCACTTACAGCATGGGGAACCAGGCAGGACGTCTGGAAGTTAGTTGGAACTGCAATTTAGATCGATTTAGCCGAGTTACAAAGATCGAAAATCGGCTAAGCGAGAAAAAAATGGCCGACAAAAAAAATGAAAACGAGGCTATACTACTACGAACTGCGTAAAACACCGCCACAGACGTATGTGTTAGAAAAACAATGAGATAAAGGATGCGGATTAACCGCACAATGAGTAAAAAGACAGTAACGAGTATATTTTACGAAAACGAGATTACCGATTTACGCATTAACACAGAATTCCCGCCTTTGTCTCGCGCCACATAGAATTTCCCGCCGAAAACAACGCATTTGGCTCGCGCAACTGCGGATTTCCCGCCTAAAACATTGGTCACAAAGCCTATATATAGGGCACATTTCACACAGGACTGACACTTTCTCCTCAGGTGATGACAGTCTGACTGGATGTTTTCGGATGCCGGGAAATCGCAATAGATTGTTAGCTCTTCAGTATACTGCTTCAGCATTGTTATATTAAAAAAGGTAAATATATTATTTTGAATTATTAATTAATAAATTGGTAATTACTTAATAAATAATAGATAATAAAGTTAATTAATATAAAAATAATATTGTGCCTATTTATAATTAGTAATTAATAAATTGGTACTTAATTAATAAATAATAGAGAAGAAATTTAAGTCATAGAAAAATATTAGTGTGCCTATTTAAAATTATTAATTAATAAATTGGTAGTAATTAATAGAAAAATAATATTGTGCTTACCTGTGTGAAAGAATTGTTAATAACATTCATAATGTACATTATTAATTAATAATTAAGAATTGTTAATAACATTTATAATGTACATTATTAATTAATAATTAATTATTAATATCAAAATTAAGAAGATCAATAAAAAAATATTTTTTAGTAATTAATTATTAATGTACATTAATTTTACAATTATTTGGTTATATGTCATGATTACCTGTGTGAAACAATTGTTAATAACATTCATAATGTACATTAATTAATTAGGAACACATTAATTCATTAATTATTAATGTACATTAATTTAAGAACTATTTTGTGTTATGTCGTGATTACCTGTGGGTAAGAATTGTAATTAACTTTCATAATCTATCATTAATAATCATTAATTTGAACAAAGGTTAAGAATGTGCAATATTTTGTATAAAATAAACCAAAAATAAAAAATAAAGCCGATATACTCATGCTTAAATGTTAATGTTAGATTGAGTCACACATTAGTTGAATATTAATGAACATTAATTGATTATTAGTTCATTAGTAATGTACATTTTTTTAAGAAGTCATTTGTAACATACTCATTTTAAAATAACAGTAAAAAAAAAAGCCTACATGCTGATGTGTTGAGGTTATATTTAGTCAGACATTAATTTAAGATTAAGACCGATTCATTGATTCCTATTGAAAAAATAACAGTAAGATTGAGTGTATGTTTAGAATCTATGCTTACATATGTGTGTTCATGCTGATTTATTGATATATTTTTTTTTCAGGTTTTTAATGTATGCAAAAATAGTTAGGTTAAGCCTCATTGATTAAGTAACATATTATACATCAATTACTATTTTGTATAATTGCAGGGAAATCTACGTGAATGACCAGAGATAGTGACGTTTCAACACATTGAACAGCATAAGGATCATTTGGACAGGTACAGAAATAAAATTATGAGGTTTTTAATGTAGCCGAATATATGTTCATTTAATGATATTGATGAAGCAAAAGTTTACAAATATTATCTATTTGATTTTACAGTTTATTCAGATCTGCAAGGGAATAAACAGACAGCGTGACGTTTGCAGCCTTGGAACAACATCAACATCATCCTCACAGGTATAACATTTAATTTTGTAGTGATGCATACAAGAAGGCTATTATTATATATTTGGTGTAAATTTAAATTTGTGGAAAATAGAGAGTACTTATTGAGTCATTTAATGTATGATATTTACTCAAAAAATGAAAAATCATGAAAAGACAATACTAATTAATAATAATATTTAAAGAAAATAAGAAGCTTACAACACTTGCAAAAAAAATAAATTGATGGTATGCTGTGAATTCAATCAAGAAGGAATGTCATTGAAGGATTAATAATATAAAGATAGATATGTGCAGCTATTTCCGATTTCATATATGTCAATAAAATACTTTAAAAAATGGTTTCATTTCTTTCAGTCTAAAGTGCAACAATTGAAAATGTTTTATTAGTTTATTTATCTACTTTCATCGAACAGTACAAAAAGGAAAAAAAATGTAGACAAAACAAAGAATAAACAATAATTGCATTTCTATTTACAATTACAGATTAACATGGCGGACAATGGAGAAGACAAAGTTGAACGCAAAAGAAAAATGGCAAGGGAAAGGAAGCAAAGGTGGAGAGATGCTCAGACACCGGAGACTTCACAACGCTTGCGAGAAGAAGATCGACAGAGACTTTTAAATAAAAGAAAGATGAGTAAGAAAGCCGCAAGTGAGTGTGTTGGGGCTTCCAAGAAACGTAAAAGTAAAGAAAAACATCTCTCTGAACCATTGTGCAATGATTCTATTTTGCAGAATGACTTGAATGTAGACACACAAGAAAAAAATGTACATATAGAATGTGGGTCTGATATTTATGTTGAAGAAATGCATGATAATGTGTTTACTACTGCAGTAGAAGTAGATACTCATTATTGTGGATTACTTAATGTGGTTTGTCAGTTTTGTGGGGCCTATCATTTTATAAAGGAAAGACCTTATGACGGAAATTTCATTAGTTGCTGTCAGAAAGGAAAGGTCAAACTTCCAGTAAGACACCCATTTCCATATTATTTAGAATGCATTATGAGTGATCCAACATTTCCAAATTATAATAATTTTAAACAAAACATAAGGTCTTATAACAGTGCAATTTCATTTGCTTCAATGGGTGCAACATTAGCAGAAAATGTACCAGGACATGGTCCTTATTGTTTCAGAGTTCAAGGTCAAATATACCACAGAACTTCACATTTACACCCACAAGAAGGACAGCAAAGGAAATTTGCACAGTTATATGTCTTAGATACGATGGAAGCTGTGGAACAAAGAATGACACTTCCAGAAAATAGACAGTGTTTGCGCATAGTCTTTGAACAGCTGGATAAAATTATGAAAAAAAACCCATATAGTCAAGCATACAAACAATTAGCACAGCTTGAAAAAGAACAACAGGAACATGCTCAAAGACATCAATTGCCTACACCAAGAGTCAATATGGTGTTAAAAAGAGATCGCAACACTGATCAGAGAAGATATAATTTACCTACTGTAAATGAGGTTGCCATGGTGTTTAAAAATGAAGATGGTGAACCACCTTTTCAGCGGGATATTAGAATATATCCACGCAATGAAGAACAACCATTTATTAATATCAATATATTAAGCTGTAATTTAGATCCAATGACATATCCCATTTTCTTTCCAAATGGGGAACCAGGATGGGAACCAAAATTAAAATTGGAAAGTTATCCCAATACTAAACTTCGTATTCGATCTAATATTTCCATGCTGGAATATAAAGTGGCACAAACTGCTATCCGTGATTGTTTTAATCCAATTTTACATGGAGGAAAACTCACTCAACAATGGATTATTGATTCATATTTACAAGTTGAAGCCAATAATCGAAATTTTATTAAATATCAACAAAATAAATTACGAGTAGAACAGTATTGTGGATTAATGGATTATGTGGCAGATTTAGCTGCCAACAGAGACATTCCAGCTGGAAGAGCAATTATTTTGCCATCCTCTTTCCAAGGATCTCCTCGCAATATGCGAGAAAGGTATAATGATGCCATGGCTATTGTTACTAAATTTGGAAAACCAGATTTATTTATTACATTCACCTGTAATCCACAATGGCCAGAGATAAAGGAGAATTTGAATTTGGCACAAACTACTTCTGACCGACCAGATTTAGTGGCAAGAGTATTTAAAATCAAACTCAATTCATTAATTCATGACATCACTAAAGCACATTTATTTGGACAATGTGTGGCTTTTGTTTACACCATTGAATTTCAAAAAAGAGGATTGCCACATGCTCACATACTTTTAATACTGCAGGAAAAAGACAAGTTAAAAACTGCAGAGAGAGTGGATTCAGTAATTTCGGCACAATTGCCAGACCAAGAAATATATACAAAACTTTGGGAGATTGTTACACATAGAATGATTCATGGCCCATGTGGAGAGATGAATCCGAATTCACCATGTATGGAAAATAAAAAATGTACTAAAGAATTTCCAAAACAATTTCAAATGCAAACTTATGCAAATTGTGATGGATATCCTTTGTATAAAAGAACACAAGGACAAACAGCTATTATCCGGGGCCAAAAGGTTGATAATAGATTTGTCGTTCCATACAATCCACATTTGCTCATGAAGTACAATGCACACATCAATGTGGAAGCTTGCACTTCGATTAAATCAATTAAGTATGTGTATAAATATATATACAAAGGATATGATGCAGCTACTGTTGTTGTACAAGGTGCTGGAAATGAAAACGAAAATCCAATTTTACATGATGAACTTTCAAATTATTTAGATGCTCGGTATGTGAGTGCTCCGGAAGCAATGTGGCGCCTTTTGAAATTTGAGATGCATGATCGATCACATGCTATCTATCGTTTAGCTGTACATTTGCCTCAAAGTCAGATGGTTTGCTTTACTGAAGGAAATGAAAGAACTGCATTATATCAAAGTGAAGACAGAGATACTACGCTTACTGCGTGGTTTAAATTAAACTGTCAGGATACGCATGCCAGACAATTTTTATACATAGAGATACCATATCACTATGTATTTGTAAATGGTCTATGGCGACT
Source organism: Discoglossus pictus (assembly GCA_027410445.1). Classification (NCBI taxonomy): domain Eukaryota; kingdom Metazoa; phylum Chordata; class Amphibia; order Anura; family Alytidae; genus Discoglossus; species Discoglossus pictus. The sequence goes on along the minus strand of CM050163.1, from coordinate 154,591,835 downwards.
ACGAAAAAGAGATACCCATAAAATCATACCACGAATTTATACCGTCAGTCCAAGGGACATTGAACGTTTCAGCTTAAGATTACTTCTGTTACATGTTCCCGGTGCACAGAGTTTTGAGCATTTACGTACAGTGAATGACATAGTTTATGAGACATTCCTATTAGCTGCAAGACATCAAAATTTCATAGCTGATGATACAGAATGGGAGAGGTGTCTGGAAGAAGCAGCACTATGTCAAATGCCTAAGCAAATGAGACAACAATTTGCATTCATTTGTATATTTTGCAATGTACCTGATGCTTTCACTTTGTGGGAAACATTTAAATTAAACATGTCAGAAGATTTCTTGAAACGTTACAGAGAACCAATAGCTCTGTTAAAAACATTGTTGGAAATCCAAGAAATATTGTTGGCTCATGGATTAAATTGTGCAAGTTTTAATTTACCAGATCCAGGACTTATAGATGACATTAATTTTGATGATTATGACACTGAGCTTCAAAAACAAAAAACCCAAGAAAAACTGGCGACTTTAAATAATTTACAGTTAGAAGCATTTCATGCCATCACAAATGCTACAGATGATGAAATGGTCAAAGACCGGTATTTCTATCTAGACGGACCAGGTGGATCAGGAAAAACTTATCTGTACAATTGTTTGATGAGTTATATTCGATCACAGGATCAGATAGCTTTGCCATTTGCAACAACTGGAATTGCTGCACTTTTGTTAGATGGTGGTAGAACTGTGCATAGTGGATTTAAGCTGCCAGTTCCCATTTTGGAAACATCAGTCTCAGATATTCGACTCAATTCCATACAAGCAAAAAAATTCAAACTAACTAAACTAATTATCATAGACTAGGCAACAATGATGTCATGTCATGCACTGCAATGTATTGACAGATTCTTAAAAGAAGTGATGGATAATAAGTTGCCATTTGGTGGAAAGGTGATGCTGTTAGGAGGCGATTTTAGGCAAACATTACCTGTTGTGCCACACGGAAATAGAACAGAGATCATTGAAACATGTATCAAGACCAGTAAACTGTGGCAAATATTTACACATCTCAAATTAGAATTAAATATGAGATCTGAAGGCCAAAAGGAATTCAATGACTGGCTCATTAAAATCGGAGATGGAAAACATCCAGAAATACAGCATTTACCAAATGATACCATTGAAATTCCATCAGAAATGGTTTGCAATGAATCACTCATATCAGCCATATTCCTAAACACTCTTAATAATGAGGATTACACAGACATTGCAAACAAAGTAATATTAACATCAAAAAATATCGATGCCTTGAATGTAAATAACGAAATTTTAAAATACATCAATGCACCACAAAAGAATTATTACAGTGCAGATTCGATTCTGTCAGATGATAAAGACAGTGAATCGAATTTTACTATCGAATTTATTAATTCGTTAACACCATCTGGAATGCCCCCACATATTTTACAATTGAAAAAAGGTGCAATTGTTATGTTATTGCGAAATATGAATCCAAAAAAAGGACCTTGTAATGGGACCCGATTAATTGTGCATGAGTTAAAAGATCATTTTATACATGCAGAAATTATAACTGGGACCCATAAAGGTGAACGAGTTTTTATACCAAGAATTGATTTAGCTCCAAGTGAGAGTGGTTTGCCCTTTGTCCTTCAACGGAGACAATTTCCAGTTATCATGGCATTTGCTATGACCATTAATAAATCCCAAGGACAAACTTTTAAGTCAGTTGGGATTTTTTTAAAGGAACCAGTTTTTGCACATGGACAACTCTATGTGGCTTTTTCAAGGTGCACTAATCCAAAAGAAATTAAAGTGCATGTTGAAGAAAACGAAACTCAAGGTCATTTATTGGACGATGGATGTGTTTACACCAAAAACATTGTCTACTATGAGGTGTTGGAAAGATAGTGGACAATGGTTTCATTTTACTGCCAACATTTTATGGGACTCAATATGATTGCACAAAAACAATATTTCAAGTAAAACATCTAAAGAATGGACAAAAAAAGATAGAGAACAGTGGTTTGACTTCCAGTACTAAATTAAAGTACTCTGGGACTCTTTAAACAGGGGACCACTATTTCAATTATGAAAATATATCTGATATTTGCAGAATGGACTAAATGAAAAAAAAAAACAACAGTAAAATATCCTGAAACAGATTGGAATGGGTTCAAAGTTTTATATTTCCATGATTGGCCCCACAAAAACAATTCACTGATTTTTCCATAATTTACAAAAGTTAAATTTTATTGTTTGAAGTTACAATTTAAAATGTTAAATATGTGTTTTTGGAATGTTTACAAAAGTTGGGTAAATATATATGTTGTATAGTCAAATATGTATTGTTACTATAAAGTTTAAGTATTTAGTAAGAATTTAAAATGTATTATTTAAAGACAAAGTATTGATTCAGGGAGAAATCCGATCGCCAGTTAATGGGGTCAGGAAGGAATTAATTTTTTTCCCTCTTTGATACAATTGGACAAGTTTCAATAGGGGTTTTTTATTGTTTGCCTTCCTCTGGATTCAATGCTAATTTAGTTTAACAACAGTTTAACAAATATGTTACAAATGAGAAAAAGTATGTTATTGTTAAAACAATTTAATTACTCTAAGTTAATATAATCTGCAGTTACTCAGTGATAAATAGGTATTGAAAAGTGTTAGTATTGGTAACAAAATGTTGCACAAATGTTTCATATACAAGTTGCATGTTACAAAGTTTAATGTTTGGGAAATATAAGTTGAAAGTTAAAAAAATAAAAAGTTAAAAATAATTATGTGTTTTTATTTTTAGAAAAAAAAGGGACAAATGTAGCTGACTCATTTGGAGATGCAAACAAATTTCACAACATTTAAATTTTATTGACCGTCATTTTTTGACGGGCAAGTCGCTAGTATACATATATATTCTACTTCTCTAATGTGCTAGATCCCTCTTGATCTTTATTGGTGCTCTTTTCTCTTGTGTTTTTCCAAATTTCTTATACACCTACTAGTTGGGATTTTCCAGGGATATAACATACAAAACAGATTCACTGTTATTATTTATTTGAATTATTCAACTATACTGTATGCTTTTTCCCTGGGAGCACATCCAAGTGTACTACTTCCAATGTGTTGCTTTGTTACACAAAGAGCAACCTCTTCAGCAAACAAGATTACTTTATGTCCCACATTAGCTATTGTTATGCCTTTTATACCAGATGTATTTCTTATGGCTTCTGCTAAAGGTTCTATTGTCAGGGCAAACAGTAGGTTGAAGAGGGGGCATCCCTGTCTCATGGCATGAGTGATCTTAAAAGGGTTATATTTAAATCTGAGACTCATTACAGTTGCAACTGGGGCTGAATATAGGACTCCAATAGCTCTTTTGCAAAAATCACCTAATGCAAATTCGGCCATGGTCAATTTCATATATTCCCACCCCACATGATCGAATGCCTTCTCTGTGTCTAGCGAAATAAATCATGTTGATTAGACACCTACAATTGTTTGCTCCCTGTCTACATAATGAAGCCAGTTTGATCTATTGAAATTAATTTTTGAATCATTGTACTAATTCTAACTGCTAATATTTTGGCAAATAATCTCCCATCTATATTTAATAAGGAAATTGGCCTATAGCTACTACATTTCAGTAAATCTTGATCTTGCTTTGGGATAGTCACAATATTGGCTGTTAACATTTCCTCTGATGTTTTACTTTTTGCTTTTTTCATTAAAGAGATCTCAAAGCTGATTAATTATCACTGATTGACATACAGTATCCTGTAGTATGTATTGCTAAAGCTATCTTGCCCAAGAGCTGTATGTAATTTTAATGTTTTAATTGCAAAGGAAATTTCCTCTGCATATATGGGTCTGTTTAACATCTCTAATTCCGTATCTCTGATTTTAGGTAAATTAAATTTATCTAGAAAGTTTTGTATTTCTATATTTGAAGTTTTTTTTTAATTAATTAATCCTCTTAAATTACAGAACTTTTGATAATAATTTGCGAATGCTTTTGCTATTTCTTTGGGTTCAGTAATTAAGTCACTTTTATATCAGAGTAGTTCTATCCTTTTTCTTGTTAATATTCTTTATTTTATTTGCTAATAGTTTTCCAATTTTATTTCCATAATGAAATAGTTTCTGCTGAAACTTCCATATAGAACTATCTGTTATAATGTGATTAAGTTTCTTAATTTGCCCTTGTATTTTCCTAATCTCCTTGATAGTCATCTTGTTTGGATCTAATTTCTTTTTAAGTTCCAAATTAGTTGTATATATAGGGCTCTTAAGAGTAAACCTCTCTGTGTTTTTATTTAGATTTTTTACATTTAATTAAAATGCCTATTATATAAGCCTTTTTATGCATTTCATAGTACTATTTTAGAAGGTACTGAATACTCATTTATTTCATAGACTTTCTTAATTTATTCTTTTAATAGTATATTATCTGATTCTTGCTCTAAAACAGAGTTATCTAATTTCCATTGAGGTCTAATATAATTTTTATTATTTATTTTAATTTTCATGGTAATGCAAGCATGGTGAGACCATGAGATAGAGCTTATATTAGCCTCTAAAATTTTGCGTTTCCGGGTCCACAAATATATAGTTGATTCTTGAGTATGACGCATGTCTGTGAGTAAAATGTGAAATGTCTCTGTTCAGGGTGAAATACTCTCCAAGAGTCATATAAGTTATATTTCAATAAACTATTATAAAACAGTTTAGCTTTTCTTTTAATTCGATTTTCAACAAATTCTTCACATATACTTAGGTTTTTATTGAAGAAGATGGAGACTCTCCGAACCTTCTTTTTTATGTGTAATTATAGCCTTTTTCAAATACTTTAGCAAATAATTTGTGGATTTTATTATGTTTCCAATGGGTTTCTTGTATGCAGACAATGTCTGCTTTTTCATTTTTAAATGTTCCAAATGCTGTTTTCCTTTTCACTGCTAAATTCAATCCTTGTATGTTGTAACTAACAATTTTTTGTTCCATTTTGTCGTACAACATTTATCATGTGTAATCTCAACCTCCCTTCCGGCCAAACCACAGATTAAAAAAAAAATCTATATACTGTATATATTACATACATAAAAACATCCTTCTATTGAGATTGTGGGATATTCCCCTTTTTGTGTCTTGGTCTTCAACCTCCCCAAGAGTTTCCTGATGGTGTTACGAGAAAGAAGCAAAACAAAAACTTTTGCTGGGGAGCAAATTATACTTATATCTCAAATGCTCCCTGTTGCCAGTAAGAAGCTAGTCAAGTTACCTATTTAGAGAATATTAATCTCTTTTATTTATATTATTTTAATTTATTGCATCATAAAATATATTTTATTGATAAGTGTGAGTAAATCTTTTTATATACCATTTTCGAGACCCCCAGGGCCAGTCGGATTTAAAGTGATATTCCACTTTGCCCAAATAAAGCATTAGGTTCCATTTTTGCTGTAACATTGCTGGAGGATGGGGAGAGAACAAAGGAGAAATTTTAGTTAGGGGAAGGAGAAAAGGGGGCGGAGGGCGAAAGAGCAAATTGTATAATTATTCCAATCTTCATAAATATTTCTTGAGTCCCCTTGATTTAGCTAAATTATAATGATATAAAGGCATTCAAATCTACTATCCATGGTTTGGGATACATTTTCTAGTGTTACTATAAGTAATTATATTAATATTTAATTTGTGAAATATCTATTTTACTTTTACGTGAGTTTAGTGTTATTTAATTATCCAACTTTATGAGATAACTATCTTTTATTTGTAAATTAAAATATATACTAATTGCTCATCTCTTGTATTATTTATATAACTTCAAATCGTATCCAAAAAAGAAAAAAATACCATCACACCTCCATTAGATCTTATTTAAATTTGCCTTATTTATTCAGTGTCTTCTCAACTTACCCATTCAATTCCTCTATCTACTCCTCTTCATCATTCCAACCTCTGTCCTCTCTCCCTGTTTTATTTTTCATTTACATCTCTTCAAATGCCATCCCTGTACAGGAAGCTCAAATTTCCTGTTGCTTAATGAGTGCTCCTTTGATAATAATTTCCAATCTCTGAGCAATGTTTCTCCATCCTCCAGCGATTCCACTTGCACTTTTTGATCTTTATAGAAGACTAGTAAATTTCCTGTCAAAAATTACAGTATACTTTCAATTTTTTGTCTCCCTCCCCCTCTCTTTCCCTTGTGTCTCTCCCCCTTCCCTGTGTCTAAGGTGAAATACAATTCCCTTCCAACCCCTGTGTCTCTTTCTCCCTCTCCCCTGTGTTTTTTCCTCCCTTCCCTCCCCTGTGTCTCTTCCCCACCCTCCCTTGTGTCTCTTCCCCACTCTCCCATCTCCTGTGTCTCTCCCCATCTCCCCTCCCATGTGTCTCTTCCCCCTCTCCCCTCCCCTGTGTCTATTCTCCCCTCTCCCATCCCCTGCATCCCCCTCCCCTCCCCTGTGTCTCTTCCCCCTCTCCCCTGTGTCTCTTTCCCCCTGTGTCACTCCCCCTCCCCTCCCTTGTGTCACTTCCCCGTCCCCTCCATCTTTCCCCCCTCTCCACTCCCCTGTATGTTCCTCCCCCTCTTCCTTGTGTCTTCCCCCTCTCTCCTGTGTCTTCCTCCCCTCTCCCCTGTGTCTTCCTCCACCCTCCCCCTCTCCCTTGTGTCTTCCACCCCCTCTTTCCTGTGTCTTCCCCCCTCTCCCTTGTGTCTTCCTCCTACTCTCCTGTGTCTCTTCCCCCACCACTCCCCTCCCCTATGTCTCCCCCCTCCCCTCCCCTGTGTCTTCCCCCTCTACCCTCTCATGTGTCTTCCTCCCCCTCTCCCCTGTGTCTTCCTCCCCTCCCCCTGTGTCTTCCTCCCACCTACTCCTCTCCCCCTTTTCCATGTGTCTTACGCTCCCCTCCCCTTTGTCTTCCTCTGCAGCTCACACAGTGGTATAGCAAGGGCTTGTGCCACCCTGGGCTACCCCTCAGTTTGCCGGCCCCCATGCCACCAACACCCCCTGCCCTAACATGCCCATAACATGCCCCCAACACATGTCTTCCCCCCTTCTCCTCTGTGTCTTACTCCCCCCTCCCCTGAGTCTTTCTCCCCTCCCCCTGTGTCTTCCTCCCCCTCACCTGTGTCTTTCTCCTTTCTCTCACCTGTGTCTTCCTTCCCCTCCCCCTCTCCCCTGTGTCTTTCACCCCATCTTTCTTGTGTCTTCCCCCTCTACTCTGTGTCTTCCTCCTCCTCCCCTGTGTCTTCTTCACTAAGTATCTCCCCCCACCTCTCCCCTCCCCTGTGTCTTTCCCCCTCTCCCCACCCCTGTGTCTTCCTCCACATCCCCTGTGTCTTCCTCCCACCTCTCCCTCTCCCCTGTGTCTTCCCCCCTTTCCCATGTGTCTTTCCTCCCCCTCTCCCCTGTGCCTTCCTCTCCCCTCCCCTTTGTCTCCCTCTGCAGCTTGTGCAGTGTCATAGCAAGGGCTTGTGGCACCCTGGGCTACCACTAAGTTTGCCACACCCCACGGCCCCAACACCCGCCCCCCAACACGCCCGCTCTCCTATGCTTTTCACTACTATTTACTCTGGGTTAATACCACTTGAAAAGAATGAGCAACACCAATATTTAAATATTTAAGTAATATTTATAACAACTGTTAACTTAAATTTGACAGTTATAACATAATCAACATATTATGATATGGGAAAACAAATATAAAACAAGATACAAATATTTATTACAACAGTATTAACTAATGCTAGCCAGTTACAAACTCCAGTGGTCCTCCTGGGCATGACAGAGATCCGTTGTATTAATTCCATACAGCATTATACAGTCCCAATTGTGTTTCGCCCTTTCTGAAAGGGCTTTTGACCAGACATGCTGGTGAAAGTGAGGTTCAAAATGGTTCCTCCTTGAAGCCAAGAGTCTGCTCGTAACTAACATTCTAAAATACTATTTTTCTTGCTTTTCTGTTAGCAAAATCATCGATGACAATGTCAAAGTCACTGTCATCATTCGGTTGCTGTTCTATAGACATTATGTCAAGATTTCTTAAATGCCAGGTACTCATTATAGATCTTAGGTAATTCTTAATCAGTTTTAATTTAGAAAAACTCCTTTCACAGATAGCAACACTTACAGCAATTGTGAGGAATATTTGCAGTAGTATTACAATATTTGGAACTGAGTTCTCAAGACTGCATTTTACAATAATCTACAAGAGTTCAAGGGGACTATCGTTCCATGTCTTTGGTTCATCTTGCCCAGCAGCAACAGAAATAAAACTCTGAAGTGTTTTTCTCTCAATGAGGAACTCCTCCTTATTATCTGTAGCTCTGCAGCTCTGTATGGACTTAGGAAGCAGTGGTAAGTGTGTACGCTCCCATAGAGCTTTACACACTTACCAGAATTATTATAGTTGATTATTAACCTAGTGGGAAAACCCTATCTATATGTAATTTGGTTATCTTTAATTATCTTTGTAAATTCTCTATATTCTCTACATATATTTAATGTGTCTCCCGAAAGATCTGAAAAAATCTGTAGTCTCTCATATGGGTTTTGGAAACTTTTTTTTGTGAAATGCAGCTTTCATTATTGATACTTTAAGTGCATAATGGTATATTTTTACTTTGAAATCCTTGGGATATCTTTATTAATACTTTTAGGTAGTGAGATTCAATGTATACTGTTAATTTAGCAAAACAATTAGATATAGAAAAAGGAAGTTCTTTTGTCGTAATTGCTTCAGAAATCCCTCTAATTCTAATGTTATTTCACCTAGAGTAATCCTCATATTCAACACATTAAAATTTTCAAGATGTTATTTCTTCCTTCAGTTCTTTAACTTCCATTAACAACCTTTGCTGATTTTAAAAGATCTCATTTTGATTCTCTTCTAGGTCTTGTATTAGCTTAGCTTGAGACTTAATAAACAGAATTATTGGCAATTTCTTGACATAGTTAATCTTTTATTGAAATTTGGAATTGGAAGTAGGAACTTCATAGTAGATATTGTCAATTTATCTTCAGTTACTCCAATTACTACATTATTTTCACTCATTTGTTTACTATCATCTGAACCTAGCTGGCCCAAGGAGATGTTTAGTTGTGTGGATGTAGATATATCCATTTGCATTTTATTTATCTCTGATTTTTATTCAGTTGGTAAAAACAAATTATCCAGAGTTTTTGCCAAATTCTTTGTTCTTTGGTTTTGCTTATAGATTGTTTAGGTTTTTTATTTTTTCATTTTGATGAATAAGTATTGGATAATGGAAGAGGAGAGAAGGGACACTTTTATAGTGCACACCTATGAATCTCAATGCTGTAAGAGACCCAGTTGATAAAACTTAGCTTTTAATAATTTACTAAAAAAATTGCGAAAAAAATTAAAAATGGATGCTGCAATTGAAACAGGAGATGGGAAAGGATAAGAGGATATAATATATATGTATTTATTAAGAAATAGGCTTATTGCTCCTTTTTAAACAGTGATATGTAAGGTGCTGTAAATATAAGGTGCTATATAAGGTGCTATAGTAAAGTGCTATTATAAAGTGCTAAAGGTGCTCATAAAACAAGTTGGGTTTTGCCCTATTGAATGAATTAATTTTGTTGACTTGAATTCAATCGTAGTGAATTTATAAAGTGCTAAATTGGGCTATATTACAGGAGTACTGCCTATTACTTTTTCCATTTATCCCCTATATCAATCCTAGAATTCCCTTTTTATATTGAACTCCTGTTAGGAGTGATTGGATTGTTAAGGAGCCTTGGCTTTATATTCTTTAGGTTACTAGATATATCGCTGTGTCCCTAACAATTGACATATATCGCTGTGTCCCTGACAATTAGTTTAACTCCTAAAGCATGGAGATCGTGGTTAGGACGCCTCGTGATGACGTCACTAACGCGCGTCTCACGTTGCAGCGTCTCTCCTGACGCACGTTTCTCAATTTCCTCAGGGGTTACTCCTGAGGAAATTGAGAAACGTGCATCGGGAGAGACGCTGCAACGTGAGACGCGCGTTAGTGACGTCATCGCGAGGCGTCCTAACCGCGATCTCCATGCTTTAGGAGTCAAACTAATTGTCAGGGACACAGTGATATATGTCAATTGTTAGGGACACAGCGATATATCTAGTAACCTAAAGAATATCAAGCCAAGGCTCCTTAACAATCCAATCACTCCTAACAGGAGTTCAATATAAAAAGGGAATTCTAGGATTGATATAGGGGATAAATGGAAAAAGTAATAGGCAGTACTCCTGTAATATAGCCCAATTTAGCACTTTATAAATTCACTACGATTGAATTCAAGTCAACAAAATTAATTCATTCAATAGGGCAAAACCCAACTTGTTTTACGAGCACCTTTAGCACTTTATAATAGCACTTTACTATAGCACTTTTTCATAGCACCTTATATTTACAGCACCTTACATACAACTGTTTTAAAGGAGCAATAAGCCTATTTCTTAATAAATCCATATATATTATATCCTCTTATCCTTTCCCATCTCCTGTTTCAATTGCAGCGTCCATTTTTAACTTTTGTAGCAATTTTTTAAGTAAATTATTAAAAGCTAAGTTTTATCAACTGGGTCTCTTACAGCATTGAGATTCATAGGTGTGCACTATAAAAGGGTCCCTTCTCTCCTCTTCCATTATCCAATATGTATTTTTGACCCTTAGTGGCACCCTAAGTAAAAAGTCATTATACCCAATTACATCTAGAGCCACCAAACCTATCTTGTTAAGATTGAGGAATAAGTAATTTAAGTTAATATTTTCCCAACTAGAGGCTGAATTATACCACTTCTAAATACTCTTAATTTTCATATAACATCCAATTGTATTTATGAATAATAAACTTCATAAAACAATAGTACATATTTTTCCTCCTACTCAAGGTTTCATTCTTGTTCCATTGTTTTTCAGTACATTTATATTTCTTAAGAGATAGTCCAGCAACCAAATTTACACCTTTCTTCAACATACACTTAATTAACAATTAAAAATCAAAATGGTATTTTACCTATATATCAGCAATCCTATACTAAAAAAGGGAATACAACATATAGTCCTAATATCTTCATTTCACAGTCTCCTCCAGCTTTATAAAATGTTTTACCCCTTTTTTTATCTAAAATTTCAAGTGATAGTTTTTAGAAGCGTATACTACATACAAAGTAATAATCATAATCTATTTCTTCTCTAGTTAAGAGATATATTGACACTAAATTGACCATCAATTAATATGAATTTATACAAAGAGAATTTTCTGTAGTTGTCTGATACAAAAAGTGCCTCAAAGCTGCCCAGCCATGTCACAAGTAAGGTATTTTGTCACAATATGCATGTATGCCTATTATGATGGTTATTTATAAACCAATTATCTGAGTCTATAGTCTAAATATTTCTCGCATTCTCACTTAATGAACTACAATATGAAAGAATTGGTCACTGTGGTTGGATTGAAAATGTTTTTGTTAAGTTTTGATAAAAAGTAAATGGAGTCTATTTTTGTTTTTTGAGATGTTAAATAATGTAACTCTTTTTTAGAGAGGATTTTGAGGTTAAGTGCCTTATTAATCAAACTGTTGTAACTAATAGCATAGTCTTCTGTTCTCATCAGACTGTACAAAGTTGCATGGACTATACTGTGAGCAAGTACTGTGAGCAAGATTTAAGTGCAAACTAATTGGAAACAAATTATTCTTAGCTGCCAACAAAATGGATCTGTCTACTGTATGTTTGCAGAATGATTAGTTTTCATTTAAGGGGCCTGTCCATTGCTCAATCAGTTTCTGGATCTATCTTAAGCAAATGACAATACAGTATTTAGAAACATGTATGCTGCTATAATTTCAAGTATTATATTCTGCCATGTCTGCCTCTCTAACTCCTGTATCCCTCAAGATGTGCCATTGGGTGATGTGAGAAGCAGCAATCACTGTAAAAATCTCCATATTGCTGGTATGGTCCTGTAAGTGCTGGTATGTGCTTGTTATGCTGTGTGCACTAGAATTTGCAATGTAATTATTCACAACTTGCTGTCCAACTACCTCACAGTGAGACACAATTTGTAATATTTCAGACCATGTCTTTTTTTCCTTCTATAGCATCCCTTTAGAAACTGCCTGTTAGAAAACACCTTACACAAGAGAGTGGAAGATGGCTTGTGGCTGATTATATGATTTAAAGTTGTGTGCAAAATACAACAGCCCTACTAAAGCATAACAAATGGAACATATGCCTCCATTACCCATTTCACTCCAGCCATACATAGCACTTTTTTACCAATAAAGTTATGTAAGTTTAAGAAATTATTGCAAAATACATTTTGAGAAAGAGTCAATCAGTGACCCTTTTCTATTTCCATATTTAGAACCTGCGTTTTGTACTTTTATGAGCTTGTTTTATTAATGATAAAGTGACACACTGTTACATAGTTACATAGGCCCTCATTAAATTGAAATTTGGCCAATTGAATAGGGTTCTAAATAAGCACATAACATATTTTTTTTAAAGAAGTTTGTAGTTAGTAAACATCTATCCAAAAGCAAAGTTTTCACTAACTAAAAACTTCTTTAAAAAAATATTCTATGTGCTTATTTAGAGCCCTATTCAATTGGCCAAATTGCAATTGAATAAGGCCCATCAATTGCAGAGACCATTTTTTACTTTTGTAGCAATTTTTTAAGTAAATTATTAAAAGCTAAGTTTTATCAACTGGGTCTCTTACAGCATTGAGATTCATAGGTGTGCACTATAAAAGGGTCCCTTCTCTCCTCTTCCATTATCCAATATGTATTTTTGACCCTTAGTGGCACCCTAAGTAAAAAGTCATTATACCCAATTACATCTAGAGCCACCAAACCTATCTTGTTTAGATTGATGAATAAGTAATTTAAGTTAATATTTTCCCAACTAGAGGCTGAATTATACCACTTCTAAATACTCTTAATTTTCATATAACATCCAATTGTATTTATGAATCTTAACTTCATACAACAATGGTACATATTTTTCCTCCTACTCAAGGTTTCATTCTTGTTCCATTGTTTTTCAGTACATTTATATTTATTAAGAGATAGTCCAGCAACCAAATTTACACCTTTCTTCAACATACACTTAATTAACAATTAAAAATCAATATGGTATTTTACCTATATATCAGCAATCCTATACTAAAAAAGGGAATACAACATATAGTCCTTATATCTTCATCTCACAGTTTCCTTCAGCTTTATAAAATGTTTTAGCCCTTTTTTTATCCAAAATTTCAAGTGATAGTTTTTGGAAGCGTATACTACATTCAAAGTAATAATCATAATCTATTTCTTCTCTAGTTAAGAGATATATTGACACTAAATTGACCATCATTCTACTTGTTAGATAGTACACATTCAGAGGTATCAGCACATATAGTTGGTTCATCTTAGAGTTTAACACTATACTTGATTTTTAAAAGATTTAAGTAATTTCCAAGTCCACAATTAAACCCTCTTAGAGTCTTTTCCATTTTTTTTTCTTGTGTATTGAACTTGATCTTTGGTACAAATAGTAATCTAGTAATTGAAAAATGTATGATATGAAGAAACTTTCTTTCTGTTCTTTCTGGATATTGCTTGTTGGTTTAATGTTTACTTTATTATCACTGAGTTTGCCAATTAACTAATTTAGGAGTTCTTGTGTACCACACCAGAAGAAGAAAATATAATCTATGTATCTTGACCATTTATTAACATACTGAGTGTATTTCTCCATAGGTGGTGAGAAAACAAATACATATTCCAACCTCCCTAATACAGGTTAGTATATGTAGATGCCCAGGCAGTCCCCATAACCATCCTTTGCAGCTGTAAGTAGAATGATGTGCCAAACACAAAATAGCTGTCAAATAATATGAATTTATACAAAGAGAATTTTCTGTAGTTGTCTGATACAAAAAGTGCCTCAAAGCTGCCCAGCCATGTCACAAGTAAGGTATTTTGTCACAATATGCATGTATGCCTATTATGATGGTAATTTATAAACCAATTATCTGATTCTATAGTCTAAATATTTCTCGCATTCTCACTTAATGAACTACAATAAGAAAGAATTGGTCACTGTGGTTGGATTGAAAATGTTTTTGTTAAGTTTTGATAAAAAGTAAATGGAGTCTATTTTTGTTTTTTGAGATGTTCAATAATGTAACTCTTTTTTAGAGAGGATTTTGAGGTTAAGTGCCTTATTAATCAAACTGTTGTAACTAATAGCATAGTCTTCTGTTCTCATCAGACTGTACAAAGTTGCATGGACTATACTGTGAGCAAGTACTGTGAGCAAGATTTAAGTGCAAACTAATTGGAAACAAATTATTCTTAGCTGCCAACAAAATGGATCTGTCTACTGTATGTTTGCAGAATGATTAGTTTTCGTTTTAAGGGGCCTGTCCATTGCTCAATCAGTTTCTGGATCTATCTTAAGCAAATGACAATACAGTATTTAGAAACATGTATGCTGCTATAATTTCAAGTATTATATTCTGCCATGTCTGCCTCTCTAACTCCTGTATCCCTCAAGATGTGCCATTGGGTGATGTGAGAAGCAGCAATCACTGTAAAAATCTCCATATTGCTGGTATGGTCCTGTAAGTACTGGTATGTGCTTGTTATGCTGTGTGCACTAGAATTTGCAATGTAATTATTCACAACTTGCTGTCCAACTACCTCACAGAGAGACACAATTTGTAATATTTCAGACCATGTCTTGTTTTCCTTCTATAGCATCCCTTTAGAAACTGCCTGTTAGAAAACACCTTACACAAGAGAGTGGAAGATGGCTTGTGGCTGATTATATGATTTAAAGTTGTGTGCAAAATACAACAGCCCTACTAAAGCATAACAAATGGAACATATGCCTCCATTACCCATTTCACTCCAGCCATACATAGCACCTTTTTACCAATAAAGTTATGTAAGTTTAAGAAATTATTGCTGAATACATTTTGAGAAAGAGTCAATCAGTGACCCTTTTCTATTTCCATATTTAGAAACTGCGTTTTGTACTTTTATAAGCTTGTTTTATTAATGATAAAGTGACACACTGTTACATAGTTACATAGTTACATAGGCCCTCATTAAATTGAAATTTGGCCAATTGAATAGGGTTCTAAATAAGCACATAACATATTTTTTTTAAAGAAGTTTGTAGTTAGTAAACATCTATCCAAAAGCAAAGTTTTCACTAACTAAAAACTTCTTTAAAAAAATATGCTATGTGCTTATTTAGAACCCTATTCAATTGGCCAAATTGCAATTTAATGAGGCCCATAGTATTTACGGTTGAAAAAATACTTTATGTTCATCAACCTCAACCTTTTAAGATCTTCTCTGATCTGCAATATGCGGATTAACTATTACTGAATAAGTTGTATAAAAAAAAAAATCAATTCCCTTCTGATCCCAGACACCGGCGACCAAACTTCTCCCTGGATAAATACTGCCTCTCTAATTATCCATAATAACCCTGAATTCCCTTTTTAATTAGAAATAAATCCAGTCCCCTTTTAAAGTTATCTATCGAATCCGCTGTCACCACCTCCTCTGGTAGAGAATTCCACAGATTAACCACCCTTACTGTGAAGAATCCTTTTTTTTCTTTAAGGTGGAATATTTTTACTTCTAACCTCAAGGGAAGTCCTCTTGTCAGTTGAAAACCTCTTGGCACAAAACGCTCCCTTGACAAATCTTTATACTGACCCTGGATGTATTTATATCAGGTAATCATATCTCCTCTTAGACGCCTTTTTTCTAGAGAAAATAAGTTTAGTTTGGTTAGTCTTTCTTCATAACTTAGCTCCTCCATTCCCCTTATTAGTTTTGTTTCCCTCCTCTGTACCTTTTCCTGTTCTAAAATGTCCTTTTTATGAAGTGGTGCCCAAAATTGTACTCCATATTCCAAATGAGGGCGTACTAGAGATTTGTAAAGTAGCAGAATTATATTTGCTTCCCTGGCTTCTATACCCTTCTTAATACATGCTAATATTTTATTTGCGTTCGCAGCTGCTCTGGCACTGTTACCTAGGTGGTTGTCCACAAGCACTCCCAAATCACTTTCAATATCTAATACAACTAGATTTGCTCCATTAGGTTATAAATTGCATGGCTATTTTTCCTTCCTAGATGCATAACTTTACATTTATTCGTATTAAATCTCATCTGCCATTTAGATGCCCATTTTTCAATTTTTTGTAAATCCCTTTGGAGGGAAAGCACATCACTATCTGATTTAATTACCTTGCACAACTTTGTGTCATCAGCGAAAATGGAGACACCACACTCCAATCCTACCTCTAAGTCATTAATAAATATGTTAAAAAGGAGAGGATCTAATACTGAACCCTGAGGAACCCCACTTACCACATTAGTCCAATCATAGTATGTTCCATTTACAACAACCCTTTGCTTCCTGTCTTTTAGCCAGCTCTCAATCCATGAGCAGATATTTACTGCAACTCCTGTATCTCTTAGTTTGCACAATAGTCTCCCATGTGGCACTGTATCAAAAGCCTTTGCAAAATCCAAAAAAGACTACATCCACTGAGTTGCCTTGATCCAGGTTCCTACTAACCTCCTCATAGAAACTAATTAAAATTGTTTGACCTGACCGATTCCCTCATAAATCCATATTGGCTCTTACTTATAATCCAGTTCAAATAGACATATTCTTGTATATTATCCCTTATTAACCCTTCTAAAAGCTTTCCCGCTACATAAGTGAGGCTCACTGGTCTATAATTCCCCGGATTTGCTCTTGCTACCTTTTAAAATATAGGTATCACATCAGCTTATTTCCAGTCATCTGGTAGAGACCCTGTGTTGAGGGAATCTTGAAAAATTAAATGTAATGGTTTGGCTATTACAGAACCCAGTTCCCTTAGTACCCTTGGATGTATTCCATCAGGACCCAGGACTTTATTAACATTTATTTTTTCCAACCTTTTTTGGATTACTTCCTGTGTTAACCAATTATTTGGCAAAGGTAGTGTAGCCCCATTATGTTGCCGTGTCCCAACCACTGGTATCTCGCTTCATTTCTAGTAGGCTCTTGTACAACCTGGGCCAGATAATGATCCCTGTGTGTACTCAAGAACCTGCTCCCCTTAGGTGAACTGCTGGTCTCATTTATCCAGTTTATTTCAGGGTAATTACAATCTTCCATTATTAGAACTTGCCCATGCTTAGCTGCATTTTCATTCTGTAACAATAATTGTATTTCCTCACTTTCTGCTATATTTGGGTTTTTATAGCATACTCCTACTAATATTCTTTTGGAATTTGCTACTCCACTATTTAACTCTACCCACAAACATTCAGCTTTATCACTAGGTCCACCATAAATATCTTCTCTGACTATAGGCATAAATTCAGGCTTAACATAGAGACAAATCCCTCCTCCTCATTTACCATTGCCTCTATCTTTCCTAAATAGGTTATAGCCATCCAGATTAAAAGTCCAGTCATAAGATTCATCCCACCACATTTCGGTAATGCCTATTAAATCCCATTTTTCATTAATTGCTAATAATTATAACTCTCCCATTTTTCCTGGCAAGCTTCTGGCTTTAGCAAGCATACACCTTATGTTATGTGTCTGTAGTTCTGAAGTGCCTGCCACTGTACTTGAATTACTTAGTACTACCTCCCTATTGACTATACTGCCCCTCCCCTCATCACCTCCCCTATGAGTTGTTAATTCATCCCTTATACCCTCTACACTTTCTACCCCATTCCTTATATCTAGTCCCTCCCCCCCACCTACTAGTTTAACAACTCCTCCAGCCTTTCTACCATCCTATCCCCTAGTACAAAAGCTCCCTCATCATTAAGGTGCAATCCATCCCTACTGTAGAAATTTCACCGAAGTGAGAAGTCAGCCCAGTGCTCTAAAAACCCAAACCCCTCCTTAGTGCACCACATCTTTAGCCACACATTAACCTCCCTAAGCTCCTTCTGCCTTCCTGGGCTAGCACGTGGCACTGATAGCATCTCAGAAAAAAACTACCTTGGAGGTCCTTGCCTTCAGCTTATTACCTAGTTCTCTAAAATCATTCTTTAGGACACTCCATCTTCCAATAACTTTGTCATTGGTACCAATATGTACCAAGACCGCCGGTTCATTTCCAGACCCTCACAATAATTTGTCTACCCGATTCACAACATGACGAACTCGAGCACCCACAAACTCTTCGATTGCTGAGATCTGGGTGACAAATCACCCTGTCTACCTTCCTAATAAGGAAAACCAACACCTGTCTGTTGCTCTGCCTATTCTGTCCTCCCTCTCCTCCAGTAGAGCTGTTCTTCCGGCTGTAAAATACTGTAACTGTAATAAGTTACTGAATTGCAAACTTACTTTTATATTATATTTTTATGTGAAAATAAACTTTAACATAGTAAGCTATTTAGACGTAAACATGACATTTTAATACCCATTTTCCAATACAACATAGTTTATAAACAGTTTAAGAACAATATATTTAGTTCCACTTCAAAATTGATTATATATCCTGAGGAAATACTTATTGATGAACTCCTTATCTCTGTTACATAAATGTGTATCCTTATCAATGCTATATAAAAAATATTACTGAAAGGTTTCCTAGCAACAATCAAGTAAGTCAGCTACACTGAGCTGTTGCATGCATGCTATATTTAAATTAACAAGCTTAGCTGAAATCCAGATGCCCACTATATAGTACAATAAAATCTGTAATTTAAGATGAATTGCTTGAGAAGATCAAATCAGGCTCTTGACAGCTATATCATTATTTAAATGATCTTCTTAAATTGTACAGTGTAGCTACTGAGGCTAGGTGTTGGAACTAAAATAATGGTTTACTGTACAAATGTAACTGTATTAATGGTTAATGCCATTGTTATATATATATATATATATATATATATATATATACATATATATATATATACATATATATACACATATATATTTATATATATATTGTGAGCATAAAGGTGGAATAGTGGTTGATGGGAGATACATCAGACCTGATTTGCTAGACAGCAACCAGAGGATTTCTCAGTTAAATGCCCCAGGGAGAGATGTTACAGTTTGCAATATGCATAGCTGATGCTCTGCAAAACATGGTATGGGTCCCTGGGGCGGAGTATTTGGAGAGCAGGGGGGGCCAATGCTCCAACAGCACTAGTTGCTGTATAACAGACCACAGCTTGGATCTGGTTTTTAAGAGTTAGCTAATTGGCACTCACCTGTAGCTACTCAATTAGCAGACAGGCCTTTAAAAGAAGAGAGCAGCCTGCTCCAAGGGGGAGAGGAAAAGACAGCTAGGAGAGGCTGCGCTTATTGCAAAGACATTGCTTTTGTTTGGGAAATTGGTAAGTGGGAAAGCCACCCAATTGCAGATAGCAAGTACTGTCTAGGAAGAGCTCAAGTAAGAGCAAGGGATTTTGTTTGTTTTGTTATTATTTAAAGTACCTGCTTTCAAACTGAATAAAAAAAGGAAAACTGAGCTGAAGGTGTCCTGGACTTTGTATACCCTAGAAGGCTGTGGTTACTGCAAGATCGGTGACAATCCTACCTGTAAAAGAAGTGGTTTGTCACATATGGTGGAGAATGCGGGCATCCACGTAAGCCTGAGGGTAGAAGTCATTTAAAGCTCAACATGGAGGATGTTATCAAGGCTCTGATCCAATCCTCCTCTGTGCAACAGGAGACTAACAGGAGAGCTGCAGAAAACAGTGCAGCCCTGCAGCAACTGGTGCTGGCCCAGGCAGAGTGTGCTAAAGTCCTGGCCAAAACACAAATGGAGGGCACTGAGTCCTTGGTGAAACAGCTTGTTGTGACACAAGCGGAGATGTTTAAAGTAGCCCGTGAGGAGCAGCAAAAAGTCACCCAGGGACTACAACAGGTAATCCAAGCGATCTCTGGAAAACTGAATGGAGACCCTGATGGAAGATACCAGGGGCCAAAGGTGATTCGGGCGAGCCACTATCTTCAGAAAATGACCGCATCAGATGATGTTGAGGCGTACCTTCTGGCATTTGAGCGCACTGCTGAGAGGGACGGATGGCCGGCTGGTGAGTTGGCAAGCATACTGGCACCGTTCCTAAGTGGAGAGCCGCAGAAGGCATATTATGACCTAGAACCAGCCGATGCAAGTATCTACAGCAAATTGAAAGCTGAAATCTTGGCACGACTGGGTGTAACCTCTGCAGTACGTGCCCAAAGGTTCCACTCATGGTCATATTCTTCAGACAAAGCCGCACGTTCCCAAATGTTTGACCTCATACACCTTGCACGGAAATGGTTACAACCTGAAATCCATTCAGCTAGCCACATTGTGGAAACCTTAGTAATGGACCGGTTTTTGCGTGGTTTACCAGCTTCCCTGCGTCGCTGGGTCAGCCAAAGTGACCCCCATACAGCTGACCAACTGATTGCCTTGGTGGAAAGATATGCGGCTGCAGGAGAACTGCTATGTCCTACTTCACAGGCAAACCCTCGCAATCCTAAGCCCCAAGATTCTGCAAGACCGGGTAAGACTGTTCAAGGTTTAAGGGGGGCATCCAGGTCTAATAGGCCTGGGAACGGAACTAATTGTTGGTCAGACTGTACTGTCAAATGTTTCAAGTGCAAAGAGGATGGTCATATGGCCAAAGACTGTCCATTTAAGGATGAACCTATGGAATGCAATATGGGCAAAAATGAGGGAACACGTTCATTTTTGCTCAGTTGTTATGGTATTGTTAACAATGACTATGATAATAACGCTCATAAATGCTGTGTAACTGTGAATGAAAAAATGTCTAAAGCATTACTTGATTCAGGTAGTATGGTTACGTTGGTAGCAGAGTCTATAATACCTTGTGTAAAACCTGATCATGGACAGAAAATAGGCATTATCTGTGTTCATGGTGATAAAAAGGAATACCCCACTGCGGAAGTAAATATTGGAACCCAGTATGGGAATTTAAAGTACCGAGTGGGTGTAGTACCTAGATTAGCCCATGAGGTAGTGATCGGTAGAGACTTTCCTCATTTTCTAAAATTATGGGCAGCTTTACAAAAGACAGATCAAAATTTATCAGAAATGAGTCAGTCTGTCGAGGATAATGTGTTCCCTTTTTCCGATATTGACTTGGGTTTTGACCACTGTGACGGAAAAATAAGGAAAAAGAAAAAATACTGCCCTAAACCAGTATTAATAGGAGATAACCCAGCTCAAACTAGTGAGGAGCCTACTAATAATGCAGACAAGGATAAGGACTTAATTGATATTGGAATTAGTCCAGGTAACTTTAAAAGCGCTCAGTGGGAAGATCCCACTTTAGTGACAGCTAGAAATGATATTAAAGTTGTAAACGGGGTTGTTAATCAGCCAGGAGAAGCACTGCCGTTCCCCTATTTTGAAGTACAAAATGACCTAATTTACCGTGTAGAAAAAAAGGATTCAGACATCATTAGGCAGCTGTTGGTTCCTCAGACTTACCAGAATATAGTGCTAAAGTTGGCTCACAGCCACATATTAGGGGGACACTTGGGAGTCGGAAAAACTAGAGAGAGAGTCCTTAGACGGTTTTACTGGCCTGGAGTGTTTGCTGCTATTACAAACTATTGCTCCTCATGTCCTGAGTGCCAGTACAGGGCTCCTTTCAAGACTTTTCGTAGTCCACTTGTACCCTTACCCATAATTGACGTGCCTTTTGAAAGGATCGCTATGGACTTAGTGGGGCCACTGGTAAAGTCCGCTAGGGGACACCAATATATATTAGTCATCTTGGACTATGCAACTCGCTATCCTGAGGCCATTCCCTTGCGTAATACCTCTGCAAAGCTAATAGCTAAGGAACTTATGTTGATGTTCAGTAGGGTGGGTATCCCTAAAGAAATACTGACAGACCAGGGGACCCCGTTCATGTCCAGAGTCACAAAAGAGTTGTGCAGGCTCTTGCAGGTTAAACATCTTAAGACCTCAGTATATCACCCACAGACTGATGGTTTAGTAGAGAGGTTCAACAAAACCCTTAAGAGTATGCTACGCAAGGTAATTGATGCAGATGGAAGAAATTGGGATTTTTTATTGCCATATCTACTGTTTTCCATTAGGGAAGTTCCACAGGCCTCCACGGGCTTCTCTCCTTTTGAATTATTATATGGAAGACATCCCAGGGGAATATTGGATATTGCTAAGGAGACCTGGGAACAGGAGACTACTCCTCACAGGAGTGTAATTGAGCATATAGCTCAAATGCAGGATAGAATGGCCACCATCATGCCTATTGTCAGGGAACACATGCTGGAAGTCCAGCAGGCTCAGAAAAACAGCTATAACCGTAATGCTAGAGTCAGAGTGTTCCAACCGGGAGACAGGGTATTGGTTCTGGTCCCTACTGTGGAGAATAAGTTCCTTGCGACTTGGCATGGACCCTATGAAATAATAGAGAAAGTGAGTGATGTCAATTATAAAGTCAGACAACCAGGAAGAAGAAAGCCTGAACAGTTGTATCATATAAATCTGTTAAAGCCATGGAAGGACAGGGAGGTCCTGGTTGCTTTAAAACCTTCAGAACCTCCTATAGTAGAGCCAGATGTGAACGTATCTAAGACTCTGTCTGTCCATCAAAAGCAAGAGGTCAGAGATTTCATCAGAAGAAATAGGGATGTTTTCTCGATAGTTCCAGGAAAGACTAAAGTGATTAAACATGACATAATAACCGAACCAGGGAAAAGAGTTAACCTCAAACCCTATAGAATTCCTGAGGCCCGGAGGGAGGTTATAAACTTAGAGGTTGAGAGCATGTTAAAACTTGGAGTCATTGAAGAATCCCAGAGTAACTGGAGTAGTCCTATTGTATTGGTGCCAAAACCTGATGGCACATGGAGGTTCTGCAATGACTACCGCAAGTTAAACGCCCTCTCAAAATTTGATGCTTACCCAATGCCAAGAGTTGATGAGTTAATAGAAAGACTGGGCAAAGCTCGTTATCTAACAACCTTGGATTTAACAAAGGGTTACTGGCAGGTCCCGCTCACTGAAAGAGCCAAAGAAAAGACAGCCTTTTCAACACCCAGTGGCCTGTTTCAGTACACTGTATTGCCATTTGGGTTACATGGGGCACCTGCCACATTCCAACGAATGATGGACAGAATTCTTAAACCTCATGTTCGTTATGCTGCAGCATACTTGGATGATGTCGTCATCCACAGTGCAGACTGGGAATCCCACCTCCCTAAAGTTCAAGCGGTACTTGATGCTATCCGCTCAGCAGGCTTAACTGCCAATCCTTCCAAGTGTACGATTGGTTTAGAGGAAGCTAAGTACTTAGGTTATTCTATTGGGAGGGGTTTGGTTAAACCACAGGAAGCCAAAGTAGAAGCCATACAAAAATGGCCACAGCCCCTTACAAAGAAACAAGTAAAGGCATTTTTGGGTTTAATTGGATATTATAGGCGGTTCATTCCAGATTTTGCTACCATTGCTGCACCCCTGACAGACCTTATTAAAGCAAAATCCCCAGTCATAGTTAAATGGTGCCCTGAGGCAGAAAAGGCTTTTAAGAGTCTGAAGGAAGCTATCTGTAGCCATCCTGTCTTAGTGACCCCAGATTTTTCCAGGGATTTTATAGTTCAGACAGATGCTTCTGATGTGGGCTTGGGGGCTGTTCTTTCACAGGAATACCAGGGTGAAGAACACCCTGTTTTCTTTTTGAGCAGAAAGTTAAACCCACATGAGAAGAACTACTCTATTGTTGAAAAAGAGTGTCTTGCTATTAAGTGGGCATTAGACTCTCTTAAATACTACCTACTAGGCAGAAGGTTTCGATTGATAACGGACCATGCTCCTCTGACGTGGATGTATCAGAACAGGGAAAGTAACTCCAGAGTAACCAGATGGTTTTTGAGTTTGCAATCTTTTAATTTCACTGTGGAACACAGGGCTGGTCTGCAACAAGGTAATGCTGATGGGCTTTCGAGGGTACACTCCCTGATTTCCATGGTCGCTCAAACCCTTGGGTATGAGCTGGGGGGGAGGATATGTGAGCATAAAGGTGGAATAGTGGTTGATGGGAGATACATCAGACCTGATTTGCTAGACAGCAACCAGAGGATTTCTCAGTTAAATGCCCCAGGGAGAGATGTTACAGTTTGCAATATGCATAGCTGATGCTCTGCAAAACATGGTATGGGTCCCTGGGGCGGAGTATTTGGAGAGCAGGGGGGGCCAATGCTCCAACAGCACTAGTTGCTGTATAACAGACCACAGCTTGGATCTGGTTTTTAAGAGTTAGCTAATTGGCACTCACCTGTAGCTACTCAATTAGCAGACAGGCCTTTAAAAGAAGAGAGCAGCCTGCTCCAAGGGGGAGAGGAAAAGACAGCTAGGAGAGGCTGCGCTTATTGCAAAGACATTGCTTTTGTTTGGGAAATTGGTAAGTGGGAAAGCCACCCAATTGCAGATAGCAAGTACTGTCTAGGAAGAGCTCAAGTAAGAGCAAGGGATTTTGTTTGTTTTGTTATTATTTAAAGTACCTGCTTTCAAACTGAATAAAAAAAGGAAAACTGAGCTGAAGGTGTCCTGGACTTTGTATACCCTAGAAGGCTGTGGTTACTGCAAGATCGGTGACAATCCTACCTGTAAAAGAAGTGGTTTGTCACAATATATATATATATATATATATATATATATATATATATATATATATACTTTTAGCATATTTAATAAAAACATTTTTCTTTCATGCATTACTATTCTGTGGCTAGAGACATAAGGGGGTGGGGGTTAAATAAAGACTGGCATATATTACAACAAGACACTGGCCTAAGATCTAAAATATCTGAACAACCTAATATAGTCTATATCAGAGAGCCATAAACATTCGAGACTAGGGTCCCTATTTAATTGTCAAAATCACAATTACTTGAGCCCATAAAAGTTACAGATATTTAATGGGCTACATTTTGCAACTCGCAGTCCATTTGCGAGTTACAGGCTCAAAATCACTGAGGTTCTTAAAAACATAACTTGGTCCTATCTTCTCATTTGATGTTTCAAGCCTGTAAATGTTACCAGTGCTAAATACGCAAAATCCATATTTAATTGCAACAATTCAACAAGCCCGCAATTGCCTTCAAACCCATAAATGGCAAATTCATAAAAAAATGATACAAGTACTAGAAAGAACTGTCAAGTGGGTTAAACACCTGTTTGTAACACTGCAAAAGCAAATATAAACACACTACTGTACTATAAATTACTGGGAAAGCAATGAAATGCATTAGAATTAATTGCACAACAGTCTCAAGCTCGCAAATCTGCAAAATATTTTTTTTTATGTTTTATTTCCGTGTTATATTGATCCCAGGAATCAAGGAGTTATTACATATCAGGCCACCCATATGGACTATAACAGATGATTTATTCATTATTATGGATTTCTACATTTCTTTATTGCGAGTCTGACCGCATATCGGACTTTTAAACACTGTTTACTGTTGGTTCTATCTAAATTGTAACTTACGAGCTTGCTTAATTGAGTATGATCAATACCCTGAAACGCTACATATGGGTTTTGGGTTTGCGTGTTGGGGCTGTGAGACTTTAATTGCGAGTGTGAGCAATTAAATACATCTGTAACTGTAGCAAATTTCTAACTTGCAGACATAAAAGCTGTATGAAGGTAATTACGGCCTTGGAATTAAATTGGGGCCTAGGTACTTCAACTTTCCTGCTTTGCAATGATTACCTTCGGCGCTCATCGTGGGGCTCGCAATGACTGCCTTCTCCCAATTGCGGTGCTCATTGCAAACACGGCGATGAGCGCTGAAGGTGCTTACCGCATGTCTCACAATGAGCGCCTTTGGCGCTCTTTACAAGCCTTTTTCTCCCGCCTACTATATGGGCAGCTCATTGCATGGTTCATTAACCTGCACGTTTTGCCATGTGTCTCTTTCCACCATCTCCCCCCTGTTCCTTCCCTGTGTCTTTCTCCTCTGATTACTTGCGTGGCGCGCACTGACTGATGTTGGTTTTATTTTCAAAGTCCCACGTGCCTTGCTTTATTTGCGTGTATTACTGTCCTCGCCGTCAAGTCCCACGTGCCTGGCTTTGCTCAGCCTCGTTTTCATCCTGTTTCAGATTTTTTTCTTTTTCGTCCGCCATTATTTTCCTTGCTTAGCCGGTTTTCGATTGACAAAAAGCTGCAAATATGGCTCAAATTCGCTTGCAACCTCACTCACAGGCTTTCTGGCTGTCCCCCTGTGCTGTGTGTGAATGTGTTTTTATTTATTATTTTTATATTTTGCTTGTTTTTCTGGGTTTTTGAGTTACGCGATTGAACTAATTTTGGCCGTTAAATTTGCAAACTGCGATCCTTGTGGTCAGGGGCAAGGTGCTATGTTTTTTGGCTCACACAGAGACTGCTAGCCTGCAGTCCAAACGGCAAAGACATCCAAGCTTTGCTTCAGTCTCAGTCTCTTAATTAGTCAACAATTCATTATCACTCTTCCACTTTATACACAGCTTCTTTTAAACATATGCTTGTTGTATTACTCATCTTTAAAGCATAGCTCCAACATAAGAGAGAATAAAGAGAGGGGCAGTTTTAAAAGGGGAAACACTGTCACTGTGAAAATTATATATTATATTTGAATTGAGGACAATATATTAATTAGTTAGCATAGTTAAAAAACATTATAAAACTAAACTTTATCTAAAATGTATCTTTAAATGTTACAAAATAGTGCAAATTTGAATGTGCCTTTGTGATATCATTTGTATTTTAAACTAAAACGTATTTTTATTTATTGCGTTTATGTTTATGTGTATGTGACCTGCATGGAATTTTGAAGTCCTCATAGATGGCATCAGATTGATAAGCTACATTATATGTATCCACTGTGATTAACACTAATTGGATAAAATACAATAATGAATATGTGCTGTTAGATTTAACAGCATATAAACTAAGAATTTTTTGGTCATACAAAAAAACCTGAAACAAAGCAAAATGTGTAGAAGTCCAAGAGGGTCAACACTTTTTATATACACTTGTATATGGAAAGTCGAAACAATGTTTTTTGATAATCCTTTAACAAACAACTAAATCACAAACATTTATTTTTAACTCATCAATATAACATTTTCCATTTACTATCTTAGATTAAAATTTTATTATACTAATCGATAGCCACAAACACAACTGTAGACTATAAATGGTCCACAGGCACAACTTTTTGCATCCTGAGGATAATGCAATGTTTCAGGTGGACAATACTCATTTTGCAGGCAAAAATACATCAACAACTCACCACAGTCTCATCCATTTATGACTGAAGTCATATTATAATATGTCAAAAGATATGTAATATGTGACATTATAATATGGCAAAGCATAATTAATTAAATGTCCCAAACAGCAATACTATGATTCATTGTTTCAGTAAGTACAGACAGATTTAAACTAAATATTACAGAAGTGCCCATTTGCCTTACATACTTTCCCATATGTGTCATCATATTTCAGTAGATCTGAATTTCTATTTGAAGTTGCCCTTCCCCAAGTCATAATAACAGATTACAATGGGCAAAAATGGGCAAGAGATATACAAGACAGCTCTCTAACTGGGATGTTATTCTTGTTTCACTGCCATCTCTACTGACATCTACCTAAAAATGTAAAATAGTTCACAGAGGTATTTTATCACAGTCTCATGGGGATATATTTGATACATTTGATGGGATTACAGATTAAAATATGAGCGGAAATGCCATCATGTTTCACTTGTGAGCCTGCAGGAGGATAGTGTATTTCTGCAGAAAGGTGTATAAGCTGTTCCACAGCTACCAGTAATATAACCTACTAGCGACTTGCCCGTTAAAAAAGACGGCAATGAGATGTGTATGTTTGGAAAGTTGTTTAGTTATTAATATACGTATTTGACACTTGTAAGATTTTAGTTATGATGAAATAAGTAGTATTGTGATATTAAACATGTTTAGTTTCGTTAAATGTTCTCTTGGTGAACAGTAACTGTTAAAGCATTTTGTATTAAAAGTATTAACATTTGAATGTAAGAACAGTTGAACTTTAAACTAATCAGTATTGTAAACTTGAGGTAATGGTTTTTTAACATGCAATTTCTATCTGAAGAATTGTTAACTTCAATATACATTGAATCCAGAGGAAGGCAAACAGTAAAAACTCTTCTTGAAACGTACACAATTTTAACATGAACTTTGTAATATATTTAAGTAAGAAACTTGAAAGTATATTTTTTGAAACTTGAACTTATCTGTGTAAATAAGGAACTTGAAAAAACATTTTTCCAACTTGGAACATAAACAGTAACATAGTGGATTAAGATTTTTTTTTGTGTCAATAATTTTTTTATTGTCACTTATGAGAACACATCATATTTCCATATCTTTAGACTTTCTCTGCCAGGGCTCGCAGGCCCTTTCGTGTTATAAGAGCATAATACATAAAAGACATATTACATTTAAATGTTTCATTTCAAGTTTGTGACATTCACCACCTCTTTTTCCTTTTTCTGTTCCCCTTTTCCTAATTTTTCCCAACTAACCAAATTAGTCTTTGGAGCCTTCGTGTTCATGCACTTTTATTCACAGTCCTTGTACTCCTTGGATTATCAGTTCCCCCCTTGTCTCCTTCCACACCTACCCCATTAAAACCAGTTAAAACTTAAAATAAACATACAACTTCAATTCAACTGTTGGCAGCTATTAATCATCCTAGGGAGTCCGACTTCTTCCCTCCCATTTCGATTTCCCTTCTGTAGTCTTACCTCTCTGGTGCAAAGAATTCTTGGGTACATCCCCCGGTCCAGCTTCCCCGTCCATATTCTCTCCTTCCCCCCCGGGACGGCTTCACGCCTCAAGCTATCTTTTTTGTTCTTGATATGTGACCCAGGGTCCCCATATTATCAAAAACATGTCCATAGTATCTGCTAATGTGTGAGATATTCTTTCATATAGCATAATTTGACTTAGTTTATTGGCTATCTCTAATGGCTCTAAATATTCTGCTTTCTATCTCTTAGCTATGCAATTTTTAGTTGCTAAACATATAAATTGCATCATTTTGTTTTGGGTAGCCGTTAAGGCCTTCATGCCCAAGCCCAGCAAACATATCTCCATCTGGGCCTGCAGATACGTTTGAAAGATATGGGATGCAAGACGTGCACATTCCTGCCACATCTTCTGGGCTTTGGATCACGTCCACCACATATGAATGAACGTGCCTCTTAAGTTACAGCCTCTATAGCAATTAGGATTCTGCCCCCCCTCCATTTTGCAATCCCGTCTGGGGTTATATAGGCCCTATGCAAAAAATTTATAGACGTCTCTAACTTGTAAGTTCTATCCAGGATTTTTTCCACTGGGTTAATTCCCAGGTGCTTCCCATATCCTTCTCCCATTCTTTCATAAATTTGTCCTTGGGTTCTATTTTTGGTTTATTAAATTCTGCATAAAGCATGCCTAGTATTCCTCTTGTTAAGGGCGCTGTACTGCATAGTTTCGAGAACCAAGTATATTTCGGGATACCCAATTGTTTGATCAAAGAATTCGCTAGATGACTAATCCTGCAAAAATTGTAATGTTCCTCCAGTGGAAGATTGTATTTATCCCTCAGTTGCACATAGGAGAGAGAGACCCCTTCTGCCACCCAGTTCTGCCTAAGTCTCTTGACGTCCACCATTCCCTAGAATGTTCAGATAATGGAGTCTGGAACTCCGGGTGTGGTATCAGGGGAGCCAAGGGGAAGAACTGACCTAGAATCCCATGGTGTGTCTGAGCCCATTTGCAGCACTGCAGCGACAATCTGATTATCGGGTTTTGCGGCCTTCTCAGCGCCGCCAGTGGATCTTTTAGCCAAATGACTTGATCCCATGTGTAGGGTTGTAATTCCTGGTCTTCTATGTAGAACCAACCTGGTTTATGGTCCCGGGAATGAATCCTAGGAATGATTGCTAATTGGGCTACACGATAATACTGTATAAGATTAGGGCATGATAGGCCACCCCAACTCTTATGTCTAGTCATTATCTGTTTCGTATTCTATGCGGTCTATATTGCCAAATGTATTGGAAAATTGCTTTTTGGAATTGTCTTAACTCCTTTTCCGGGCATCTAACCGGTAGGGACCGGAACAAATAGAGAATTCTTGGTAACAGGTTCATTTTTACAGAATGTATCCATCCTGACCAAGATAGTTTGCGTTTGGACCATGAGTTCATGTCATTCTTTAATTGTTTGATAAGAGGTTCATAGTTAAATTTGTAAAGGTCCCCCAAGTTTTTTTGTAAGATTGATCCCTAGATACCTAATATGGGTCTTTGGCCATGTAAACAGATACTTTTCTCTCTAAAATGTCTCCTCTTCCTGGGTTAGGTTCACCGCTAGTACCTCTGTTTTGGTCGCGTTTAATTTAAGACCTGATATCAAACCAAAACTGTGGAGTATTTCAAATAAAGCCGGAATCGATGTTACGGGGTTTGTGAGTGTACATAACACATCATCCGCAAACCAACTGCTTTTAAGTTGTGTTGGGCCAGCCTGCATTCCCCTTATCTGAGTAGATGTCCTAATTTTCTGGGCCAGCGGCTCCACTACCAAGGCAAATAGTAGAGGAGAGAGTGGGAATCCTTGTCTAGTGCCCCTCTGTATATCTATAGTTTCATTATTCGGACCCAACAATTTGATTCGCGCCCTTGGCTTCTGATAAAGTGTTTTAAGCAAGTTTATAAAAGTGTCTGTGAAACCAAATTTTGCCGGCACCTCCCATAAGTAGGGCCACTCTACAGTGTCAAAGGCCTTTTCTATATCAAGGGCCAACATGCATAAGGTAGAATGTTGTTGCTAGGCCATATAGATTAGATTAGCTACCTTGCGGATATTGTCCCCCGGCTGCCTGTGGGGAATGAAGCCTACCTGGTCTTGGTGGACCAACTTGGGGAGAAATCTTGCTACTCCGTTGGCTATAATCTTTGTCAAAATTTTTAAATCAATGTTAACTAATGAAATGGGTCTAAAATTTTTCACTTCTAATTTATCTTTACCCTCTTTTGGAAAAAAGACCAATTCGGCTTGGTTAAATTCCACTGGGATTGATTTGCCCTCGAGAATATAGTTAAAGAATGTAGTTAAGTGTAGGGTTAGCGTGTGAGAAAAAGTCTTATAATATTGTGCCGTAAATCCATCCGTTCCAGGGGACTTGC
The DNA here is from genome assembly GCA_027410445.1 of Discoglossus pictus. Classification (NCBI taxonomy): domain Eukaryota; kingdom Metazoa; phylum Chordata; class Amphibia; order Anura; family Alytidae; genus Discoglossus; species Discoglossus pictus. Next base: position 154,560,549 of record CM050163.1, on the reverse strand, counting down.
CCACCTTCGCCTCCTGTATAACCTGTTTCACCTCCTCTAGTGAGATTGTCCTCCTCTGTCAAACTGGGGAGGTCACATGAATGTAAAAAGTCCCTTATGGGGGCTTCTCCTGTTGAGCCTTAGGAGGTATACAGCTTGCTAAAAAAGTTTTTAAACACTTCCTGAATTTTTGTCGTCGGATTTTGTTGGTTCATCCTTTCTAGCGTCGTAAGTTTTTCCTTCGCAATCCTTTCTTTTTGGCTTTGTTGTTTTTTATGTTGGGCTGCGATTTGAATACATGTCCCTCTAATGCATGCTTTATGAGCCAGCCACACCCAGTCTGGAGTTATACCTCCAGTCATATTTTCTGTAAAGTATGAGTCCAAAGCCGTCGCTACTCGATCGCTCAGATGAGGTTGGGTTAATAGCATTTCGTTCAGTCTCCATCCCCTTGCGCCCCCCAGGACCCCCCCCCCCCCAGCTGAACTGTGAGGCGTACATAAGAATGGTCTGACCAAGGGCACGGGTGTATCTCTACCCCTTCAGTTTGATAAATTAGGTTTGTCCCCAATAGGAATGTATCTATTCTCGAATAAGTCTGCTGTACCTGGGAGAAAAATGTATATTCCCTGTCCATAAGGTGGCTCTCTCTCCATATATCTGTCATCTGCAATCTCCTAAATTGGGTTTGTATTAGGTCCAATTTTTTGGAAAACTTGTCTCCCGAATATGTCCTTGAACGATCCAGTGCAGGCTTAATCACTAAATTCAAGTACCCCCTAAGATGATGTGAGTCCCTAGGTAACGAAGTAGTCGCAAGAGACAATTATGAGGGGATGAGTTTGTAGAGTATAATGATATAAGTGTAATTCTGGTATCATGTATTGTGCCTGTCAATATAACAAAATTCCCTTCTGGGTCAATTTTCTTGTTACTAAGAATAAAGGGGAAATCCTTGTTCAGCAGGATAGCCGCTCCCGCATTTCTTGAAGCCTGTGTGGTAGCATATATGTTAGGATAATTTCTATGCATATACTTAGGAACACTATTCAGCTTGAAATGAGTTTCCTGGAGGACAATGGCTGCCGAATTATGGATTTTATATGTTAGGAAGGCTTTCCTCCTCTTGAAGGGTGAATTGAACCCCCTGACGTTGTGAGTTATGAATGTGTATCCTACTCTAGCCATCCGTCCCGGGGAAAGGATAGAGCATAAAAATAGTACTCACTTTTAAATCAGGTGGTCCATGGACCATCGAAGAAGCTGGCCCAAGGAAGACCCTTCCTCCTGTACCTTTGAGTTGTAGATATCATTTTTTTGTTACTGCCAAAAAAGTAAATAACCAGAAAATAACACAAACATTTTCAACTAAACTGAAACTTTCTGTGTGTCTTAGGACACCCGTGCTCATTCTCCACCATCTTTGAAGATGTGTCTTTGCAAGTCTGGCCTGAGGAGGGAGAACCTTCCCCGTCTCCGCCATGCCAGTACGAGGAGTGCACAATAGGTGGAACTACACTAAATTGCTGTGTTATCCACCCCTTAACGTCCTTTGTTTGCTCTGCTGCATGGTCCCACCTTTTGGTCTTTCCCACTGCCCCTGCCCTTTTCCTCAGCTAGTTTCCCCCCTTCTATGGTAGCTTCTCATGCTCTCACCCCTCTGCTATTTATTTCAATCCCTCTTGTTACTAAAAGTGTTGTCTGTATGGTATACCCCCATAACTGTTTAGGAATCTATTAGCAAGGGAACCCCTTTATCCTTCCCCGCTACCCTTTGGTAAAGATTTCTGTTGTCCTCATCTCTCTTTCCTTGTATTCCTCTAACCTTGGGAAATTTATTGTTCTAACTAGATTAAAAAAATGTATGTCCCTTAATGTGTCCCTTCTTCGTATCCCTGTCTTTATTTTGTCTTATACTCAAGGGGAAATGGGAATTGCTATTTTCAACTCCAGCAGGGCCTCCAAGTCCTATTCTTTGTTTCCGTTATATATTAGGTTCAGTTTTTCTTTTTTTTTCTTTTTTTCTTATCCCAACAATTCCAGTTTTTTACAAGGCCTTACAAGACATATCATTTACCTTTCCCTTCGTTAAGCATGAAATCCCTTCACCCCTTGCTTATAGTCCTTACTCTGTTAAACCGTAGAGATACATTTATTTCTATTAATTTAAACTTCTCTCTATCATTTCTACCCTCCCAAATTCTAATTCTAGAGAATATGCTGTTTTCCCTAAATATTTTTTGTACCCTTAACCCCATTGACTAGATCCTTTAGGTTAAAGTCTCTATATCTTTAATAGTCCATGAATCGGGAGTATAAAGTCCTTTTGTCTTCTTCAAACAGTCCAAATTCCCTATTCCAGGGTCTGGCCAGTTCAAGATCTCCCTTGAACTGGCTATGGTCCCTTTTTTGCGCCTTTGCGGGAGTGGAGTGTCTTGCCAATGCCTCTTTGGGCTCCTTCGTGGAGTGTTTTGTTGCGGCAAGGCTTGTTCCATTGCCGTGATCAAATCCAAGTTTTGTAGTATTTGCATACACTCTTCTAGTGTTTTGAGAGAATAAAAAGTTCCTTTCACCTGAAACAAAAGTACAAAGGGGAATCCCCATCTGTATGCAATCTTGTGTTGTTGTAAAACTGTCAGGGCCGGCCTCATTTGTCTTCTTTTCAAGAGGGTGTTGGGAGACAAATCTGCATATACTTGTAGTACGGAGCCATCTGGTCCTTTGATTTCTTTGCATTTTCTTGCAGCTCCCAATATGGCATCTCTGGCCCTCTGGCGTAATAGACGTATGATCACATATTTGGGAAAATTAGGAGCTGATGATGCCCCCAGGGCTCTATGCGCCCTCTCAATTTCCCAGTCCGCCTCTGGCAACGTTGGGGTCAGATAATTAAATGTGGCCTGGATATAAGGCATGAGGTCCGTCACTGCTCTGGGTATTCCCCTCAGTCTCAAATTATGTCTTCGGCTCCGGTTATCCATGTCCTCTAGTTTCTCTGCCATTTCTGCTATTTGCGAGGAGTGTTCTGTTATAGCTGATCCCATCTGGTGCTGAGCTTCTCCAATATCATCCACCAGAGTTTCTAAGAGATGGGTCCTTTGGCCCAGGTCATGAATCTCTTTTTTAAGCTCATTCTTGACTTTGTCTAATTTACTTTGCATAAGATCAGCTATCTGTGCCATGGACTTTGCTGAGATGTCCATTGAGGTATTACCAGTTTGTTCCATCTCCAATTCAGGAGGTCCTGATTCTGCTGGGCTATTATCTGGGGCTTGTTTTTGATTGGCCATGGATATTTGGAAGTGGTCTTTAATATCTTTGGAGGGTTCTGACCGTTTGGGCTTAACCATGTTTCCGGCCCAGAGGTTGGTCTGTATAATCGGTGTCATAATTCTATAATTCTATTTATATCTGAATACAGTGCTTTGGCAAGCAGCCTTGTGCTTTGGCAAGACGGCCTTGATAGTGGGGCAACCACAGTGTAGGATTCCTATTATTTACTTTTCCCACATTATGTAGAAATTCTGGGCTTCTGTCTGGGTCATGAGATAATGGTACATTTGTAGAGTTAGTAGGTGGGACCCGGGCTTGCAGCGGTGTTTTAAGCCATGTTTATGATCGCCTCGGCCTCCTTCTCCTCTCTACTGCACCCTTTCATTAGGACCAGGTTTCTTTTTAACAGCCCTTGATTGTTACAATACAGTTTTGCAGAGGTTTATGTCCCCAGGCTGTGAGCAGTATCTCTACTGGTTGTGTGTTTTTTTTATTTTATTTTTTCACTGAATGCCTGTGTAATGGCAACTTATATGGTGTCTTTATGGCTTGTGTGTAACAGTGCCTGCCCTCTTTCCTCCTCTAGGTCTAGACTATTTACATTTATTTATATATCCAGGTCTCTGGTATTATACAGTTCTTGTGCCCAGGGTGAGTCAAAATGGCTCCACAATGAGGCCTATTTCTCCATTCCAAAGTATGTAAAATGGCCGTCGCTTCAGCCGCATGTGAGCCCCTGGGCAGACCCTTTTAGCTTGTATGGCGGATGACAGCAGCGTCCTAGCAGATCTTTCACTTCTGCTACTGTCAGACCTCAGAGTCAGCGTCTCACCACCTCTACACTCCCTAGCAGGCTGACCTGCTTTGTGTACTCACGCTTCCCTCTCTCGGTTGGGGATTCACCACTCCACTTCTCCTGCAGGTAGTTGTGGACTTGAGGTGTCCCAGGCTCCTCTTATCCGATGTTAGGGAGATTAGCCAGCGCAGGGGAACACAGGGAGTCTCTCTGTTGAGGGCCAGATGCGGTAGGCCTTAGCCACGGGCTGTATAGTTCTCACACCCTGTTTGTAATTTTGGTATCTAATTGATCCTTTCTTGTTCCTTAATCATTGTGTCCTATTTTTCAGGGGTTTGTTCCCCAAAATTGGGATATTTTCCCCTATTTTATAGGTGTAAGGTGCAGAGCTGCAGTGGAACATGCCTGCCTGCTCTGAAAGTTTGACACGCCCCCAACGTGAATTAAGATTTTAACATAATTTAGTATTAAAAGTATTAACAGTTGAATGTAAAAACAATTGAACTTTAAATTAATCAGTATTCTAAACTTGAGGTAATGGTTTTTTAACATGCAATTTCTATCTGAAGAATTGTTAACTTGAATATACATTGAATCCAGAGGAAGGCAAACAGTAAAAACCCTCCTTGAAACGTACCCAATTTTAACATGAACTTTGTAATATATTTAAGTAAGAAACTTGACATTATATTTTTTTAAGCTTGAACTTTCTTATCTGTGTAACTAAGGAACTTGAAAAAACATTTTTCCAACTTGGAACATTATAAACAGTAACATAGTGAATTAAGATGTTAATATAATTTAGTATTAAAAGTATGAACAGTTGAATGTAAAAATAACTGAACTTTAAATTAATCAGTATTGTAAACTTGAGGTAATGTTTTTTTAACATGCAATTTCTATCTAAAGAATTGTTAACTTCAATATACATTGAATCCAGAGGAAGGCAAACAGTAAAAACCCTCCTTGAAACATACCCAATTTAAACATGAACTTTGTAATATATTTAAGTAAGAAACTTGACATTATATTTTTTGAAACTTGAACTTTCTTATATGTGTAACTAAGGAACTTGAAAAAAACATTTTTAGTACTTGGAACATTATAAACAGTAATATAGTGAATTAAGATTTTAACATAATTTTGTATTAAAAGTATTAACATTTGAATGTAAAAACAGTTGAACTTTAAATTTATCAGTATTGTAAACTTGAGGTAATGTTTTTTTAACATGCAATTTCTATCTAAAGAATTGTTAACTACAATATACATTGAATCCAGAGGAAGGCAAACAGTAACAACCCTCCTTGAAAAGTACCCAATTTTAACAGGAACTTTGTAATATATATAAGTAAGAAACGTGACATTATATTTTTTGAAACATGAACTTTCTTATATGTGTAACTAAGGAACTTGAAAAAACACTTTTCCAACTTGGAACATTATAAACAGTAACATAGTGAATTAAGATTTTAACATAATTTTGAATTAAAAGTATTAACATTTGAATGTAAAAACAGTTGAACTTTAAATTAATGAGTATTGTAAACTTAAGGTAATGTTTTTTTAACTGAAGAATTGTTAACTTAAATATACATTGAATCCAGAGGAAGGCAAACAGTAAAAACCCTACTTGAAACGTACCAAATTAAATGAATTCCTTCCTGACCCCATGAACTGTTGATAAGATTACTACCTGGATTAATGTTTAACATAACAGACAATATTTACATTGTGACTTAAAACGTTGTTGAGCTCTTAACATGAACTTTGTAATATGTTGAAGTAAAGAACTTGAAAGTATATTTTTTTAAACTTGAAGTTTCTTATCAGTCTAAGTAATGAACTTGGAAATATTGTTTTCGAACTTATAACATTAAAAAAACACTAACATAGTTAATTAAAATTTTAACATAATTTGTAAAAATAATGCAAGGCAAGTGTTTTGTGAGGCTAATCATCCATAAACAGTACTTCCATTAATTATGACTTAATTGTTTATTGTTTTCTATTTTTCAATGCTTTTAAAAATTTTTACATGGGTTTTATTTCTTTAGTGAAAAGTTATAGTACTTCATAGTAGACAATGTTTTTAGTAAAAATATGTCCATCTTCTAATAAATCACCTTGACTTTCATTCTTTTCAATGTAAACTTTAATAGCCTGTGGATTTTTGCACCGTGATAACGCAACGTACAATTGTCCATGTGCAAATACTGGTTCTTGTAAGAAAATACCCACAGATTTGAACGTTTGTCCTAGTGATTTATTAATGGTCATGGCCAATGCCATAATGATGGGAAATTGTCTTCTTTGAAGTATAAAAGGGAGACTACTTTCAATTGGTGCTAAATCAATTCTTGGTATGAAAACTCTCTCTCCTTTATGGGTACCATTTAAAATGTCAGCATCTATAAAATGGTCCTTTAATTGTGGAACAATTAATCTTGTCCCATTGCATAGGCCTTTTTTGGGGTTCATATTTCGCAGTAACATGACAATTGCACCTTTCTTTAGCTGCAAAATATGTGGTGGCATTCCAGAAGGAGTTAGTGAGTTTATGAATTCAGTGGAAAAGTTTGCCTGACTTTGTAATCACCAAGTACAGAATCAGCACTGTGATAATTTCTTTGTTGTGTATTCATTTTTTTTAAGATTTCATTATTGAGGATTAATGCACCGTTATTTTTACACGTTAGTATGACTTGGTTGGCAAGCTCTGAATATTCCTGGTTTTTTATGCTACCTTCAAATATAGCCAATATAATATCTTGGTGACAAATCATATGAGGTTGGATCTCCACAGTTACCTCGGGTAAATGTGTTATTTTTTCTGTTCTGCCTTCTCCAATTTTAATAAGCCTCTCATTGAAATCAGTTTGGCCTTCTGATCTCATGTTTTGTTGCAGTTGAAGATGGGTAAAATGTTTCCATAGTGTGCTTGACTTTATACACTATGGATAATGTCAGTTCGATTTCCATGACTACGACAGGTAATGTTTGATTAAAATCGCCAACTAACAACATTACCTTTCCACCAAATGGAAAAGTATTATCCATGACTTCAAGAAGCAAACGGTCAATACATTGGAGGGCATAGCATGACATCATTGTGGCCTCATCTATTATAATTAATTTACTTTTTTTCAATTTCTTTGCTTGTAATGATGTCATGCGAATATCTGACACAGAAGTTTCTAAAATAGGCACTGGCAGTTTAAAGCCACTATGTACAGTTCTTCCACCTTCTAACTAAAGTGCAGCAATTCCAGTAGTGGCAAACGGCAGTGCTATTTGACCTTGTGCTCGTACAGAACTCATTAATAAATTATATAAATACGTTTTTCCTGATCCGCCAGGTCCATCAAGATAGAAATAACGCTCTGTTACCATGTCATCATCTATTGCATTTTTAATGGCATTAAATGCTTGAAATTGTAACGTATTTAAAGTTGAAAGTCTTTCATCTGTTCTTTCTACTTGTAATTGAATGTCATAGTCTTCAAAGTTTATGTTATCTCTAAGACCTGGATCAGGCAAATTAAAACTTGCACAACTTAATCCATGAGTTAAAAATATGTCTTGGATTTCCATTAACGCTTTTAAGTGTGCAATGGTTTCATTGTATCGTCGCATAAAGTCTTCAGCCATATTACTTTTAAATGTCTCCCACAAAGCTAATGCATTTGGAGCATTTGAGAAGATACAAATAAATGCAAATTGTTCTATCATCTGCCGTGGCATTTGACATTGTACTGCTTCTTCTAAACATCTTTCCCACTCTGTATAATCAGCTAGTAAGTTTCTATGTCTTGCAGCTAAATGGAAGGATTCATATACTATGGGCCTCCTTCTATTATCGGCCGTAAAATGGCCGCAAGGCTGCGATTCCTTGCAGGGGTTCCGTTACCTTGCAATTCAATTATACGGCCCCGCAAGGATCTCCTCTTACGGCCGGCCGTATATCTTACAACCGGCCGTAAGCTCAGAAATCTTTAAAGTCAAAAATAAATTCAAGACAGCACTGTAAAGCTCTGTAAATGCTAGGGATCATATTGGGGGACATGAGGATTAATAGTAACCCACTCTCAAGCTTGCACATCAGCCCAAATCCGAGTTTACATTAACTGTTTATTTTCCGGCCGCAGCGTGGCTGGGTCTGAGGTGTTCCAAGCACTCTAGACTTTTTACATGGATATTTGACATATATAAATTATTATTTTTTTTACGGATTTGAGTATAGGGGAATGTTGTGCTATTTTTGCTAACACCTACTATCACTTTATAGTCTCCTCAGAGTGCAGGATGGCTTTATTTGGGCTATATTATGTGCTTAATTGGTGCTAGTGAGACCTTTTTCCTGCAATTAAGCTGCGGCTCAGTTTTAGCCTTGCAGAGAGGTTTCCCGGAGCAATTGAATAGCAAACAGGATTTTCTTGTGGCCGAAACTCTTGCGGCCGTTTTTAGATCAAAGGCTTTCCTCCGGCGCGTGCGGCCCTCAAGGGATAGCAAGGCGCCGGCCGCAGCCTGCCGGAATCCCCGGCCGGAGGGGAATAGAATAGCCGAATAGCTTGTGGCCGGTCCTTGCGGCCCAGCATCTCTTACGGCCGATAATAGAATGAGGCCCTATTAACAGTTCTTAAGTGTTCAAAACTTTGTGCTCCAGGAACATTTAGAAGTAATATCCATAAGCAAAAACGTTCAACATCTCTTGGACTGACTGTGTAAATTCTTGGGATTATTTTATTTCCTCTGCTTTTTCTAGGTCTCCATAATCCATTCACAAAAACATAGTGATATGGAATTTTAGTATATAAACATTTTTTTGCTTGTGAATCTGTGGAATTTAATTCAAACCATGCAGTTAGTGTAGTGTGACAAAGTTCACTTTGGGCCAATGCATTACTTTCATTTCCAGCATGAAAATACAGGAAGTGCAGAATTATTAGGCAAGTTGTGTTTTTGAGGATTAATTTTATTAATGAACAACAACCATGTTCTCAATGAACCCAAAAAACTCATTAATATCAAAGCTGAATATTTTTGGAAGTAGTTTTTAGTTTGTTTTTAGTTTTAGCTATTTTAGGGGGATATCTGTGTGTGGAGGTGACTATTACTGTGCATAATTATTAGGCAACTTAACAAAAAACAAATATATACCCATTTCAATTATTTATTTTTACCAGTGAAACCAATATAACATCTCAATATTCACAAATATACATTTCTGACATTCAAAAACAAAACAAAAACAAATCAGTGACCAATATAGCCACCTTTCTTTGCAAGGACACTTAAAAGCCTGCCATCCATGGATTCTGTCAGTGTTTTGATCTGTTCACCATCAACATTGCGTGCAGCAGCAACCACAGCCTCCCAGACACTGTTTAGAGAGGTGTACTGTTTTCCCTCCTTGTAAATCTCACATTTGATGATGGACCACAGGTTCTCAATGGGGTTCAGATCAGGTGAACAAGGAGGCCATGTCATTAGATTTTCTTCTTTTATACCCTTTCTTGCCAGCCAAGCTGTGGAGTACTTGGACGCGTGTGATGGAGCATTGTCCTGCATGAAAATCATGTTTTTCTTGAAGGATGCAGACTTCTTCCTGTACCACTGCTTGAAGAAAGTGTCTTCCAGGAACTGGCAGTAGGACTGGGAGTTGAGCTTGACTCCATCCTCAACCCGAAAAGGCCCCACAAGCCCCACAAGCTCATCTTTGATGATACCAGCCCAAACCAGTACTCCACCTCCACCTTGCTGGCCTCTGAGTCGGACTGGAGCTCTCTACCCTTTACCAATCCAGCCACGGGCCCATCCATCTGGCCCATCAAGACTCACTCTCATTTCATCAGTCCATTAAACCTTAGAAAAATCAGTCTTGAGATATTTCTTGGCCCAGTCTTGACGTTTCAGCTTGTGTGTCTTGTTCAGTGGTGGTCGTCTTTCAGCCTTTCTTACCTTGGCCATGTCTCTGAGTATTGCACACCTTGTGCTTTTGGGCACTCCAGTGATGTTGCAGCTCTGAAATATGGCCAAACTGGTGGCAAGTGGCATTGTGGCAGCTGCACGCTTGACTTTTCTCAGTTCATGGGCAGTTATTTTGCGCCTTGGTTTTTCCACACGCTTCTTGCGACCCTGTTGACTATTTTGAATGAAACGCTTGATTGTTCGATGATCACGCTTCAGAAGCTTTGCCATTTTAAGAGTGCTGCATCCCTCTGCAAGATATCTCACTATTTTTGACTTTTCTGAGCCTGTCAAGTCCTTCTTTTGACCCATTTTGCCAAAGGAAAGGAAGTTGCCTAATAATTATGCACACCTGATATAGGGTGTTGATGTCATTAGACCACACCCCTTCTCTTTACAGATCTATATACTGCATGTGATCTATCATGCATTTCAAATTTTAAAAGCCGACACATAGCTTCTGGCGCACTGACATAGCGAGCATTTACATGAGATGCAAGTCCATCATGTACTAACTCACTACTTTCGGGGTTGTCTGCACTTTTGACGACTACAGTAGCTGCATCATAGCCTTTTTAAATATATTTGCAGACATATTTAATGGATTTGATGGAAGTGCAGGCTTCTACATTTATATGGGTGTTATACTTCATGGGTAAATGTGGATTGTAGGGTACTAAATATCTATTGTCAACTTTTTTTGCCACGAATAATGGCACTATCTCCTTCTCTTCTTTTATAAAGTGGATAGCCATCACAATTGGCATAGGTTTTGTCTCTATAATCTTTTGGAAAATCTTTGGAACATTTATTATTTTCCATACATGTTGATTGTGGATTAAGCTCACCACAGGGTCCATGAATCATGCGATGAGTAACAATCTCAATAGTTTACCATATCGTTCTGGATCTGGTAGTTCAGCAACAATGACTGCATCCACTTTGTCAGAAGTGTATCTGTCAGAAGAAGTGTATTTGTCAGAAGAAGTATCTAATTTATCTTTTTCTTGAAGTATTATCAGAAGATGTGCATGTGGAAGGCCTCTTTTTTTTAATTCAATGGTATATACATAAGCAAGACATTTGCTAAATAAGTGACTTATAGTGATGTCACGTATTAATTAATTTAATTTAATCTTAAAAACTCTGGCTACTAAATCTGGTCTATCGGAAGCACTTTGGCCAAGAAGTAAATTTTGTGTATTTTCTGGCCATTGGGGATTACATGAAATGTAAGAAATAAATCGTGTTTGCCAAATTTGGTGACCATAGCCATAGCATCATTGTATCTTTCTCTCATATTTTGAGGAGATCCTTGAAAGGAAGATGGTAAAATGATGGCTTTGCCAGCTGTCATGTCTCTGCTTGTAGCCACCTCAGCAACATAGTCCATTAGTCCAGAATATTGTTCTACACGTAGTTTATCTTGTTGATATTTTATAAAGTTCAGATTATTGGCCTCAACTTGCAAATAGGAATCAATAATCCATTGTTGTGTTAGTTTTCCACCACATAAAATTGGATTAAATGTATTTTGAATGGCAATTTGAGCTACTTTAAATTCAAGCATAGAAACATTATTTCGGATTCTGGCTTTATCATTTGGGTAACTGGGAAGTGTTAATTTTGGTTGCCAACCTGCCTCTCCGTGTGGGAAAAAAAGGGGATATGTCATTGGATCTAAATTTGGACTTAAGATACTCATATTAATGAATGGTTGCTCCTCATTTCTGGGATATATTCTAATGTCTCTTTGAAATGGTGTTTCTCCTACATATTTTTGAAACACCATTGCAACCTCATTTGATGTTGGAAAGTTATAACGACATTTATCAGTATGTCTGTCTCTTTTAAGCACCATATTGACCTTTGGCATTGGTAATTGATGTCTTTGTGCATGAAGTTGTTGTTCATTTTCTACTACTGCCAATTTTTTATAAGCTTTACTGTAGGGGTTATTGTCCATAATGTTATTTAGCTCTACAAAAACACTGGATAAGCATTTTTTATTTTCTTCCAGCTGCATGCGTTGGTCAACATCTTCCATTGTATCTAGGACATATAGTTGAGCGAATTTTCTTTGCTCTCCTTCGTCTGGATGTAAATGTGAAGTCCGATGATAAATTTGGCCTTGGACTTTAAAACAGTAAGGACCATGTCCTGGTACATTAGCAGCTAATGTTGCCCCCATAGATGCAAAGGATATGGCACTATTGTAGGATCTTATGTTTGTCTTAACATTTTTGTAGTTTGGAAAAGTAGGTTCAGTCATAATGTTTTGTAAATAGATTGGAAATTATTTTCTTTCTGGTAGTTTAAACTTGCCTTTTTGACAGCAACTAATAAATTGGCCACCTCTGGGTCTCTCCTGTTTAAAATAATAAGCCTCACAAAACTGACATTGAGTATTCATGTCCCCACAACTATGAACCTCTACTGCTAAAGACTTGAGTAAAGGACAATTTGCAAAGCATATAGCAGTTTGACTTTCATATTCATCAGATGAAATGTCATGTGATGTTTCAACAACAGGTTCTAAATGCTTTGTTTTTTTGTGTGGCTTTTCTTGGTATATCTTTTATTGATTTAGGTAAAATGTCATGTAATGTTTCAGGAACAGGTTCTAAATGCTTGTTTTTTTTGGTGGCTTTTTTTGGCATTTCTTTAATTTTTTCAGGTAAAATGTGATCTGATGTTTGAGGAACAGGTTCTAAATGCTTTATTTGCTTAGTAGCTATTTTTGGCGTATCTTTAATTTTTGCAGCTGATAGTCTTTTGCTTGCTAGTCCTTTGCGTTCTTTTTCTCGTTGAATTTCTTTCTCCTCTGGTGTCTGCTGGTCGGCCCATCTCTCTTGTCTTTCTCTAGTTTGATGTCTTTTCTTTTCTTGTTTGCTCTCGTTAGTAGCCATGTTAATCTGTAAAAGAAAATAATTTATAATTAGTTTAGTTTGAGATGTTAAGTTTGTTTTTTTACATTTTTTATTAGCAACAGTTTGTTTATATGTGCTTGTAGTTTATTGTAGTGGTAGTTTCTTTTTATTGCTAAATAAGTGTATTTTATTTTTTTGGTCTTAATTTCTGTGGTACGTTGTAATTTTTGCCTTACATGAATAGCACAGGGAAGAAATTGACACTATACCTTCTTCTACATGTAGTAGGTAATTAAAATTTATATTTTAGTTGTTTTGTCAATTTATTTTGTTGTTGTACTTTTAACTTACAGGCATAGTAGAGGGCAAAAATTAGTCTTTGTAATTTTTACTAAAGGGGATTGTCATAATAGTATTTTGATATTTTATTTAAAAGCTTATATGTTCGGTCAATGATTTTGTTTTTCTGGGGGTGTTTGTACTATTTGTTGTAGTATTCTATTTTATGTGTGTGTTTAGGTTTTATGCTTAATATTGTACATTCCGACTGGTAATTTAGAATGACAAATTTTATTTAGTCTATGTTTTGAGACTTTTGTGGACTATGCTGTTTTATTGGTTGTTGGTCCTCCGTTGAAAGTCTTCGTCCGATGGTCTTTCACGCAGTGTCTATTGTAAAAGAGAAATGAAAATGTTATTTGATTTGAATGTATTTGTAATGAATAACATATTTCATTATTTTGGTCTATTGTATCTGTTATGGTGAATTTTGCTGCTATGCTGTTTTTTGTGCAACCTATTAAAAATACTTTAATTGTATTTGTATATTCCAGTTATCCTTTTTTTATACTTTAATTATTAATGTTTTTCATATTTTGGATATGATTGCAATGTTTTTAGCATTATCCTGTTTTGTGTCCACCACTTTTGCTATGCTAATTTAGACTTCTTTGTAAGGCTTATAGCTTCTTAAACATTAAAGAAGAATATTAATTTACTTTGCTATGTGTTTGTGTGATTTTAGATACAATCCTATTTTGTGTCTACCATATGTTGCATACTTTATTTGCTTAATTCATCTTTTTTATGAAGGTTAAATGTTTTTCCTATTTTGGATATGATGGCTATGTTTTTAGCGTTATGTTATTTTGTGTCCATCTCTTTTGGTATGCTTATTTAGGCTTCTTCGTAAGGCTTATAGCTTCTTAAACATTAAAGAAGAATATTAATTTACTATGCTATGTGTTTGTGTGATTTTTGGTACAATCCTATTTTGTGTCCCTCATATGTTGCATACTTTATTTGCTTAATTAATCTTTTTTATGAGGATTAAATGTTGTTGTACATTGAAAATGAATGTTTTTCCTATTTTGGATATAATGGCTATGGGCCTCATTCTATTAGCGGCCGTAAATCGGCCGTAAGGCTGCGATTCCTTGCGGGGGTTCAGTTAACTTGCGATTCTATTATACGGCCCCGCAAGGATCTCCTTTTACGGCCGGCCGCATATCTTGGAACCGGCCGTAATCTCAGAAACATAAAAACTCAAAAATAAATTCAAGCCTGCACTGTACAGCTCTGTAAATGCTAGGGATCATATTGGGGGACATGAGGATTAAAAGTAACCCACTCTCAAGATTGCACATCTGCCCAAACCCGAGTTCAAATTAACTGTTTATTTTCCGGCTGCGGCGTGGGTGTGTCTGAGGTGCTCCAAGCACTCTGGACTTTTTACATGGATATTTTACGGATATTAAAAATAAAATATTTTACGGATTTGAGTACAGGATAATTATGTGCTATTTTTTCTAACACCTAAAATCCCTTTAAAGTCTTCGCAAAGTGCAGGATGGCTTTATTTAAGCTATTTTATGTGCTTAATTGGTGCTAGCGAGACCTCTTTCCTGCAAGTAAGCTGCGGCTCGCTTTTAGCCTTGCAGAGAGGTTTCCCGGAGGAATTGAATTGCAAAACTCTTGCGGCCGTTTTAGATCAAAGGCTTTCCTCTGGCGCGAGCGGCCGCAAGAGATAGCAAGGCACCGGCCGCAAGCCTGCCGGAGCCTCCGGCCGTAAGGGAATAGAATAGCCAAAAAGCTTGCGGCCGGTCCTTGCGGCCCCGCAACGGCTGCGGCCGCTAATAGAATGAGGCCCTATGTTTTTAGCATTATCCTATTTTGTGTCCACCACTTTTGGTATGCTTATTTAGGCTTCTTTGTAAGGCTTATAGGTTCTTAAACATTAAGAAATAATATTAATTTACTTTGCTATGTATTTGTGTGATTTTTGGTCCAATCCTATTTTGTGTCTACCACTTTTGGTAGACTTATTTAGGCTTCTTTGTAAGGCTTATAGGTTCTTAAACATTAAAGAAGAATATTAATTTACTTTGCTATGTGTTTGTGTTATATTTGGTACAATCCTGTTTTGTGTCTACCATATGTTGCATACTTTATTTGCTTAATTAGTCTTTTTTATCAAGGTTAAATGTTTTTCTACAGTGAAAATGAATGTTTTTTCTATTTTGGATATTATGGCAATGTTTTTAGCATTATCCCATTTTGTGTTCACCCCTTTTTGGTTGCTGTATTTGTTATATTGGCGGCCATTAAACATATATTGTTCCTTTATTTTTTCTACTTGTTATACTTTACCTTGATTGAAGTGTCGAATGACAGAGGGTCCCCTCTTGCCAATCTTAATCCGCCGGTCTTCTTTTAGTGTCTGTTTGAAAAAGAACGTGAAATGGTTAATTGTATATTTCTTCTTTTTGATTTAGGAAAGCATGGTCTTTTTCAGCATGTAATGTATTTTTCTATCTTACCTCTTCTTCTTTGTTTGTGTTCTTTAAAAGGGATTCTGGTTCACAATGCACGGTGCAAATTCTTGAGTGACGCTGTTGATGCAGAGTCTGTTTGAATAGTAAAAAAAAGGAGAAAGATTGAGCTTTAGGTTATATATTGAATTGCAATAAATTATTGTCATTTAAATATACTTCTTAAATTAGTTTCAATTAACATTAGTTTGTTTTAGGGCCTACACACATAAATGTGCGTGTGACATGTCACTATACATGATTCACATTTTCATAGTTAATTTATTTATTTTTTTGTCATTTAAATATACTTGTTTAATTAGTTTGGGTTAAGATTGGTTTGTTGTAGGGGCTATACACATAAATGTGAGTGTCACATGTCACTATACATAAATCACATAAATCACATTTTCATAGTTAAAGATTTTTTTTTTCCTGTCTTGATAATAAAATTGAATATATTATAGCTTACCTCTCAGTTGCAATTTGCACAATATAAAGTAGGAAATTAGGAAACAATTCTCTTCTCAAGTAACAGCAGCAGTTAACTATCCAGTCACCCCATTCATCACCAGTAGAAATGTAGAATTTTCTGGAAAGTAGGCAGTATTTATAAACTTTCAAGTGCCTCAGACCGTTAGAACGCAATACGCATGCGCTATTTGCGTTCCAGCTTACAATTTGTGTTCCATCCGCCATTTTATGCGTAGTAGTTTTCAAAATGGTGGTTAATATCAGTGTGGTACGCGCCGCATAGTATGTGTTTCAGTTTTGCGAGTCACTGTATTATAGTTACGTCTGAAGCCTTGTTTTCGTTTTGTTCGACGGCCATTTTTTCTCTCGCTTAGGTGATTTTCGGCAGTTTAAACTCATTTTTTTGGACGTAAATGGACGTGTAAATTACCTCTTTGAGGTGCCGGATGCCCCCCCTGCTGTAAGTAAGCTTTTTATGTGTTCGTTGTGTTTATTTCTGGTGTTTCTGATGTTTTCATGCGCGCCGTTTTCGACCGTTTTTGCGTGTTGGGAATGGGTTGTTTCGCGGACGTATTTTTTTGCGAGGCGGCCGTATTTCTTTTGAGAAGGACGCAGTTGATTTTTACGTGTACGACGCAGTTGATTTTTTTCTAAGTGGTGCGTATGAGTGCTAACCGCGTGTGAGGCGCCTTTGAGGGTTTTTTTTCTAAGTCGTGCGTGTGTGTGTTAACACAGCCGACGTTGGACCTTCCACCAACGCCCCTCGCTTCTTCATATTTTCAACATTGAGCAGCATGCCAGCTTTTGCATTCTCTTCTCTCACCCTCATCAAAAGCTCCTTTAGTTACTCCTCACTTTCAGCCATCAAAGTAGTATTGTCCACATACCTGGGGTTGTTGACATTTCTACCAGCAATATTTATTCCGGCTTTGAATTCATCTAGCCCGGCCTTACTCATGGTGTACTCTGTGCATTAGTTAAATAAATAAGCTGACAGTATACAACCTTTTCGCACTTCTTTCTAGATCTTGAGCCATTCTATTGTCCCATATTCATTTCTGACCATGGCTTCTTGGCCCACAAACAGATATCTCAGGAGGCAGATGAGATGGTCTGGTACCCCCATCTCTTTAAGAACTCACCATATTTTGTTATTTTTCACGCAGTAAAAGGCTTTATAATAGAATCTATTAAGCAGAAGTAAATGTTTTTCTGCCGCTCCCTTGCTTTCTCTATTATTCAGATTTATTCTGATCTATTGATCTATTGATCTATTGTGCCTCATCCTCTGCAGAACCAAGCTTTCACATCTGGTAGTTCCAGGTCCATATAGTGTTGGAGCTGAGCTTGTAGCATGTTAGCATCTTAAGCATTACCTTGCTGGCATGTAAAATGAGTGCAATTGTGTGGAAATTGGAGCACTCTTTGGCACTG
Source organism: Discoglossus pictus (assembly GCA_027410445.1). Classification (NCBI taxonomy): domain Eukaryota; kingdom Metazoa; phylum Chordata; class Amphibia; order Anura; family Alytidae; genus Discoglossus; species Discoglossus pictus. The sequence goes on along the minus strand of CM050163.1, from coordinate 154,542,943 downwards.
ACTTTTTTTTTGGTTTGGTATGTAGACAGATATTTTCCAGTCTATCCGGTAATGTTGAGTTTTCCAAATTTGTTGGCATAAGGCAAGCAACATATTCACAGTATCTTCGTGTGCAATTTTGAATAGTTCAGCTTTAATTCCGTCAACCCTTGCAGCCTTATTATCAACAAGGCATTCTAAGGCCCATCTCACTTCACTCTCCAAGATGTCTCACTCCAGCTCATCGGACAAACTATTAATGCCATCATTGCTGTTAAGATTCTTCCTGCATGGATATTTAGTGTATTCCTGCCACCTCGTTATCTGATCAGCTTCTGTTAAGTCCCTAAATTCTGTATTTATCTTGGCCAATTTGCCGTAAAAGGTTCCATTGAGATCCCCACTTTTATTGAAGAGATCTCATTATTTTCCCATTCTGTTATCTTATAAGTCTTTACATTGCTCATTATAGAATATCTCTAGAATTCTGCATTCAGTTGGACAGTTCTTTCCTGTCTCCAATACCTTTTACTTTCTTTCTTTCCTGGGCAATTTTCAAAGCATCAGGCAGTCACTTTGCCTTCTAAGTTTTCTTACTTTTGGTGATATCCTTTGTTGCTGTTTCCTGTTTCAAACTTCGATCCAAGGTTCTTCAGGCATTCTATTTTCCATGTCCAGTTCCTTAAATATATTCATTACTTTCACTGTATATTCACAAGGAATAGTATTTATTAAATATCTGCTTTGTCTGATAATGCTATTTCTATTCTTTAGCTTAATCCTGAGCTTTGCAATAAGAAGCGCACAATCTGAGCAACAGTCAGCTCCAGGACTTGTTTTTGCTGACTGTATAGAGCTCTTCCATCTTTGGCTTACAAAGTTTATAGTTGACTTGATTTCTATATTGTCAATCTTGTGTTATCCATTTGTAGAGTTGTCTCTGATGCTGTTGGAAAAGGGTGTTTGCTATGACCAGTGAATTATGTTCATAGGATTCTACTAATCTCTGTACTCCAAGGCCAAACTTGACAGTTATTATAGGTGTCTTTTGGTTCCATACTTAGAATCCTTTCTTAATGTATATGAATTGTTGAATCTGTGGGGTATTTGTCCCCTCCCCCATCCCCCAGTTCCTACACCCATGGATGCTACTCGTATTCACATTTTCTCTTCTTCAGTAATGTGGTAGGTACCTTCTGACCTGAGCGGCTCATCTTCCGATGCCAAATTGTTTGTCTCTGGTTGTATTTGTCCATAAAGTTATTTTACTAGAGAGGATAGCCTGTTCCATCTCCAGTGGCTATTGTATATATTGTAATAGGCTGCAATACCAGAGTTATAAAATGCTTCCCATTATTATCATACTTACCATATTTACACAGTATTTTCTAAGCTCATTTATCTGATACTATGTCTCAAAGTATAGAAATGATGTTGAAATTTTTAAGTTATTTACAGATGAGTTGAAACCTACAATTCATGTTTTCTACAATGTTCTGTATTATGACAATTCTGTGTGGTAGGCAACTCCATCAACAGGAAAGGAGAGATCAGACAAAAAACAATTTTAACATAGAAAATGGAGGGTCCTGTCTTTGAAGTTAGTATCTAGCGTATATTGGGCTCTATTCAATTCCATAGTCTTAACTCATAAGATAAGTATTTTGTTGGTTTTTTTGTTCTATCCATAAATTGGGGGAGCTTCCTTGTTATTTTCACTTTAACAACTCAATTCCCTTTACTGGTAAGTTTATGTAGCTCACTCACAACTTGTAAACTCATGCAGCCCCATTAAATTCTAAGCCCAGAGTGGCAACATGAGACCCCCAAAGCCTACGGGCTTGGAAATCGGGTGTGTTACAGAGCTATTCAATTAGACCATGCCACGATCTGCCGTCAATAACCAATTGCGGTAATAATGTAGTGGGACACAGCCTCTCAGCCAATAAAAAGTGTTCGAGCCAAAGATGATTGACAGAGGGAGATTATAAATTTGTGTTTCACCTGCCCATGTGTTGACTGTGTTGTATTTTCTTTCAAAGTAGCATGCAGGTTCAGGAGTTGGTGGGTTTTAAGAATGAGCGAGAGAGTAAGAGAGTTTGAAGAGAGGTAGTATGTGGTTTTATTAATTTATATTCTATTTCATACATTTTACACTTAATACCTGCTTACACATACTTACAGATTACACATATTTGCAATATACATAATTTAAAGAACACACATAGAGGCAAATAGAGTTAGGTCTCTCCACACACACATCAGCATCCCATCCCTACACATCATACCCCAGCAGTTATTATTAGCACATAGCACACACATTTTCTTTTCCATCAGACATTGATGGTAAGAAAAAAAAGAAAAAGATTAATTAACTCTGTTGAATTCTCTTTGCCATGTTCACATTGGAACTTTTCTAAGTTCGCACCCAAAGAGTTAGGCATGTCGACTTCTTTTTTGCTTTTTTGGTGTCATACATGTTGGGCAAGGAGGGTGGTGTTGTTTTTTTTGTTCTATGTTTATCTAAGTATGTTTTTTTGTGAATGGTTTTGGTATGTGTCATGCGCAGGGAGAGGTGGGGGGATTCAAGAGGGGGGTAACCATGTATGGCATTCAGACCATGCTTAAGGGATGGATTCGCTTAAATTGATTTGCCAAAATACCCAGGGTCCGAACACACCAGGGAAAAGACGTGCTTTTTTAAAGATGTTTAAAACTGAAAAAGTGGATATTATATGTCTCCAGGAGACCCATTGGGCTAGGGAGAAAGTACCTTTAATTAATGACATACATGTGTGCAGTGGATATTCCATGTATAGCAGGAAAACTAGAGAAACAGCAATTTTTTTTAGTAAAAAAATAAATCTTAAAGAAGAATTTCTTGAACTAGACTGCAAGGGTAGATCCACACTTTGGTCAGGCTGGAACAATAGCATAAAACATACAATACTGAACATATATGCGCCCAATAAAGGTCAAGTGAAATTTTTAAGATTGACGTTGTAGAAGTTGAGGAAATACTTTTCTGGTTTTCTTACTGTTTGCCGCAACTTTAATATGTGTTTGAATCCAGTGAAGGATAAGAAACTTCCTAAAGATTCTAGTATTGATCCTGTTCTTACTCGAAAAGCTAAACAGTTTTATGAACTACTAGTTATAATCTTTTTGATACATGGAGGTCCTTACATCCTGGAGAAAGGAATTACACACATTATTCACACAGATATGCTTTATATGCAAGGCTGGACTATATTTTTTCTAATGAATTTAGCTTTAAGTACTTAGATACTGCAGATATCAAACCGAACATAAGATCAGACCATGGGGTGGTATGCATTAAATGGAAAGGAGACCACAGATGTAAGAAATACTACCTATGGAAATTGGATCCTTCTATTCTTAAAGTAGAATATTTATGAAACAACATTAAAAAAGAAATCCCCAAATTCTTCGACCAGATTAGAGAATCAGTTAATCTGTGTGCTGGCTCATAAGTCTTATATTAGAGGGATTTTGATAAAGGCAAAATCACAATTGTTCAAATATAGAGGGAGAACTCTGAGGGAGATGCATATAGACTTGGCTAAATTGGATAGAAAACATAAAGGTGGTCTTGATAAGAATATGCTTAAGGAAATTAAGACTATTCAGTCTTCAATTAAAAAAGTTTAACAAAAAAAAAACGGATGAAGCAAGACTGAAATTTCTTACTTTTGGGGAAATAAAGCGGGTAAGGATTGAGTATATAAAATTAAATCAAGAAACGTAAATAAGCGCCTGGATACAATTAAGCATGGGGATAACATCATCTCAACCCAGAGAAAATAGTACAAATTTTCAAGGAGTATTATTCTGCATTATATAATTTAGAAACGAATAAGGAAGATAAGATCAAAAGATTAGACATTTCTTAGCAAAAACAAATCTTCCTAAACTCTTCATAAGCGATTTAAAATTGTTAAATAGGGAAATTAAAGAAGATGAAGTACTTGGAAATCTGAAGATTGATTCATCATCCGGACCTGATGGCTTCAATAATCATTATTATAAATTGTTTCATAAAGAAATAGTGAGCGGATTGGTGAATACGTTTAATGAGATCAAGAATCTAGGGAGAGCTCCTAGTGAAATGCTAGAAGCTGTTATAGTAAATATACCAAAGGTAAATTCTGAATTACCAGAAAGTAAGAACGTTAGACCCATTTCTCTACTGAATAATGATGTAAAAATCTACTCAAAAATACAAGCTCAGAGACTTAATAAAATAATTAATTTTAGAAGATTACTAAATTTTTGTGCTTTTCTTAATAAGAATGGTACCCCAGCAGTATTTGTCTCATTGGACGCAGAGAAGGCCTTCGACAGAGTCGGATGGAGATGCATGGAGTTAACGCTGGAGAAATTCGGCTTGGAAAATTTTGACCTTAAAGCCATTGGAGCACTCTATGGGTCTCCATCTGTCAGGGGCCTAGGATTTCTCTCAGAGAGATTTTCTATTTCAAATGGAACCCATGAGGGCTGTCTGCTCTCCCTAGTCCTATTTGCTCTATTGATTGTGCCATTGGTTCAAGCAATTAGAAGTTCAGAAAGTGTTAAAGGTATTAGGATCAAGAATACACAAAACATCTTTGTCCACAGACGATATGGTGATATCAGTGGAGAACCGTCTTGGTTCTCTGGGATCTCTCCATAAATTGTTCGAAGAATTAAGTAAAATATGTTATTACAAAATTAATATTTTGAAATCTGAAGCTTTGCCTATTAATTTATCCCTAGCTGAAATAGATAGACTGAAAGAAAAATGTCATTATAAATTGGCAGAACAAGATCCAACATCTGGGTATTGGTATATATGTCAACCTGAAACAAGTTATTCTGGAGATTTTTGAACAACTATACATAAAGTAAAAAAATATTTTCATCATTGGGGAAATAACATCATGTTATGGTCTGGGCGAATAGAGGTGGTAAAGTTCTGCCAAAAATTACGTATCTGTTACGTAGCTTCCCGATATGGGTCCCAGCGTATATCATTATTAAATTTCAGATCTTAATCGATAAATACATCCATAATTACAAAATTATTAGGATAAAGAAAGCATATATGTTATGCGACTTTGAAAGGGGAGGGGTTGCATACCCGATTATTAAAAATTATCAACAAGCTATACAAATGTCTCAACTAGTTTTATGGACGAAGTCATCTGATTTATTTAATTGGACTCAAATTGACAACTTAGATTTAGATCCCCAGATTCCAATTCAATTACTTTTTCAAATAGAAGGGGAGTTTAAAGATAGAAAAATGCGAGTATGTTCTACATTAAAAAAAACACAGGTGGTGGTGTAAATTCAATGCTCTTTTTTCTCTCATGCCCCTACCTAGCCCTATTACTCCTTTGGCCTTGCTGGCTAAACTATTCGACACAAGCCTGCCTAAGATGTTAGTTGGAAAGGGAGCCCTCTATTTAAAAGATTTATATGGTGATAAGAAATTAATGGAGTTTCAAGAATTATCAAATACTTTTTCAATTTCTATAAACAATTGGCTGGAATGTATTAAATTACAAAAGTTATTAGTATCATCTCCCTTTTATAGGATGAGGAGGCTGACTGACTTTGAAGCATTAATATTTTCTGAAGATAAAAATCATCTTGTGGCCAAGTGTTACAAGTTTAAGAAACAATATCAACTCGAGAAACCTTTCAATTGGAGGCTATGGGAAAAGGATCTAGGTGGCTCTTGGCCTATTGAAGAATGGCACTCAGCCTTTTCCCTAATGGCCAGATTCATCAATAATGTTACGTATAGGGAAATTCAGTTTAAAATCATTAATAGATGGTATATAACTCCACTGAAGTTGGGACAGATAAATAAATCAGAAGAACAAAAATAATATTGGAGAGGTTATGGGCAGATTGGCAGACACCTACACATGTGGTGGAGTTGTCCTCTCATACAGAATTTTTGGCTTGAAAGTTGTAAACATCTATCTAAGGTATGCAAAACTGTAATAAATCCTGCACCAGAAATAGTAATTTTGCATTTTTTCCCAGAAAGTCTTCCAGCGCCAGATAAAGGAATGGCTTTGCTTTTCCTTATGGTATCAAAAAAACTGGTAGCTTCTAGATGGAAAAATAATGTGAGTTTAACCTGGTGGGAACTCAGAGAAAGACTGGAGCATGTTCATCTCCTGGAACGCAGACTTAGTAAGACAGGGATAGGTACAAAGATTAGAGCTAAATGGGCCCAATGGGAAAAATATTTTCTCAATAAATAAAGTATGAATTTTGTAAGATGTCTTATCCCTGGCCTGATATTTTTAATGACTATGACTTTGGCTGAGCCTCTCCTCTCTCTTCCTTCCTTGTCTTCTCCTCATGCTGGAGGTTTATGTTTTGACTATGTTGAAATTTTGTATTGAATTTGTTTCTATGTGTGGTCTTTATTTGTTTTTTATGTTTTTCTTCATGATTTATGCTTAACTTCATTGTTAACATGGTTTTGTATAATATTCCTGTCTTTAATCTTGTAATTTTTGTATTTTGAAATAAAAAATAAAAAAAGAGAGAGGAGGGGAGTGGAGAGGAGGCAAGGGTCCCCATCTACAATCAAGAGGGCAAGAGGCTAAGGGCAAGAACAAGGCCCACAATTATGAGCACCGAGAGAATGTGGTCCTCCTCTGTGTTATCTGTTGTCACCCCGCCATTCTTGCAGGGGGAGGGAAATTAAGCCAGACCCTGCGGTAGGCCCAGCGCCAAGGAATGTGAGGTCTGTCAAGCACAGGTTTGACAACATCAGGGCCAAGGTGAGGAGGATGATGGCTAAGGAGGACAAGGACCGCAGATTACACATATTTGCAATATACATAATTTAAACAACCCACATAGAGGCATATAGCGTTAGGTCACAACACACACATGCCCATCCCATCCCCCAGCAGTTATTAATAACACATAGCACACACATTTTTTTTTCCATCAGACATATATAGTTACACTTCTTTTTAGTTATCCTTATTTTAATTTTACGATTTTACATTTAAAACTTGCTTACACATATTTACAGATTATACATATTTGCAATACACATAATTTAAAGAACACACATAAAGGCATATAAAGTAAGGTCACACCGCACACACACACACATCCCCACACCCCATCCCCCAGCAGTTATTAATAACACATAGCACACGCATTTTCTTTTCCATCAGACATATACAGTTACACTTCTATTATTTATCCTTATTTTCATTTTGGGATAGTATGGGGGTAGAATAGAGGAGGGAGAGGAGTGGAGAGGTAGGGAGGAGGAGAAGCGGAGAGTTGAGGAGGAGAGAGAGAAGAGATAGGTGGCCATGGGGAGTAAATGGGGGGAGGAGAAGGTGAGGAGTGAGGTGGAGGATGGAGAAGAGGTGGAGGAGGTGGCAGAAGAGGAGGCGTAGGAGGGAGAGAAGGTGGAGGAGGGAGAGGAGTTGGAGGAGGGAGGGGAGGTGGAGGAGGGTGAGGAGGGAGAGGAGAAGGAGGGAGTTGAGGGGGGAGAGGAGGGAGAGTAGGAGATAGAGGATGTGGAGGAAGAGGATGGGAGTGCAGAGGAGGAGATGGGTAGTAGCAGGATGGCTAAAACATCAGGCACACATAGGAGAGGGATAGAGGGAAGGGACAGGCCTCAGGGACAGGTCAGGCAAGCAAGAGTCCCCATCCACAATCAAGAGGGCAAGAGGCTAAGGGCAAGAACAGGGCACACAATTTTAAGCACCGGAGGAATGTGGTCCTCCTCAGTGCTATCCGTCGTCACCCCGTCATTCTTGCAGTGGGGAGGGAAGTTAGGCCAGGCCCTAGGGATCAGGCTTGGAAGGAGGTAGTGGCTGAGGTTACTGCAGTAGGCACAGCACCAAGGGATGTGAGGTCTGTCAAGCACAGGTTTGATGACATCAGGGCCAAAGTTAGGAGGACGATGGCTAAGGAGGACATGGACCGCGCGTGACCTATAATGAGTGGGAGAGGGTGACCAGGGACCTTCTGAGACAGTTGCCTGCCACTGAAGATTCAGGTCCAGTGGCCCAGCAGGACCCAACCTCCATGTCAGGTGAATATCACATCCACCAACATGCCACCACATGGTCATCACACATACTACACGTGTAAATGATGACCAACAAGGACACTGACATGTCAGCTCCATGGAATTAACAAGGGATAGATGGATGCATCATTAAATCCATGAAGCTGACAAATCACTGTCGTTCCTGGTCACAACAACAGTAATCAAGCAATAGAGAGTCCATTTATTGGTGTGCCCACTGCAGCTTATCCAGTTACAGAACTCAGCTGGAAGTAAGATAGCGTTAGGAGACAATAATGATCAAGACCATGAACCAGAGAATAGATCATATCTAGCATATGATAGCCAATCTGTGTTGCAATTAGGAGAATCATCCAGTTTCAAGCCTAGATGTCAGATAGTTAGGAATAAACACATAACAATGTATTATTCATCATACTAATGACATATACCTTTATTTATCTTTCAGCATGGCCAGCTCCATTGGAGGCAAAGCAAGGCAAACCATTGAGGCACACAATCGCAAAAATTACGACTTTCACGGGCAAACCACCAGACTGGAAAAAGAAAAAACACAAAAATATTCCTTAAATTCACTTACATGCTCACACACAGCACAGGGGGAGAGCCTGTGAGTGAGGTTGCAAGTTCATTTGAGGCATATTTTGTCTTTTTTAACAAATGAAAATTGCCGAAGCGAGGAGACAAATGGCAGTCGAAAAATCTTAACAATTCTAAAACAACATGAAAACGAGGCTCAGCAAGGCCAGGCACTCAGAACTTAGAAAAGACACGACGCAAAAGACAGTAACACTTACACCAACAACGCCAGGGACGCGGGACACAGACGAACAACGCCAGGCATGCAGAACTTAGAAAATACATGTCGGAAAAGACAGTAACACTTACACCAACAATGCCAGGCTCACAGGACTTTGAAAATAAAACCAATGGCAGTCAGCCCGCACCATGCAAAGATTCAGCAGAGACACAGGGGAGAAAGACACAGGGAAGGGACAGGGGGAGATGGTGGAAAGAGACACATGGCATTCCCAAGCACTAAAGTTGCAAGTTGCCGAGGCCTGTAATGAGCAGTGATGTAGATGGGAGGAGAGGCTCACAATCAGAGCCTTCAGTGCTCATTGTGGGCCATGAGATGAGCACCAAAGGCGTCCAGTGGGGGGCTCGCGTTAAGTGCAGAAGGTGCTCAGAGGGGGCAGAACATTGCATTGTGTGGCAAATAGCATTGCCAGGCTTCAAATTTTATTGCCGTCATTTTTGACGGGCAAGTTGCTAGTATATAATAAAGGGTTAATATACATGCCAATCCAATTACTGATACTGGGGAGTATGAACATTCCCCTGAGGGCCTAAAAGGAATATGACAGGTGATACTGGAGTGGGTTGCCAGTTGCTTCTCTAGTGGACTATGATTTTCCTCTGCCACTGCACAGCCTCCATGTATTTTTGAACCCTTTCCAGGTGGGTTAGAGTAAATTAGTGTGGTGGTAGTGAAGGGCCTTATGTACCCGAGCTATACCATGTAGGGCCACTGTAGGTGGGCAGGTCATAGAAGAGAGGTCAGACAAATCCCAGTCCACTAGAGAAGGAACTGGTAACCCACTCCAGTATCTTTGGCACGCAAACATTGTTGAACAGCACAAGCAGAGACCTAGCTAAATGTGCTGCAGTCCATAGGGTCACAGAGAGTTGGACATGCTTTTCCATGCTTTCCCTATATTTTAATGCCCATTGGGGTGTTTATATTGTCTTTTACAGTGTGTAAAAGTTGTCTGTAAACCCTTTGCGGGTCCTATTTGGAGGCCGTAATGTTTTTGTTCCCATTTGCGGGTTTCTGGCTTGAACGCCATGGCGTCTTTGTAAATTTGTTGCAATTTAATAGCGAAATTGGAATGCAGCAGTTACGGGCTTCAGAGATTAAAGGATTTGCGGGCGTGCAGTTCAAATTTCCACATTCCAAAGCCTTTTTTCGCCCTTAATCCGCAAGTCGTGAGCGGCTTGCTTTACAAGGCCAATTTAATAGCTGCAAGTCTTGCGGGCTATGTTACAGGCAACAGTTTTGCACGTTCAGGAAATTTAATATGGCTGATGGTTTGTCCGTAAAATACAAGTAGGATTACGTGACACTCGTACATTTTCACCAATAACCACAATTTTACTCAATTCCTTGGTGCAAGTCTGCCATAGGAATCAATTGGAAAAAGGAAAGTTTTTTTTTTTTAAATGATAAGTGACAGGAAGAGGTCATAAATATGTGAGTTTACTACTCAAACACTGACACTCCTGTCTTAGAAGGATTTTGGGGGAGAAAGTGAGAGAAGAAGCTGTTAGAGGTTGGAGAGTAGATTGGGACGGAATTTTACTTATTTCTATTAACAAAATAATTACATTTAAATGTATCAAACACATAATCACTGATTACAAATAACACACATAGAATAATACCCACACATATACTGTAGCTATCGAACTCATACACCTCATACTCCCCATATATTTTATATCCATAGATAAAAGAAAAAACACTTAACATATTTACATTTTTATTTTTCATCATAAACATATTTTTTATTTAGCCAAATTTTATTTTTGTGATTATTTGTAGAGGGAGAAGTGGAGAGGAGGGGAGGAGGAGAGGAAAAGCATGAGGGGGCCATGGGGAAAGGAGTGGAGAGTGGAGGGAGATGAATAGAGAGAGAATTGGAGAGAAAAGGGAGAGGAATATTTAGAGGAGAGGAAAGAGGGGGGAGAGGAGTGGAGAGAGGGGAGAGCAGAGGTGGAGGGAGAGGAGGGGAGGGAGGTAGCAGTGGAATACTGTCAAGGGACCACCCAGGAGAACAAAGCACAGTCTTCAGGGTACTACCAACATTTATATCATTATCACTGAGGAAGCCATCAGCAAAACGGCGAAACGCATTTGAAGAAGTGTATTTACACATAAATATCATTTCCAACACCTCTAAGAAAGTGGAGACATCATTTCGGTGCACCAAGCTAGCAAAGTTTTTATAGGTTTTAAATCTTTTAGAGTTTGTTTTTACTTTTAATTTTTTCTTTGTTTTATCCATTGTACAGTATATGATATACACCAAAGACGGACTACTGTGTATATTTTATATGCAGCATTCTATAAATAAAACATGTTTATCAACCCTGGTTTCCATCTCATTAATTTTGGGTGCGTTTGAAGGATCCATGGCTGTTTAGACACTATCATTACAGCAAAACCACAACATCAACAGGTGGCAATATCCATAGTACTAGTCTACCTCACTGCCACCGGGATCTTTGCACTGTGAGAACAGATCTGAATGGCAACCAGCCAATTGATAGATACATACCATCTATCTATCTGTCCGCCATCAGTACAGTGTATATATAAATAACGTTTCTACATAAGAGAGGCCAACATTAAGAGCTTCAGACCAAACATTATCCCATTACATTGGGACTACCGAAGGGATTGTGCGCTTTTTCCACTCCACCTTAGCAGTGAAGAGAGAGGAAGAGGAGGGGGCAGCATTGATGAGAGAGGGAGGGGAGTAAGAAGGACTGTGATTAGTGGCAGTGGGCGTTCTGGGAGGGGCTGGTAGTTGAGGTTGAGGAAGGGAGCTATTTCCCCTAAGAGCAAGGCACACATAGTGCAGGGACAGAGAGTGAGGGGCCTGATCCCAGGGGCAGTAGTTGTGTGAAAGGACAGGCCTCAGGAAGAGATCAGAGAGACCAGAATCCCCAGAACATTTTAAAAGGACAAGATGTTTTACAGAAGCAAAGGGCCCTTAACTATACCCAAGAGGAGATTATGGTCCTCTACTTTGAGATAGTGCCCAGGGGGGGGGCGGTAGTTAGACCTGCCAGAAGGCCCAGGTTTGGAGTCAGGTGGCAGCAATGAAAGCCCTAGGGTTTGAGGATTTGCTAACAGGGATGTGAGATCTGTCAAGCACAGGTATGATGACAGACGGACAAACGTCAAATAGAAGATGGTGGAGGAGAGTAGAGTAGTGGCCCGTTGGTATCACCTATAATGAGTAGGAGAGGACTCTACAGGACTGAATAGCACCAGCTATGGTGGTGGGGCTTCCAGGCCTGGTGGACTTGCAGGATTCCAGCACCATATTAGGTTATCATCATATACATCATCATACTCTCACATACTCACAAATGGATACCACAACAACACATTGACACACACACATCCCATGTAAATGCTGCAAACAATGAAAGGGATATGTAAACTCTCTGGATTTTAACAGAGAGATGTATAATGTATCCCTGCCTACATCTCAATTTCATTTGTGGCAGCTTGAAATTTGTTTCAAATAATTAGAGATAAGACATAATTAGTATCACTGATGAGTATCATGACTATCACGGAGTATAACAAAATATATTTAAAAGGAGTAAACATCCAATAGAGCCCTTGTATGGGTGTGTCCACTGCATCATTTTCAGATAAAGACTCTGTAGGGCTGGATGTGCAGTGTAGTGTACTAGCCTATCAAAGACCCCACCTCAGCAGCATGTTACTAACTATTGCTCAGAGATGGTTAGATTGGTTAATATGACACACCATACATCAAGTTCAGCAGAGTACTGCTAGATATATAGGGACACACATCACTCAAATGATGATATAGTGTAATTAAATGATATACTTTTATTGTCTCATTTCCACATCCAGACGGTCAAGTTCCTCCATGAAGCCTGAGGTGGGGCTTTGACTCAGGTTGAGCAAGAGGATTAGCCCAACTAATCCCCTGCCCATGACAATCCACTGCAAGAGAAGCCACAGAGGAGAGATAAGTACCCAGTATACAAGGAGGAAAACTATGTAAGCTTTATGTGGTCAGTGGTGGAACCTGCTGGGCCATCCGCCACACTTATGGCATTTGACAACACTGACCCCTTCCTCCACCAGATTGACTCCCCACTTCCAGCTGGAGTGACACCAGAAAATATGAGCAGGTTTGTATTATTTTTAATTTGCTTATGTCTCACCAGCCTAACACTGTTGTTTTTAGCTACACCACATAATACAATGTTTATTTTTGGTCACATATGTGTTGTACTGTTGTTGTAAAGTCTAACATAGCTATTACATGCTACCTGTACCAAACCCTGATATGTGTACCCAAACGAGTAATCACCATGTTTGATATGTTACCTGTTTAACATGTTTTTTTTTACCTAAACTGTGATTACATGACTTTCATACGATTTCTACCCTAAAACATAATGGTAAACTAAATCTTCCACAGCTCCAGCTAAACCTCTACTTATAGAATACAAGTACATTTAAATTTAAAGCTATACCCTTTCTTGTCGTGATCGTGACATGGAAGAGGTTAAATACAAATTAAAATGAATGCAAGTGGTTTATTATACTTCTGTCTATGTGCTAATACATTGCAAGGCATACCAATAAAAAAGTTTGATGTTTGTCACCTCTTCTCTTGCCCTTTTAACACAGTTTAGGAGACTTCCAAAATAGACTTAATGTTTTTTTTTTTACTTTTTCTATTACAAGATTTTAACATATATTAACATTTTATCTCCATTATGTTTATTTATTGAACAGGGGAGTCAATAAAACTAATTGCCCTGTTACTGTAAAAGTTCAAAACATTTGGTTTGAACTTAATCTCAGAAGTTAAAAGTGGTGTATAATAGGATCTCACTGCTTGAACTGCTGCATTTCTACTTCTGATCATTAAGACTTTCCACTTTTAACATAAGACACCCTATTACATACACAGCAGTGACTTTCATCATTGATTGACTAATGAACTGAGCATACTTTAAGATTTACCAGAATGTTTGAAAACCTTGAACACATATATTGCCTATTAAAACAGCATATTACAGAAAATGTCATTTTGGAATTTCAGAACTATTAATCATAAATATTATATAACTGTATTTGTTTCTAACATGTTTAGTTGACATGTCTAATATAATTTAAATGTTTTTTTTTTGCCACTGTAGATTTAAATATTGTATAAACTTGTTCCAAAATTATTTAAAAGTGTTTATGTAATTTTATATACTTTACAAACAAGTTCCAGGTATAAAAATGAGTAACATTAATTGTGTTACTCACTTTATACTTGTGCACAATGTTAAATAATCATAATAATAATAATAATAATAATAATAAATAAACTACTTTAAATGCATATATTACTTGCAAGAATAAATTTTAGTGCTTCCTAAAGAAATTTATCTTCATCTTATTTGCCTGCTCAGTAGAATCCCCTGTGGACAGTTTATTGACACAGCATGTTATCAATAAGATGTTAAGCCACAGAGAGAAAAGAAAACAAAGTCTTTAAAAGAGTATGGAAAAAAACAAAGTTAAAATAAAGTAAAAAAACAGAAATAGAGAATGTTTTCTTTGTAAAATTATTACATTATTAAAAATGTTTATGCAAAACTGACTAATGAAACAAAGCTTGGTAAACATTTCACATGCTTGTGAAGTATGTAACAAAAAAACAATAATAACAGTTATGCAAGAAAGGAATATATTTTTAGAGAAAATCTTACATAGTTACATAGTTACAAAGTAACTGAGGTTGAAAAAATACTTTTAGTCCATCAAGTGCAACCTTTTTAGACCTCCTCTGATCTGCAATATGCAGATTAATTGTTAACTGTAATTGATCCAGAACATTTGCCCCCCCAAAAATCCTTTCTGAACCCAGATACTGATGAATGGATACTCCCTCTCTAATTAACCAGGATAACCCTGAATGCCCTATTTATTTAAAAATGTATCCAATCCCTCTTTAAAGTTATATATCAAATCCACAGTCACCACCTCCTTTACCCTGAAGAAACCTTTCCTTTCTTTAAGGTGGAATCTTTTTACTTCTAAACTCAAACAATTTCCTCTTTTCAGTAGAAAACCTCTTAGCACAAAAAGTACACTTGACACATCCTTAAATTGACCCTGGATGTATTTATATAACGTAATCAATCATAATCAACCATCAACCATTTCCCATCTTAAACACCTTTTTTCTAGAGAAAATAAAATTAATAATTTAATTTGGTTAATCTTTCTTCATAACTTAACATATAACATCATCCATCATCCTTATTAGTTTTATTACCCTTCTCCATACATTTTCCAGTTCTAAAATGTCCTTTTTATAAAGTGGTGCCCAGAATTGTACTCAGTATTCCAAATGAGGGCGTACTAGGGATTTGTATAGTGGCAGAATGATATTTGCTACCCTGGCTTCTATTCCCTTCTTAATACATGCTAATATTGTATTTGCCTTTGCAGATGCTGCTTGGCATTGTAGACTGTGGTCCACAAGCAATCCCGAATCCCTTTCAATATCTGATACTCCTAGTTTTTCTATATTAAAATTATAAATTGCATGGCTATTTTTCTTTCCAGATGCCTAACTTTACATGAATTCATATTAATTCTCATTTGCCATTTGGATGCCCATTTCTCTAGTTTATGCACATCCCTTTGGAGGGAAAGTACATCATTATCTGATTTAATTACCTTGCATAACTTGCCAACAGCAAAAATGTCCAATCTGCATATGTTCCATTTACAACAACCCTTTGCGTCCTGTTTTTTAGCCAGCTCTCAATCCATGAGCAGATATTTACTGCAATTCATGTATCCCTTAGTTTGCACAATAGTCTTTCATGTGACACTGTATCAAAAGCCTTTGCAAAATCCAAAAAGACTACATCCACTTAGTTATCTTGAGCCAAGTTCCTACTAACTTCCTTATAGAAACTACATAGATTTTTTTTTGTCAAGGAAAATCCCCTGCGGGTCTGTCTGTACCTTGAGTGGAAGGTGTCATGAATCAGCCAGTGGCCATAAGGGTTGGACAAGGTGCATGGCTCTTGCTGTGGAAGAAAAGGTTTGGGGCCCACTTGTTATGGATATATTGTTATGTTGTGGTCTAGGGGATAAAGTATTATAAGTTTACCCCTTAGCATATCCCCATCCCTTCCATGTTTAGGCTCATTGTAATGGGTGTCATGTGAGGGAGCTGGTGGGATGTGTTGGTTGTATGTGTGTGAAACATTGGGTGTTGTATTTGTAAATATGAATGTATGTTATTATATTAGTATGTCATTATATTGTAGAGGGGAAGCCGTTGAATACAGCCAAACCTCCTTTGTTCCCAAAGGCCTGTTAATCCCATTAGCTAAGTGTCCAGCAGGGAACTAACAATGGGAAGCTCACAGCTGGAGAGCAGACAGGCAGGCACCCAGAAACAATGGGATGGCCTGAAGGCTTCTCAGCCTTTATAGCATGGGCACAGGAGAGTAAAGGTATGCTTTGCCCTGGAGATTCAGACCCCAAAATAATTAGTTGGCCTCGCCTAGTGGGTGGACCTGGGAGGGGACTATTGGTTCACACACAGTTTCCCTTCATGATTGGCCAGACGTAATTTGGGGCTGGTTAACGGTAGCCACTTCCCCCATTCTTGTGTGATGTGGTTAAATATGCTGTTCTAAAATAAAACATGGTTCATAATTTTCATCAAGACTTTGTGTGCAGGTGTATTATTGACCCAGGGGCATATGCTGGTAGAGGAGATCGTTCTGACTCCCTTCCAGGTTCTTCCAGGCACACTACCAAAAGCTGGGACTTATGCTCTTGCATCCGCAAAGAAGGTCCATTGGTCTGAGTCACCCAAATCTTAGGTCTAAAACCTACAGGAGATAAGAGGACTAGGAAAGGTTGTGAAAGAAGGGTTATCCGATTAATCTGCCATTCTACTGTCCCTTGTCAAAAGTCTATTTGAAGCATGTTTTTTTTAAGAAAAGTGAATATAAATCTCATTTGTATCTCCTATTCCCTCCACTTCTTACATGTTTCTTAATCCTTTTACAAGCAACAAACATTTTTTGTTCATCATATAAGAAAAATTGAATACAATGGTTAAAAATACCAGTTGAAGAAAAAAATACATTTTTTGGAGCAAACTATTATTATTATTATTAGCAGTATTTTATTTATTTGTAATGCATCAACATATTCTGTAGCACTGTACAACAGTTAAATATGAGACAAATACAATTTTAACACATTGCAAAAGAATGGAAGCTCCTGTCATTGAGCTAGCAATATTACTGACTGCGTAAGCCATAAACATAAAGCATTGTTTTGTACATTTCTGAATTTCTAAGGAGTCTATCTATGTGTACAGGATTCCATTTTGTGTTTGTTTCATCATGTCCTGTGAGCTGAATGATAGGGGTAGTTGTTTATAGTTATCAAGAGAGAGATGGTGGAAGAGAAGGAAACAGGTAGAACTAAACTAACTTCCCTCTCACTTACCCAGAAGCAGGACGATGCAACCATATCTCTCCAGAAAAGTAAACACTCCACTCACACACACACAACTTTCATCAATGAATCATGAAACTGCAGAGGCATCATCATTTATGTATTTCTCATTAAACACTATTTGATTTTGTCCTGCCTAACTATGCTTTTTGTCAGACTCAATGTTTTCAAGCATATCCTTTTTTCATATTGCAGTGGTCCCTTAAAAAATGGCTGTGATTATTTATTTTAAACTGTGTATAAACATTTTGCACATTATCAAGTCAAGTTCTTTAAAACAGCATACTATAAATATGACACTAGTGGTCTTTTAACAAAGTGTTTTGTAATAATGATGAAAAGGCTTGAAGCAGCATATGCATTGTAATGTGGTATTAATATACCACACTCCTCTCCCCCTGTAGCTTTGTATCCTCTTTCTCTTCTTTTAGATAAACCTTATACCATAATTATCCTTATTTCAATCTTCTTTGCCACTCCTATCTGCAATGTGTAAAGTCTCCACTATCCCCTCTTCTTTTCCATTAATTCTCTACCTTATTATTACTTCTTAGCTTGAACTTCTCTTCTCTCCACCCTTTTTATTATTTCCCCTATCTTTTGTACTGTTTTCCCCTTTTCTTTTTAATTTCTTGCTTACCATGGGCCTCATTCAAATGCGATTTGGCCAATTGAATAGGGCTTTATATATGCACAGAGCATATTTTTTTTACGAAAGTTTTTAGTTAGTGAATTTATTTCCAAAAGCAAAGTCTTCACTAACTAAAAACTTCTGTAAAAAAATATGCTATGTGATTATATAGAGCCCTATTCAATTGGCCAACTTGCATTTGAATGAGGCCCCATATATTTTCTTTTTTTCAACCATCTCTTTCCTTGCTCTCATTAAAATGCAATCTCTCCATAATAGTTAAATATTTGGGCACAACTGCCACATGTGGGCCTGGGTTCCCACCATGCCACATGCCCACCAGCACTCATCCAAATTGAGTGCTGGATCTAAATCATGTGACATAATGGGAACCCAGTACAACCTCTGTATTATCTTGAAATTAATTTTCTGAAAGGGAACACAGAGTAGATTTTTATATATGACTAGCGACTTGCCCGTCAAAAATGACGGCAATAAATTGAAGCCTGGCAATGGTGTTTGTCACACACTGCGAGCCTCTCCCCCCCCCTCTATTTTATTGGCCTCGCGATGAGCGCCTTCGGCGCTCATCACGGGCCTCGCAATGAGCGCCTTCGGCGCTCATTGCGAGCCTCTCTACCCCTCTACTTGACGGGAGGGGCTCATTGCGAACCTCTCCCCCCTCTACTTTACTGGCCTTGCGATAAGCTACTTCAGCGCTTATCTCGGGCCTTGCAATGAGTGGCTTTGGAACTCATTGTGAGCCTCTCCCGCCCTCTACTTCCTCTCCCTTCCCTCTGTCTCTTCCCCCCCTCTCCCTCCCCTGTGTCTCTTCCCCCTCTCGCCCCCTTGGGTCTCTTTCCCCCCTCTCCCTCCCCTGTGTCTCTTTCCCCCCTCTACCTTCCTTGTTTCTCCTTCCCCCTCTCCCTCCCCTGTGTCTCTTTCCCCCCTCTCCCTTCCTTGTTTCTCCTTCCCCCTCTCCCTCCCCTGTGTCTCTTCCCCCTCTCCCACTTCTGTGTCTTTCTCCCTCCCCTGTGTCTCTTCACCCCGTCTCCCTCCCCTGTGTCTCTTCACCCCGTCTCCCTCCCCTGTGTCTCTTCACCCCGTCTCCCTCCCCTGTGTCTCTTCACCGCGTCTCCCTCCCCTGTGTCTCTGCCCCCCTCATCCCTCCCCTGTGTCTTTCCACCCCCTGACCCTCATCTCTTCCCCCCTCTGCTGTGTCTCCTCCCCATGTCTATTCCTCCCCTCCTCTCCCTACCGTTTCTCTTCCTCCCCTCCTCTCCATCCCCTGTGTCTCTCTTCCCCCTCCTCTCCCTTCCCTGTGTTTCTCTTCCCCCTCCTCTTCTCGCTCCCCTGTGCCTCTCTTCCCCCTTCCCTGTGTCTCTCTTCCCCCTCCTCTCCCTCCCCTGTGTCTCTCTTCCCCAACCCCGGAATCTCACTTCCCCTGTGTCTCTCTTCCCCCCTCCTCTCGTGTCTCTATTCCCCTCCTCCTCTCCCTCCCTCATGTATCTCTTCCACTGCTTCTCCCCTCCTTGTCACTCTTCCCCCCGTGTCTCTCTCCCTCACCTTATTGCTGTAGATGCGCGTGACGTCTTCGCGTGCTCGCGCTTGTCTGCCCGGCTACCCGCGCACGCAACGTCTTCGCGTGCGTGCGCGCGCGCGTGCACGCTTGCCAGCTACCCGTGCACGCCTGCAGTAGGGCTGATGGGAGCCATGGTGAAACTGCGAGTTGTCGTCAGTTGCGACCCTTCCTTTGCGAGGGCCGCAAAGCGTGACGACAACTCGCAGTAAGACAATTATAATATGTGATAGACAAAGCCCTCTTCCCTTGTTCCATTTCTAATGAGAAACCCAAATCGGATTCCCATTTCTGCATAGCAATCAACTTCCCTCAGGGAAATATAGAATCAAAGATTTTCCTACAATTCAAAATACTAAAAACATAATCTCCTTTGCTCAATTTATGCTCAACGTTTGTTAACTCTAGCAAGGAAACTCGATTTTCATAAACCTTAGTCACTTCTGTTTTCACAGAAATATAATGAAGCCAGAGCTGAGCGGAATGCCATTATCTCTGACTACATTCCTAAATGTTTTCAGCCTATCATCTACAAAAAGATCTTGAATTTAGGCTCTGTATTATACACATATAATATCCGGATTCTCTAACAAAAAAACACCTCTCTTATAGGGGGAATTTAACCCTCTCACATTTTATTATAAAAATAATTTGTTTAATAGGCTGCTTCATTTAATATGGTAAACAAAAAAAAAAACTCTTAAGACAACAGTTGAATGTTTCAATGCTCTCTTCCTGGACATACCAAGAGACAAATATCTTATGTGTCTCTTCTGTGTATGTCATTCTTCCTCAAACATAACCCACTTCCAAACAACAAACAAAAAAAAACATCCCATCAACATTCTAAGCCTCTAGACAGTTGGACAATACTAAAAAACGTCATTGTTAGATGTAGCTCTGGACAGTAGGAGGGCCACTGACCAGAGCCTTGGAGTGATTCTAGACCGCACAATATCAACCTTTACTGTATCATAATCAAATGTTATCCTATTTACTTAAATATCACCCTGCTCTTCGGAGACCTAAAGAAATAACCCCTTAGAACCCCAACCTAGGTCCTCGATTTTACCCATTCGGGATGATTAATCTCTTTGGGATATTCTCCTTCATCCCATGTACATTAAAATTTCTCTTTTACTAAAAACTGTTTGGCTTCCTTCATATAATTAATAACTGTTTTATGACCATCTTTAAACAGTATAACTTTGACCGGATAGCCCCATTTTTAGGACACCTTTTCTTCCCTGAGTACTTTTGTAAACTTCCTAAAACTTCTCCTCTTTTGTAGCACTTCACTAGAGAGATCTACAAAAATGGAGACTTGTTTGATTGGCGAAGGGAGTTTACCTAGTTCTCTACTAGCAGACAGAATTTTTCTTATATCAATAGTTCTGGAGTTTTACAATGATGTCTCGTGGGACATCTCTTTATATTTTTTGTGGTAATGGAATTCTATACAACATCTCAATTAGACTATTATCATCCCCAATAGGGAAACCCATGGAGCTGAAAACTTTTGATACATGATTGCGCAGGTCCTTAGCCTCAACTCCTTCGGGAATCCCCCTTATCCTCAAGTTGTTCTTTCTAAAACTATCATCCAATTTGACCTGTTTGTGTTTCACAAACTTCACCTCCTCTTCTAAACCCAGGATTTTAATTTCTGATTTTCTTCCCATATTTCTTCATTCCTCTTTTCAACCTCTGTACATCTTATACCTATTGCCACTATAGCTTTGGCGTTATTTGCCATATCAATCGCAATCTGGTTATGTAGTGAGATATGAAATTCACTCAACATGTTCTTTAGGAGTGAAACTGTCAATACTTCCTTTCCCTCTAATATAGGGGATTTAATTTCTTCAATAACAGCAGAACTAACAGAACTAGAAGTGTTAAAGGCAGATAACTCTGTTGCTAAAGTTAGCTCCGACTGGGGCATAATTTTAAAAAGTTTTTTATCTTTACCTTTCTTAACAGGCACTGACGGATTGCCTGTATTCCTAATAGGTATCCCAATAGTTTTTCCATACTTTTCCCCTTAGAGGAATTATGACTCATCCTGACAGCACACGTTTAGATAAACGAAGTGTAACTGAAATGTCTAAATGGAACTGTCATATGAAAGGATGCCCACTATGTAACAACTCTTACTATTATACCCTTAAATGATATCTCATTTATAGAGGGACTTTACAGAATTGAGTAATAAACTCTTCTTTACAGCTTTATATATGGTAGACTCCTAACCTGGTCCACCAGACCAGGAGTGAGATAGAAATAATAAAATACTTTTCCAATGAACCCCTAAGACGCTCAACTAAGACATCTACTAGAGCCTATTTCTGGAGATTGTAGAAACATATACGTCAATCTTTTACAATGTATTAATAAGATTATCTAACTACATTGGTTCTGAAAGAAACTGGTTTGAAATATGAAAGTATATATCAAGACCAACTAGTAAATCGAAATGCCCATGGCACTTAAACTGGGGCTCAAACCGGGGCTTGTATTGAATATATCCCTTAGTTCACCCTAATACCCGCCACTCTGTCAATGTACAATGGGTTGTACACCACTGTGCACACTTCTAACACCTTGAAGAGCACTTCCACTAACCCCTTATCTTGGCATTAAAAAATGCCTACACTATGGTATTAATTGGTATTAAGTGTACAAGTATGGGAACAGCTACGACATCTACTAGAGACCCTTTCTAGAGCTTGTTCAAACATATACATCAATATTTTACAACTTATTAACAAGATTATCTTTCTACTTCATTCTGACAGAAAGCGGTTTGAACTATGGGAATCTAATACAAGACCAATTACTAAATCTTACTGCCCACGGTGCTTAAACTGGTGCTTAGACCAGGGTTCGCATTGAATATATCCCTTAGTTCACCCCAATACCCCTACTCTGTCCTATGTACAATGGGTTGTATACCACTGTGCACACTGAAACCACCTTAAAGGTTACTGAGACTACCCTCTTATCTTGGCCTATAAAATGCCTATGCTATGGTTTTCAATGGTATTAAGTCTCCAAGTATAGGAACAATGTCCCCCAAAGTACCAAACTTTAAAAGTGGTATTAATGTCAACATAAAACTTTAAAAGTGGTATTAATGTCAAAATATGGGAACAAAAAGTCCCACACATTAGTTAAGAGACCAATATAATACTAAATGTCCAGGTAGGGGTACAGGTACAATCAAACGAGAAAAGAGTCCCAAGCTCGGATATGAGAGACTATACTATTGGGTGTACATAAATAGGAGCAATAACCCCAAAGAAAGACTAAAAGCTTAGAAGTTGAAAACCTGATGTGTGTGGTACTATAAACCACCCCAAACTTAAATAGTTCCTCTTATGTATCACCCCCTCTAGCTGTGTAGTCTGGGATGTATACCATTACACATATTTAAATCCAATATGGGATGTTCTCTGGTGGCAATTTTCCCCTTCTCCTAGCATCCTTATATATAATGGACCTGAGCCTTAGTTATATATATCCAACTAGGGGGCAATAGGCCTCCCAAAAGTCCCAAGTTCAAAAACGAAAACAGTCTGATGATGATGATAAATGAATCAGTAGGGGATCTATGGCCCTTGACAGCAACTCCAACTTTGAGTGATAGAGGACTGAAATAATAATTTGATCAAAGTAAGGGTTTTCAAAAAAAAAATGTCTTAAAGAAAATCCCCAAGTATTAAAGAAAGCACCAAGCTAGGTAGCTAGAAAGGTATTTATGGTGCTTATACCTCCGTACATATTTAACCAGCAGGTAAAAGGAAACACACAAGCTCCCACTTAGGGGTACATTATCCCCCGAAAGAGCACTTCCACCATACAAGTTTCCACGCTCTTCCAGACTTCCAGGCTCTTCCTGGCTCTTAGGCTCTGGCTCTTAAGAAGAATGCCTCCAATACTTAAGTATAGCAGGCGCTGCTTCGGTGAGGGCTCTGCACTCCCAAGATCTGCAGCATGAATCCTCCCACGATCCTGCACAGGAGATCTGCACTGTAGTGACCAGCCCCCTACAACCTCAGCCACAAAAGGCTCCAGGAACTGAAATCACCTCAGCGTCCTTCCAGCTGATCTGCCAATCACCAAGAGGGAGAACGCCTGCAGCCTGCACCTCAGGAACTCAGGAACCCATCAGACAATTTGTCAGGTGGTCAGAAAGTGCCCAGGTCCCACAGCATCTTTTCTCCCAATTCAGACAAACACCTCAAAACAGGCAGCTGGTAGGTAAATGGTGGCTAGGGAGCTTTTCATAAACCTTGCCATATACTTTCAGGGATATCATACGCTGCTTGTAGTCATATGTGACATATTATTTAGTCTCCGGCCTAATCCTCCCAACTATTGTAATCCAGAGTACACTCCTGAATGGCGCTAACACGCTCTCCGAATCACAGGAAGTGACCTCATTTACCATACATATTCCTTTCCTTTACACCATTGCCATAAATGTAACCATTCATTTTTTCCAAGCCTCCCAAATGTTTCTATAATTTATTCTAATCTAGTCTTATCATCTTTTTATTAATCTTCTATAATATTTCCTTACTTGTCATCTCTTGCCTACTATACATAAGTGCTCTACACCTTTTTCTCCTATCTCCACTAAATTCTATCTTCTCTAAGCATACTTTTCTCATCTAATTGACAACTGTTATAATCAAGCTTTTATGACTTGACTAGTACGTAACTTTTCAATATAATGTTAATGAGAACATATTCTGATTTTCTTGGATCTTTAGGCTAAAGCTAATTAAAGATGCAGCAGGCAGAGCAGGCTTTGCTAGTAAAGACATACAGTAAGGTGCAGGTAAATCAACTGCAGACAGTTTAAAATGATGGATCTCCAGCTAAAGATGGTGAAAGAACAGCTATTTCAGTGATGATTGTCTTACAAAAGCTCTACTCTTTTTGTCAGTCCTAATAAAGAAATAAATGGCTAAATTGTTCTTTACTACTTAAAGGTTATGAATACTGGACTGTTACAATGGAGGTTTAACCTAATTTGTCTCTTTTTATTTCTCACTACTGTTTTTTTGTTTCACATTTTGCACTCATCTCCTCTCTTGCATTCTCTGATTTAAATTTCCACTCTTTTCCCACAACATTCTAGTCTCGTCAACTTCTTTGCTTGTCATCCCACTTTTATTTTTCCTTTACTCTCCAAGACTTGTCTGTTCCTAAACTTTATTCCAACTAATTTATCCTAATAACCTTAAGTCTCCTTATTCTTATTTCTGCCTCTTATACTCTCTCAACCATCCTTTCTATCCTGTGTCTTCCTGCTACCATCACTTTTCTGTCCTTATCTGCAAACCTACAAAGTCCCCTTCAGCTCCCAATTCTGAGAACTGGAATCTTCTCCTACTTAAGACAATTATATGGAGTATTATTGCTGAACTAAATACCAGGTCCAGCTCACATGGACAAGGAAAGTAGGAAGATCTTGAAAAACTGACTATATATTCCATTAGATTATTTTGTTTTGGGGGGGGGGGGGGGGGTCAAAAGTGAACCATTAGTGAGATATTTAGCATTGTTTGAGATGCAAAAATTAGCTTCTTTGGGGTGCTAATTAGTATCTCATTCAGCTTGTCTGTCTCTGCTGTGGCTAAAATAATGTCCCTTAATGTTATCATAAAGTTAGATCCTCGCTGAGCTAGCAAACAGGAACCACATACAGAAAAATGCTGTATATGAAGAAAATCATTTATTGTACAGAAAATGTTTAAGACAATATATAGCTAATTTTTGATATTCTATAAAATGTAACCAGTATGTTGGGGTGACAGTATCATATTAACTATGTATACAATGTGCATAAGGCTATTCTTAAAGTTTAAACATTTGGCAGAACAAATGGATAGACCAGATGGATTAATCAATTCTTATTTACCATCAACAGCTCTATGTCTCAATGTTATTTTTTGTTTCCAAGCATTCCCCCTGAATGACTACTCACAGTAAGTGGGGACACTTGGTCAGAAGGAGTTGGGGTTACAGTACAAAAGGATAAATAACAAATACAATTTTTTAAAAATGATTTTTTAAATATGTTAAGCAAATATGTGATCACAAGCTAATATTAATCATACCTACAGAACAATAATTTGGTTCAAAGTTTGAAAATGTTCCTGCTGACATGCCAGAGGCAGGCCAGGAAGTAAGGTGATGTGGTAAATGGAAAGATGTAATCATAAGTAGTCACCCACTTGGATTTTTCCACATTTTCTAGTATTACACCCATGGCCAGATTACCCATTAGGCTAACTAGGCAGCCGCCCAGGGGCACTTCGCTGTAAGGGATGCCACTTCTTAAAAAAATGGTTCATGGTTTAAAAAAAATAAAAAATTGCAGTTTATAGACTGGTTACTAGGAGGTAACTACCTTGAACAAGACAGTTACAACAGGAAAGGGAAATTACACATGCAGAAAAGGCAAACATGGGTCTGTGCATACCTTGCATACTCACTCGCAGGGGCTCATCCACTTCACTGCCTAGGGGCTACAGAAAGGTAGATACAGCCCTGATTACAACTTGGGATTAAAATATATTTAAAATATATTTAATTTGGGATTTCATGTTAGTTATATACACCAAATAGTCCACAATGTCAAAGTAGAAAACATGTACATATTTTAAAAAATGAATTACAAATAAATAACTGAAAATTATTTATTGGGAAAGTAATTCCCCTGTACTATGAAACCTCCAAATAATCTCTGTTGCAATCAATTGCCATTAGAAGTCAAATAATTAGTTTAATGTTGATCTGTGCAATTAAAAAGCCACATGATCTCAGAAAAAAATACTCTATTTTCTGGAAAGCCACAGAGTTTGTTAGAGATCCTATCTAAAAAAAAAGCATTATGAAAACCAAGGGATTATCAAAAACATTTTGGGATAAAGGTTTGTAAAAGCACCAATATTGACTGGGTTTAAAACAAAAAACTATCCCAGAGAACAGTTAAAACTATTATTAAATAATAGAAAGAATATGGCACAACCACGACTCTGCCTAAAGAAGGCCATCCACCAAATTGTGGGTACAAAAGGACATTAGGAGCAACCAAAGGAAACTCTGAAGGAGCTGGTGAGTTTCACAACTTAGACTGGACAATTCATCCATGAGTCAACTATTTCCACAGCACTGCACAAAGGCTGGACTTTATAGAAAAAAAGAAAAATATTGCTTAAAAACATATCAGTTCGGTTTAGAGTTTGCCAAAAATGGATACCAGAGACTCTGCCAACCTGAAATAGTTTCTGAGATCTGACACAAAGCCAAGACGGCTCTTCACTCTGAGAACACCATCCACATGGTGAAGCATGGTGATGGTAATATCAGAATTGATGGGAAGATGGCTCTGCAAAAAAAAACTATTTCAGTGTGCAAGAGACTTTAGGCTTGGGTGATAGTTGACCTTCCACAAGTTAATGGCATACAATGCTACACTAGAATCCTTTAACACTTTTGGTACCAGCAATTCAGGACATTTTCCTTACTTTGGACACTAGCATTTTGCTATGCACCTGTTAATTCATATTTTCTGTCAGCTTATTAGAGGTTACCAAGAACTTCTAGGAAAGTGCAAAATAAAGCAAAATGTAAGCCTTATTACTTGATACATCCTTAAAATCTATATGGTATGTCAATGTTGCAGATATGCCCAGCATGTACAAAATATGTCATGTTATTGCTAAATAATTATTTAAAAAATGAGCCAAAAATTAGCTGCTTCAAATGAAAATGGTCATAACTTTTAATTTCTTGTTTTACTTTATACAAAATTCCTTTAACTGAAAGTATTCTAAATTTCATATATACTGTATTACTATTTTGGATGGTGACAAATTTGTCAAGTTTATGCAAAATTTAACGCATTCTGTCCTAAGCAGAAGTTGAACTTATTTAAATTTGTGATACCTGATAGAAATATACTATGTAGTTTATTTACATATACTGGAAGAGAGGTTAACAATGCGATTGGTTAAGTTAATATTAATGCATGCACAAATGTGCCTTGAGATGGATTGCATATGTTAAATATTTTAACATAGAAAAGGCATGTCATCTGTCGTAATGAAAGTCTCTAATTGGTGTACTTTAATATAAAACCCTAGAACAGCATTTTTCATAAGGCAGTTCAATTTGTTACATGCCATCTTCAGCATGTCAGACTGTAATAAATGTGTCAGCGACTAGAACTGCTGATCATCATTTAAGGTGTTACAGCAACTCAAATATGATAGTTATCATAAAATATTGACTCAGAACAAGATGACTAGATGAATGTGCAAGTTGAAAATCTCATGCATCTTTATAGTGATTTAATATATTTGTGAAATCCCAAAAGAAAAGAGAATATATTTCTAATTGAATTTACACTCAACCACTTTTTGCCTCCGTGTATGTTTTTATATTTTTAAGTTCTTTAAAAGTCATTGATTATTCATTAATATTTTTGCTTTTAAGATAAGGATAACCATGCAACTTAATATCAATTTTGGGACAAAGTACTAAAAGTACTGTAGCACAGTAAGAATAAAATGTTTGAAGTAGCAGAGCTCTGATAAGGAAAATAAAGAAGAACTGCAACGAAAATAAATATGGAACATGGACTCTCCCTTTCCCCAGAATGGACAAGTGGCTGGCAAGTCCATGCAATTAGCCAGGTACTCTCTTGTGCTCAGTGGACCATGGAACCAAAGTGGAATATAGCTCATTCCACTGGGGCCTCTTACCCTCATCAGCTGGTAGGACATACCCTCAGATAACATTAGAATGGGTCATGAGGGCAACAAAGTGCACTGTTTGTAGCATGTGAAAATACAAGCACTCCCTTGGCATGCTGTGATAGGCAAAGGTATGTCTCTCAACCTGGAGTGTTTGGAGCAGGAGGACCCTGAGGGGAAACACAGTTCTTGTGTACAGTGCAAACAGAAGATTCATGTAGTACTCCCGCCTGCAAAATTCTGTGAAGGAATGTGTGTGAGTCCCAGAAGGAACGCAAGCTTCTGAGGAGACACCAAATCTGAATGTTCATAGTCCAGGAGACCCTTGACTCCTGGTGATTTGTGATTGACAAAGGCAGTGGATGATAGATATTTGAATTATTGAGATCCTGTTGCTGGATTTTGCAAAAGGGGCCCTGTAAACAACTCATTCCCTAAAGCCACACCATGCCAGATAATGTAGACCAGACTGTGAGATTTCCTGATAGTATACTGGCAACACAGGGAGGTCTCTGCCAAACCTCTTGGGTTTGTTGAGAAATAATTGCTGGTTATACCTTATGTTGTGCAACTGGCGATAGAAATTGTGTACCACTGCAGAGAGGTATCTGCATACAGGGATCTCTGCTGATACTGAAGACAGAACATGGGCAACTCCCTGCCCCCCCTTTTACAGAGCCCCAATACCTTTAGATCCAGAGAAACTTCAGCAAGCTCAATTGTATATTATCCGCAGCAGTCAAGTAGACTGTCAAATATTTGATGACATCTGCCTCTAACGAGGTATTGTGGAATGTGGAAAGCAATAAATGCACCTTTAGAAAGTCCTTTAGATGGCTTCTGCATTTGGACCAGTTGATTTGAGCAGAGGAGACAGATTCATATACCCTTTAGCACTCTCTTACCAGCTCAATAATAACTGGGTCCTGGGACATGAAGAGCATATAATCAGCAAATGCTGAAAGGACAGTCCATATACATAGCTGGCTTCTTCAGTACCATCCCTATGATTCTTATCTTCAATAAACAGAGCAAAGTATCCATGGCCAGTGCATATATCTGTCCAGACAAGGGACATCCTTAATATACTCCTAGTCCAAATACCAAAGGTAATGTTACGGACCAATTGATTTTCGGTAAACACAGAGACATGCAACATTTTCACAAATTGTATGCCAAAGCGTAAACATTCATAGTAGCTATGAGGTAAATATAGTCCACCATGTCAATTGCCATTTCTTGATCCGGTAGAGGAAGATAACAGACCAGTCCTATGAGCAAAATGCAGGAGATCCCGGAACAGAAAGATACTATCAAATATAGTCCGATCTGTGTTAGCATGGGATTGGTCAGGGTGAACAAATTTTAACAGCACAGACTTACGCCTATGTAAGATGGCTTTTGCTATGATATTATAGTCTGTAATGAGCAGTGAGAGTAGTCACCAGAACCCAGACAAGTACTGTCCATTGGCAGGACAGGGGCATCTACCTGGTCTCTAAGCCTTCATCAAAAACCAGATGGAAATCAGGTGATGAAGACCACCTGAAGAATTGGAAAGTTTATACAGTCAGCTTGTCCAGTCCTGAATATTTCTTTTAGGGCATGTGATGGAGGGCTTCAGAGAGCACATGTTATTGAGAGCAAATGTTATTGAGATCTGGACACAGTGTATTAAATTCAGGTTTCGCATGACCCGCCTTTTAAAGGGCCAGTCATAGATGCTAGTCACATCTGTGCCTGTTTGGCAGAAACAAAGTCAAACCATATAACAAAGATCTGTAAAAAAAACTAAATAAGGAGGTGGAGTTCAAAAGAAAACAGATTGGGGGATTCCAAGCAGAGTAACCCACATGCAGCCCACTGGGAGGTAAACTTACACAGCCTCCCAGTGGACAAAGCCTGTAATATGGCCTTGCATAGCAGTGGAACCTCCTCAGCCAAACACTTTTAAATAGCCAGTTTGGCTAATGCCAGGAGCAGGTTGATGAGGAGGTCCCTGGCCTTGTTGCCCTGGGACCCTGACTGCTCAAACATAATCAGATGAGGGGAGAAATGCAACTATAACTGCAGGAGTAGGCCTCTCAAGAGTGACAAGTGGGCTGCAGTCTGGCACAACTAAAATACATGTGATACACAGACTCTGCCTGGCCATAGAATAGACAAGTGGCTGAAAAAGTCTGTAAAATTATCCAGATACTCTCTTGTGCTCAGTGCACTGTGGCACACTCTCCAACTCAAGTCCCCTGTGGGTCGTGGAACCAAAGACCAATAGAGTACCCTCCACCGGGGCCTCTTGCCCTTGTCAGCTTGGAGGAACCGCCTCTAGACGCTATCAGGACGAGTCACGAGGAGAAGGAAGTGCACTGTATGGAGCACAAGAGACTATAAGCTCTACCTTGCCATACCACAAATAAACACCTCAAGGGTTAATACCTTTCTACCTTTCCTGCAATACAACAACAATAATCATTGTGGTCTACTTGCAGCTCCAGTTGTCTGGTATGGAGAAACTTAGGAATTAGGGCTATACTTAACCCAAATATACTTTTTAATAAAATAAAATATAACACTACAGCACATCACTGAAGTTTTTTTTGCATTACTGCAACATGAGCACAATGGAAAGTAGTTTGTATTCTATCAACTCTTTGCATGTCATTATCATATTAATAAACAATTAGGCTGAAATTTAAATGTAACATCACCCAGCATGCATTATTGCAACTTTTTTGTATCAACAATATTTATTTTAAAGACAGAGTTAAATCAATATTATTAACTGATTATCAATAATTGTAACTAAGCAGTTATAGGAAATTATAGATAAACACAAGATCAAACATGTTTTGTGAACTTTACAATTTATCAACATTCATCTTTTCTTGATACATTTTAAATAATTATACAACTTAAAATAGTAGACCATATTATATATCTCATAGATATAAGATCTTTGTTACATTTGCAATCATATCTAATTGTATGACTGCTAAATTCCCATGCAACAGCATCACAAATTAATTTTTACATATGGCTGAAACATGTAAATTTTCTTTCTCCCGACAGTACTAAGCATTTTTTGTACTTCCTGTATTTGAGTTTACTTTGGGCAATGCAGAGTTTGTCTATATGCAAACTTCATAGTTAACAAAGTTAAACTTACTAAAAATTTGTATTTGAGGAGATGATGACTTTGCTCTCATTATTACTTATAATCTGGAGAAGTTGGGTAAAGACAAAGGATGGGACTGTTTAGTGTATAGTTTGGTCATGTTTGAACTGAAACTGTTGGTGAATGATTGTACTTTGGGTAGCAAAGAATTGTGAAGGACTGCAGGGGCAATTTTAGAAAAGCACTTGTCAGCCCCTTTTATAGTTCAAGTACCACTGAGTCGTCATATTTTAGTATAATCTTATGCAGAACCTGATAATATGCAATTTAATGTGGAAATGATAAAGATGAGATCTAGAGATGTTATAAATGGTATATAGATGTTTGAGAGGTCTAAGGATGTTAATTGGCCGAATGTACCTTTAGCCTAGTGTGACCTTGTTGGTATGCTAATGCATGATGTATAACATTTGGGTTGTAAGTCATAACTTTAATTTCAAAGAATTGGATTGTCCCTAAGTCTAAATATAAAAAAAAATTGTGCTTTCCTGGTAACTGCCACTTTCTGAAGTATGTAACACGTGCACTTCCTGCATGAAAAAAAGGGAGTTCTTCAAAGGAGATTCATGAGTGGAGTTATGTGGGAAGATACTATTTATGGGATTTTTTGTGTGTGGGGAGATGTTTTACGGTTACCCTGTCATGCATACCATGAGACCATGAATTTATAAGTAAGAACATTGGAGCACCTCTCATTGTACATGAATTATATTTTGATGCATTTACTTTATACTGAATTCTTCACATTACGTATTCCTTGTTTAATGTATGCCATGGATAAGAAGCAGAAGCAAGGCAAAATGCACGCAATTAAAATATAAACCTGTGAGAACATATGGTAACTTGTACATTTATCAGTACTATTTTATGTGTTTTAAACCAATTTATGCTCAAAAAGCTGTAGGCAGGATGTTTTCAGTATATCATTTTAAAACTTTTTATTGCTGTTTCACATTAGAAAAGCATATAAAATAGAAAAGAAAACATAATGGAAAAATATCACAGTTTTAGTACAATTTACATAAGTAAAACAAATATCATTAAAATGTACAGCTAGCTGTGTACTGAATAAAATAAATGTTTAGCCATCTACATGTTGAAATAATAAAATGCATTTTTCCTAATAGATTTCTAATTTAGGCACATTTATTAATTCAATGATAAATATACAGCAGTTCTAGAGTCACATCATTTGGTATTTGTGCCAGTTGCAATTAATATAAAAGGAGAGTGAAAAAAACTACCTTCCCAAGAAGTAGATGGGGAAAGAAGAAGAGCTACTGTGGCTACTATGAACTGTCAGCTATAAGCATACCCTCTAAAAAGACTATAAACTTACTCTTGTATTAAATAATGATTATGTTTGGGAAGGTGGTTACTTCTTTATTGTTCATGTGGTTATAATGTTATTATGCAATGCATAACTGTGACTGTAACTCTGTATTATTATTTCTGATAATAATTTTATTTCCGTTTGGTAAGAATAAGGAATTCAGAATTTAATTGATATAATACTATGAAACTTTGAAAACAGTGTAAAAGTGTAGAGAAAGTAATATGTGCAGTGAATACATTGGATAATCTTGTAGCTGAAGTGACAGCTATTCAACATTAAGCACATTGAAATATCCTTGAGGTTAAATATATTGCTACTAGCCATTTGCCCCCTTAAAAAATTACAGTATAATATATGATCTACTCTGTCTCTCTGTGCCCTATCTCTCTCTCCTTGAGTGCCCTCTCCCTCTCTCTCTGTGCACCTTCTCTCTCTCTCTGTTTTCCTCTATCTCTCTGTGCACTCTCCCTCCCTGTGCGCTGTGTCTCAGTCTGTATGCCCTCTCTCTCTCTCTGTGCCCTATCTTTTTTCTTTCTCTCTCTCTCTCTCCCTTCTCTCTCTCACACACTTGTTCTCTCTCTCTCTTCCTCTTTCTCTCTCTCCCTCCTTCTGTTTCCCTCCCACCTTCTCCATACCTCCTTCTCTGTCCCTCCTTCTATCTCTCCTATCTCTCATCCCTCCTTCTCTCACAACCTCCTTCTTCTCTCTTTCCCCCTCCCCTCATTCTCTCTCCCCCCTACCCTCCTTCTCTCTCCTCCATGTTTCTCCCTCATATCTCTCTCCCCCAATGTCTCTCCAATCTCTCCCCAAAGTTTCTCTCCCATCCTCTCACCTGTCTTTCTCTCTCACCCTCTCCCCTGTTTCCCCCCCTTGTCTATCTCCCCACCCATGTTTCTCTCCCACCCCTCCCCTGTCTCTCTTTACCATCCGGTGTCTCTCCCACCCCCTGTCTCTCTCTTTTCCTTTCCTGTGTCTCTCTTCCCCTTGTTTCTATCCCCCATGTCTCTCTCCCTTTCCCTACCCTGTTTCTCTTCCACTTCTCCCCCCAGATTTATTTTTCAGTACTGCGCTTGTGTGAATATGTAGCGTTCTATGCCCGTTTCTGTGCCCTTATGTAGTTTCCATAAATGCGCATGCATGGCCAGCGTTAAAACATACTGAAACTATTTTAGTGATTCTTAACATCCCATTCTGCATCACTACATTTGTGGTGTCGTGGTGAGGGGGCATGTGTACTTCAATGAACCTGTGAGCTGTTACTAGGGAAGAGCAGAGGTTGAGTATGAGTAGCACTAAATCTAGTGAAATTGTTGGGTCAAAGTTGAGAAGATGCCCCGCTGTGGATGTGTTTGGAGGGGGAAGAAAAGTCTGCTGCTGTGAAGAAAAAAATCAGCATTGAAACCTGAAACATTAGAACTATGAACCTAGGCAAACTGAATGTGGTTAAAATTAAATGACAAGATTAAACATTGATATTCTGAGAAATAGTGAACTCAAATGGACTGGAATGGAACATTTTATATCAGACAACCACCAGATCTTCTACTGTGGCAAGAATCCTGCTGAAGAAATTGAGTAGCCCTCATCAAGTCAAATCAAAGGGTGGCCAAAGTAGTGTTTGTTTAAAACCAATAAATGATGGAATTATTTCAATTCAAATTCAAGGCAAGCCATTTAACATGACAGTGATCTATGCTCCAACCATGGATGCTGAAGAGGCTGTAGTGTCCAATTCTACAAGAGTATTAAACACCTCATAGACACAAAGAAAAGATGTTACTCTCATCATATGAGATTTGGATGCTAAAGTAGGGAACCAAAAGATACCTGGAATAACTTGGAGTACAAAATGAAGTAGGTCAGAGATTAGTAGAATTCTCTCAAGATAATTATTGAACTCCAAGGCCAAACTGGCAAGTGTTGGCCTTGGAGTTCAAAAGGAAGTGGGTCAGAGATCAGTAGAATTCTGTCAAGCTAATTCTCTGATCATAGTAAAAACCCTCTTTCAACAACCTCAAAGACGACTCTACACATGGATATCACCAGATAGACAATATAGAAATCAGACTGACTATATACTTTGAAGCCAAAGACGGAAGTGCTCCATATGGTTGGCAAAAACAAACATTGGATCTGACTGCAATAAGAAGCTCCTAATATGAGCTAAAAAGTTCAGAATTAAACTGAAGAAAAGAGAGAAAATTACCAGACCAAACAAATACAAAATAAAAAAAAGCATCCTTAGCAAATATGCAGTGGAGATAAGCAATATATTTACATACTGGACATGGAAGATAGAATGACTAAAGTACTTTGGACAGAAGTTTGTGACATTATCCAAGATAAAATAACAAAGACTATTCCCAAAAGAGAGAGAACTATAAAGGCAAACTGGATGTTTCATAAGGCTTTTAATGTCACGAGAGAAGGAAAGTGAAAGGTAGTGGAGATAGGAAAATATTTATCAAAATGAAAGTAGAATTCCAGAGGATAGTAACAAGAGACAAGGAGACATTCTATAATGAGTGATGCAAACAGGAAGAAAATAACAGAATTGGAAAGTCAAGAGATCCCCTCAGGAAAATTGGATCTTAACAGCACTGATGATCTCAATAGTTTGTCCAATGAACTGTAGCAGGCACCTTAAAGAGTAAAGTGAGATTGGCCCTAGGTAGCCTTGTTG
This sequence comes from Discoglossus pictus, assembly GCA_027410445.1. Taxonomy (NCBI): domain Eukaryota; kingdom Metazoa; phylum Chordata; class Amphibia; order Anura; family Alytidae; genus Discoglossus; species Discoglossus pictus. Next base: position 154,507,363 of record CM050163.1, on the reverse strand, counting down.
ATAACAAGACTGCAGGAGTTTATAGATTATATCAGCTGAACTGTATACAATTCTACAATATGATGCTGTGAAAGTGTTGCTTGCCTTGTGCCAACAAATTTGGAAAATGCAATAGTGGCCAGTAGACTAGAAAAGGTCAGCCTACATCCCAATCCCAAAATTAGGTAGTGCAAAAGAGTGCTCCAGTTATCAAACAATTGCACTCATTTCCCATGCCAGCACTGGGAACTACCGGATGTGCAAGAAGGGTTCCTCAGAGAAAGAAGCACAAGGGATCAAACTGCCGCTGGATAATAGAGAAAGCAAAAGTGTTCCAGAAAAACATTTACTACTGCTTCATTGACTATTATAATGCCTCTGGCTGTATGGATCAATAAAAATGTGGAAAGTTCTTAAAGAGACTGGAGTACCAGATCATCTCATCTGCCTCTTGAGGAATCTGTATGTGGACCAAGAAGCCACAGTCAGAACAGAACATGGGACAACTGAATGGTTAAAGATCAGGAAAAGAGTGTGACAAGGTTGTATACTGTCACAGTTTTTATTCAGCTTATATGCAGCTGGGCTGCACAAATCCAAAGCCTGAATCAATATTGCTCGGAGAAATATCACCAACACCAGATAAACGTATGATACTACTCTGATGGCTGAAACCAAGACTATAGATAAGGCAATTGAAGCAATGAACATGAGTTTGTTGGAGCTCAGAGAGGCATGCTGCGGTCCAAAGACTTACGGAGAGTCAGACATGACTGAACTATTATACAACAACAATTTTCTTAACATAGGATTTGATTTTTATATATATAGACATAGAAACTATTGATTTGTTCTGTTCCCTAGCCTGATCCGAATGACTATTTTAATATTCTATTTTTCAATTTTATTTTTGTCATTGTTGTCATTTTATGCTCACTTTATTTTTTAAGGAGTGAAACAATAAAAATTGCATTTTACCTCAACATAATTTATCTTTGGTAATTGCCTTTACTGTGACAATTAAATTATTACAAACACTAGAGTGGATTGCTAGTTGTTCCAGTGTGCTATTCTGTAATTTTTCTATGTACGTGAACATCAGTGCTTGGCCACTTCATCCCTTGAGTAGAGCAGAGGGTGCAGCTTAGGAGTTATTTTTTTTTTTTCTTTATAGAAATACAAATTACATTACATAGTTATACAAACAGCAAAGATATACATATAGAAAAACAAGAACATACAAGTTAAAAGTACAGGTAACATATAGAAGTATTAGAGATGTCGCAAACATAAAATTTTCGGTTAGTGAACTGCGGACGCGAATTTCATCAAATGTTCGTGAACGGGGGAACCGAGCGAACCGCCATAGACTTCAATGGGCAGGCAAATTTCAAAACCCACAGGGATTCTTTCTGGCCACAATAGTGATGGGAAAGTTGTTTCAAGGGGACTAACACCTGGACTGTGGCATGCCGGAGGGGGAACCATGGCAAAACTCCCACGGAAAACGACATAGTGGATGCAGAGTCTGGTTTTAAGCCATAAAGGGCATAAATCACCTAACATTCCTAAATTGTTTGGAATAACATGCTTTAAAACATCAGGTATGATGTTGTATCGATCAGGTAGTGTAAGGGTTACACCCGCTTCACAGTAACAGACCAATCTCCCCGTTTAATGCACCACAAACAACTGCAAACAGTCCCTTTCCACAACCGCAAACTCCCCAGTTGCACAAGGTTGGATACCAAGCTAGCCATGTCCCGTTCCTTGTCCTCACTGATGTCTTTGAAGGTCTCTTCCTCAACCCAGCCACCATGGGTCCCCGAAAGGTGACAACAAGCCCCCTGGGACGACTGCTGTGTTTGGTCTTCCACATCCTCAAAGCCACCTTCCTCCTCTGACTCCTCTTCTTCAGACTCCTCTCTCTGCGTTGCCTCTGTCTGCGTTATTATAAGGTGTGTACTGTTAAGTAGTACTATTCCTATTGGTTTAATCCCTGTTACATCCACTATTAGGGGACGTGTATATGGCATTGATTTTTGGATCGGGAGATGGAAAAAGATGCTTAGTCGGTCCTCCCACTTCAAATTTGGGGCACTGCGCGTGCAATCTAAAGTGCCACCAGATAGGAGTGGTGTGTTCAGTTGTACTATTTATTCCTATCGGATTCAATAAAGCCAATAAACCTGGCCCGTTACTAGCCAGGAAACTACAAACCAAAACAACACAAAATAGGATACTTCAAATTAAGACCTCGAAGGGAGAAAAAACAACGAACCCAAATAAGATCCAGAAGATTTGTACAAAATTTTACAATACCCTTTATACGGCAACAAAACACATAGATATACACAAAATGAGGAAATTTCTTCATTCCTGTGATCTCCCCTTAATAGAAGAAAATGACTTAGAGACTTTAAATGCCAAAGTGACCCTAGAGGAAGTGAGAAAAGCAGTCCAGAACCTCAAACCTGGTAAGTCACCAGGCCCAGACGGGTACACCAATTTATATTATACAAAATGTATAGACATATTAGGCCCGCACTTGGTCACTCTAACAGAGTTCTAGAAGGCAAGCAAACACCAGCAGAGCTAAACAGGGCAGATATCGCTCTATTCCCTAAGGAGGGTCGAGATGCCCTAGAACCAAAAAACTACAGGCCAATATCATTACTAAACTAAACAAAGATCCTGTCAAAAATAATAGCGGATAGAATGTCATCCTTCTTGCCTAAGTTAATACATAATAACCAAGTAGGCTTTGTCTCCCACAGGCAAGCAGGAGACAACATTAGAAAAGTCATGAACCTACTGTACCACACCAAAGCCTCTAAAATGTAAGCCTGTCTTATGGCCTTTGACATTGAAAAGGCGTTTGATTCCCTGGAGTGGACTTATAAAAATGTGGTATTAAAGGCCATTTTATAAATCTCATACACTCATTATACAAATCATCCAGGGCAAGTTTACAGATTCCGGGAGATGAGAGATCTATAGTTAAAATAGAAATAGGAACAAGACAGGGGTGCCCCTTTCTCCCCTTCTATTCGCAATAGCAATAGAACCCCTGGCTCAGACAATTAGGGCCAACGCTGGGATCACAGGCATAAAAATAGGCCATCACCATTTCAAAACTTGACTATTTGCAGACGACCTGCTGTGTATGCTCTCAAACCCTACCCAATCTGTCCCAGAGTTGATTCGAACTATGGAGGAGTTTGGTCAGTTTTCTGGTCTGAAACTGAACATAGAGAAGACAGAAGCTCTAGCGATTGACTTAACAGCAGTAGAGAAGCAGGGTCTCCAAGATAAGTTTAATATTAAGTGGGATAAGAACCACATAAACTACCTGGGAATCCGACTAACCCCTAAGCTAGAGGACTTGTACAAAGCCAACCACTCCAAACTTTATAAAACAATAATTAATGACCTGAGTAAATGGACAAAGTATAGGTTATCATGGCTAGGGAGAATAAATACAATAAAAATGAATGTCCTTCCTAGGTTGCTCTACATATTTCGAACACTCCTGATCCCGATTAAATAAAAAGAATTAGAAAATATTCAAAGGAAAATATTTCAGTTTATCTGGAACCACTCTCCCTCACGCATCACAATGAAAATTATGTACCTTCATAAGTCAGAGGGGATACTATCATGTCCAAACTTAAAATATTACCACAAGGCAGCTCAGTTATCTTTCCTCCCAATAGCACATTCTATAGGGCATCAACCGGCCTGGGTGTATTTAGAGAACCACACTTTAAGGCCCTTAACCTGGGACAAGTTGGCTTGGCTATCAGAATTGCCTCAGAGCATTAAAAACTCACCAAACCCCCTAATCAGACACTCACTATAATACTGGAAATGGGCCAAGAAACACACGGGTTTGTTCCCTGGATCCACCCAAATGACCCCAATTCTTGACCACCCTCAGGCCCGAAACACATGAGCACAACATCACAACACTGGTGGAGGTTAAGGAAACTAGATAGACTGGGAGACTGGTTAGTAAAGGGCCAGATGCTCACCTATGAGGAACTGAGGGACAAGCATGAGCTACCGATGTCAGAACATTACAATTACTGTTGGCTGAGGTATTTCACACACTCCCTGACCCAGAAACAGGGGACACCGGTCATAAAATTGGTTCTCCAAAATTTGTAAAGATAAACCTCTATCAAGGGGGATCATTGGGTCGCTTGACAAATATAAAACATTTGTTACTGGTTGAAGCGACCCTGGGGGAAGGACCGGAGTGGGGGAGCCCTGAAGACCCTTCAGAAGCAACCGGCGGCAAAATCATCCCAGGAAAGGAGAGGTCGCTTACTGAAGCCTGCCCTAGGGTAACCCAAGGGTGATTTCCCAGGTTAGATATTGTAAATAATAAGCTAATACTGCTGGAGGGATGATAGCTAATAGGACTTTGGTGTTTCCTGCAGATATACTCTTTACTATTGTATCTCTTAAATTGCAATCACAGTAAAAAATAAGAAAAATTATTAACCTAAAAAGTAAAAATAAGAAGGAATAACCAGCTAACTTTCACAAAATGTCTTTATTGTAAATATGTATTTTTGCACAACTGTTATGCAAGACTGTTCAAAAATGCTTTATTTTTCATTACATGCTGTACGCCTTCTGACAATAAAAGAATTTAAATGCAAAAATTAGGTATTGTTGCAGTGACCAGAAAAATTTATGTTAGTTTGCCAGGCAGAAAGTGCCCTAAAACATTGCGTCTTGAACCCTAGTTGGTGGCGGATAAGTCACGCAAGTCATCCGGCATTCAGGGATAAAATACAGCAGCGTGTGGACCATTATTAGCTCAAGGCAGCTCATCTATCAGGCCTTTTTTAATGGAATGTATCGCCCACTGTCAGTCCCTTCGGGATCCATCCCTCATTCATCTTAATAAAGGTGAGGTAATCTAGACTTTTTTGACCTAGGCGACTTCTCTTCTAAGTGACAAAATCTCCTGCTGCACTGAAGGTCCTTTCTGACAGGACACTTGAAGCGGGGCAGGACAGAAGTTCTATGGCAAATTGGGATAGCTCAGGCCAAAAGCAAGCGTGCACACTGAGTAGTCAAGGGGTTCATCGCTCCTCATACTGTCGATATCTGCAGTTAAGGCGAGGTAGTCTGTTACCTGACGGTCATGTCGTTCTCTTAGGGTGGACCCCGAAGGGCTGTGGCGATGCATAGGACTTAAAAAGCTCTGCATGTCCTCCATCAACAACACGTCTGTAAAGCGTCCTCTCCTTGCTGGCATGGTCGTGGGAGAAGGAGGATTATGTTCACCTCTTCCGCTTTTAGATTGCCGTTGTGCTGTGACATCACCCTTAAACGCTGTGTAAAGCATACTTTTTAATTTATTTTGGAAGTGCTGCATCCTTTCCGACTTGTGGTAATTTGGTAATATTTAAGGCACTTTCTGCTTATACAGGGGGTTTAGTAGCGTGGACACCCAGTACAGGTTGTTCTCCTTCATCCCTTTTATACTAGGGTCCCTCAACAGGCAAGACAGCATGAAAGACCCCATTTGCACAAGGTTGGATGCCGAGCTAGTCATGTCCCGTTCCTCTTCCTCAGTGATGTCACTGAAGGTATGTTCTTCCCCCCAGCCACGTACAACACCACGGGTACCAGATAGGTGACAACGAGCACCCTGGGGTGCCTGTTGTGGTTGTTCCTCCTCCTCCTCCTCAAAGCCACATTCCTCCTCTGACTCCTCTTCCTCACAATCCTCTTCCAGCGTTGCCGCAGGTCCAGCAAGCGATGCTGATAAGGCTGTTTCTGGTGGTGATGGTGACCACAACTCTTCCTCTTAGTCTTCACGCTCATCTATGGCCTGATCCAGCACTCTTCGCAGGGCACGCTCCAGGAAGAAAACAAATAGTATGATGTAGCTGATGGTGCCCTGGGTGCGAATGACCAGGTTTGTCACCTCCTCAAATGGACGCATAAGCCTACAGGCATTGCGCATGAGCGTCCAGTAACGTGGCACCCCGGTCATACAAATACTTGTTAACGGCCTTTTCTTGTTGGAGCAGGCGGTCGAACATTAGGAGTGTTGAATTCCAACGTGTCGGGCTGTCGAAAATCAAGCGCCTCTCTGGAATGTTGTTTCGCTCGCTGGATATCTGTAAAGTGCGCCATGGCCGTGTAGGAACGCCTGAAATGGCCAAACACCTTCCTGGCCTGCTTCAGGACGTCCTGTAAGCCTGGGTGCTTATGCACAAAGCGTTGTACAATCAGATTACACACTTGTGCCATACACGGCACATGTGTCAACTTACCCAAATTCAACGCCGCCGAACAAATTTCTTCCGTTGTCACAAACCACTTTGCCAATCTCCAGTTGGTGCGGAGTCAGCCACTGATCCACCTGTGCATTCAGGGCGGACAGGAGTGCTGGTCCGGTGTGACTCTCTGCTTTCAGGGAAGTCAACCCCAAGACGGCCTGACATTGCCGTATCCGGGATGTGGAATAGTACCTGTGGAGCTGGGGGGGTGCCGTTACTGTGGAGCAAGACATAGCAGCAGCAGAAGAGGACTCAGCCGAGGAGGTTATGGAAGAGGATGGAGTAGGAGGAGTAGAGGAGGTGGCAGCAGGCCTGCCTGCAAGTCGTGGCGGTGTCACCAACTCCTCTGCAGAGCCACGTATTCCATGCTTGGCAGCCGTCACCAGGTTTACCCAATGCGCAGTGTAGGTGATATACCTGCCCTGACCATGCTTTGCAGACCAGGTATCAGTGATCAGATGGACCCTTGCCCCAACACTGTGTGCCAGAGATGCCATTACTTACTTTTGCACAATCGAGTACAGGTTGGGGATTGCCTTTTGTGCAAAGAAATTTCGGACGGGTACCTTCCACTGCGGTGTCCCAATAGCTATAAATTTTTTGAATGTCTCACACTCCACCACCTTGTATGGTAAAAGCTGGCGGGCTAAGAGTTCAGACAAGCCAACTGTCAGTTGCCGGGCAAAGGGGTGACTTTGTGACATTGGCTTCTTACGCTCAAACATGTCCTTGACAGACACCTGACTGTGGGCAGATGAGCAGGCACTGCTCAGGGCGAAACACGGAGTGGCGGATGGTTGAGAGGGGGCAAGCAGGGCAGCAGTGGTTGACGTGGCTGAAGATGCTGGACCAGGAGGAGGATGATGGCTTTAACTTTGTGTGCTGCTTGTACTCATGTGTTGATCCCACAGGCGTTTGTGATGTGACATCATGTGCCTTCACAAAGAAGTTGTACCTAGGTGGGTGTTGGACTTCCCACGACACAGTTTCTTTTCGCACAGGTTGCAAATGGCATCACTGTTGTCACAGGCAGACACACAAAAAAATTGCCACACTGCTGAGCTCTGCAATGATGGCATTCAGGTGGTGGCAACAGCATGCTTTGACTGGCGTGCTGTCTGGCTGACCCCGGGTGCCGATGCATGCTGTCTGACTGTGCCACTAGCTACTTTCAACGACCTCCCGCTGCTTCCAACTCGTCTCCTCCTCCTCTCTGTCTCCCCATGTGAACTTTCCTCCTGTTCTTCTTCTCTTATAACGGGCACACACGTGACATCCACGGATGCATCGTCATCATCAACCGCTTCACTTGTATCTGACAACTCAACAAAGGAAGCAGCACCAGATACAACATCATCATCATCAGACCGTACATCCATGCGTGTAATGCTGCCTGACTGGGACATATCCCTGTTATCTACATCCTCTGGCACTAATGTTTGCGCATCACTCATTTCTTCCAATGATGTGTGTAAATAACTCTGCTGGCGGATCAAGTGAAGCGGCTGTGGTGCTAGTGTTGGTGGTGGCGGCAGGCGGGTGAGTGGTAACTAGAGAGGTGCCCGAAGCTAAGCTGGAGGAGGATGGTGCGTCTAGGTTCCGAGCGGAAGCTGTAGAAGATTGGGTGTCCTGTGTTAGCCAGTCAACCATGTCCTCAGAACTGTTCAAGTTCAGGGTACGTGGCCTCTGAAAACTGGGCATTATTCTAGGGCCAAAGGGAATCACAGCACCACGACCACGATGGCCCCTGCGGGGTGGCCTGCCTCTGCCTGTCATTTTTTTTCCAATTAGTGGTACTATGCGTGCAAGCTACTGTGACACCAGATATGAGTGTCACTGTGCACTGGCAAAAGTTGGCACAGTAGATGCAATAGGCCTTACACACACGCCTGTAGGCAGGCAATTGATATTTAATCGATTACAGTAAAAAAAGGGTTATTTTATTTCACTGTACACTAGGTTGCACCAGATATGAGTGTCACTGTGCACTGGCAAAAGTTGGCAGAGTGGGCGCTTTAGGCCTCACACACACCCCTGTAGGCAGGCAACTGTTATTCAATCGATTATAGTCAAAAAAGTGTTGTTTTATGTCACTGTACACTACAGTTGCACCAGATATGACTTATCACTGTGCACAGGCAAAATTTGGCAGAGTAGATGCAATAGGTTTCACACATACGCCTGTAGGCAGGCAATTGCTATTCAATCTATTACAGTCAAAAAAGTGTTGTTTTATTTCACTGAGCACAATATAAGCTGTGAGCCTGACACAGGCAGGCAACTGAAATTAGATTAAAGCAAAAAAGGGTTTTTTTTTTTCAATGTATGGTACACCAACTATGACTGGTGAAACAGAGCAGAATATTAGCTGTGAGCCTGACACAGGCAGGCAACTGAAATTAGATGAAAGGAAAAAAGGGTTGTATTTTTTCCAATGTATGGTACACCAACTATGACTGGTGAAACAGAGCAGAATATTAGCTGTGAGCCTGACACAAGCAGGCAACTGAAATTAGATTACAGGAAAAAAATGGTTGTTTTCAATGTATGGTACACCACCAGGTATGAGTAGTGAAAATAAGCACAATATAAGCTGTTAGGTGTTAGCCTGTCACACACACATGTTGGCAGGCAGGCATATGAAATTAAAAAAATAATAAAAATAAATAAATGATGTTCTAGCCCCAAAAAGGGCTTTTTGGGTTGCTGTCCTTGCAGCAGATATCAGATGAGTCCTTTAGGTCTGTAGTGGAAGCTAAATACACAGCCTGGCTATCTATTTCCCTATTAAATCTCCAGCAGCTACACTATCTGTCCTCTCACAATGAATGCAGCTTCAGAATGATTCTAAAATGGATGCTGTCCTTCAGATGGAAGGCTCTGGAAGGGAGTGTATGCTGCTGATTGGCTGGAATGTGTCTGCTGACTGTGAGGTGCAGAGTCAAAGTTTCCTCAATGATAAAGAATAGGGGGCGGACCGTAAAGCTCATGTGTCCACCGTCCGCTGCGAGCGCGAAAGAGCCAAAATTGCCGCGAATAGTCCACGGGCGAACTGTCCAGGACATCTCTAAGAAGTATACAAATTTAGATATTTACATAGCATTCCCCTTGGAAAGGTTGTGTTTATTTAGGTTGATGAATGGTGATAGTTGTCCCAAACCGCCCAGCTATTGCACTTAGACAGAACAATGCCCAAAGCAAATATATCTCTTTCCAGTTCTCTGTTTTTTTCAAGAGTTAAAATTACTTTGTTCATTATTGGAGTTATCTCCGATTTCCAACGTTTAACTGTCAACCATTTAACCACTAGGAATACTTGAATGAAGAAGGCTTTTTCTTCCAACTTAAACCCATCATCAATAATATGTAACAACGCCATTTCACATGAAGGATTATTGATCTTATCACAGCATTTAGAAATGTAATCAAAAACTGAATTCCATAGGTTCCTAATGTGTACACAATCCCACCAAGTATGTTTATGGGAGCCTTGTTGGTTACAAAATCTCCAGCATACCCCCAAGTCTGGGTCTTTATAAATCAGTGCTATTTTTGAGGGGACAAAATACCATCTCTGCACCACTTTAAAATATATTTCTCTATAAGATTGATATTTAATAATTCTCTGAGAGAGATTAAATGCCTTAGACCAAGTTTCTAGTGCAATATAATTACTACATTCTGTCTCCCATCTCTGCATGGCTGAAGTTTTTTCCACAGTAATCTGTTTTTTATCGTATCATAGCATTTGGAAATTATATGTTTCGCATCATTAGATAATGCTAATTTTTCAAATTTAGTTAAATCTCTAGTATGCGTAATTGAGAATTTTGATTGCATAATTTACATCATGACTCTTTCATATTCTAACCATTTTGACAAAGCGAGATCAAATTCCTTGATTAGCTCAGCAAAAGATTTTATCTTACCTGAGTCAAAAAGGTCCCCCAGCGAATGAATATTACAGATATTCCAGTCCTGAAGAAATGGGAGGTTAAGAACCGTACTCAGCCATAGCAATGTCATTCCAGGTGAAGGAGATGGAGAAAAGTTACGTTTATTGTTCCACTTAAACCAGAATTCCAATCCGGATTTCACTACAGCGGGGGCTAATTTATTAATTTTACATGATGATTTGTCATACCAAACCCATTCTGATAAGACGAAGTTACTGGACAGATCTTGTTCTGTGTTTACCCAGCTGTTTTTATTTATTTTACATGATTAATTTACACAGTGTGAAAGTCTTACAGCATTATAATAGTCTTCAATCCATGCGGCTTCGATGCCGCCCTTTATAAAACTTTTTCTAACAGTTTTCAGTTTAATTCAGTTTTTTTTCCCATTATAAATAAATGAGTCAATTAAAGTTTGATGTTTTCTAATTATATAGATGGGAATGTTCAGAGGTAAGCATCTAAAAAGATAGTTAATTTGAGGTAAGATTGACATTTTTATAGCTGCAATTCTACCTAACCAAGATAGCATATTTAGTTTCCAGTTATTTAGCTGGGTTTTTATTTTGTTATAAAGTTTGCTGAAATTTATTTGAATTGTTTCTTCCATTTTACTAGTAAATTATATTCCTAAATACAATATTTTATTCATTTCCCAGTTAATATCCCAAATTGATTTCAACAATTTTTTTTCTTTCCCATCTATATAAATGGACAGCACTTCTGTTTTAGACCAATTTATTTTATAATAGGAAATATTCCCAAATTTCTTTATTAACTCTTGTATGTAAATTAGAGATTCGCTGGGTTTGGTAAGAGTTAGTATCACAACATCTGCATATAACATAATTTTATATTCTGTTTCGCTGATATTAATGCCATGAATTTTGTTGTTTCCTCTGATCGCCTCTGCAAGAGGTTCCATCATTAGGATAAAAATCAGTGGAGATAAAGGGCAACCCTGTCGGGATCCATTATTAATGGGTATAGAAGATGATCCTGAACAAATTTCAGAGATGAAGGCACTTGGGGAGTCGTATAAGGCTCTGATTGACTTTTCTCCAAAATCTTCAAACCCAAATTTTAATAAGGCTTGATACATATAATCCCAGTTTAACCTATCAAAGGTTTTTTCTGCATCTAGAGTAATAATTATGCAGGGTTTATGATTATCTTTACTATAAGTTATTAAATCAATCAGTCTTCTAGTATTATCTGCCCCCTGACGATTTTGGAGAAAACCAGATTGATCCATATTTATCAATTTGGGTAAGCATTTATTCAATTTGATAGCGAGTACTTTTGCATATAGTTTTATGTCAGTGTTCATTAATGATATTGGTCTGTAATTCATACAGTATCTATAGTCTTTATTTTGCTTTGGAATATTAATTATAGCTGCTTCTAACATTTCTTTTGGAGCTTTACCCTTTGTTTTAATTTCGTTAAATGTTTTAACTAGTTGATTTATTAGTGATGATTTAAAGGATTTGTAATAAAATTGTATAAATCCATCCAGTCCTGGTGCTGAATCTAATTTCAAGTTATTAATTGCCTCCTCTATTTCTGAAACATTTATATCACTGTTTAAAAGCTCTAAATCTTCTTTATTGATTCTAGGAAGTGACAGTTGATCTAGAAATGTTTTTATTTCCTCTTTTTCAGGTTTTATAACTTCTTGATTAATTTCCAGATTATATAAATTCCTATAATAATTAAAGAAGGCCTTTTCAATATGACAAGAGTTAGTCAGTGTAGATGAGCCCTTATTAGTATCGATAATCAGTTCTTGAATTCTATTATATGATTATTATTTTTTTAGTTTTCTCGCTAATAGTTTACCTGTTTTATTACCTAAGAAATATTTTCTTTTTTGGAGCCTCCATAAGGAATTATCCATTTTTTTGTATTAATTAATTTATTTTCATTTTCACCTGTGATATTTCCCTCGTGGTATTAAATGTTAGATTAAGTTTATTCTCTCTGTCCAGTTTGGCTAACTGAATATGTAAATCTCTGAATGAAGTGCCCTGTTGTATCCTTCTAGCAGCACTCCAAGAGGACAAAACCCTTCTTATGTATGCTTTATGAGTGTTCCATATTGTTGTAAATTCGGTGACCGAATTTTCATTTGTTTGAAAAAAAGTTTCTATCTCTTTCTTTAATATGGTTTGTTTGTCTGGATTGTTAAATAAAGAAATGTCCATTCTCTTTCTGGGATTTTTTTTTTAACCATCTGGTCTTAAGTAATAATTCGATCATTGCATGGTCCGACCAATTAATTATATTTATCTTGGATGATATAACATCCGCAAGGGAGTTTGCATCTATCAGGAAATAATCAATTCTAGAATATGATGCGTGGCGGTGGGAGTAAAAAAGTATAATCTCTCTCATTGCCATGCCACAACCGCCAGACATCATATAACTCAAACCGTAAGATAGACTCTTGAAAAAGCTTGTTTAGAAAGCGATTTTGTCTCTCGTTAGGAAAATATATATTTACTATAGTATAATTTTATAATAGTATAATTTTTCTGGTTAATTTTACCTCCGTTTACATTATTACTAAACAAAATGGATACTCCTCGAGATTTCTTAATAAAGGTTGAATCTATTTTAGATGTAAAAAAAAGAGTTACAAAAATGAGGGATTTTATCATTTTGCCAATGTTTTTCCTGAATACATGCAATATCTGCCTAGGCCTTCTGGAATTGGTCCAGGATCACCCTTCTTTTAAACAGAGAATTCCAACCCTGAACATTCTGCGAAACTATCTTTATCCTCATTTAGGATAGTAAATATTTTGGACGGGATACCATCTTTCCTTTTACAGTCAAGTTTATATGCAACTCATACATGTTAAGTCTATACAATAGACAGATGTAAACAGAATCTATTAAAAGAGAAAAGCTAGATCTATCTACGTCTAGCCGCCCCAAACAAAACAGACCTGCACAAAGAACACTGCCCGCTCAATATTAGGATTAAGTCACCCTTTGATATGCATCTTTAAGACTTTGCAAGGGGGGGAGGAGGACATGAGGGGGGGTCAGAGAAAAGAGGAAGGGAAGAAGAGGAAGAATAATTACTATATTATGACTCTTTTATTATTCACTAATGTGCTTTAATTTTCTCTTTTTGCTCTGTTTCAATATTTTTTTTTCTTCCTTTTAATACTATATTGTGCAAAATATTCCACTACTTACTTACTACTTGAAATAATCACTTTATAAGAAGATTAATAATATCATAGTGATCCAATTTTAAGACCTATTCTAAACAGTGTGTAAGATTGTCCCTCGACAAATAGCCATATTTTGTGAATTTTATATTAGGCTACATTACCTCAACATTCAAACTTCAAATGTCTTTCATTTCCTCTTCTCTCATCCCCCTATCTTAAAGTATCTTACCCCTTTCCATCTCTCCTCAGTCCCCTATCCCCTCCCTGCCCAGTCCAAATCCGATTGCGTTTTAACTGTCCTACAGTTACTTTTTTTTCCATTCTATAAATTGAAATTTTTGAGAAATCAACTTCTGAGCTTTTATCCCTGACTGTTTCTATGAATGAAATCTTCCATTCCTTTAATAACATTTCCCCTTCTCGTACTGAGCTTACCATTATGTTCCGGTTGTCTTTTGACATAATTAATTTTGTGGGGAATCCCCATTTATATATTATTTTCTCCCTTCTTAAGGCTTTGGTAATTTCAATAAATCTTCTACTTTTTGTTAAAGAATCCCCTGAGAGGTCTGTGAATATAGTTAATTTTTCAAAAGGGGAGTCAAATTTAGCTTTCTGTCATGATGCCTTTAGAACTGCTTCTTTATATTCGTAAAAATTTATTTTAACAATTGCGTCTCTAACATTTTCCCCTTTAAAATCTTTTGGTAACGGAATCCTATGGATCCGATCCAACATATTAATCCATGGTTTACTAGGAGGTACTAAATGTGAGAGAAAGGCCGCTATAAATGCTGCTAATTCTTCAGCATTCAAGGATTCCAGAATTCCTCTAAGTCTCAAATTGTTTCGTCTGGAAAAATCCTCCTGTTGAATCCTTTTAATTTCAGTATTTTCTAGTTTATGTTCCAAATCAATGGAATGTTTAACTACTTTTTGATACTCTTTAATCAGGATGTCTTGATTGGATTCTAGCTCTTCTACTCTTTCTAAAAGACTAGCAATAGCTGATTTATTTAGTTGTATTTCTTGTGCAAAGTCCAATTTTATAGTAGACTAGCGAATTGCCCGTCAAAAAATGACGACAATGAAATTGTAAGTGAGCTAAGGGTGTTATGTGGCTGATGTAACGTTGTTCGTTTTCTATGTCGTGCAAGTTTTTCGTAATATTAGTTTTCTATGTTGTGCGAGTTTTTCGGAATATCCGTAGGTGTTTGGTGGGATTTTTCGGAATATCCGTAGGTGTTTTGTGGTGTTTTGCGTGTTTATGGTAGTGTTTTGCGTGTTTAGGGACCTTTAGCCTCGTTTTCGTTTTGTTCGGCGGACATTTTTTCTCTCGCTTAGGTGATTTTCGGGTCTCTAAGCTCTAAAATGTGTGCTTACATGGAGGTGTAACTTCACTTGCAGAGGTCCTCGGTGCCCCCCCTTGCTGTGAGTAACCTTTTTATGTGTTTGTTGATTGTATTTGTTGTGTTTGTAATATTATTGGGGTCGCGTGGGTTGCGTCCTTGTTTTCTAATCTTGTAGGTGTTTTTCAGGAAATACGTAGGTGTTTGGTGGTGTTTTGCGTGTTTAGACTGCTGTAGACTAGTTTATGTTTTTTTTCGGCTGCCTTTTTTTCTCTCGCTTAGAGAATTTTTTATTGTCTAAACTGCTTTAATTTCAGTTAAACTTTCGTTTTCGAGGTCCTGGATGCTCCCTCTTGCTGTAGGTAAGCTTTGTATGTATTTGTTGAGTGTATTTGTTGTATTTTTCATGTTTTCATGTGCGTGCGTTGCGGCCGTTTTTTGCGAGGTCGTAATGGTTAGTAACGTGTCTCGTATTTTGTTTGCGTTACGATATAAAGTTTGCGAGGGTCGCAGTTGCTGGCAAGGAGCGACTTTCGGCGCTGCTTGCCAGCAACTGCGACCTTCGTTTCGCGAGGGCCGCGGGTTTGCTACACGAGCCCGCAAGCGTTAGCAACAACTCGTATACTCACAACTATATATGTGATTGAAACTCATTAAAAAGCCTTTTCATTACAGGTGTCGTTAGTACTTCTTCCACTTGTACACTCATTGTGTCTGAGGATCCCTCGTTTGCAGATAGTTTAATTTTTTCTGCTGAGGGAGGGCACTGACTTTGAGTGGTCGGGTCTAAATGAGAAGAATTTGAGGCTCCAGAATTCCCTTTTGGGAAAAAAAGAGGTTGAGTTTGCGGATTGGTTATTAGCGGGCTGTCTCTTAATTTTACTTTTTGCTTTTGTTTGATTAGGTTCTTTATCTCTCATGGTAATTATTATTGTGGTTTCAAATTGGATTTTTTGTGTACATTTGTTTTTTTACATATTTATTTATTTATTATTATTATTATTATTTTTTATATCTCTTTTAATTCTTAGTATGACAAGACCCAATATTTATAGACTATAAAACCTAAAATATAGGTCGTCTATGGCGGTTCACCGATGTTCGCCCTTTCGCGAACATTTGATGGAATTCGCGTCCGCGATTCGTGAACCACTGTTTAGGGGATTCAACCAGCAATACACAATGCAGAAAAGGTAATCAGTTAATAAGATGTACTATGAAGAGAACCAAGAGCCTTTTAGTACCAATAAGAGTATTAATTATTTCCTTAATAGTAGTTGGTCCTATGACTCCTTAAATTTACCTTTCAAGTATGTTTATCCCATGTGGAACTATAACGCTTTTTTATCCTTTAGTCCTCTTTTGTCCTTTAGTTCTCTTCAAGATGTTCGTTCGCTAGCCTTCACATTATGCTCTATCATAGTAGGAGGATACTAGCTGAAGTGTTAAAACAAAGAATTGTAGTGGGTGGTCTTTGATATTATAGACCCCTGCCGGTAGTAATAGTCTCTTTGAGTAAAAACCTCTTTGCTCATAAATTCATGAGTAATGCTTATTCAGCCTTGCATTGCCGGGTGCAAAAACTACAGCTCCCAGACTCTACTGTGAGCACTCTGGGTATTGATCTCACAAAAATCCCCTTCAGAGATATGTAACACCGTTGATGTCAAATGGTGGCTTAAAGAGCCTTCTCTTTGCTCTCTTTTTCCCCAGCAAATTTTTGCTTCTCTCAGAATGGCTTCCTTTGTCATTTAGACCCTTGAAATTCTCAGGAGGGGGTCATTGAATGGTGTACTATGTCAGTCTACCAAAAAAGTATTCATTAAGTTAAATTGTAGATATCTGAAGTTAATGCATATCTCTTTGGGCTATAGGCCCTTTTTCTTGTGTGACTATTTTAGCACAGCTTTAATTTTTATATTTCCAAATCTCCAGCCCTTGTCTCAGCTGTAAACACTCTGAGTATTTCTCTCACAGGTGACCACCTCTAGGGTGTACATCATAAAGGTAATATCAGGAAAAAGAAAAGAATCAAATCCTTCTCTTAGTTTCTTCCTTTCCACTCAAATCTTAACAACTCTTTAGGGTACTTTTCAGTGACATTCAAACCCTTGTGTCTCTCAGGAGAGGGTTACTGGCTGCTGTATTGCGTCAATGTTCTTGTAAGAAGTGTTATTTTATATTAAAGGCAACTGAGTATAGTGAGTGTCTCTTTGGGCTGTAGGCCCTTTTACCCAAATGCAAATAGTGTTGTATCAACACAGCCTTACTGCCCATAGCTCCATATCTTCAGCCCCAGACTCTGCTTCACACATACCAGTTGTTACCTCTCAGTGTGTTCCCCTTCATGGGTGCACAGCTTGGTTCTGTCTGGTCCCCAGGAAAGAAAGGGAACGGCTGAGACCTGTGGCAAGCAGGTTTTGGAGCAGTTCCCAGATTTGCCAGACCACGAAGGTCCGGTTCTCTGCAGCGCTGATGTCTCCAGCTTCTGAGGTGGTCCCTCCACCAGCCAGCATGTCTTCGGTATGTGGCAATTAATGGGCTACGCGACCCCCCAGCTCCTTGTCTCTAATGCAAGCTGCGTCAGTGCTCCGGAGACTGCCGGTCTCTCCTCATGGTGCGAGGGAGTGCGGTGATGCTGTTCAGTGAGCTGCAGCGTTCCACGGCGGGAAAAACCCGGGTTAGCATCTTGTGCTTCCTGGGCGGGGCAGCTTAGGAGTTATTGATGCCTTCTAAAACTGGACAAGGAGAGGATAAAGATTCAGCTGTTTGTCAGAAGTATTGAGGCTGGGAGTGAAAGAAGTAGTTTGGCATATTACTAGTGCACATAGCCTGTGTATCTTTGCCTGAGTATCTCTCTCCAGCTTAATACACCTTGCAGCTCAAATACACCTCTCTGTGGTAATCTTTTGTAGCTCTCAAAAACAGCATATATATTCCTGCATCTGTCTTGGTAAACTTCTTCTCAGTTTGCACTTAGCTTAGCAAAACTGCAGGCCCCACAGCCTACCCCTGCCAGGCTCTCTCTCACCGCAGTGCATCAATTAAAGACCACACCAATATCTCTGGGTGTCTCTTTTAGAGGCTGTAAATACCTCCTGGTTAGATAACTCTTTAATCTCTGATATAAATATTCAATGTTCTGTATCTGACCTCTGGAGGCACACTGTCACAAAAGCTAATGCCATGAAGACACTAGCAGTAAGTCTCGGTACAGTGCATTATCCAAGATTGTCAGTTGCCTTGATTAGGAAGAAAATTTAAAAATGTAAGGCATAAACTCTCATTATACTGTAGGTATTCTTAAAACATTGAGTGTATTGGTCAATTATTCCTGTATATTGTTTGTGCTCTTCAAGTTAGTGGTACAAATATATGAGACTATTTCTTTACAAAAGATAATGGATATATTTTAACTACTTAATAATATTCAGCTAAGGCCATGCAGCCAGAAGCATTGAATCTCAGATTAATCACTCATACTCAATTGCCAATACCCTTGATTAGTGAAGCAGATTCAAAATTATATTAGGTAATAGAGTAAACTATAAGTGAAAAGAACATGAAGTCATAACTTAGTATACATTTTGGGAAACCACTAACAATAGTACCACCTATTTCGCACTTTTTTCAGCATAAGCTACCTGATTATAGAAGACTAGTCTGGGACTACTAAAACATCCCAGGAGGATTAAAGTATAATACTTCCCATTGCCCAGCCTTACTATCCTACCAGTGGCGGAGTTAGTAAGGGGAGGGCCCAGTGCAAAACACAATTTTGAGGGGGGGGGGGGGCATAGCATTTTTCTTTGCACTGGGTCCAGTACATTTATATATATGTATATTTAAGGTTTAGGTATTCGTTCTGTGGCTGCAATAGATCGACAATATTTTGATAGTACGGAATAACACAGTTGAACAATTTCAGCAGTCTTTGAAGATATGAAACTGTGATGGCTTCAGCCTGAAACTTGCATGTCTTATTGGTGGGAAATATGTTGATTTTGTGTACCTTATCATCTGCAAAGATGAGGATGGCAATTAAAATTCTGATTTATTTTCAAACCTAAGGCCAGGATTAGTACATTACACTATGAGAGTGCCCATTTACCTGCCACAAAAGACAACCATCTCAATAGGCTAATTTATTTGCATTAGGAATAGTTGTTTGTCCCTTAGAATTTCAAAAAAACATTTGGAAGAATTAAAAGAGAGGCTTAAATGATTGGGTATAGCAATAACACGCCTATAAAGGTGTATCATAGGACTTTACACACGATCAGACGTTAGATGCTAACTACCAAAACTCAAAACCCTCAGATGGAGAAATTCACTTTGTTAGTAGATGTAATTCTCAATGGAAAAAAGATAAAAACTATCCTTAATCAAGAGAGCCATGTGTTAAAGATGGATGAACACATCAATCAATGCCTTGCATTTCTATTAAAATTTGTTGGAAAAGATCTCGAACTTTGATAGATGAGCTTGTGAAAAGCCATTTCTCCCTACCAAAAGTAATGTCCAACATACTACCAGATAGTAAACATGCCTGTGGTCATTGCAAGTTTACATGACCAAGATTCATGAAATATAGGACAGGATTGGCAAAATCCATGAGGTTTTTAAAACTATAGCACACAAAGTGTCATATACTGTCTGAAATGTCCCTGCAAAAACAGGTGCTTTGGCATAATTTCTCACCCACTAAAGAAATGTTTAAGGGAACATATAGGCAGTAGAGATGTCGCAAACAGTTTGCCCGCGGACTATTCGCAGCAATTTTGGCATGTTCGCGTTCGCCGCGGACGGCGAACACATGCGCTTTTCGGTTTGCAACCTATACTTTATCATTGAGGAAACTTTGACCCTGAACCTCACAGTCAGCAGACACATTCCAGCCAATCAGCAGCATACACTCCCTTCCAGAGCCTTCCATCTGAAGGACAGGCTAATATTCTGCTCTGTTTCACTAGTCATAGTTGGTGTACCATACATTGAAGAAAAAAAAACTTTTTTCCTTTAATCTAATTTCAGATGCCTGCCTGTGTCAGGCTCACAGCTTATATTGTGCTTAGTGAAATAAAACAACACTTTTTTGACTGTAATAGATTGAATAGCAATTGCCTGCCTACAGGCGTGTGTGTGAAGCCTATTGCATCTACTCTGCCAACTTTTGCCAGTGCACAGTGACACGTCATATCTGGTGCAACCGTAGTGTACAGTGACACAAAACAACACTTTTTTGACTGTAATCGATTGAATATCAGTTGCCTGCCTACAGGCATGTGTGAAGCCTATTGCATCTACTCTGCCAACTTTTGCCAGTGCATAGTGATACGTCATATCTGGTGCAACTGTAGTGTACAGTGACATAAAAGAACACTTTTTTGACTGTAATAGATTGAATAGCAATTGCTTCCCACAGGCGTGTGTGTGAAGCCTATTGCATCTACTCTGACAACTTTTGCCAGTGCACAGTGACACTCATATCTGGTGGCACCTTAGATTGCACGAGCAGTGCCCCAAATTTGAAGTAGGAGGTCCGACCAAGCATCTTTTTCCATTTACCTATTTAAAAAATCAATGCCATATACACATCCACTAATAGTGGACGTAACAGGGATTAAACCGATAGGAATAGTACTACTTAACAGTACACACCTTATAATAACACAGACAGAGGCAACGCAGAGAGAGGAGTCTGAAGAAGAGGAAGGTGGCTTTGAGGAGGTGGAAGACTAAACACAGCAGGCATCCCAGGGGGCTTGTTGTCACCTTTCGGGGACCCTTGGTGGCTGGGTGGAGGAAGAGACCTTCAATGACATCAGTGAGGACAAGGAACGGGACATGGCTAGCTTGGTATCGAACCTTGTTCAAATGGGTAGTTTGCGGTTGTGCAAAGGGACAGTTTGCGGTTGTTTGTGGTGCATTAAACGGGGAGATTGGTCTGTTACTGTGAAGCGGGTGTAACCCTTACACTACCTGATCGATACAACATCATACCTGATGTTTTAAAGCATGTTATTCCAAACAATTTAGGAATGTTAGGTGATTTATGCCCTTTATGGATTAAAACCAGACTCTGCATCAACTATGTAATTTTCCATGGGAGTTTTGCCATGGATCCCTCTCCGGCATGCCACAGTCCAGGTGTTAGTCCCCTTGAAACAACTTTCCCATCACTATTGTGGCCAGAAAGAGTCCCTGTGGGTTTTTAAATTCGCCTGCCCATTGAAGTCTATGGCGGTTTCGCGGGTTCGCCCGTTTTATTAATTAAAGACGGAAAGCAGATGGATTATTTTGATGGATAAAATAATACCTAAGGGGTTAAGCAAAAAGGGAGGAGGATAACGGGGAAAATGAGGATAAGGGGAGAAGGAGTTAGGGAAAGGGAGGAGGATAAGGGGGAAAGGAGGAGTATAAGGGGGAAGGGAGGAGGAGGAGAAGAAAGATAAGGGGTACCAGAGGGAGGAGGATAAGGGGGAAAGAAGGAGGGAGGAAAGAAACACAGGGGAGAGAGACACAGGGGAGGGGAAAGAGGCACAGGGGAGAGAGAGTGGGGTAAAAACACAGGGGGGTAAAGGAGACACAAGGGAGGGAGAGGAGAGGGGAAATGAGACACAAGGGAGGAAGTACACAGGGGGAGAGATTTGCAATGAGTGCCGAAGGTGCTCACATTGGGTGGCAAACAGAATTGCCAGGCTTCAAATTTTATTCCCATAATTTTGGACGGGCAAGTAGCTAGTCACATATTATAATTGTCTAACTACGAGACGTCGTCACGCTTTGCGTGGTGCGCACGACTAAGCGACGAGCGCCGCAGGTACTCATTGCCGGCGAGCCTTGCGTATCGAGGTGACCCGTTAAACTTGGTGCACTTAAGTGATGAGCGCCAAAGGCGCTCCTTGCCTGTGAGCCTCGCAAAGCGAGGCGAGCAGTGGAGGGAATGAAAAACTCGGGACTTAGCCTACAAACACTACAAAAACGCTGAAAGCAGTTGACAAATGCGGGACTTAAAAAAAAAAAAAACGATATACGAAAAATATGAAGTTGACAGCCGAACCATGCAAAGCAAAAAACAACAAAAACACAAAAAATAAAACACAAAATACAACAAAAAGATCACGATAGCACGGGAGAACAGCCAGGGCGTCTGGAAGTGAGGTGAAATGCAATTTAGGTTGAATTTAAGTAGTTTCGATACTTGAAAATCGCCTAAGCGAGAAAAAAAATGACGGCCGAAAAATATTAAAACGAGGCTACAGGACCCCAAATTGATGACAGTTATTGATTAATTAACGTAAATTAATATATTAATTAATTAATAATTAGTAATCAGGACCAAAAAATGGTTTGATTTAACAATTCATTGATGAGTATGCTTTTATGTTTTGCATCTATGCTAATAAATCTCTGTTGCTGCTGATTGCCTGATAGGGATAAAGCAAAATACTACAAATGCTTTTCATCTTATTTGACAGTTTCAGCGTACCTGCAGCTGACTCAACACAGAGAGTGACATTTGCAGCCTTTCAACAGCATAAGTGTCATCTTTACAGGTATATCATTAAAATATGTTCTTATAGGTAAAAAAAGGGTTACATTTTTTTATTTGGAATTGATGATACTTATTGATTAACATATATTAATATATTAATTAATTAATAATTAGTAATCATTACAAAAAAAAGGTTTGATTTAACAACACATTAATGAATTGCATCAGAGCCAATATATCTGAGTTGCTTCTCATTGCCTGATAGGGATGAAGCAAAATGTTTCAAATGATTTCAAACTTATTTAACAGCTTCATCGTCTGTGCAGCTGATTTAACACAAAGAGTGACGTTTGCAGTGTTTGAACACCATAAAAATAGGTATATCATTTAATTATGTAGTTATGGAACAAAAAAGGCTTCATTTTTTGTTTGTAACATGGATAACAGTTATCGATTAATTAACGTATAATAATATTTTAATTAATTAATAATTAGTCATTATTAAAAAAAAAAAAAAAAAACATAAAGACTGCAATAAAAGTAACAGCACTTTTTAACATGCACTTATATACCTGCCTTACTGCTCATTCATGTACATTGTTTTTGGAACTATTAATTAATAATTATATAAAAAAAGATGGGGTTTTACAAAGCACTTAAATATATGGGGCCTCATTCTATTATCGGCCGCAGCCGTTGCGGGGCCGCAAGGACCGGCCGCAAGCTATTCTGCTATTCTATTCCCCTCCGGCTGGGGATTTCGGCAGGCTTGCGGCCGGTGCCTTGCTATCTCTTGCGGCCGCTCGCGCCGGAGGAAATCCTTTGATCTAAAATGGCCGCAAGGAAATCGGCCGTAAGAAAATCCTATTTGCAATTCAATTGCTCCGGGAACCCTCTCTGCAAGGCTAAAACCGAGCCACAGCTTACTTGCAGGAAAGAGGTCCCGCTAGCACCAATTAAGCACGAAATATAGCCCAAATAAAGCCATCCTGCACTTTGAGAAGACTATAAAGTGATTTTCGGTGTTAGCAAAAAAAGCAAAAAATTCCCCTATACTCAAATCCGTAAAATATATATATTTTTATATACGTCAAATATCCATGTAAAAAGTCCATAGGGCTTGGAGCACCTCAGACCCGCCCACGCCGCAGCCGGAAAATAAACAGTTAATTTAAACTCGGGTTTGGGCTGATGTGCAAGCTTGAGAGTGGGTTACTTTTAATCCTCATGTCCCCCAATATGATCCCTAGCATTTACAGAGCTTTACAGAGCTGTCTTGAATTTATTTTTGACTTTTTAGATTTCAGAGCTTACGGCCGGTTCCAAGATATGCGGCCGGCCGTAAGAGGAGATCCTGGCTGTTTAATTGAATTGCGAGGTAACGGGACCCCCGCAAGGAATCGCAGCCTTACGGCCGATTTACAGCTGATAATAGAATGAGGCCCATAGACTTCATTCAATCAAAAATTTATGGAATACAATGATTAAAAAATGTTTTCATGTTATTTCACAGTTTACTCATCTCTGCACCTGACTGAAGACAGAGAGTGAATTTGCAAGGATTTTTACACAAACAACAGCAAGTGCACAGGTATATGATTTCATTATGCCCTTATGGTTTTGGATTGATGACACTTAATGATTAATTCATGAAACTATATTTATTTAGGGACTCATTCATTTGCAATTTGCATAATTTAATAGGGCTCTATATAACGACATAGCACATTATTTTTACAGAACATTTTAGTTAATAAACATCTATCCGAAACTAAGGTTTGAAAAAAAAAAATATATATATATATATATATATATATATATGCTATGTGCTTATATAGTGCCCTATTGCTTTGAACAACTTGCAAATTAATGAGGTTTTTAGTATTACATTTGTTATTACAATAACAAAAAAAATGAAAATTGCAAGATATATATATGCTTACCTAATTAAATTTAAAAAAAACCTAAATTAGAAATCATAACTAAATTAAGTGCATCGCTAAAAAATTGATCATAATTTTAGGCCGCATCTATACTTTGATAATAGCTGTTTCTGTTTGATCTTCTTTACTACAACATAATTAACTTTTTAGGTTTACCATTGATCTCAGTTTTTGATTAATTCAGTAACGTATATTCATTAGTCCAAAAAAAAAAAGATATATATATATCAATATATATATATATATATATATATATATATATATATATATATATATATATATATATATATATATGTGTGTGCAGTGCTTTGCTTTTTAATGTATGCCAATAAAATAAAAAATAAAAAAAATGGTTTCATTGATTGCAGTGAAAAAATAAAAACATTTTTAAAATCTTTGCATTCTGTAAGTAATGATATTTACCTTTGGATAGTGAGCAGCTACAAACATATGTATAGAACAAAAAAACATTACATCTTACACCTGTATTTACCATTACAGATTACAATGGCGGATAATGGAGAAGACACCATTGAACGCAAAAGAAGATTGGCATGGGAAAGGAAGCAAAGTGGAGAGATGCACAGTCACCTGAAACTTCCCAACGCTTAAGAGAAGAAGACCGACCAAGACTTTTAAATAAAAAAAAAAATGAGTAAGAAAGCACAAAGTGAGTGTGCTGGAGCTTCAAAGAAAAGAAAAAGTAAACAAAAACTTGTTTGTGAACCATTGCCCAATGATACAATATTGCCTACTGACACCAAAGTTGTAGTGATATCTATGTTGAGGAAGCTCAGGATAATGCGTTTATTAGAGCACTAACAGTAGACACTCATTATTGTTGATTACTCAATGTTGTTTGTCAGTTATGTGGGGCTTATCATTTTCTCAAGGAAAGACCAACTGATGGAGACTTCATTAGTTGTTGTCAGAAAGGAATGGTAAGACTTCCACAAAGACACACATTTCCAGATTACTTACAAAGTATCATGAGAGATCCAACATTTCCAAATTATACCAATTAAAAAAAAAAACATATGGTCTTATAACAGTGCAATCTCATTTGCTTCAATTGGTGCTACATTAGCAGAAAATGTCCCAGGACATGGTCCTTACTGTTTTAGAGTTCAAGGACAAATTTACCACTGAACTTCACATTTACACCCACAAGAAGGAGGAGTTTTGCACAGTTATATGTCTTAGATACAATGGAAGCTGTTGAACAAAGAATGATGCTTCCAGAAAATAAAAAGTGTTTGCACATAGTCTTTGAACAACTGGATTTATGGCCAAGATAACTATGGCCAACAACCCATACAGTCAAGCATACAAACAATTAGCACAGGTTGAAAAAGAACAACAGCAACATGCTCAAAGACATCAATTGACAATGCCAAGAGTAAATATGGTGTTAAAAAGAG
Organism: Discoglossus pictus; assembly: GCA_027410445.1. Taxonomy (NCBI): domain Eukaryota; kingdom Metazoa; phylum Chordata; class Amphibia; order Anura; family Alytidae; genus Discoglossus; species Discoglossus pictus. Next base: position 154,481,721 of record CM050163.1, on the reverse strand, counting down.
ATCGCAACACTGATCATAGACGGTATAATTTACTAACAGTAAATGAGGTTGCCATGGTCTTTAAAAATGAAGATGGTGAACCACCTGTTCAGCGGGATATTAGAATTAGAAGTTGTAATTTATATCCAATGACATATCCCATTTTTTTCCAAATGGTGAACCTGGATGGGAACCAAAATTATAATTGCAAAGTTATCCCAAAAGTAAAGTTTGTGTTAGATCCAATATTTCAATTCTGGAATATAAAGTGGAACAAACTGCTATTCAGTATTATTTTAATCCTATTTTATGTGGGGGCAAACTAATACAACAATAGATTATTGATTCCTAATATATCTAAATTTTATAAAATTTCAACAACATAAGCTTCCACTTGAACAGTATTGTGGACTGATGGATTATGTCGCTGAATTGGCTACCAACAGAGACATTCCAGCTGGAAGAGTAATCATTTTGCCATCCCCTTTCTAAGGATCTCCATGCAATATGCGAGAAATATATAATGATTTCATGGCTATTGTCACAAAATTTGGAAAACCAGACTTATTCATTACATTCACATGTAATCCACAATGGCCAGAGATCAAGGAAAATTTGAATCTGGGACAAAATACTTCTGACCAACCAGATTTAGTGGCAAGAGTATTAAAAATCAAACTTAATTCATTAATATGAATATATTATACATGCTATAACTAAAGCACAGTTATTTGGAAAATGTGTGGCTTTTGTTTATTCCATTGAATTTCAAAAAAGAGGACTGCCACATGCTTATGTACTGCAGGAAAAAGATAAATTAATTTCTGCAGAGAGAGTGGATTCAGTCATTACTGCTGAATTGCCAGAGCCAGAAAAATATTCAAAACAATTTGAGATTGTGACACATAGAATGATTAATGGGCCATGTGGAGATATGAATCCAAATTCACCATGAATGGAAAATAAAAAATGTACAAAATAATTTTCAATGCAAACTTTTGCTAATTGTGATGGATACACTTTGTATAAAAGAATACAAGGGCAAACAGCTATTATACGTCGACAAAAGGTTGAGATTAGATATGATGTTCCATACAATCCACATTTGCTCATGAAGTACAATGCACACATAAATGTTGAAGCTTGCACTTCTATTAAATCCATCAAATATGTGTATAAATATATATACAAAGCATATGGTGCAGAAACTGTTGTTGTGCAAGGTGCAGCAAATGAAAAGGAAAATCCAATTTTACATTTAGATGCTCGCTATGTCAGTGCTTCGGAAGCAATGTGCCGGCTTCTGAAATTTGAGATGCATGATTGGTCACATGCTGTGAATCGATTATCTGTACATTTGCCACAAAGTCAGTTTGTTTGCTTTACTGCAGGCAATGAAAGAACTGCCTTAGCTCAAAGTGATCACAGAGATACAACAATTACTGCATGGTTTAAATTAAACTGCCAGGACACGCAGGCCAGACAATTTGTATACATTGAGATTCCATATCACTATGCATTTGTAAATGGTTTATGGCGACAGTAAAAAATAGATACGCATAAAATGATACCACAAATGTATACAGTCAGTCCAAGAGACATTGAACGTTTCAGCTTAAGATTACTTCTTTTACATGTTCCCGGTGCACAAAGTTATGAACATTTACGCACAGTGAATGACATAGTTTATGAGACTTTCATATTAGCTGCAAGACATCAAAAATGCATAGAAGATGATACAGAATGGGAGAGGTGTCTGGAAGAAGCAGCACTATGTCAAATGCCAAAGCAAATGAGAGAACAATTTGCGTTCATTTGCATCTTTTGAAAGGTACCTGATGCATTTACATTGTGGGAAACATTTAAATAAAATATGTCCGAAGACTTCTTGAAACGTTATAATGAGCCAGTAGCACTGTTAAAAACTTTAATGGAAATTCAAGCATTATTTCTTGCTCATGGATTAAATTGTGCAAATATTAATTTGCCAGATCCAGGACTTATAGATGACATCAACTTTGATGATTATGACACTGAGCTACAAAAACAAAAAAACAGAAGAAAAATTGGCAACTTTAAATACTTTACAATTACAAGCATTTAATTCCATCACAAATGCTACAGATGATGAAATGGTCAAAGACCGTTATTTCTATCTAAAAGGCCCTGGTGGATCAGGAAAAACGTATCTGTACAATTGTTTGATGAGTTACATTTGAGCACAGGGTCAAATAGCAATGCCATTTGCAATAACAGGAATTGCAGCACTTTTGTTAGAAGGTGGTAGAACTGTGCATAGTGGATTTAAACTGCCAGTTCCCATTTTAGAAACATAAATGTCAGATATTCGACTGAATTCTTTACAAGCCAAAAATGTTTAAAAAAAAGTAAATTAATTATCATAGACGAGGCAACAATGATGTCATGTCATGCTTTGCAATGTATTGATAGATTCTTAAAAGAAGTGATGGATAATAATTTGGCATTTGGTGGAAAGGTGATGTTGTTAGGAGGAGAATTTAGGCAAACATTACCTGTTGTGCCACATGGAAATAGAACTGATATCATTGAAACATGTATCAAGACAAGTAAACTGTGGAAAATATTTACACACCTCAAATTAGAATTAAATATGACATCTGAAGGCCAAAACGAATTCAATGATTGGCTCAATCAAATTGGAGAAGGAAAGCATCCAAACAAACAAAGTGATATTAACATCCACAAATATAGATGCCTTGAATCTAAATAACAAAATTTAAAAATTCATTAACGCACCATCACAGAATTATTACAGTGCAGATTCAGTTCTGGCTGACAATAAAGACAGTGAATCAAACTTTTGCAATTGAAAAAAGGGGCAATTGTTATGCTATTGAGAAATATAAAAAAGGACTTTGTAATGGGCCCAGATTAATTGTGCACGATTTAAAAGATAATTTTATACATGCAGAAATTATGACTGGGACCCATAATGGTGAACGAGTTTTTATTCCAAGAATTGATTTAGCTCCAAGTAAGAGTGGTTTGCCTTTTGTCCTTCAAAGGAGACAATTCCCAGTTATCATGGCATTTGAAAAATATAAATAACTTTAATGGGATATTTTAATCCGGAAATAGCGCTGCTTAAAAGTTATAAAAATTGGTGCACAATATAGAATAAATAAATACTATATGATATAAGAATGAGCATAGATCAGTATCATCACCAATATAGATATCTGGTCATGAGAGGTACCCTAAATAAATGGTTAATATATTCAAAAATATTAGATGAATGAAGTATTGAATCCTCATATATCAGAATAAACTGATATACATGAAAAAGTCAGGATATACTGATAATCATCGGATTATTCTATATAGAAAGCACTATAAAGAAAAAACTAATGTAAAAAACAAAATATAGAGTAAAACAGAGATCATAAATAAACTGGAGGTATCAATATATATGTAAATATCAATATCAAAGATATTAGGGACACTGTGACTTTAAAAGGTAATGAATGATAATAGAAGCTGCAGATAACACATAACAGTATAACAATATAGTGTATTGGCAAAACGTTGCCACACTTAGTATACTTGCTGTTCAGTTGCTATGCTTCATGTGTAACAACATGACTTGTCCCATCAATTCACTATGTTAGATTGGTCCTCCAGTGGTCTCTGTCCTCTACGACTACTGATAAAAGTGCCAACGGGCCGTTTCGTCCATCCTCGTGGACTTTCTCTAAGGCTGTATTCTATGCTGGACTCTCTGGCTTATAAAGCCAGTTTTTTTCCAGGTTTGAAGATGTGTATTGCGTAATTGCGTCATTACGTTCACGTAACTGCGTCATTGCGCTTTTTTGAAACTGTTTAACTTTATTTAAACGGACAGTGGGCATTTTCAAAAGACAACTAACTTTATTTGTTCCAGATTTTTACAAAGGCTAACAAAAAGCAAAATGCAATTATTTACTGAATGTATATGGGACTAGAGATCAAGATTTAAGATAGGATATCCCAATGATCACAAAACAAAAGTGATAAAAGAGGTAATATAACTACTATTTTATGTAGTGTGGTGATGTAAAATCTAAAATAATTATATAATAATTATCATTGTACAGTGGACAACACTATTCCAATAAGAATAATAATGAAGCATAAAATAATAATATGATGATATAATAAGTGGTGAGTGATATAACACTGAAGTGACCTCTTATGTCGATATATAATATAAAATGTAACTCTAAAAGTGAATGATTATTGTCTATCTTTAAAAAAATAATAAATAAATTAAACTTAGGTGAATTATTAGGTCTAAAGCCTATATAAAGTGTTTTGATTGGATATTTGGGTTCAAAGAAGAAAAGAGAGTGAATAAAAAATGATGATACTGATGTATCTGTTAAGTGAAATTTATATACTGTGGAATGTTTTTTAAATAAATTAGAAAAAATCAGGGGACCCTAGAGAATGTTGTAACATATCAGCACCTCCAAACATATAGTATCTTAACTCTTTATATGTTAACCCATATTTGAGAACCCTTTTTCAATTTAAATAAAGGCTGTATAAGAGTATCCCTCATTTAACCCATTAGGGTATTTACTATTGAGTGTGAAGATCCATTTCCTTTCAGCTTGTAGAAGTTTCCTATCTATGTCACCACCTCTTGGTCCTTGAAACAATCTTTCTAAGACTTGAAATGTCATAGCCTCCGGTTGATTTTTATGAAAGAATTGTATATGCCTCGAGACGGAGGTATCCAATTGTTTTTTAATAGAATATGCATGTTCTAGTATTCTCCTACGTAGCTGACGGAATGTTTTACCTACGTAATATTTTTTACAAGAGCATGTCATGACATATATAACGTGAGTGGTTTCACAATTTATTAGACTTTTCACTGGATACTTGATTCCTGTATTGATATCTGTGAAATCATTACATGGTTTAATGTATTTACATGCTTTGCAGTGGCCACACTTAAAGAGGCTCTTTGTAGGTGTTAACCAGTTTTCTGGTCTTTTTGGGGGATTAAAAAGACTTTTGACCAAGATGTCTTTAACACTGTTATTCCTTCTATATGTAATTGAAGGTTCTTCTGTTATGAAGTCTTTAAGAGTTGTATCTTCTCTCAAAATATACCAATGTTTCTTCAGAATATTTTGAATGGTTTTCCAATCTCTCCCATATGTAATAATACAGCGTATTATCTGCTCTGTGTCTCTTTCTTCGGATTTCATCTTATATAATAGATCTTGGCGTTCGCTTGTCAGTGCTCTTTTATATGCTCTTTTTAGAACACGATTAGGGTAACCACGTTGTTTAAATCTTGTTCTCAAGTCTTTTGCCTTTCTTTGAAATCCATTATATCATCACAGTTTCTTTTTAATCTCAAATACTGTCCCATAGGTATTCCAGATTTTAATGTGACAGGGTGCTGGCTTGACCAGTGCAGCAAAGTATTTGAGGCTGTGGGTTTCCGAAATACAGATGTATGGATATTTCCTTTATCGTCTTTTGAGAAGATCAGATCAAGAAATTCAACTTTTTGATTGTTCAGTGAATATGTGAATTTTAACACCCAGTTGTTCTTATTCAAAACTCCTATGAATTTAACAAATTAATTTTCGGTAGCAGTCCAGAAAATCAATATATCATCGATATAACGTTGCCATAATATTATATTTTTGGTGTATTCATGCATTCTTTCTTCAAACACTTCCGTTTTTTCCCAGTACCCCAAGTATAGATTTGCATAACTTGGAGCACAGGCTGTCCCCATCGCTGTGCCCTTGTTTTGTTGATACCACCGGTTGTTAAACAAAAAATATTTTTTTGTTAATATGAATTTCAATAATCTGATAATGAATTCATTGAATTCTATATCCTTAATACTTTGCATGCTTAGAAAATGTTCCTCTGCTGAAATGCCTTTATCGTGTGGTATGGATGAATATAATTGTTCAACGTCAATAGTAACCAATAAGGTTGCTTCTGGTACCGAAATACCATCCATTTGTTTTAATGATAATTATTATATAATTATTTTAGATTTCACATCACCACACTACATAAAATAGTAGTTATATTACCTCTTTTATCACTTTTGTTTTGTGATCATTGGGGTATCCTATCTTAAATCTTGATCTCAAGACAAAGGTACAAGAAAAACAACAACAATTAGTCAAAGGGCAAACAACAAGTCAAGTACACAAAGAATCAGTGGGGATGCTTAGCAAAGAAACTGAAGATATGGACAAATTAATAATGAAAACAAAAGCAAGATCATCAAATAAGGAAAACAACAGTCAAGCAATCCTCCACAGAATCGCCATAGATTCTTCTGTACAAAATTATTGCAATGCATTAAACAAACAAACTAATGAGAGTGTAAATTTGGACGGCCGAATTGGAACTGCCACTCCGAAAGAAACAAGCATCATTAATCTTTCTGATTTTATATTAAAAGAAGCACATGAGTCAATCTTGAGAAAAGGTTTGTCATTTGTACCAACCAAAGATTCTAACTTGTTCGAGAATATAAAAGATATCAATCTCTTTGTTAGAAAATTGGCGCTGAAAAAATGGTTTTTGAATGAAGAAGAACGAGAATTAAACCAATTAGGAGTGGACAAAGATCAAGTAGAAGCCTTCAAAGCATTGATTAGTCTACTAAACGAACAAAAAGAATATATGCAAAGTAAAACATCTCAAAGAATTAAAAAGACAAAAAGTAAATTCACTCCAGATCTATCCATTTTTAGCAATATACAATTTTTTCTTGACATGATTGAAAAGGATCTAAAAGAACATATGGAAACAGCAAAGGAGTATGAGTTGAAATACAACTCCAAACAAAATATCAACAGCCAAGAGAGAAAAGCTCTAAAAGAATTGAGCAATAGCAAAGTGGTTATTAAACCCGCCAACAAGGGGGGGAATGTAGATGAACAAAACAGATTACCTCCAGATGTGCAGTGGGGTGCTAAAGGATAAGACAACATATGAAATCTTAAAAGAAGATCCAACAATAAAATTTAAGAAGGAATTGCGAGAAATACTAATATATGCAAAAGAGAGAAAATTAGTAGACCAAGACACATATGATTTTTTGATGCCAAAAGAAATTACAAAAGCTACTTTCTACACACTACCAAAAATACACAAAGAAGTAGTCCCTGTACCAGGCCATCCCATCGTTTCTAGCAATAATTGCTTAACGGAAAAAATAAGTATGTTTGTAGATGGCCATCTCAATGAGATAGTAAAAACACTGCCGTCATATTTACAGGACACTTTGGATGTTTTAAAACAAATGGATGGTATTTCAGTACCAGAAGCAACCTTATTGATTACTATTGACGTTGAACAATTATATTCATCCATACCACACGATAAAGGCATTTCAGCAGTGAAACATTTTCTAAGCATACAAAGTATTAAGGATATAGAATTCAATGAATTAATTATCAGAATATTGAAATTCATATTAACAAAAAAATATTTTTTGTTTAACAACCAGTGGTATCAACAAAACAAGGGCACAGCGATGGGGACAGCCTGTGCCCCAAGTTATGCAAATCTATACTTGGGGTACTGGGAAAAAACAGAAGTGTTTGAAGAAAGAATGCATGAATACACCAAAAATATAATATTATGGCAACGTTATATCGATGATATATTGATTTTCTGGACTGCTACCGAAAATGAATTTGTTAAATTCATAGGAGTTTTGAATAAGAACAACTGGGGGTTAAAATTCACATATTCACTGAACAATCAAAAAGTTGAATTTCTTGATCTGATCTTGTCAAAAGACGATAAAGGAAATATCCATACATCTGTATTTCGGAAACCCACAGCCTCAAATACTGATATGTTACAACATTCTCTAGGGTCCCCTGATTTTTTCTAATTTATTTAAAAAAAATTCCACAGTATATAAATTTCACTTAACAGATACATCAGTATCATCATTTTTTATTCACTCTCTTTTCTTCTTTGAACCCAAATATACAATCAAAACACTTTATATAGGCTTTAGACCTAATAATTCACCTAAGTTTAATTTATTTATTATTATTTTAAAGATAGACTATAATCATTCACTTTTAGAGTTACATTTTATATTATATATCGACATAAGAGGTCACTTCAGTGTTATATCACTCACCACTTATTATATCATCATATTATTATTTTATGCTTCATTATTATTCTTATTGGACTAGTGTTGTCCACTGTACAATAATAATTATTATATAATTATTTTAGATTTCACATAGCCACACTACATAAAACAGTAGTTATAATACCTCTTTTATCACTTTTGTTTTGTGATCATTGGGATATCCTATCTTAAATCTTGATCTCTAGTCCCATATACATTCAGTAAATAATTGCATTTTGCTTTATGTTAACCTTTGTAAAAATCGGGAACAAATAAAGTTAGTTGTCTTTTGAAAATGCCCACTGTCCATTTAAAAAAAGTTAAACAGTTTCAAAAAAGCGCAATTACGCAGTTACCCGAACGTAATGACGCAATTACGCAATACACATCGTCAAACCCGGAAATAAACTGGCTTTATAAGCCAGAGAGTGCAGCATAGAATACAGCCTTAGAGAAAGTCCACAAGGATGGACGAAACGGCCCGTTGGCACTTTTATCAGTAGTAATAGAGGACAGAGACTACTGGAGGACCAATCTAACATAGTGAATTGATGGGACAAGTCATGTTGTTACACATGAAGCATAGCAACTGAACAAAAAGTATACTAAGTGTGGCAACGTTTTGCCAATACACTATATTGTTATACTGTTATGTGTTATCTGCAGCTTCTATTATCATTCATTACCTTTTAAAGTCACAGTGTCCCTAATATCTTTGATATTGATATTTACATATATATTGATACCTCCAGTTTATTTATGATCTCTGTTTTACTCTATATTTTGTTTTTTACATTAGTTTTTTCTTTATAGTGCTTTCTATATAGAATAATCCGATGATTATCAGTATATCCTGACTTTTTCATGTATATCAGTTTATTCTGATATATGAGGATTCAATACTTCATTCATCTAATATTTTTGAATACGTTAACCTTTTATTTAGGGTACCTCTCATGACCAGATCTCTATTTTGGTGATGATACTGATCTATCCTCATTCTTATATCATATAGTATTTATTTATTCTATATTGTGCACCAATTTTTATAACTTTTAAGCGTTGCTATTTCCGGATTAAAATATCCCAATTAAGTTATTTATATTGTTTAGATAATAGTGTTGTCAAGCACCAAAGGTATAATAAGATACAGATCATACCTTTTTCTTCTATTTAATCATGGCATTTGAAATGACCATCAATAAATCCCATGGACAAACTTTTAAGTCTGTGGGTATTTTTTTCAAGAACCTGTTTTTGCACATGGACAACTCTATGTTGCTTTTTCAAGGTGCACAAATCCAGATGAGATTAAAGTTTCAATTGAAGACAACCCAAGTTGAGGTGATCTACTACACGATGGACGTATTTTTACCAAAAATATTGTGTACTATGATGTTTTGCAATCAGAGAGAATAGTGGTTTCATTTTAAGTCACTTAACCTCTTCTTAGAGGAACACTATTTCATTTACAAAACTACATCTACAATTTGTGAAAAATACAGTAATAACCAACAAAAAAGGAAGAAAGTCAGGACAAAACAACAACAAAAAAACAGTGTATACATCCCATAGACACAAATAAAAGTCTGCTGGGCTATTTGAAAGGAAACCACTTACAGGGACAAAAAAAATGGAATGTCTTGGAAGTCACTTTTGACATGATTGGCCTCATAAAACAGTTAGCTTGCATTTTATTACCTTTACTGTTTACAATTTTATGTTTTCTTTCAGGTTTGTAATCTTAAAATTCTGGTTGAAAAGGACTGATAAGCTGTTGTAATTAAGGTTTAATGTTAGTAGCAGCAGCATCATTTGTGGAAAAAATAAAATGTTTCATGTTATATGGATTATTGGTCCAGGGACACTTTCAACAAATTTACAAAGTTGAAATTAAATTTTTTGCCATTTGCCTTCCTCTGGATTCAACATTCAAGATCACTAAAGTTTAAAATAAATTAAGGTTAAATGCTATCTTATGTTAATGTTTGCATTGTTATCATTGTATGTTAAAAAGTTTGAAAAGTTAATTTATTGAATGTTACTAAAGATTTATGTCATTTGCAGCAGAAACATTGGTTAACAAAATTCAATGTATAATTAAATAGAAAGGATTCATCCAGAGAGTAATACGATCGCCATTTAATGGGATCAGGAAGTTATTTTTTTCCCCCTTTTGAGACAATTGGCTAAGTTGCAATGGGGTTTTTTACTGTTTGCCTTCCTCTAGATTCAATACCTATGCGCTTTACCAGTAGTTTAAATACAAGTTGTATGGCAATAAGCATTCTGTCATGGTTGAAGACACTCATTTAGAAAATGTTCAACGATTTCATGTTAGTATTATTAAAAAAAAAATCATTACCTACTGTTTACAATATAAGTTGCATATTAGAAACCATTAGGTAATGGTCCACAATAGGTATTCTGCAAAATTTGATGGATTGTTATATTATTATTCGATACATGACAATTAAAACGTTTGTTAAAAAAAAAATATATATATATTTAATATACCTTTTTGTACTTCTTTGTAGATAAGAAAAAGATTCAGAGTGTTAGAGAATCACATTGTGTCACAAACAGCATTTCCAGCTTTAAATTTTTATTGACCATCATTTTTTGAAAGGCAAGTCGCTAGTTTAACACAATTTTCACATTTGTTGCTTTACAAGATTAATCTGGAGTGAACCAAGACCCATCCCTTCTCTTTAGTTGAATTTGTGCTTTGAATAATTGTTTGAAATATTAAAGTAATCTGATTAAAGATGTGGATGTGCCTGGTAGAGATGGAATGCATATGAAAGTTTTTGGCAAAATGGTTGATGCAACTTTTGTCAGTAAAACTCAGGCTGTCTTGAAGAGTGTTATAATAGTGGTTATGCATGGCTAGTAGTTTTGTTGTGAAATGGAATGGATGTGCATGTAAGGTGAACTGAGTTATTGGGACTAATATTGATTTAAAACAATTAGTGAGTTGTGAAAATATCTGTGTGTATATATAAAGTACCTTGCAAAAGTATTCACCCCCCTTGGCATTTTTCGTGCTTTGTTGCCTCACAACCTGGAATTAACATGGATTGCTTGAGGATTTGTATCATTTAATTTACAGAACATGCTCACAACTTTGAAGATGCTTTTTTTTTTTATTGTGAAGCAAACAAGAAATAGGACAAAATAACAGAAAATGTAAATGTGCATAACTATTCACCCCCTAAAGTCAATACGTTTTAGAGCAAACTTTTGTGGCAATCACAGCTCCAAGTCACTTTGGATAAGTCTCTATGAACTTGCCACATCTTTCCACTGGGATGTTTGCCCATTCCTCCTGGCAAAACTGCTCCAGCTCCTTTATGTTGGATTGTTTGTGCTTGTGAACAGCAATCTTTAAGTCTGACCACAGTTTTCTATTGGATTGAGGTCTGCGATTTGACTAGGCCGTTCCAAAACATTTACATGTTTCCCCTGAAACCACTCAAGTGTTGCTTTGGCAGTGTGTTTGGGGTCATTGTCCTGTTGGAATGTGAACCTCCATCCTAGCCTCAAATCAAGCACAGATTGGTACAGGTTTTGCTCAAGAATATACCTGTATTTAGCACCATCCATCTTTCCCTCAACTCTGACCAGCTTCCCAGTCCTGGCTGCTGAAAAACATCCCCACAGTATGATGCTGCCACCACCATGTTTCACTGTGGATGGTGTTCTTTAGGTGATGTGATATGTTCAGTTTGCGCAAGACATATTGTTTTCTTTGATGGCTGATAAGTTCAATTTTAGGCTCATGAGACTAGAGCACCTTCCTCCATACATTTTGGGAGTGCCATTTTGTTTTTTGCTGAAAGTAATGGCTTTCTTATCGCCACTCTGCCATAAAGCCCAGCTCTATGGAGCATACAGCTTATTGTCGTCCTATGTACAGATACTCCAGTCTCTGCTGTGGAACGCTGCAGCTCATTCAGGGTTACTTTAGGTCACTGTGCTGCTTCTCTGATTAATGCCCTCCTTGCCCAGTCCGTGAGTTTTGGTGGGTGTCCTTCTCTTGGCAGGTTTGCTGTTGTGCCATGTTCGTTCCATTTGGTCATGATAGATTTGATGGTGCTCTTGGGGATCAGCAAAGATTTGGATATTTTTTTATAACCTAACCCTGACTTGTACTTCCCAACAACATTGACCCTTACTTGTTTGGAGAGTTCCTTGGTCTTCATGGCAGTTTTTGGTTAGTGGTGCCTCTTGCATAGGTGTTGCAGCCTCTGGGGCCTTTCAAAAAAGGTGTATAAATGTAATGACAGATCATGTGACACTTAGATTGCACACAGATGGACATCATTTCACTAATTATGTGACTTCTGAAGGTAATTGGTTGGACCAGACCTTTGTATGTGCTTCATAACAAAGGGGGTGAATACATACGCACATGCCAATTTTCTGTTTTCTATTTCTAAAAAATAGTTTTATGTATATATTTTTCTCATTTCACTTCACCAACTTAGACTATTGTGTTCTGATCCATCACACAAAATTCAGATTAACAAAACATTGAACTTAAGGCTGTAATGTAACAAAATAGGTAAAAAGTCAAGGGGGGTGAATACTTTTGCAAGGCACTGTATATATATATATATATATATATATATATACTAAATAAATAGTACATTTGTGTTCACATTTTAATGTCTAAAACAAGTTAAAAAAAAATTGTCCCGCTCATAATTTAGAGAAAAACAATTATTACACTGCATTCTGGGAAGCTGAGCAAGGGACATGCAAATGTGCCCACAAATGTCTCGCTCTTCAATCCATAGCCCATTTTAAACATGACTATTTTTAAGCTTACGCCTGCTGTATTATATAGTTTTTATGCAAAGCTAAGGTTGGATTATACACAAGCTGGGAATCATATCCACGTACAGTTGTTTCAAGCTTACTGGCTATCATCAGAGTGGAGCAGGATCCCAGCTTGTGTTGTGGACCTTATGAGTATGTAGTTCACCACAACAATCATTTAATATATGGTGGATAAAAGAGCGATAGAAGCCCTCCACCATACAGTAGTACAGTAAATACAGTATATCCGGTTGTAGAGACTGTGTTATACTTACATTATGTGTTCTGTCTCCCTGGCATGGTTTTGGAAAAGTTTGTGAGATCTGTATACTATTTTTTTAAGTTTGTGCATAGAGTAACCGGAACAAGAGAAGGTAATGAAAGCAAGAGAGATGGTGTCAAAATATTTCCAAATATTGAAAGGTTTGTGGCTATAAGTGTATGTATTAAGATAAGCAGGAAAGACAATGAGGGATCATACATCATAAAGTATGATGTGGTTAATGTATTGAGTTGATTTTGTTTGTATAAGATGGATCAAAAAGATGGAAATGATTGGAGGACTAACATTCCCAGAGAGCATGGAGACTTGGAAGAAAATATACAGTAAGAGTCTAACAAACTGTCAGAAGCATGTTGCATGGATGGCTGTTCAAAAGTGATTGCGGACAAGAGAATTTCAAAGACTGCATCTGCCAGTGTTGTCTGAAAAATGTCTAATGTGGGTAGATTAAAAATGTGGGTACAGCTGTATTTCCAGCCAAACGTGGTTCTATCAAGTAATGACTCAGGGGATTAAAACATGTCTATTTTTTGTTTAATTAACTTTTGTGTCACAATTTTTTTTTTAACCTTTTTATAGTGTTAAGTATGTTTTTTTTGTAAATCAAATACTAAAATATCAATTAAATAGATGTTCTTGTTGTAATACTACAAAATGTGGGGATTATGCTGTAAAAAGCTCAATAATCTGTTTTAATTACAAAATAAAATACATTAAGATACCGTTGCTGTTCCTGGAGGCATACGTGTTGCTTTGATAAAGGCTGTGTGTGAGAGGGACATATGCATCTCTGCAGGATCAGTTTTAGCAATTTTAGTTACAAATGACTGCTGCAATCAAATCTGTGTTTCTATGTTTATTTCAGCTACGGCAGTAATCTTCATTTAATATTTAACTTTGCTAAAGTCTGTCTCTCTTTTCAAGCTACAGTAAGTTCTCAATAATTCTATACTTTTATCCACTGGTTGCTTCAGAATCATGGTATTTGTGCTTATTGGTAGAGAAGAAGCTTACTTCAAGTGTTGATAGGAAAGACAAACATTACAAACTATTTTCATTAATTTGTACACTATAACAAGAAAGCAAAATATTTACTTTGTCAGTATATTGTATGTCTGAGATATCACAACATTTATATATACATCAAAGTATTTTCAAATTCAGTATATTTCTGAAAGCATGAAGTAATTTGTCTAATGTGTCACCTCCTTATTTAGGAGACAATGTATGATTATCATATTATTACACATTTGATTTCTTAGAAAAATTGATAAGTAAATTGTATTTTCTTACTGAACAGGATATTGAAGCATATTTCTGGAAACATCAGCTGACAGCCACATTTTGAAATATTGCAGATTTCCAGCAATTATTATGAAGTCACATACTGTTATGCTTATACTTAGGAAAATTCATGTTAAAAATAAATGTACCTGGCAATATATGTGTATAGCAGATGTTTAACCAACATCCATATCCTATACTGGTACTTTCCTGGCAGCACATGTGTGCCCTGATTTCAAAGACATCTGCTTCACATTAATTCATTGACTCAGATGCCATTTTCTACAGTACATCACTTGCTACCGTCGGACACATGAATCTTATTTATAATTCATATGGCCCAGATGCTTACAGACAGCAAAATCTCAAGCAACACCATGTGTCTGGTTATATTTACATTTATAGGACATTATTTACAAGTTCTTATCCACCATGTTATGTATAGTCATTCACATTATAGTTGTTCAAGGATTTATACCATGGCTTCTGTGCACAGCTCCCTGAAGGAGATAAGCACCAACCTATTTATTGATTTGGTGTTGATTAAATAAAGCATTCATGTTTTCCACCATTTTGCTTTTCTAGAAACATTTTACCCATTACCCATATTAGTGATTCTTAAAACCATTTAGAAACAAACAAACAAATAAAAAAAATAAAAACAATAATACTCTTGCCACAGACAGCATACTGAAATATAAAATTAGACAAATTATGGCATGTGTTATCACATATTATAATTGTCAAACTGCGAGACGTCATCACGCTTTGCGCTGTTGCGTCCGACTTAGGCGATGAGCGCCAAAGGCGCTCATCACCTGTGAGCCTTGCATAGAGAGGCAAGCAGTTGAGGCATTAAAACTTGCAACACTTAGGTGATAAGCGCAGAGCGAGGTGAGCAGTTGAAGCATTGAAAGAAGCAGGACTTAGACGAAAAGAGCACCAAAGGAGCTCCTGCGAGCCTCGCAAAGCGAGGCGAGCTGTTGAGGCATTGAAAAATGCAGGACTTAGCCTCCAAGCACTTAGAAAATGTAGGATCACCTTAGGCTGCAAGCAGTTGAGGAACGCTAGACTTAAAAAAAAAATACGAGGTCCGAAAAATTACGAATTTAACAGCCAACCACGCAAGTCGAAAAACACAAAAAACAAAAAAAATTGAAAATAATATACAAAAAAAAAAACTCACACACAGCACAGGGGACAGCCGCGGACAGCCAGGACATCTGGAAATTAGGTTGCATGCTAATTTAAGCGATTTTGCAGAGTTTAGACACTTGAAAATCGGCTAAGCGATAAAAAAAAATGTCTGCGGAATAAAATGAAAACAAGGCTTCACAACCCCACGCAAAACACCACCAGCCGCCTACAACTTTTACCCAGGGACAAAATACACTATTACAAAGGACAGAAAATGCACGCGAGCAGCATAACACATATACGAAACATGTCATTTTACAACCCTAACTTGGAACTAATAACATTACGAAACTAAAATAGCGCTTTACACAACTAAACCAACAGTTTGTCCTCACGCATGCTGCCTATTTCTACAGCACAATCGGCACATTGATGACACTTTCTCCTCGGGACAGCAACAGTCCAACTGTACATTGAATGCTGCAGGAAAATAAAATTAGATTGAGTGCTCTTCAGGCTACTGATTGCTGGATATTTTAATTAGAATAGGTAAAGTATATTAATTTATTAAGTAACTAATTAATAATTATTATTTAAATATATATATATATATATATATATATATATATATATATATATATGTATCTGTCTTTGTGATGAGTGATAAACCTGAGAGTTGCAAAGCACAAAACTGGAATGACACGAGGGGAGAGGCTCGCAATGAGCACCAAAGGTGCTCAGAGGAGCAAAAATATACGAGAGGAGAGTCTTGCGATGAGCGCCAAAGGAGCTCAGCACTAGGCTCGCAATGAGCTCTGAAGGCCCTCAGAGTAGAACAAACTTTACATTTTGTGGCAAACAGCATTGCCATGGCTTCACATTTTATTGCCCTGTCATTTTTGATGGGTAAGTAGCTAGTTACATATAATTATTGTTGTAGGTCTTGCAGTAACATCTCTACAGTTGTGTGCAAAAGTTTAAGGAACCCTGGATAAATTACAGATCCCACTCAATCTTTAATTCCAACATATTTCTGAAAATTATTATGTAAAATGTTTATGTAGTTCTACCTATTTAATTAATTTGCTTATTTTAACAAATTAAAATAATGCAAAAGGTCATGGCCAAAAAACTGGGTACCGTATATACTCGAGTATAAGCCAAGTTTTTCAGCCCTCTTTATAAGGCTAAAATGGGCCCCCCGGCTTATACTCTAGTCACTCTCTCCCCGTGTCTCTCTAACCCCCCATGTCTCTCTACCCCCCCCCCCGGGTCTCTCTAACCCCCCCTGTGTCTCTCTACCCCCCATGTCTCTCTACCCCCCCATGTCTCTCTAACCTCCTGTGTCTCTTTCCCTCCCCCTCCTCACCCTCAACCCCCCCTCCTCATTCTAATCCCCCCTCCTCATTCTAAACCCCCTCCTCACTTTACCCCTCTAAATACCTCCCCCTCTCCCTTTCCCCAAACTTACCTTCATCTGCAGCTTCTCCTCTGGCCTCCGCTCCTTCTTGCGTCGGCACCCGGTATATGCTAATAACATGAGGCCCATTTTCTGTGGGAATTATCTAGGTCAGCTGAGATAGTGTTCAGCAAGTTTTAGCTATCATGATCCTAATTGGTAAAAACTGTTGACTTGATAAATGTTGAGCTTCTTTATAGAGACCCTCTATGGGAAGGCCTAATAAAGCTTCTTCTGGTTTGTGGGGGATCCTGTGACCCCACAGTCTTTCTTAATTAATTATATGGGTCTAACAATATATGGGCCCTCAGAGTAGAACAAACTTTACATTTTGTGGCAAACAGCATTGCCATGGCTTCACATTTTATTGCCCTGTCATTTTTGATGGGTAAGTAGCTAGTTACATATAATTATTGTTGTAGGTCTTGCAGTAACATCTCTACAGTTGTGTGCAAAAGTTTAAGGAACCCTGGATAAATTACAGATCCCACTCAATCTTTAATTCCAACATATTTCTGAAAATTATTATGTAAAATGTTTATGTAGTTCTACCTATTTAATTAATTTGCTTATTTTAACAAATTAAAATAATGCAAAAGGTCATGGCCAAAAAACTGGGTACCGTATATACTCGAGTATAAGCCAAGTTTTTCAGCCCTTTTTATAAGGCTAAAATGGGCCCCCCAGCTTATACTCGAGTCACTCTATCCCCGTGTCTCTCTAACCCCCCGTGTCTCTCTACCCCCCCCCCCCCCCCCGGGTCTCTCTAACCCGCCTGTGTCTCTCTACCCCCCATGTCTCTCTACCCCCCCCGTGTCTCTCTAACCTCCTGTGTCTCTTTCCCTCCCCCTCCTCATCCTCAACCCCCCCTCCTCATTCTAATCCCCCCTCCTCATTCTAAACCCCCTCCTCACTTTACCCCTCTAAATACCTCCCCCTCTCCCTTTCCCCAAACTTACCTTCATCTGCAGCTTCTCCTCCGGCCGCCGCTCCATCTTGGTCGGCACCCGGTATATGCTAATAACATGAGGCCCATTTTCTGTGGGAATTATCTAGGTCAGCTGAGATAGTGTTCAGCAAGTTTTAGCTATCATGATCCTAACTACTAAAAACTGTTGACTTGATAAATGTTGAGCTTCTTTATAGAGACCCTCTATGGGAAGGCCTAATAAAGCTTCTTCTGGTTGTGGGGGATCCTGTGATCCCACAGTCTCTCTTAATTAATTATATGGGTCTAACAATATATGGGCAATCTTCAGACAGTCCCAGAGGACATGTTTTAGGATGCCTGATGATTCACATCCTGTGAAGCAGTTGCCATCTAGGGATGGATCAGAAAGTTTAAGCCTTGATTTGTCATTCTGCCTAATTTATGCTAAGAAGTAGCTCATATAAGCATCTGTCTAGGACTTGAAAATAAAGATATTTCACTACTGCAACACAGGAATAGGTTATAGAAAAGACAAAGGCACTCATCACGAGGCCCACAAAGTAGAGGGGGGGAGAGGCTCACAATGAGCACCAAAGGTACTCATCACGAGGCCCGCAAGTTAGATGGGAGAGCCTTGCATTGTATAGGAAACAGCATTGCCAGGCTTCAAACTTTATTGCCATCATTTTTGACGGGAAAGTCGCTAGTAAATCTATAAATCTATAATGTAGAGTGGATATAATCTACTTCTTGAATTCACAAATGATGTTCTATATTAGTATATAATGATTTAATTTCTATGATAACAAGGATAGTTTGGTCATTATAAAACTATCCCATCTACATTTTTTAACACTTACATAGTATCCTTAATGCATACTGATAAACTCATCAGAAATAGTCTTAATCTTTTATAAATATATTTATTTACCTGCTTTCTCAAACTATCTTTACCAGTTACTAGTAGCTTTGTGTATTTTTGTGAGAAAGTACAGTGTAGCAACCATAGGGTTATCCCCAGATTAACTTTTTTTTCCTTAGATAAAATCAACAACTATGCAGCTGTAATAATGTTATTGGAAATACTTTTTAAAAATCAGTAGTCAGGCTGCAAGGACATTTTACATACCAACTAGTTTCCCATTGCTGGCACTTTACTATTTCTAAATACATCTAGATAATCCATAACACTATATTTCCCCTTGTATTTGAAGGTTTTACAGAATCTTTCAAAGTTTCAGTTTGAACTATATAGTTCAAATACTGAAATTAATTTAAGCAGAGTTTAGTATTGGTCTGGTGGAAAGTGTGTTTCATAAGTTATTTTCATTAGTTAACCAATGCATTTATTAACACATATAAGTACATTTTTAATAAAGGAAAAACAAGTGCAAGGCAGGAAAATTAAACCTAAGACTCACCAAAAAAAAAAAAAATATATAGGTTGCTTACCACTGTACTACCATACTCTGCTTTTAAATAGAGTGCTTAAAAACTCAGTTTCCACTCAGTAAAATATTTCAGCAACATGCTGGTGAGACAGTCTGTCACTGGCTACTATATCTAGTAGTAAATAAACATTGTATACATAAGGGGAAAGACCTTTGCAGGGACATAATTAATAGAAAATTACTATTTAAAAGGAAATACCCCATGTCCCTAAATTTGTCCAAGTAGGATGTTATACAACATTGAGGCCTTTAGACAACACTAATCCATGTTGAGGTAAACAAAACTCCTACTGAACAGTTTCAGGACGTTTAATTTGCCATCCTTATCATGGAAAATGGACTGTGTAGTCTTTTGTTTGTGGTCATAAACTGAATGAGATTCTGGTTCCTTTTCTTACTACCCCCTCCTAATCTTTTTAAAGATAATTATTTTCTCTTTACTTGTTGTCCTTCTATTAAAGAAGAGGAGGAAAATCAGTCATCTGTAGAAGTTAAATTATTTATCAGCCTTATTAAATTGCGATTCAGTAAATTTAAAAGGGCTCTATTTAAGCACACAGCATATTTGTTTTACAGAATTTTTTAGTTAGTGAACGTCTATGCAAAAGCAAGGTCTTCACTAACTAAAAACTTCTGTAAATAAAATATGCTATGTGCTTAAATAGAGCCTTATTAAATTTACAGAATCGCAATTTAATAAGGCTGTATGTATAGAAGTAGTAGTAGTCTCATGTTTAATTATTGTAGTGTCTTTTTATATTGTGTTATTTTTTTTTCTTTTAAGATCCACTAAAATGTTAATTTTCATTTGTATTAAGCCCTAAACAAATATATATCACAACTCATATTTGATCACCTAAGCTTAATTAGTTAGTCTGAAGGATACATTATAATTTCTTCCTGAAATTGATCTGGTTCCTGTTGGAAAGCTTTATATTTACTTTAAATGAACTGATTTCCTACAAATATTTTAAAATCCGGAATACTCAGAGATTTCAATTTGTCATTTTTAAGCTCATAACAATCATTATCTATATTAAACTAGATAAGGTTCTTCTGTTAGTGTGTATGAATGACCTATCAGATCTTTTGGAGTAATAAAGATAGCATTTATTCATTTAAGTTACTTTGATCAAAAAATAAACTTGATTAAGTTTTCTTATACATGTCCTGATAGGTATACATTTGGTAAGTCTGTGACTAACATACTGTACATGCCCTCCCCAGCTCAACACTATGGGGTTGGGCGACTAACGCTGTGAGGCAGTGTATACAGGATAATGTATCAGCATTACTATTTTTTATTTTTATGGACCTGATACACAATACCAGGCCACTTCTGCATATGTAGCTAGCCAATTAAAGAAATTCAAAGTTTGTAGAGATGTTTTGGAACATCCTAGATGTCCTCAAAGCAGGTTCCAATGAAGCAGGTCTAAAACTTTCATTCTCTGTGTTTTATTAACCAATAATCTCCATTATCTCCAATGCCTAATTACCTGAACGGACAATTCTGTAAGGCAGATTGTTCTGTAGAAATATGGACCTTGGTTCCTCTCTCTTGTGCTTCCTCTCTAAGGAACTGGTACTTCTGTAAGTGAAAATTTCATATATGCCTAGATTTTAACTTCCTGCTAATAAATAAAATTTAGCAGAATATTCTGTAGTTGCCTTACTTGGATTATATCCACATGTTAAAATAAACTAATTAACAGTTTGTCCTTGTAATTGCTGGGATTGCAAATATAACTTGTTTCTTTGCAAAATATACTGTTGGCTCACATCTGCTACAGACAACCACAGTTTCCTTTTTTGTGTCCTCGATTGCTGGCCAGTAAAGGATGGTAAAGGCAAACTTGCATGTACACTTACGATATAAAACTATGTGAAAAAGGATTATTAAACAGAGACCATTTTAATCACTATGCCGTGTGTTTTATTTTGTGTCTCTCACTGGTACTAGGTAAACCCTTTGTGTGCTGTGTTTTTTTTTTCTGCAGGGTAATATTTCCCTAGCATAAAATGGTGCTTTGAAACAGAAACAGATGCTTACAGGCATTGTTGCAAAGAGTGGAAGACAGACACAGGGAACATGCAGACCGGACAAAAAAAAAATGTTTGCTGAATGTATGCAGAAGGATAGTGAGGAAGTAGAACAATATCTGGGCAGACTGAGAACCGTGTTTGATAGCCATAGTGTTGTGACCCACCCGGAAGCCCTATGAAGATACAGGCATGTATGCACAACAACTTAAAAATGCATTCTTAAAAGTATGCCATTACGAAATCTGCGATTTTGTTGTAAAACATCAAATAACTTATAGGACCTTTCCCATGAAGGAGACTATAGACTATTCTAGGCATGCTGAAAAACAATGTAAGAAGTCAAGGGAGAAAAAGCAGAAAAACGCAGGTAGCAAACCCAAAGAAATATATGTGATACAGAACCTAAATTAACAAAATAATGATGCTAATGTTTTTTTTGTGAGGCAACCATGATTGGAAACAAAGTGCGAGAGGAGGAAGGCCGACCGAAAGGGGGCAAAGAGGAGGTGCATGCTACGTATGTGGAGAAACCGGTCACTGGGCTCATGACTGTCCACAAATACCGAAATTTTCAGTTCGCGAACCACAGCAAATGTTCGCGAACCGGCGAACCCGGCGAACCGCCATAGACTTCAATGGGCAGGCGGAATTTAAAACCCACAGGGACTGTTTCTGGCCACAATAGTGATGGAAAAGTTGTTTTAAGGGGACTAACACCTGGACTGTGGCATGCCGGAGGGGGATCCATGTCAAAACTCCCACGGAAAATTACATAGTTGATGCAGAGTCTGGTTTTAATCCATAAAGGGCATAAATAACCTAACATCCCCCTCCATCATTATCCTCCCCTGTATCTCTTTACCCCGTCCCTCATCATCCTCCCCTGTGTCTCTATCCCCCCTTCCTCATCACACTCGCCTGTGGATCATCCCCCCTTCCTCATCATCCTCCCACCTCCCTCATCATCCTCCCCTGTATCTCTTTACCCCCTCCCTCATCATCCTCCCCTGTGTCTCTTCCCCCCTTAATCATCATCCTCCCCTGTGTCTCTTTCCCCCCTCCCTCATCATCCTCCCCTGTGTCTCTTTCCCCCCTCCCTCATCATCCTCCCCTGTGTCTCTTTTCCCCCTCCCTCATCATCTTCCCCTGTGTCTCTTCCCCCCTCCCTCATCATCCTGCCCTGTGTTTCTTTCCACCTTCCTCATCACCCTCACCTGTATCTCTTTACCCCTCCCTCATCATCCTCCCCTGTATCTCTTTACCCCCTCCCTCATCGTCCTCCCCTGTGTCTCTTCCCCCCTCCATCATCATCCTCCCCTGTGTCTCTTTCCCCCTCCCTCATCATCCTCCCCTGTGTCTCTTTTCCCCCTCCCTCATCATCTTCCCCTGTGTCTCTTCCCCCCTCCCTCATCATCCTCCCCTGTGTCTCTTTCCCCCCTTCCTCATCACCCTCCCCTGTATCTCTTAACCCCTCCCTCATCATCCTCCCCTGTATCACTTTACCCCCTCCCTCATCATCCTCCCCTGTGTCTCTTCCCCCCTCCATCATCATCCTCCCGTGTGTCTCATCCCCCCTTCTCATCATCCTCCCCTGTGTCTCTTTGCCCCCTCCCTCATCATCTTCCCCTGTGTCTCTTCCCCCCTCCCTCATCATCCTCCCCTGTGTCTCTTTCCTCTTTCCCCAATTCCTCATCACCCCTCATCATCCTCCCCTCATCATCCTGCCCTGTGTCTCTTTATAGGGGGCGGGTCGAATATCGCATATGTTCGCAGTTCGCCGCGAACGCGAACATGCTATGTTCGCCGGGAACAGTCCGCCGGCGAACTATTCGGGACATCTCTATCCACAAAGAATAGATCACAAATGAGACCGGAGGGGGTATGGAGGTGGAGCGGAGGAAGGGGACCGTCAAGGACAATGACTAGACCACCAGATTCAACGTTGTATAAATCTATCTAATATGCCTACTGTTACTTTATTAGAAAATGCTGAACCAGAAGTTGAGGAACAATTAGACATTTTAGCTTTAAACAATGTAGAAATGTAGTTAAGCATGGAACAACAGCCTGAATGGAATTAGAAATAGAGGGATGCTGCATTACATTTTTGTGTGACTTAGGAGCAGGTAGATAAGTGCTAAGAAACAAAAGAGAGTGGGACTGCAAACACTCAAATTACAACATACTGGTGAGATCTGCCTGCTGCCATATTTATAAAGAACCCCTGTCAGTCCCCCTTAAAGTAAATCTGCTATGACGTAACCTCATTAAATCACACCTTTGTGATATCTTCAAAAGTGCCCAGTAAACCTCATGGGGAGAGATTTAATGTCAAAGTTGAATGTAAAAATAGTGCCCACACCAAAGGAATGAGAGCATTTAGGAATGAGGTACCACAGGGGACGTTTGTGTATTAAGGACTTGTGGAACCGTTTTATTTCTATAACCTGGATCTAATAACTTCAGGTCCAGGAGAGATAGTGACTGCTTTAATTGACTGGATAGAAAAGGAGGATAGTCTCGGTGTTGTAGTAAAAGACCCAACTTCCGTACCCTGTACCATGAATTTTAAGTCTACCACTGGTAGAGATAAAAACTACAAGAAACAATTCTTCCAACACCCAGGATCCGAGGTCCACCTTACCTACTTATACTGGTATAAGAAGGGATTCATGGTGTAGCATGTAATCTAGGGCCCCAAGATAGTTCACTGTTCCTAGGGGGTACCAACCCACAAGTCTCCTTAACCATTCCTTCAAGAGCAAAGTGGGTGATGGTGGCAGGTTTTGAGGAAGAGACTGAGAAAGGAGGAGGAATATGGGAAGACATACCTTTGTCTGATAGAATCCAGTATTCCCCTAATATTCAGAAAAAGACCAGATTAGGATACCAAAGCTAGAAAAGAGATACACCTCCAAGAGGGCACGTGGGAAAAGGTTTTCATACATGAAGCAGAACTAGATGAAGGACACCAGGCTCTCCTCCTTAAACCCGAGGATGAGCAAGATCTGCAGGACTTGCCTTATACCCTCTGGTTAAAAGGTCCAGTGGATGTAGGCCTAATAAAAGGTGCACTCCCTATAACGTAACTCCCAAATCCACTTACCGTCAGCACCAGAGACAGTATCCATTGAGAACAGAGGCAGAAAAGAGGATAGAACCAGTTATAACAGATCTGTTAAAAAAGGAAATTATAATTGAGTGTTCAGACACCCTGTTATATGCCTCTATACCCGGTTAAGAAAGCAGCCCCCTCTACAGGTTGGAGGCTGGTACAGGATTTACAAGCCATAAATAAAGCCATCATTCCCTGGGCCCCTACTGTACCTAACCCTTATGTGCTGCTCAATGATCTAAGACCTGAACAGAAATACTTTTCTGTGATAGACCTTGCAAATGCATTATTTTCTGTTCCGATAGACCCAGAAAATAGGTTCTGGTTCAGCTTTACATATAGATCAAAAAGGTGATGATAGATAAAGTATTTACAGCATATGGTTTCAAAAACTATTTAAAAAAAATGTATGGGATGCATTGTATTTGCAAAACATAATCCACAAGGAAATGGGAGACCCAAACGAGGATGTTTTCCTACCCCAGTTTACCTTTTCCAAGTCAATTGCATGGACGTAATTGAACTAAACAAATGTGAAGGGAAAAAGTATTTTTAGCTTAGTGATTGTTTTCCAGGTGGATGGAAACAACACCATACCCACATACCCAGATGCTCTTACAGTTGCAAAAGCCCTAAAAACCCAAATAATACCTAGATTTGTCGTACCAGAAACGATCCATAATGATAATGGGACTAGTGAGGCCCCGAACAGTTCGCCGGCGGACTATTCACGACGATTTTTGCATGTTCGCGTTCACAGCGAACGGCGAACACATGCACTTTTCGGTCCGCCCCCTATTGTTTATCATTGAGGAAACTTTCACCCTGCACCTTACAGTCAGCACACACATTCCAGCCAATCAGCAGCATACACTCCCTTCCAGAGCCTTCCATCTGAAGGACAGCCTCCATTTTAGAAACATTCTGAAGCTACATTCGTTGAGAGAGGACATATATTCTAGATGCTGATGATTTAATAGGGAAATAGATAGCCAGGCTGTGTATTTAGCTTCCACTACACACCTGAAGGACTCATCTGTTATCTGCTGCAAGGACAGCAACCCAAAAAGCACTTTTTAGGGATAGAACATCATTTATTTTATTTTATTATTTTCTGTGTAATCTAATTGCATATTCCTGCCTGCCAGCGTGTGTGTGACAGGCTGACACCTAACAGCTTCTATTGTGCTCAGTGAAATAAAACAACACTTTTTTGACTGTAATAGATTGAATAGCAATTGCATGCCTACAGGCGTGTGTGTGAGGCCTATTGCATCTACTCTGCCAACTTTTGCCAGTGCACAGTGACACTCATATCTGGTGCAACCTAGTGTACAGTGACTTTTAAGAACCCTTTTTTGACTGTAATAGATTGAATAGCAATTGCCTGCCTACAGGCGTGTGTGTGAGGCCTATTGCATCTACTCTGCCAACTTTTGCCAGTGCACACTGACACTCATATCTGGTGCAACCTAGTGTACAGTGACATTTAAGAACCCTTTTTTGACTGTAATAGATTGAATATCAGTTGCCTGCCTACAGGCGTGTGTGTGAGGCCTATTGCATCTACTCTGCCAACTTTTGCCAGTGCACACTGACACTCATATCTGGTGCAACCTAGTGTACAGTGACATTTAAGAACCCTTTTTTGACTGTAATAGATTGAATATCAGTTGCCTGCCTACAGGCGTGTGTGTGAGGCCTATTGCATCTACTCTGTCAACTTTTGCCAGTGCACACTGACACTCATATCTGGTGCAACCTAGTGTACAGTGACATTTAAGAACCCTTTTTGACTGTAATCGATTGAATATCAGTTGCCTGCCTATAGGTATGTGTGTGAGGCCTATTGCATCTACTCTGCCAACTTTTGCCAGTGCACAGTGACACTCATATCTGGTGCAACCTAGTGTACAGTGAAATAAAAGAACCCTTTTTTTTCTGTAATCGATTGAATATCAGTTGCCTGCCTACAGGCGTGTGTGTGAGGCCTACAGCACCTACTCTGCCAACTTTTGCCAGTGCACAGTGACATTCATATCTGGTGCAACCTAGTGTACAGTGAAATAAAAGAACCTTTTTTTTCTGTTATCGATTGAATATCAGTTGCCTGCCTACAGGCGTGTGTGTGAGGCCTATTGCATCTACTCTGCCAACTTTTGCCAGTGCACAATGACACTCATATCTGGTGCAACCTAGTGTACAGTGACATTTAAGAACCCTTTTTTGACTGTAATCGACTGAATATCAGTTGCCTGCCTACAGGCGTGTGTGTGAGGCCTACAGCGCCTGCTCTGCCAACTTTTGCCAGTGCACAGTGACACTCATATCTGGTGCAACCTAGTGCAGAGTGAAATAAAAGAACCCTTTTTTTTCTGTAATCGATTGAATATCAGTTGCCTGAATACAGGTGTGTGTGTGAGGCCTATTGCATCTACTCTGCCAACTTTTGCCAGTGCACAGTGACACTCATATCTGGTGCAACCTAGTGTACAGTGATATTTAAGAACCCTTTTTGACTGTAATCGATTGAATATCAGTTGCCTGCCTACAGGCGTGTTTTTGAGGCCTATTGCATCTACTCTGCCAACTTTTGCCAGTGCACAGTGACACTCATATCTGGTGCAACCTAGTGTACAGTGAAATAAAAAAACCCTTTTTTTACTGTAATCGATTGAATATCAGTTGACTGCCTACAGGCGTGTGTGTGAGGCCTACAGCGCCTACTCTGCAACTTTTGCCAGTGCACAGTGACACTCATATCTGGTGTCGCAGTAGCTTGCACGCATAGTACCACTAATCGGAAAAAAAATGACAGGCAGAGGCAGGCCACCCCGCAGGGGCCGTCGTGGTCGTGATGCTGTAATTCCCTTTGGCCCTAGAATAATGTCCAGTTTTCAGAGGCAACGTACCCTGAATTTGAAAAGTTTTGAGGACATGGTTGACTGGCTAATACAGGACACCCAATCTTCTACAGCTTCCGCTCGGAACCTAGACGCACCATCCTCCTCCAGCATAGCTTCGGGCACCTCTCCAGTTACCATTCGCCCGCCTGCCGCTACCACCAACACTAGCACCACAGCCGCTTCACTTGATCCGTACGCAGAGTTATTTACACATCCGTTGGAAGAAATGAGTGATGCACAAACATTAGTGCCAGAGGATGTAGATAACAGGGATATGTCCGAGTCAGGCAGCATTACACACATGGACGTACGGTCTGATGATGATGTTGTACCTTGTGCTGCTTCCTCTGTTGAATTGTCAGATACAAGTGAAGCGGTTGATGATGCCGATGCGTCCCTGGATGTCACGTGGGTGCCCGCTATAAGAGAAGAAGAACAAGAGGAAAGTTCAGATGGGGAGACAGAGAGGAGGAGGAGAAGCAGTGGGAGGTAGTTGAAAGTAGCTAGTGGCACAGTCAGACAGCATGCATCAACACCCGGGGTCAGCCAGACAGCACGCCAGTCAACACATGCTGTTGCCACCACCAGAATGCCGTCATTGCAGAGCTCAGCAGTGTGGCAATTTTTTCGTGTGTCTGCCTGTGACAACAGTGATGCCATTTGCAACCTGTGCGAAAAGAAGTCCAACACCCACCTAGGTACAACTTCTTTGCGAAGGCACATGATGTCACATCACAAACGCCTATGGGATCAACACATGAGTACAAGCAGCACACAAAGTCAAAGCCGCCATCCTCCTCCTGGTCCAGAATCTTCATCCACGTCAACCACTGCTGCCCTGCTTGCCCCCTCTCAACCATCCGCCACTCCGTGTCTTGCCCTGAGCAGTCCCTGCTCATCTGCCCACTGTCAGGTGTCTGTCAAGGACATGTTTGAGCGTAAGAAGCCAATGTCACAAAGTCACCCCCTTGCCCGGCAACTGACAGTTGGCTTGTCTGAACTCTTAGCCCGCCAGCTTTTACCATACAAGGTGGTGGAGTGTGAGGCGTTCAAAAAATTTATAGCTATTGGGACACCGCAGTGGAAGGTACCCGTCCGAAATTTCTTTGCACAAAAGGCAATCCCCAACCTGTACTCGATTGTGCAAAAGTAAGTAATGGCATCTCTGGCACACAGTGTTGGGGCAAGGGCCCATCTGATCACTGATACCTGGTCTGCAAAGCATGGTCAGGGCAGGTATATAACCTACACTGCGCATTGGGTAAACCTGGTGACGGCTGCCAAGCATGGAATACGTGGCTCTGCAGAGGAGTTGGTGACACCGACACGACTTGCAGGCAGGCCACGACTTGCAGGCAGGCCTGCTGCCACCTCCTCTACTCCTCCTACTCCATCCTCTTCCATAACCTCCTCGGCTGAGTCCTCTTCTGCTGCTATGTCTTGCTCCACATCAACGGCACCCCCCCAGCTCCACAGGTACTATTCCCTATCCCAGATACGGCAGTGTCACGCCGTCTTGGGGTTGACTTCCCTGAAAGCAGAGAGTCACACCGGACCAGCACTCCTGTCCGCCCTGAACGCACAGGTGGATCAGTGGTTGACTCCGCACCAACTGGAGATCGGCAAAGTGGTTTGTGACAATGGAAGAAATTTGTTGGCGGCATTGAATTTGGTAAGGTTGACACATGTGCCGTGCATGGCACATATGTGTAATCTGATTGTACAACGCTTTGTGCATAAGCACCCAGGCTTACAGGACATCCTGAAGCAGGCCAGGAAGGTGTGTGCCCATTTCAGGTGTTCCTACACGGCCATGGCGCACTTTACAGATATCCAGAGGCGAAACAACATGCCAGCGGGGCGCTTGATTTTAGACAGCCCGACACGTTGGAATTCAATACTCCTAATGTTCGACCGCCTGCTCCAACAAGAAAAGGCCGTTAACGAGTATTTGTATGACCAGGGTGCTAGGACAGCCTCTGTGGAGATGGGCATTTTTTTGCCACGTTACTGGACGCTCTTGCGCAATGCCTGTAGGCTTATGCGTCCTTTTGAGGAGGTGACAAACCTGGTTAGTCGCACCCAGGGCACCATCAGCGACATCATACCATTTGTTTTCTTCCTGGAGCGTGCCCTGCGAAGAGTGCTGGATAAGGCCGTAGATGAGCGTGAAGAGGAAGAGTTGTGGTCACCATCACCACCTGAAAAAGCCTTATTAGCATCGCTTGCTGGTCCTGCGGCAAGGCTGGAAGAGGATTGTGAGGAAGAGGAGTCAGAGGAGGAATGTGGCTTTGAGGAGGAGGAGGAAGACCAACCACAACAGGCATCCCAGGGTGCTCGTTGTCACCTATCTGATACCCGTGGTGTTGAACGTGGCTGGGGGGAAGAACATACCTTCAGTGAGATCACTGAGGACGAGGAACGGGACATGACTAGCTCGGCATCCAACCTTGTGCAAATGGGGTCTTTCATGCGGTCGTGCCTGTTGAGGGACCCTCGTATAAAAAGGATGAAGGAGAACGACCTGTACTGGGTTTCCTACTAGACCCCCAGTATAAGCAGAAAGTGCCTGAAAAGTTACCGAATTACCACAAGTCGGAAAGGATGCAGCACTTCCAAAATAAATTAAAAAGTATGCTTTACACAGCGTTTAAGGGTGATGTCACAGCACAACGGCAATCTAACAGCGGAAGAGTTGAACATAATCCTCCTCCTCCCACGACCACGTCAGCAAGGAGAGGACGCTTTACAGACGTGTTGTTGATGGAGGACATGCAGAGTTTTTTAAGTCCTATGCATCGCCACAGCCCTTCGGGGTCCACCATCAGATAACGACTCGACAGTCAGGTAACAGACTACCTCGCCATAACTACAGATATCGACACTATGAGGAGCGATGAACCCCTTGACTACTGGGTGTGCACGCTTGCCCTGTGGCTTGAGCTATCCCAATTTGCCATAGAACTTCTGTCCTGCCTCGCTTCAAGTGTCCTGTCAGAAAGGACCTTCAGTGCAGCTGGAGGTTTTGTCACTGATAAGACAAGTCGCCTAGGTCAAAAAAGTCTAGATTACCTCACCTTTATTAAGATGAATGAGGGATGGATCCCGAAGGGACTGACAGTGGGCGATACATTCGATTAAAAAAGGCCTGATAGATGAGCTGTCCTTAAGCTAATAATGGTCCACAAACTAACATCAATTTTTCTGGTCGCTGCTACAATACCTAATTTTTGCATTTAAATTCTTTTATTGTCAGAAGGTGTACAGCATGTAATGAAAAATAAAGCATTTTTGAATAGTCTTGCATAACAGTTGTGCAAAAATATATATTTACAATAAAGACATTTTGTGAAAGTTAGCTGGCTATTCCTTCTTATTTTTACTTTTTAGGTCAATCATTTTTCTTATTTTTTACTGTGATTGCAATTTTTATAACATAAATTTTTATTGAGGAATTCTGGATTTGAATTGACAAGAAGAAAGGAATAATGGTAAACATAGTCCACAAAGTTTCACATAACTAACAGCTTATTTCTAACATGTTGGAACCGTTTCATTAAATAAAATCCCCGTTACAAATCTTTTTCGTTTTTTTGGTGATTTTGTCTAAATATATTCAAACTTGTCTCTTGATATTCAAACAATATATACAGCTTTTGAGGTCTCATTGATCAAATTGCAGGAATTCACATTTCCATGGATGGACCGGTGCAGAAAGAAATAAGATAAAAGAAAATGAAATAAAAAGAAAGCTGATAGCATTCTATAAAGCGTAAGGTGAAGTGTCTTCTCCCAGTTACTCCCTGCTCAACCAATCTTTACGTTGCCATCTACCCACTCCGTACCTTTGGAATAGTGAGGAAGTATCTCTCCGTGTCCTCTCACCACTTCTCCCCGTCCGCTCCACACTCCACTCCCCAGCAGCACATCAGGAAAGGCTTCTTTATTGTTTTCCCTTAACTTAGTCTTAACATATTGCTGTCTGTGAATAAAATCCAGGGTTCGCCAAACCTCCAGGAAGCTGTGATGGGTATCTGATATGATATGATATGGGTCATCCGTTCATTAGCGCAAATATAATTTATTTTGTTTGTTACTTCGTGGAAATTAACGACCCTGCTCTTCCATCGTCTTGCGATGGTATTCTTGGCTGCTAGATATATCAACTGGGCCAGTTTATTCCCCTCCCTTCCTAGTTTTGAGAAGCGCGTTCCCAGAAGACAGGCAGCTATTGATGGTTGGAGTGGGGTTTTGAGAACTCTTGAGATTAGTCTGGTCGTTTCAGACCAAATTTTAAATACCTCAGGGCAGCTCCACCAAGTGTGTATGAAGTCTCCCCTTCCCTGGCACCGTCTAAAGCATCTATCCGGGATTTTTGGGGATATCTTGTTTAGTTGAACTGGAGTTGTGTATGCCCGGTGTAAAATCTTAAGAGAGGTCTCTAGCAAGCTATAGGTAAATGAACCCTTAGATAGGTTCGAAAAGGATTCAGTCCATTTATTCCCATCCCAATTTTGTCCTAGGTCCAACTCCCACTTTGATACAAAGGAAGGCCTCCATGTGCTTGGTGGACAATTGAAGATATTGTATAGTGATCCTAAGATTCCTTTGGACAAGGCCTCACTTTTACACACTACCGACATCCAAGATTCCCTCGGGGGCCCATAGGTCCTATGTATCTCTTCAATCCAGCTTCTAATTTTAATGTAATTGAAAAATTCCCGGTGTGGTACCTCAAAGTTCCTAATCATAGATTCTGAAGTTATCATGTTATCTCCCTCAAACCAAGCCCCTAGTTTATCTAGATCATGAGAAGTCCAGTATTCCTTGGACTCCGCAGTGATGTTGGTTGATAAGGAAGGTGATGTAAAGATTTATGTGAGAGGAGATACAGGGTGAGTTAGTTTGCATTTCCTCCTAGCCCAGTTCCAAACTCTTAGTGTAAACTTAGGTATGGGATTCTTTATTCTAGAGTAAAACGCGCTTGTACCTGGAGCCCAAAGTATAATACCCCACGTTAGCGGGGCCATCTTCAACTCCTCAACAAAGACCCAGTTTGGTTGAAGTGGGATGGAGTGAGCTAGGGGGATAGAGGCAAGTTGGGCTTTCCGCAGAGCCCTGTAGAGAGGTGGGTAGTTGGCTTCATACATATCGGTTAATGAGGTGGTCAAATTGATCCCTAGATATTTGATGTGTGAGGGGGGCCATAGAAATTTATGATTTCCCTTCAGGTGATTTAGGGTTTCTAAAGGGATGCCAACACTTAAAACTTCTGTTTTGTCTTGATTTAGCTTCAGGCCTGATAAGTTGCTATAGTCTCTTATTGTTTCCATCAGGGCGTCCACGGAGGAGCTGGGGTTCGAGAGGGTGCAGAGAAGGTCGTCAGCAAACAAAGAACACTTTAGATGCTAGTGTCCCACCCGCACCCCCTCTATAGAGGAGTTAGCTCTAATCGCTGGAGCCAAAGGCTCAATGGCCAGAGCAAAGAGAAGCGGAGACAGTGGGCAACCCTGTCTCGTACCTCTCTCGATTTTAATGCTGGCCGTATGGGAACCAGGCAATTTTAGTGTGGCCCTGGGAAGTGTATAATATGTACGCAGCAGGTTTAGGAAGTTTCCTCTGAACCCAAACTTTGCCAGTGCGGCGAGTAGGAAGGGCCACTCCAGGGTGTCAAACGCTTTTTCGATGTCCAATGCGAGCAGGCATACAAGGAGACCTCTAGACCTAGCCAAGTGAATGACATTTAGAGTCCTCCTAATGTTGTCACTAGTCTGCCTGTTTGGAATAAAGCCTGATTGGTCCTTTTGTATTAAGGAGGGTAGGAAGATCGAGATCCTCTGGGAGAAAATTTTGGCCAGTAGTTTGACGTCTACATTAAGAAGCGAGATTGGTCTATAATTTTTAGCTTCCTTTGGGTCTCAACCTTCCTTGGGGAAGAGCGTCAAGTCAGCATGGTTCAGCTCTGGGGGGGTTGTCTCTCCTCTCAGAATTGAATAGACTGCATAAATGGGGGGCTAGAATTTCTGAGAACTTTTTGTAGTAGATGTTAGTGAACCCGTCAGGGCCGGGGGACTTCCCTAGCTTCAGTTCTTTAATGGCGTCTAAAATTTCCTTAACCGTTACATCTTTATTTAAGTTTTGTAAGTCTAGGGGTGAAACCTGAGGTAAATCAAGGGAGTTTAGGTAGGAGTGAATAACATTCTCTGAGGCCAAATTCTGAGTGGAGTAAATATTTTGATAGAAGTCCCTAAAGACCTTCTGAATTTCGTTTTGGCTGTAGGTGAGATCGCCCTTCCTATTTTTGATTTGGGATACCCTGGCTTGAGCATATTTTGCTTTTAAACTCCTTGCTAGTAGCTTGTCAGGTTTATTTGCCTTGGCATAAAACAAATGTTGAGTCCTCCTTAATGCCTTGTCCGTTTTTATGGTCAGTATATTATCCAACTCTAGTCTGGTTTTGTCTATCTGTTTTCTCAAAGCTATTGAGGGAGAAAGCTGATGTTGCCGCTCTAACTGAGTTAGTTTCCCCGTGAGCTCCTTTTCTTTTAACCTGTTTTGTTTTCTGTGTTGGGAGGCTAGCTTGATGAGCACCCCCCTTATGTAGGCTTTATGGGCCATCCAGACCCATCCCGCCCCTGTACCCCTGCCCACATTGGACTTGAAAAATTCAACCAATTCCCTCTCAGTTTGCTCCTGGAATCTGGGTAGTGATATTAAGTATTCATTCAGTCTCCAGGTATAGGGCATCCGAAATTGAGCTCCCAGGTCCACCTCTAGTATGACCGCTGCGTGATCCGACCAAGTACACGGGACTATATTTGCTTTGTTCGAACTGTCTAGAAGCGGATTGCTTATGTATATTGTGTCTATACGAGAATAAGTCCCATGGGTGGGGGAGTAAAAATTATATTCCCTCCCTTTCGGGTGCAAACCTCTCCAGGCGTCAACCAGGTCTAAGGAGTGTAGGAGTTTTAAGATATGCCTGTTTTTTTTGGCGAAGCGATCTTGTTGTGGAGTTTTACATTTATCTGCCTCTGGATCTAATACCAAATTAAAGTCCCCTCCTATAATTAATTTACCCCATTCCCCCCCCTCCAGATCCCTCAAGAATCTGGTCAGGGTCTTATGTGGCGCTGTCATGGGGGCGTAGAAGGAGGCCAGTGAAACTGGAATACCCAAAATCGTCCCCTTTAAAATGATATAGTAGCTAGTGATGTCGCGAACCTAGAATTTTCGGTTCGCGAACAGCGAACGCGAACCGCCGCAAATGTTCGGGAACCGGCGAACATCGGCGAACCGCCATAGACTTCAATGGGCAGGCGAATTTCAAAACCCACAGGGACTCTTTTTGGCCACAATAGTGATTGGAAAGTTGTTTCAAGGGGACTAGCACCTGGACTGTGGCATGCCGGAGTGGGATCCATGGCAAAACTCCCACGGAAAATTACATAGTTGATGCAGAGTCTGGTTTTAAGCCATAAAGGGCATAAATCACCTAACATTCCTAAATTGTTTGGGATAACATGCTTTAAAACATCAGGTATGATGTTGTATCGATCAGGTAGTGTAAGGGATACACCCGCTTCACAGTAACAGACCAATCTCCCCGTTTAATGCAACGCAAACAACCGCAAACAGTCCCTTTGCACAACCGTAAACTCCCCATTTGCACAAGGTTGGATACCAAGCTAGCC
Organism: Discoglossus pictus; assembly: GCA_027410445.1. NCBI lineage: Eukaryota > Metazoa > Chordata > Amphibia > Anura > Alytidae > Discoglossus > Discoglossus pictus. The sequence continues at coordinate 154,446,442 of CM050163.1, read as the reverse complement.
ATGTCCCGTTCCTTGTCCTCACTGATGTCATTGAAGGTCTCTTCCTCCACCCAGCCACGTACAACACCAAGGGTCCCCGAAAGGTGACAACAAGCCCCCTGGGACGCCTGCTGTGTTTGGTCTTCCACCTCCTCAAAGCCACCTTCCTCCTCTGACTCCTCTTCTTCAGACTCCTCTCACTGCATTGCCTCTCTCTGCATTATTATAAGGTGTGTTAAGTAGTACTACTCTTATCAGTTTAAAACCTGTTACAGCACATATCAGGGGGCGTGTATAAGGCCTGGATTTTTAGAACCAGGAGATGAAAAAAGATGCTTTGTTGGTCGTATCACTTCAATTTTGGGGCACGGCACGTGCAGTCAAAGGTGCCACCAGATAGGAGTGACGTGTTTGTAGGTACTACTCTTATCAGTTTAATACTTGTTACATCACCTATCAGGGGGTGTGTATAAGGCCTGGATTTTTAGAACCAGGAGATGGAAAAAGATGCTTTGTTGGTCGTATCACTTCAATTTTGGGGCACTTTGTGACATTAGCTTTTTTCGCTCAAACATGTCCTTTACAGGCACCTGACTATGGGCAGATGAGCAGGAACTGCTCAAGGCGAGAGACGGAGTGGCGGATGGTTGAGAGGGGGCAAGGAGGACAGCAGTGGTTGATGTGGCTTATGATGCTGCTCTAGGAGGAGGTAGGCGGCTTTGAGTTTGTGTGCTGCTTGTACTCATGTGTTGGTCTGGAGTCACCCAAACATTAGGTCTCAACCTGTAGAGGATAAGGGAACCAGGCTACTCTAGACCTCATTCCTCTTTACAGGTTTTGACAGATCGGTACTATGCATGCAAGCTACTGTGACAACAGATATGAGTGGCACTGTGCACTTGCAGAAGTTTTTAGAGTAGACGCTGTAGGTCTGACACACACGCTTGCAGACAACTAACTGCGATGCAATCTATTACAGTACAATTTTTTTTGTTTTAAATGTACACTACTGTTACACCACATATGAGTGGTGTGTTAAGTAGTACTACTATCAGTTTAATCCCTGTTATGTGCCTTTTTTTGGGGGTTTGGTTGTTGAAGCCACAGTGCAGCACCAGAGGCCAGGAAAATTAGGCATGTACACATGCCTGAAAAATTAGGTATTGTCGATCTTGCAGCGAGCAGGGAAGAAGGTAGGCCTGATTCAATGCCCCATCCCTGCATATCCACACTCAGAGATTGAGGGGGCGACCCTTACAAGGCCACGGGCCGGAGATATAAAGGGGGGCCATCCCAAATAAGCACACAAGCGGGGACAAAGGTAGTGAAGGGGACATAGCGGCCCATGGACTGACGGTCGCCATCTTGGCAGGAAAAGGGCCCAGCAATTAAGCCAAACTGACCCAGCACAGGCAGCTACTTGAGTCAAACGCTGTACAATTACACCTTAATAAAGCTGAAGCATGCAGCAGCAGGGATTCTAAACGGCCACACGGGGACAAGGAGGCTTATAGCCCCCACAGTCTCTGCACCACTCTTTTTAACAGATAACCCAATGGGCTAACCAAGAGATTATTATTATTATTGGAGGAATTATTAGTGTCTTTACCCCCCAAGAGAGGACATAATATACGGTATCTTTAGACTACCTGATGGCCAAATCTCCTTTAGCCCCAATGCTATCCAAGAAACATTTCAAAACTTTATCTGACTGGGGGTCTATAGAGTGACATTAGTACTGACCTTTATATGACTGGGGGTCTATAGAGGGACATTAGTACTGACCTTTATATTACTGGGGGTCTATAGAGGGACATTAGTACTCACCTTTATCTGACTGGGTGTCTATAGAGTGACATTAGTAATGACCTTTATATGACTGGGGGTCTATAGGTGACATTAGTACTGACCTTTTATCTGACTGGGTGTCTATAGAGGTTATTAGTAATGACCTTTATTTGACTGGGGGTCTATAGAGGGACATTAGTACTGACCTTTATCTGACTGGGGGTCTATAGAGGGACATTAGTACTGACCTTTATCTGTCTGGGGGTCTATAGGTGACATTAGTCCTGACCTCCTGCTGCAGTATTATTACTCCCAGTACTCCCAGGCTTGCTACTATTAGATATAATAACCTCAGTTTTGTTTCCTTATCTGTTGGTAACATCAAAATATGATTATTAAATATTTCATATTTGTTTGTTTTTTCTCCCAAAGTGAACCCCTTTGTGTGTGTCCCACAGAAGTGGCGTTTCCACTCTGCGTATGCTGGATTTGCACCGCTCAAAAAGTATGAAAAGAGATCCCCCCCCTTGAAGCCCATTAATGACATCATCAGTAAATTGTATGTAACAGATTCCAGTGTTTAGGGTTTATGACCCAATACTACGATCATATGATTTATGATAAAAATCCGTATTTGTCGTATTATTCAGACGCGCGTGCATCTTTGTGTTACATTTCCTGATACTTTTATTATCTTGATCTTTATATATTTACTAGCGACTTGCCCGTCAAAAAATGGCGGCAATAAGATTGTAAGGCAGGTAATGGTGTTTGGACGAGACATTCATTTTGTTGGCGGTCGGAGATCCTTCGGCGCTCATTGCGAGGCTGTTGGTTGTATTTTTTTTCTGATAGGCGCTTTTGCTGTTATTCTTTGGTCGGCGGTGATGTGTTTTTTGCGCTTATTGCAAGGCTTTGTGTGCTATGAGCAGCGTTGGCGCTCGTTGTGAGGCGCGCAGTGAATGGCTTTTATGTTTAATGTGATAATGTTTTTTTTGTGTATATGTATTTTTGTATGCTAATGAAATAATTACTAAATGAATATACTTTACCTATTTGTAAGTAATATATGCAGGAAGCATTGTGCTGAAGAGCTGACAATCTGTTTTCATGTTCCTGCAGCATACAATGTAGGTTTTCAGTGCTGTAGAGTCAGTGTAAGTGTCAGCAATGTGCGCAGTGTGTAGTGTAAATAGGCTGCGTGCGCGAGGGGAAGCCGTTAGGTTAGCTGGGTACTTCTGCATTGTGTAAGTTAGTGTTGTAAAATGGCGGGGAATGTGTATGTGGTACGCGGGTGTGGATGATTTAGCGTCCTTGTTAATAGTATATCTTTACCTCGTACGGCTTTTTAGGAAAATCTGTATGTGTTTCGCGTGTTTAAGGTCCTGTAGCCTTGTTTTCTTTTTTTCAACGGCCATTTTTTCTATCACTTGGGTGATTTTCGGGTGTCTAAACTCATGAATTTGGACTTAAATGGAGGTGTAACTTAACTTGCAGAGATCCTCGGTGCCCGCCTTGCTGTGGGTAAGCTTTTTATGTGTTTGTTGTGTGTATCTATTGTGTTTTTAATGTTTTTAAGTGCGCGTGGTTCGGGTGTTAAGGTCGTATTTTTGTGAGCTCGTAATGTTTTTTTTTCTAAGTCCCGTATTTTTGGATGGTAAGTCCGTAAATTTGATGGTGTAAGTCCCGCCTGCGGCTCATTGCAGCCAACGTGGGAGCCTTCAGCGATCCTTGCCAGCAACTCTGGCCCTGGCTTCGCAAGCCCGCAGCGTTAGCAACAACCCACCTGCTCACAACTATATATGTGATATCTGCAACGTCTTCCCCAGTTGGCACTTGTAAATCGGCTAAGCGACAAAAAAAACGGCGTCTGGAAAATATGAAAACGAGGCTACACGACCCCAAACCGCGCAAAACATCGCCAGCCATGTACGACTTTTACCTAGGAACAGACGAGGTACAAAATACACTATTATAAATAATGGAAACTGCTGGCGAGCCGCGTAACACATACACAATCGCCGCCATTTTACAACACTAACTTGCAACTAATAACATTACAAATCTAAAATGTCGCGTTACACGACTATACAAGCGGTTTCCCCTCGTGCACTGCGCACATTGCTGACACTTACACCTCAGGTCACCAACAGTCCAAATGTACACTGTAAGCTGCAGGAAAATCAAAACTGATTTTTAGCTCTTCAGGATATTGATCACTGGATATATTAATTACAAATAGGTATTAAAAAAAATATCTATAAAAAAATACGCTTAATAGCATATTTTACACTGCCGTTACTTTACATACATTAACGCTTCGCACTTCCTAATACATTTGTTCATTCACAATAGTTATTATCGTACATTCATTTAATAAGTATTAATTAGTAATGGAAAATAAAAATGGAGACTTTACACTACACTAAAATGTTTTACTTTTTACTCTGCAGTTATATATCTGGATTACTGCTCATTGGCTGCCAGCGATAGCACTCTCAAAGCAGTTACAAATCTAAATCACTTTATTATGCTCTGAGACCTGAATACATTTTTTAATTTACACTGCACAAAAAAAATTATATATTTAACACTGTACTTATATATCTGTCTTTGCGATGAGCGCCGAAGATTGATCGTTGCAAAGCACGAAACATGAAGGACACGAGGGAAGAGGCTCACAATGAGCGCCGAAGGTCCTCAGAGTACAAAAAGCATCACATTGTGTGGCAAACAGCATTGCCATGGCTTCAAACTTTATTGCCCCGTAATTTGTGCCAGGCAAGTCGCTAGTGATATAATATAACATAATGCAATACAATATTATACAGTACACATGGGTGTTGGAACTGGGGGGGGGGTAAGGGGTAACCCCCCCAGATTTCTTATCGTATGTATGTATGCGTATAGAAGCTAACAGGGGAGGGGAGAGGGGGAGGAAACACAGGGGAGAGGGAGAGGAAGACACAGGAGAGGGGAGAGGGGGAGGAAGACACAGTGGAGAGGGGGAGGAAGACACAGGGCATAGGGCGGTAGAGAAACAGGGTAGGGGAGAGGTGAGGGGAAGAGACACATGGGAGGGGGGAGAGACACAGGAGAGAGTGGGGGGTAGAGACACAGGGGAGAGGGGGGAAGAGACTAATGGGAGGGAGTGGTGAGGAGACACCGGGGAGAGGAAAGGGGGTAAAGACACAGAGGAGGGGGGAAGAAACACAGGGGAAGGGAGAGGGGGTAGAGACACAGGGGAGAGGGGGTGAGACACAGAGGAGAAGGGGGAAGAGACACAGAGGAGGGGGGAGAGACACAGGGGAGAGGGAAGGGGGGAAAGACACATGGGAGGGGGGAAAGAAACACGGGAAGGGAGAGGGGGTAGAGACACAGGGGAGGGGGGAGTGACACAGGGAAGAGGGAAGGGGGAAAAGACACAGGAGAGGGGGGAAAGAAACACTGGAGAAGGGAGAGGGGGTAGAGACACAGGGAAGGGTGGGAGAGACACAGGGGAGAGGGGGGGAGAGAGACACATGGGAGGGAGTGGGGGGGAGACACAGGGGAGAGGGGGGGGGAGAGAGACACATGGGGGAGTGGGGGGGAGACACAGGGGAGGTCTTGTGCTTTATTATTATTCTTATTATTATTACTATATAATGTGTAGATGTACCGGCTGGGCATGCTCTTGTGCATTATTATTATTATTATTATTAGTATATAATGTGTATATGTACCGGCTGGGCATGCTCTTGTGCATTATTATTATTATTATTACTATATAATGTGTAGATGTACCGGCTGGGCATGCTCTTCTACATTATTATTATTATTATTATTATTACTATATAATGTGTAGATGTACTGGCTGGGCATGCTCTTGTATATTATTATTATTATTACTATATAATGTGTAGATGTACTGGCTGGGCATGCTCTTGTGCATTATTATTATTAGTAGTAGTATTTTACTAATAATAATAATAATAATGCACAAGAGCATGCCCAGCCAGTACATCTACACATTATATAATAATAATAATAATAATAATAATAATAATAGTAATGCACAAGAGCATGCCCAGCTGGTACATCTACACATTATACAGTAGTAATATTAATAATAATAATAATAAGGCACAAGAGTCCTTCAGCACTGCACTGGACACTGAATAAACTTGCCTTGCTATGGTTTTCCCTATTGATGCAGTATCACCTACACTCAGCCTCCTCTCAGTAAGACTGCAAGTTAGTTTTGATTCCAAAATGGCTGCTGTCCATGAGGTTAAAGGGTCTGGAAGGGAGTGTATGCTGCTGATTGGCTGGAATGTGTCTGCTGACTGTGACATGCAGGGTCAAAGTTTGCTCAATGATAAAGTATTGGGGGCGGGTCGAATATTGCATATGTTCGCGGTTCGCCGCGAACGCGAACATGCTATGTTCGCCGGGAACAGTCCGCCGGCGAACTATTCGCGACATCTCTAATAGTAGCCCTCTCGATCCAATATTTTAGTTGTTAGTTGAAATTGGAGGCTCTTATGGAGCAATATCGCCACTCCTTTTTTGGAGACTTGGGTGGAGTAGAAATAATGATGATAAAGGATAATGATAAAGGATAACTTTTGTTGAAGTAGGTTGGGGCTTTATTCCTGGCAAAGTGTGTCTCCTGTAGGAAGATCACCATGGGGTAATGGGTCTTATAATGTAGGAAAGCCTTCCTTAGCTTGAAGGGAGAGTTGAAACCCTTCACATTATGAGTGAGCAATGTCAAAGGTGTGGTCATAGGTAAGCTGGAGGTGTACCTATCTGATGCATTAGTGTAGCCTTACCTTTCCGGAAGGTCGCTGAGGCGGGAGTGCGGAACGGCTTTCCCCCTGTAGGGACCAAGAGTGGTTGAGTCCGGCCAGGAAGTGATCTAGTATGATTAGCTCTGTGGGGGGTAAAGAGGCATGAGAATGAGTAGTTCAAAGGTGTTCCCAGGAGGTCTAAGGGAGGAAAGGTAGTAGCAAACAATTCTGATATTGTCTCTGAGCTATTCAAACCCAACTTAGTAGGCTTAAAACAGATCCGTTCCAATAGTACCAGAGGTTCTCCACTCTCTGAAGCCGGGCAGCTTGGCCCACTGTCCAGCAGATAGGTCGCTGCCACTGCTTCAGCTATGTAAAGTGTACCCTGATTTGGTTCGAATTCCCTTAAACAGCCGGAGAGAAAGGGATGACAAGTATATGAAAGCACTAGGTGACAGGTTTCAGCTAGACAGCAGGGGGGAGTACAAGGGCAAGTGAGCCCACGCTGATAAGTGGCAGGGAGGAGAGCAGCAATGTAGAAAGCGCAGAGGAAGGAGAGTACAGTTGTTGCCAAGAGGTCTTGCTGTCTTAGGACTACCCACCCTGTCTTAAGCATTCTACACCCTCAAAACACTAACTGCCTCTGTTCTAGATCCCGCCGGCAAGGACAAGTGAGAGCACTCTAGAGAAAGCGTTAAGGGAGCTGTTTAAAGCCAGAACCATGGATAGCTTATTTAAACATTAATAACAGAATTTTTCATATACACTAAAAGCAGTATAAATGTTTAGACCTGGTCTAGTTAAGGAAGGTCCCGCCAGACTTACTATATTTCCTTCAATTCGCACTAAAACTTATAACTTTAACAGACTGCTAAAACCTGCTAAAAAGGGAGGGAAAGCAAAACATGTGTTAGTAACAGTTCAAAAGTCCTTGGTTGACGTGGCCCCGCTTGGGGTCCAAGCTCCTTTGAGGGCCTATATAAAAAAGTAAGAAAAATAAAAAGTCATGAGAAAAGGCTGGTTTTGTTCCAGGCGACTTCTATGTTGGTCTCCACCAGGGAATATTAGTATGGAGTTTTTAGACAGCCCTTGTAGATCCTGAGGATGCCGAGATTAGTCTTTGGTAGCCTGTTACCCTTTCAAGTGTTCTAACCTATTTGACAGTCTCTGAGGGTGGCATTAACTGTGCTATTGCATCTGCGAGTCCATGATCTGGGAGGGTCGCCCATGAGCGATTCTTGGGTTTTAATCTGTAGGCCTCTTTTGCCTGGTCGTTTCAGACCACTGTCTTTTTGGAAAAGATAGAGCTGCAGGTGCAGATGTTGTCGGAGTCGGGTCCCTCCCAGTAAGATCCAGTCTCTTTAGAAGTTCTTGACATTTGTCTAGTGAGCGTGTTGTATATTGGGTGCTTCCCACTGTTAAAATAAGGGCAAATGGGAATCCCCAACGGTACCTGATGCCGTGGTGGAGGAGGACTTCCAGGGCAGGCCGCATCAGCCTCCGTTTTTGTAATGTGGAAGTGGAGAGATCCGCAAAAAATTGAAGTTTGGCCCCGTCTGGGCCTGTGATCGAGGTCTTTTTGCGGGTAGTTGCAAGGATCAGGTCCCTGGATTGTTGGCGAAGAAGCCTGACGATGATGTCTTTAGGTAGGTCAAGGTTACGGCTTCCCCCAAGGGCTCTATGCGCACGTTCAACTTCCCATTCATGGTCCGGGTGTCCTGAGAGGATCTCATCGATCGTGGCCTTTAGGTAGCGAGGGAGGTCGACTATTGCCGTAGGAACGCCTCTGATCCTCAGGTTGAATCGTCTGGATCTATTCTCCAAGTCCTCCAGTTTATCCTCTATGCCAGAGATACGGGAGGTGTTGTCAGCGATGTTGGCCCTGTCTCTCTCCTGGGCCTCCACCACCTGGTCAACAGTCTCCTCGAGTTGATGGGTCCTTTGGCCAATCTCTTGTATGACTTTCTGCAAAGATGTGACCGCCCTATTGATGTGAGAGGTAAGGAGGGCCTCGATTCTTGCCATTGAGTTGCTGTTGATGGAACTTCAGGCTGTGGGGACACCTCTTGGGAATCCAAGTCTGAGGTGTCAGATTGTTCCGAGAGAGGGTCCTTCATCAGTGCCGCCTGTGTTTCTGGGGCCTTGAAATGCTCATCAATTTTTTTTTATGTTAGTGATTTTTTGTTTTTCCCCATGTTTATGGAGCTGCTTCTTCCTGGGGTAGCCGTTGAGTGTCCAGACATCGGGTGGATTCCACTGGGGGGGGATCACTCCTTATTAGCTTTTTCCTCTCTAGTGTTTAGGTCTGTTGTGATCTGATTAGTCTGCTCATATCTAGATTCTGTAGTGGTGTCTTGGCATCTCTCAGTCCCTGCCTGCGAGAGCTGTGCATAGTCACTTCAGCTACATCTCCTTAAGCTGGTATGCTCCGCACTTTTGTGCCCCCAGCAGATCTGAATTGTGTAATTATCAAAGTCCCGCCAAGTGACACTCTTAGTGTTTTTGATGAAGGCAGAGTTGTCTTTTCTGTGCACTCCCAGGGCTGTAAGGAGGAGATATACAGCTATACTGTGTTAAAGAGATTGCTTCTTCTCCTTATTTCTTGGATCTTAGGTATAACCCCTCCTTTGTGATAGGGTACAGCTTTACAAAGTATAAGTGATGGCCTGGTTAATTGTGCGGTTATATCTCTTCTTAAAAATCAGGATTACTGAGCAGAGTATAGCTGGGCATTGGCATGTCTGGGAACTGGGATAAAATTCTGGGCCCTCGGGGGGGGGGGTTATGGGCCTTGCTGATGGTGTCTGCGGGCCCCTCCTCGTTCCCGCCGGTCTCCTCTCCTTCTCCACCTCCGTGGACTCACCGCCGGACCTCCGCTCCTCTACCATCCTTCTCCAGACGGATCCGCCGGTTCTTCGGTGAGTCAGGGGTGCTGTGTGGTTCTCCCGGGCCTCTTGCCTGGCCCCTCCGCCTCTCCACTCCCGATATTCCTCCATCATCCGGTCACACCCCGCAGGGGTCTGGGCTGCTCCCTCCTGGAGTCCCCCGGTGTTGTTGGGACCCTGTGATTGCAATTTAAGAGATACCTTAAACATGGTAAAACAGACAATAATAAAGAGTATATCTGCAAGGAACACCAAAGTCCTATTAGCTATCATCCTTCCAGCAGTATTAGCCTATTATTTACAATATCTAACCTGGGCAATCACCCTTGGGTTACCCTAGGGCAGGCTTCAGTAAGCGACCTCTCCTTTCCTGGAATGATTTTGCCGCCGGTTGCTTCTGAAGGGTCTCCAGGGCTCCCCCACTCCGGTCCTTCCCCCAGTGTCGCTTCAACCAGTTACAAATGTTTTATATTTGTAAAGCGACCCAATGATCCCCCTTGATAGAGGTTTATATTTACACATTTTGGAAAACCAATTTAAAACCGGTGTCCCCTATTTCTGGGTCAGGGAGTGTGTGAAATGCCTCAGCCTACAGTAATTGTAATGTTCTGACAGCGGTAGCTCATGCTTGTCCCTCAGTTCCTCATAGGGGAGCATCTGGCCCTTTACTAACCAGTCTCCCAGTCTATCTAGTTTCCTTGACCTCCACCAGTGTTGTGATTTTGTGCTCATGTGTTTCGGGGCCTGAGGGTGGTCAAGAATTGGGGTCATTTGGGTGGATCCAGGGAACAAACCTGTGTGTTTCTTGGCCCATTTCCAGTATGATAGTGAGTGTCTGATTAGGGGGTTTGGTGAGTTGTTAAGGCTCTGAGTCAATTCTGATAGACAAGCAACCTTGTCCCAGGTTAAGGGTCTTAAAGTGTGGTTCTCTAAATACACCCAGGCCGGTTGATGACATATAGAATGTGCTATTGGGAGGAAAGATAGGTGACGTAACAGGTATTAAACTGATAGGAATAAATAGTACAACTTAATACACCACTCCTATCTGGTTGCACCTTAGATTGCACGCGCAGTGCCCCAAATTTGAAGTAGGAGGTTCGACCATGCATCTTTTTCCATCTACCTGTTCCAAAACTCCATGCCATATACACGTCCCCTGATAGGTAACGTAACAGGTATTAAACTGATAGGAATAAATAGTACAACTTAATACACCACTCCTATCTGGTGGCACCTTAGATTGCACGTGCAGTGCCCCAAATTCGAAGTAGGAGGTCCGACCAAGCATCTTTTTCCATCACCCTGTTCCAAAAATCAATGCCATATACACGTCCCCTAATAGTGGTCGTAACAGGGATTAAACCGATAGGAATAGTATTACTTAACAGTACACACCTTATAATAACGCAGACAGAGGCAACGCAGAGAGAGGAGTCTGAAGAAGAGGAGTCAGAGGAGGAAGGTGGCTTTGAGGAGGTGGAAGACCAAAAACAGCAGGCATCCCAGGGAACTTGTTGTCACCTTTCGGGGACCCTTGGTGGCTGGGTGGAGGAAGAGACCTTCAATGATATCATTGAAGACAAGGAACGGGACATGGCTAGCTTGGTATCAAACCTTGTGCAACTGGGGAGTTTGCGGTTGTGCAAAGGGAATGTTTGTGGTTGTTTGTGGCGCATTAAATGGGGAGATTGGTCTGTTACTGTGAAGTGGGTGTAACCCTTACACTACCTGATCGATACAACATCATACTTGATGTTTTAAAGCATGTTATTCCAAACAATTTAGGAATGTTAGGTGATTTATGCCCTTTATGGCTTAAAACCAGACTCTGCATCAACTATGTAATTTTCCGTGGGAGTTTTGACATGGATCCCCCTCCGACATGCCACCGTCCAGGTGTTAGTCCCCTTAAAACAACTTATCCATCACTATTGTGGCCAGAAAGAGTCCCTGTGGGTTTTAAAATCCGCCTGCCCATTGAAGTCTATGGCGGTTCCCCGGTTTGCGAACATAGGCAGCGGTTCGCCTTTGCGGTTCGCGAACCGAAAATTTTATGTTTGCGACATCACTAATTGTGATGTTTTTAATACTGAAAAATTCACATCAGTAGTGATGAATTGCATCTATCGCCACCTCCCCCCCTACTTATTTTTGTCTTTCTACATATCTATGACACATTTGTGGACAGTGTCTGAGGGAGAGGGCAGCACTACAGCTGATACAGTGTAACACAACAGATATTGACATGAGCATCATACTTTGTCCCTAGAGGAAAATCTTCTACCAAGGAAAGATTCAAGGAACAACTGTATATTGAGACTAATTGCTCCAAGTGCCCAGGCACCGATAGTAAGGTCAATCAACCCTTGCAATTGCAATGATTTCTTGGCTCCAACAATATATGGACCTGTAACTACCCAATGTGCAAGCCGAGTTCCACAGAGGAAGAGCACAATAAATCAAATTGCCAATGTCCTCTGGATAATAGAGAAAGAAATAAAATCAAACCAAACTGTTCAATGGAAGCTCAAATATTTTGGCCATATCAACACAATTCTCTAGAGAAGACTCTAATGCTCAGAAAGATTGAAAGCACATGAAGAAGGGGGCAGCAGAGATGGATAGATTAGGTAATTGAATCAATGAATATGAGCTTGATTGAGCTCAGAGGGGCAGTGGCTGACTGATGTGTCTGGCGTGCTGAGGTGCATAGGATCACAGAAAGTCCGATATGACTGAAAAACAACTACAACTGATGCATCACTTCATTGTTTTCATAACTTTGAAGTCTACATGGTGCACTCACTGAGACTTCTTTTTACTAATGTTTTGGGTTTTCTAATTTTCTGTGCAGAACACATTCATTCCAATGTGTCTTTTTGTATAATGAGTGCAAAACAAACAAGGTAGTGGTATAAAATAAGTGATTAGATATGCTTAGTAGTGGGTGGAGTTTCGGGATTATGGATTGTTGGTAGCTGTGTAGATTTTTGACAGGACACCATCTATTATGTGACTGGTAGTATGAAATAAAGATTGTTTTGGTGAGGGAAGGGGCAGAACAAATAAAGGTGCAGTGATTGTTTTGGTTTGTTGTGGAATTATCAGCTTTGTTAAGGTAGTACGGTTGAGGCAGAGAAGCCACTGGATGTCAGTTTAATGACTGCTGTTACCATTAGAGATTTCATGGTTAATTGGATAGGTAAAGAGAAGAGTAATCCATTTTTTAAAGATGGTGCTCTCTATGAGTAGTCTGTATTTTGGGGTGGAGATGGAGATCCATTTGATAATCCTTTATGAAATGACGTATTGGAATGCAAGGCCATCAATAAATTGACAATGAAGAGAATCTGGGAGAGGTGGAATTGAACTCCAGTAAGTTACGTTTTTATGGTAATGCTTTCTAGTTTTAGGTTAAAGTCACATTGGGCAAAGAGAGACAACATAATGAGTAGTGTGAATGGAGGTGAAATTGTATAGTTGCATTTATTTAAAAAACGTATCACCTCCAGCCATAATTTACGCTATATATTGTACCTCTCCAGTCTTGGGTGATTTGGAGGAAGCACTTTGTATGCTTGACCTTAAACTCAATAATAGGGCCCTCCATTATTTTACAGATTGTTACGTTTCATTTGATTGTATCCTACCTGTTTAGAGCTACGGAATATGTCGGCCCATTACAAATAATGGCTACTAATAATAATAATAATTAACTAATGGTTACATTGGGCATTTTTTTTTTTTATTGTTTGATCTCAAAATAGCTGTTAAATAAGTAGATACAAATAGGTGCTTAGGTAGTACTGGAAAGATTAAGTAAACTTGGATGAGCTAAATCTTTCTAATATTAAAAAATAGTCTAGGCACTTATTTGTTAGAACATGGCAAGATTAACTAGGATTAATGAAATATTGCTAGATTGAAATGTGCATAAGGCATGAAGATATGACTCCAGAGTGAGGGACTGTTAGTAGAGGGAGATGTGAGTCTAAAACACACAATAAAATAAGCAGGGAACCTGGATAGGTAAGGTTTGTTCACCTGAAGGAAATATGCTATGCAGTTTTAAACCGTAGGAAGGAAAGGGTAATTGAATATTGGGGAAAGATAAAGGAGTCATTTGTACTCGCAGATGAATAGGTTTCCAACAACTGTGTTTAGGAAATTATTTACCCAGTAACTCTGCAATTAACTATTTTCAATGTATTTTCTACTGGTCAAAAATACTTAATTAATAAGGTGATATTAAAGATACTGCTTGTCCATAGTGATGTTGTGCTAGTCTTCAGTTCTTATTTTTGGGACCAAATTATTATTTGATTAGCTCCTACTTGCATAAAGAGTTAATGATACTTTTAACAGTATATATATAGGTTAAAATATAAATTTTAATTGCATAATAGTTAGGCAAATAAGTTATTTAGGGTTGTATCTTTTTATTTTTATTTGACCCAATGTGAGATATTGTTGTTAATAAGTATTATCTATACTGTATTAGGGAAAATATTAAGTGGAGTGAGGTAATTATGACAATGAAAAATAGATATAGAATTCAAAATAGATATTAAAAGAAAAAGGTTAGGAAATAAATTGCAGTGTGGAAAATAAGATTGAAGAAGAGGAGAAATAAGTAGAGGTTCTTAAAGGACCTCTGTGACCTCTAAATATTAACTCCCCATGGTATGGTGTTAAGTTTAGGCCTTATGGAGGACCTGTAAGGGCCTCCATGGCACCTATAATTAACCATTGCCATGAAGGTCCTTTAAGGTCCTCCATAAGGCCTAAAATTAACCCCATACCATGGGGAGGGGAACACAACGAGCCCCCAACTTAACATTAACCCTAACCATGCAGTCCTATTGGGTTAATTCCATAAATGCCATAGAGGTCCTGTAAGGGAGGCTTAGTTATAGGTGTCTCTGTGGTACATGGGTTAATTATAGTGACCACGGAGGTCCTTAAAAGACCATACGCAGGGGGGTCATATTCCAACCACATTCATTTATATTACAATTTAACCCCTTCCCTGCCATGGGAAGGGGCTTATATATACTGTATATATATATATATATATATATATATATATATATATATATATATATATATATATATATATATATATATATAATGTAAGAGGTGATATTAGGTCTTGCTTAGTGTGTTAATATAGTGCGTACAATCTGCAGCACTGCTATGGAGATTACTGAGCATTGGACTCAGAGTCTTCAGTGAGCAGGCTGCATGCACACATTAAGGAAAGAGAGCAATGAACAACAGACTTTAGTGTGAGTCACCCATGTTGACCAAGGGAGAGCAGCCATGAAATGGGTCCCTAGTAACCAAAAAAGCTCCCACAGTCATGAGAGAAGCATTTCTCACTGTTACATGTCATATTGGAATTGAGCCATAAATCCACCACATGGAGCAATGGTTAAGACACACCATCTGAGAAGATATAACTAGTGCTATTAAAACAAATACACCAAATTACTACATTTATTTCATTTAATTAGCTATAAATACCAAATAAATCATATTTTTATAATTACTGTATATTTAGTAAAATATACAAAATATGTAAAGGGGATAAATTACACTTTCTTTATAGAAATATTATTATGGTGAACAAATGCATTTCTTAAAAAGATCTACCAGTTAAACTTTTGTAACTCAACATTACTGAAATTAATATATATATTTTTAAAACAAATAAGAAGAGGTCATGTCTACTCTTATAGTTACCTTTATGGAGTTCATTGCTGCTATCATTGCTAACCCAGGGACATTTGTATGCAATTAAACAAATAAAGAAACAAATTATTTAGGGTCCATAAACAATAAATATAACATCAATAGCCAAAGTCCTTCAGTGTATACATAAGCCAGGTTGAAGAATGTATTTGCTTATGCACAGGTGATTCAATAAATGTGACTAATGCACTCATTAACTTACCTATGCACAAATGAGACAGTGACAAAACCTGGCCTGTCAACAACAGGATGATTGTTGCTTATACAGTCAAACAAAGTACAGATGCTGGTTTATGGAAAATACCATGTTCAATTCTCTTCCCTATAATTCTTTCATTTAGAGATAAATTATCATATACAAATATAATATATTATGCAATATTTAAACATTAAATAAACACATGGCATTTCAATATTCTTACATATTTTTCAGCGTTTAGCATATTTTATTACACAATCTATAGTAACATCTAAAATTATATTGCAATGTTAAGAAATACTGAGTTTTTTTGTAAATAAGTCAGATGAAATTAATTTTATGGCTTTACTTATTTTTTTACTATCTTCTCAACTCATGTTCAATATGCAAATTATGTAATCCTTGGGACTACTTGCCAATTATGGAAAAAGAAACATATGCCGTTAATCACACTTCAACTCACTAGAAATGTTTGAACACTGACAGCAAACACTAATGTTTCTACAAATATGTTCATATGCCTTTGCAAATTCTCAAAGGATATTGATTACTAGAGATACTTTCAATTTAAATAAAGAAACAGACATCAAATTAACTATGGATTTTCACCATCTGTGAACTATTCTTCAAAACATTCCCCTAAAGATTTGAAGTGCCAAATTTTATAACAACATGACCTGTTAAGTATTGTTTTGCATTTTTTTTACTCTTGTTGTACATGAACATTTTGTCTCAAATGTTATATATAGACGCATAGATATGGATAAAGATTAAAGCATTTTAAAGTTAGCACAACCAGTATGAATATATACTCAGTGGTTGATAATGTATAACACTTAAAAGTGCTGTTCAGGTATTATACTGGAAAATAGCAATTTTTAACTAAATAAAACGAAATAAAGGTCAGAAGAGAGCAGTAGAACTAAGGTAGGAAACAGAAGGTGTTGGTGAACAAAAATAGAGTGTAAGAGATTATGGATAATAATGAGAGTGTATAGAGTCTGAAACAGAGGTGGAATAGAGAAATCAAATGGAAAATGTGCTATTAGGAAAGAGAATAAAAGAAGAGATGAATGAGAAGATGCAAAGATATTGGATTAAGAGAGGACAACGGGGAATAAGAAAGATGAAAGAATATACTGTGGAAAGGGAGCATATCCCTGCATATGTACAGATAACCTAATCGGTCATTACTACTTTTACTCATGAATGGACAAAATCAAATTTTAGCCTTGTTTTTATTCCTGAGGATAGATTTTGAACCGTTGATCTTTTAAAAAAAGGAAAGGATATTCAGTAGACACATTTATTACATTTTAATTATACTGTACTACTTATTGAAAATGTAACATAATTAGTCTCAGGAGTGTCCAATATATATTATAAATATAAAATACAAATTTTCTGATTGTCTATTTGGCCTATTTCAATTCTAGAAATCTAATGGGCTGCATATCACTGCATGATAAAGGTGTGTTAAAAAGTATCTGAGATATTGGGATTAATACATTTCTGCTCTCTGAGATATAATCTTAAAATATAGTTTTCCCTGAAACTTAAGTACTGAGGGAAAGCAAAATGATTTTAAACTTTTTAATCAGATGTATCCAAGTCTAGTTCTTAGTCAATATCAAAATAGATTTTCAGGATCTCTTGTCTGAGTTCATATGGATCAGCCACTGGCTTCATTCTTTCCAATTATATACTATAACTGTGTAATATATAAAAGTAAAAACCTTTAATAAATTGTCTAAAAAGTATGAAAAAGCTGTAAAAGAATTAAAATTGTTACAGATTGATCCTCATAAACACATTGGTAAATCATAGGATAATTTAAACATAAGATAAAACCAAAAAGAAGAGGAAATGTACAAGCACAAGGGAGTAAATTAGATAAACATATTATAATTGTCACCCTGTGCCTCTCTTCCGCTCCTCCTCTCCCTCCCCTGTGTCTCTCTTCCCCTCCTCCTCTCCCTCATTGCCTGCGACCCAAAATTAACAACTGTAAGTTCCCCACTGGCACCTAAAATTAACCCCCCAATGCTGGGGGTCCCCATTGGGACCTCCGGGGGGTCGCCACATTACCCCACATTAACCCTCACAGTGGGGGTCCACGATCGCACGCGATCGCGTCCCCCGATGCAAACAAAATGTGAATTTCCCCACCTTGCGAGTCCTTAAAGGACCATAAAGGTCCTTAAAGGATCCGTGCTTGAGAGTCCTTGTCTTACTGTATGTAACTCAACAATGTAAGATTCAGAAAAGGTAACCTCTCACCATATAATGGTACATCACATTTTCTGCCTCTCCAATTCACGCAGGAGTCAGAATATAATGCATGGGGATTTTAAGTAAAGAGTTGCGTTTCAGTTCTCCATATATTGGCTGGATTTTCACATAGGTCTTGCTCCGAGAATAGACATGATTGATAGACATGAATGAACCCTATCACTCATGGGGCTCTATAATGTGCCCCACAAGCCCCTAAATATCCCTGTCACACATGCGGGTCAATACAGACCCCCATAATACCTTACTTAACCCTATCACTCATAGGGGTCAATACAGACCCCATAATCCCTCAATTAACCCTGTCACTCATGGGGGTCAATACAGACCCCCATAATCGCTTAATTAACCCTGTCAGTCATGGGGTCAATACAGACTCCCATAATCCCTTAATTAACCCTGTCACTCATGAGGGTCAATACAGACAACCATAATCCCTTCATTAACCCTGTCACCCATGTGGATCAATTCAGACCCCCATAAACCCTTAATTAACCCTGTCACTCGTGGGGTCAATACAGACCACATAATCCCTTATTAACCCTGTCACTCATTGGGGTCAATACAGACCCCCATGATCCATTAATTAACCCTGTCACACAAAGGGGTTAATACAGACCCCCATAAACCCTTTAATAACCCTGTCATTTAGACGGGTCAATACAGACACCCATAAGCCCTTAATAAACCCTGTAACACACGGGGGTCAATACAGAACCCAATAAACCCTTAATTAACCCTGTCACTCATGAAGGTCAATACAGACCCCCATAATCCCTTAATCAACCCTGTCACTCATTGGGGTCAATACAGACACCCATAATCAATTCATTAACCCTGTCACTCATAGGGGTCAATGCAGACCCCATAAGCCCTTAATTAACCATGTCACTCATGTGGGTCTATACAGACCCCCATAAACCCTTAATTAACCTTGTCACTCATGGGAGTCAATACAGACCCCCATAATCCCTTAATTAACCCTGTCACCTATGGGGGTCAATACAGACCCCATAAGCCACTAATTAAACCCCTCAGTCCAATAAGGGTCTATATAGACCCCTATAGGACACTAATTAACCCATGTAATAACACTATATGTGCCATGAGGCTTATCCATCACCCTCATAACACAAAGTGCAAGCATTACACTATTAACCCTAACTATACCCCAACCCTGGGCCTATTTCATCCTAACAGTACACATGTAACCCTAACATTACCTATCTAACCCAATCTGGGCCTATTTAACTCCAACTAGGCTTATTTAACCCCATCTAAGCTGGTTTAATCTCTTATGGGGGTCTATAGAGACCCTCATAAGCCTCTATTTAACCCCATCAGTTCCATAAGGGTATATAAAGACTCTCATGGGCCAGTTTGAATCCTAACATTAAACACATAAATGCCATGAGGGTCCCTCATGACACTAAGTATAAACACTACACTGCCATACCCTCTACATTAACCTATTAACACCTACACTACCTACCTACAAAAAAATAAAAAAGCCTAAGTCACAGAAAATAAAAGAGCTACATTATAGAAAATAACAAAAGCTACATTACAGAAAATAAAAAAAAAGCTACATTACAACCCCCCCCCCCCCCACTACAGAGAATAAAAAAAAAAATACACACCTGAAAAGGAAATACATACAAAATATATACATTACATTACAATGCAATAAAATACAAATACATACATACCCCCTATCTAAATACATAAATAGTCTGCCACTATTCAAATCTCTAGTACTCCCTCATTTGAAATATGGAGTACAATTTTGGGTACCGCTACATAAAAAGGACATTTTAGAGCTGGAAAAAGTACAGAGGAGGGCAACAAAACTAATAAGGGGAATGGAGGGGCTAAGTTATGAAGAAAGGCAAACCAAATTAAACTTTTTTTCTCTCGAAAAAAGGCATCTAAGAGGAGATATGATTACATTATATAAATACATCCAGGTTTCAGTATAAAGATTTGTAAAGGGAGCTTTTTGTGTCAAGAGGTTTTCAACTGATAAGAGGACATCCCTTAAGGCTAGAAGTAAAAAGATTCCACCTTAAAGAAAGAAAAGGGTTCTTCACAGTAAGGGTGGTTAATCTGTGGAATTCTCTACCAGAGGAGGCCGTGACAGTGGATTCGATAGATACCAAGGGGATTGGAATTATTTCTAATTAAAAAAGGAATTCAGGGTTATCATGGATAATTAGAGAGACAGTATTGATCCAGGGAGAAATCCAATTGCCAGTATCTGGGGTCAGGAAGACATTTAATTTTTTCCTTTGAGACGAAAGTCTCACTTGTTTTTTTTTCTGTTTGCCTTCCTCTTGATTAATTAATAATAATAAAAAAATAAAAAAATTGATTAATAATTAATTAACAACTAATTCATTGATATTTAACCTGCATATCGCAGATCAGAGGAGATCTTAAAAGGTTGAACTTGATGGACTGAAAATCCTTTTTCAACCTTAATTACTATGGCCCTCATTCAATTGCAATTTGGCCAATTGAAGAATGCTCTAAATAAGCACATAACATATTTTTTTTAAAGAAGTTTTTAGTTAGTGAAGACCTTGCTTTTGGATCGATGTTTACTAACTAAAAACTTCTTTAAAAAAAATATGTTATGTGCTTATTTAGACCCCTATTCAATTGGCCAAAATGCAATTGAATGAGGGCCTATGTAACTATGTAACTATGTAACATACCCCCCTATCTAAAATACATACATAACTCCCTATCGAAAATGAATACCCCCTGTCTAAAATATATACATAACCCCCTATCTAAAATGCATACATACCCCCTATCTAAAATACACCCCCCATCTAACATACATTAAATCCTATCTACATATACAAAACCTAAATCTAAACTAAATTAAAATAATTAAGACCACTTACCTTTGCAGATGTTTCTTCAGATCGCCCCTGTAGGAAAAAAAACTGTACAAAACACTACATTGCAAAAATAAACATTCTAAATATTGTAAATATTCAACTCACCTTTCCAGCATGTCCCCATCCTTCTTATTTTCTTCTCCGGCGTGGCCCCTGTTAAAAATAAAACATTACATTAGTACACATTAGTGATGTCGCGAACATCAAATTTTCGGTTCGCGAACAGCGGACGCGAACTTCCATCAAATGTTCGCGAACGGGCGAACCCGGCAAACCGCCGTAGACTTCATGGGCCGGCAATTTTCAAAACCCACAGGCACTCTTTATGGCCACAATAGTGATGGGAAAGTTGTTTCAAGGGGACTAACACCTGGACTGTGGCATGCCGAAGGGGGATCCATGGCAAAACTCCCATGGAAAATTACAGTTTGATGCAGAGTCTGGTTTTAAGCCATAAAGGGCATAAATCAAATAACATTCCTAAATTGTTTGGAATAACATGCTTTAAAACATCAGGTATGATGTTGTATCGATCAGGTACTGTAAGGGTTACACCCGCTTCACAGTAACAGACCAATCTCGCCGTTTAATGCACCGCAAACAACTGCAAACAGTCCCTTTGCACAACTGCAAACTCCCCATTTGCACAAGGTTGGATACCAAGCTAGCCATGTTCCGTTCCTTGTCCTCACTGATGTCATTGAAGGTCTCTTCCTCCACCCAGCCACCAAGGGTCCCCGAAAGGTGACAATAACCCCCCTGTGACGCCTGCTGTGTTTGGTCTTCCACCTCCTCAAAGCCACCTTCCTCCTCTGACTCCTTTTCTTCAGACTCTCAGAGTCTGGGTCTTCCACTGCCCAGCATGGAAGATTATACACAGGTCAGAGTCTGGGGGCTTCCACTGCCCAGCATAGAAGATTATACACAGGTCAGAGTCTGGGGGCTTCCACTGCACAGCATGGAAGATTATACGTGTTGCCTCTGTCTGCGTTATTATAAGGTGTGTACTGTTAAGTAGTACTATTCCTATCGGTTTAATCCCTATTACGTCCACAATCAGGGGACGTGTATATGGCATGGATTTTTGGAAGCGGGAGATGGAAAAAGATGCTTGGTCGGTCCTCCCACTTCAAATTGGGGGCACTGCGCATGCAATCTAAGGTGCCACCATATATGAGTGTCACTGTGCACTGGCAAAAGTTGGCAGAGTAGATGCAATAGGCTTAACACACACGCCTGTAGGCAGGCAATTGCTATTCAATCTTTTACAGTCAAAAAAGTGTTGTTTTATGTCACTGTACACTACGGTTGCACCAGATATGACGTATCACTGTGCACTGGCAAAAGTTGGCAGAGTAGATGCAATAGGCTTCACACACACGCCTGTAGCAGGCAATTGCTATTCAATCTATTACAGTCAAAAAATTGTTTTTTTTTTGTCACTGAGCACAATATAAGCTGTGAGCCTGACACAGGCAGGCAACTGAAATTAGAATACAGGAAAAAAATCGTTGTTTTCAATGTATGTTACACCACCAGGTATGAGTAGTGAAAATAAGCACAATATAAGCTGTTAGGTGTTAGCCTGTCACACACACACGCTGGCAGGCAGGCATAGATTACACAAAAAAAATTATAAAATAAAATAAATGACGTTCAATGTTTCCTGAATGATAAAGTATAGGGGGTGAACCGAAAAGTGCATGTGTTCGCCGTTCACGGCGGACGAGAACATGCGAATATCGCCCGATTAGTTATCTGGCGAACTGTTCAGGACATCACTAGTACAACTACATAAACATAAAACAAAGTAAAATAGACATAATATTCTTTGTACTTACTTCCCTGCGTTGTCCCCGGCCTCCTCCTCTTCTGCCCCCGATGGGCCCTGGAACAATCCGCGCTGTAGAAGAAAAAATAGAAAAAATAAATAATAAAATATAATATACATTCAACTTAGCCAATCAGAAGGCGCCTTTGCCAATTTTCTTGCGGAAAAAGCTTTAGGGGACTCATTAGCATTGGGGAGCTCCGCAATTGCGGAGTTCCGTTTGTTTTTTTGTTTTTTTTATTAGAGCGCAGATTCTTTCAGGGCCCACCAGGGGCAGAAGAGGAGGAGCACAGGGACATCGTGCCAAGGTAAGTTGAATGTATATTATGTTTATTATATTTTATTTTCTGTGTGTATGTGTTGTGCTAATGTCATGTTTATTTTTAACAGGGGCCGAGCCGGAGAAGAAAATAAGAGAGACATGCTGGAAAGGTGAGTTGAATATTTAGAACATTTTGAAAAGGATCACGCTCTGCTTCAGTATATTACAGTACATGCTGGAATTCATGCTTCCTTAAATGAACTGTAGCTCCCCAGTGCCGGCAGCACTCATGCATGCCCAGACCATGACACTCCCACCACCAAAAGTATACATCTATACTGGGTAAAGGTAGTTGAAATAATCCCTAAATGAAAGATAAACAGATAAGGCATAAAGAACACAAAAACACTAATATGAGATGAAACCCTCAGTTTGAAAGTAAACAGTGATGCAGAGAGAGTGGAGTCAGCATCTGACATTATCAGGTAAATGCATATAGGGGAAACTAACACTACATATTATAGAAAACATCCTGTATATACACATATAGACATATGTGTATATATGTTTGGTCTGGGCCTCCTGCATAAGTGCTGCCACGACTGGGGAGCTACAGTTAATTGAGGGAACCATGAATGCTAACATGTACTGTGACATACTGCAGCAGAGCATGATCCCCTCCCTTCGGAGACTGGGCAGCAGGGCAGTATTACAACATGATAACGACCCCAAACAAACCTCCAAGATGACCACTGCCTTGCTAAAGAAGCTGAAGGTAAAAATGATGGACTGGCCAAGCATGTCTCCAGAACTAAACCCTATTGAGCATCTGTGGGGGAATGTCAAATGGAAGGTGTGGAGTGCAAGGTCTCTAACATTCATCAGCTCCGTGATGTCATCATGAAGGAGTGGAAGAGGACTCCAGTGGCAACCTGTGAAGCTCTGGTGAACTCCATGCCCATGAGGGTTAAGGATGTGCTGGAAAATAATGGTGGCCACACAAAATATTGACACTTTGGGCCCAATTTGGACATTTCCACTTAGGGGTGTACTCACTTTTGTTTCCAACGTTTAGACAATAATGGCTGTGTGTTGAGTTATTTTGAGGGGACAGCAAATTTACACTATTATACATGCTGTACACTTATTACTTTACATTGTAGCAGAGTGTCATTTCCTCAGTGTTGTCACATGAAAAGATATTAAAATATTTACAAAAATGTGAGGGGTTTACTCACTTTTTTTATAAAGTTTTTATTTAAACATCAACATGTACATTAAGATCCATTACATTCAGTTTCTTTAAAATGTATCCATATACATGATAAATAATGAAAAACAAACAGAACATAATAATACATAAAACTTAAAACCTGAGTGGAGTTAGCAAGTAGTTTTTTTTGGTCATATATTGGTCCCATAAATGCCATTTCTCAAGGATTTTTAATTGAGTTTTACTTATCATCCACTGATAGTATTTCTCTAATTGTTTGTTCTGCTGCTGACAATGATTATCTCCTGCCACGTGGGTAGCTTTTCTGTTTTCCAGCTTTTGGTAATTAAACATTTTGCTGCCATTAAAATTTATCAAGACTTTTGTGTGATATTTTATTTTATTGGGGAACATATGAAATAGTATCCAATAAATGGAAGTTTCAATTTGAAATCTAGTAATTTGTAAAATCTGTTTAGCATATGATGACCAAAATTCCTGAATGTCCACCAAATGTGGAGATGTGTTCCCTTTTGTCCACAATTTCTCTAACACAGGTCAGAGTACTTCTCTGGAAATTTCTTATTTATCATTACTGGTACGTAGTGATGTCCCAAACAGTTCGCCGGAGAACTATTTGCGGCGATTTTCGCATGTTCGCACCCGCCGCGAACGGTGAACACATGCACTTTTCGGTTCGCCCCCTATACTTTATCATTGAGGAAACTTTGAACATCATTTATATTATTTTATAATTTTTTTTGTGTAATCTATGCCTGCCTGCCAGTGTGTGTGTGTGACAGGCTAACACCTAACAGCTTATATTGTGCTTATTTTCACTACTCATACCTGGTGGCGTAACATACATTGAAAACAACAATTTTTTTCCTGTAATCTAATTTCAGTTGCCTGCCTGTGTCAGGCTCACAGCTTATATTGTGCTCAGTGACATAAAACAACACTTTTTTGACTGTAATAGATTGAATAGGAATTGCCTGCCTACAGGCGTGTGTGTGAAGCCTATTGCATCTACTCTGCCAACTTATCTGGTGCAACCGTAGTGTACAGTGACATAAAACAACACTTTTTCGACTATAATCGATTGAATATCAGTTGCCTGCCTACAGGCGTGTGTGTGAAGCCTTCAGCGCCTACTCTGCCAACTTTTGCCAGTGCACAGTGACACTCATATCTGGTGACACCTTAGATTGCACGCGCAGTGTCCCAAATTTGAAGTGGGAGGACCGACCAAGCATCTTTTTCCATCTCCCGCTTGCAAAAATCCATGCCATATACACGTCCCCTGATAGTGGACGTAACAGGGATTAAACCGATAGGAATAGTACTACTTAACAGTACACACCTTATAATAACGCAGACAGAGGCAACGCGTATAATTTTCCATGCTGTGCAGTGGAAGCCCCCAGACTCTGACCTGTGTATAATATTCCATGCTGGGCAGTGGGAGCCCCCAGACTCTGACCTGTGTATAATTTTCCATGCTGTGCAGTGGAAGCCCCCAGACTCTGACCTGTGTATAATATTCCATGCTGTGCAGTGGAAGCCCCCAGACTCTGACCTGTGTATAATATTCCATGCTGGGCAGTGGAAGCCCCAGACTCTGACCTGTGTATAATCTTCCATGCTGGGCAGTGGAAGCCCCCAGACTCTGACCTGTGTATAATCTTCCATGCTGTGCAGTGGAAGCCCCCAGACTCTGACCTGTGTATAATCTTCCATGCTGGGTAGTGGAAGCCCCCAGACTCTGGGAGTCTGAAGAAGAGGAGTCAGAGGAGGAAGGTGTCTTTGAGGAGGTGGAAGACCAAACACAGCAGGCATCCCAGGGGGCTTGTTGTCACCTTTCGGGGACCCTTGGTCACTGGGTGGAGGAAGAGACCTTCAATGACATCAGTGAGGACAAGGAACGGGACATGGCTAGCTTGGTATCCAACCTTGTGCAAATGGGGAGTTTGCTGTTGTGCAAAGGGACTGTTTGCGGTTGTTTGCGGTGCATTAAACGGGGAGATTGGTCTGTTACTGTGAAGCGGGTGTAACCCTTACACTACCTGATCGATACAACATCATACCTGATGTTTTAAAGCATGTTATTCCAAACAATTTAGGAATGTTATCTGATTTATGCCCTTTATGGCTTTAAACCAGACTCTGCATTAACTATGTAATTTTCTGTGGGAGTTTTGCCATGGATCCCCCTTTGGCATGCCACAGTCCAGGTGTTAGTCCCCTTGAAACAACTTTCCCATCACTATTGTGGCCAGAAAAAGTCCCTGTGGGTTTTGAAATTCGCCTGCCCATTGAAGTCTACTGCGGTTCGCCAGGTTCGCCCGTTCGCGAACATTTGATGGAAGTTCGGGTCTTCTGTTCGCGAACCAAAAATTTGATGTTCGCGACATCACTACTGGTACGCTATATCACCTTTGAATAAGTTTAAAATAAATTTACCTGTAAGTAGAGCATTGTGTTGTTTTTTGTGTAATTTTACAGGCATCTAACCAATAACTGCTGGCCAGTTTCCTTTGTTTCTCTTTCCCAGTCTTTCATTCTGAATGTTTTGCTCAGTTGCGATTTATATTTCAGTATTTGCCTACAGTTAGAGATAGAAAATCTCTTATATTTTTTTCCCTGTTGATTATTCAAAGAATCCAACATAGTTAAATATCTATTTTCAATCATATTACAATCTGATTTTGTCACACTGATTGTTAATATATAATGGGAAAGAAAGGGAAAGAAAATCCCTTTGTAGTGGTGCACTCCTAAGAACCTACATATAGTAGCCAATAAAACTTAGCTTTTAATAGTTATTATAAAACCAATGGAAGTAATAAAAAACGAAACACACAACGCTACAGCTGCCAAATAATACATATAATAATACCTCTACTGGCTAAACTGCATTAATCATAACAACAACCAGATTATTGGATACATTAATGAAGAGAAAATAAGCAAAAAGTGCTAAGTGCTAGAGATAATACTAAAGTGAATTAGGACCCAAAAGAGTCAAATGAACAAATGTGCAAATAAACTGTGAATTGATCAGTGTAAAGTGACTAAGTGTTACTTGGTAATCTTCCCTCAATGATAAGGTGCTAAGGTGCTGAAAGTGCTTAAAATTGCACTGTTGTCCATATACATGATTGTTGTTTATATAAAAAGCCAAAAATTGAGGAAGTCACAAGGATAGTACTAATGCTTATGTAAAGTCTGCTGCTCCATGAATATATCCCTCTCTAATAAGTATTTCATAGATGGGTATTAGCAAAGCATTATGCAGACAATCACAATAAAGCTATCCTAATTGAACTTGGCATTCCCGTGTGCTGCCTAGACGCTCTGTGATGATGTCATCGGCCAGTGACTAAGGGAGCGTGGGCAGCGTAGCGTCAACCCGACGCACGTTTCCTGGATTTCATCAGGGGTTACCGCCTGCCCCTCCAGGGGCTCTCTTATAGCAAGATGGTTGTTATGGTAACAGAAAATAAGTACAATCTGATTCATAAAGGTAAAAAAATAATCAATATTTAAAAGACAGGCATATCAATGGTGGAACACTATAATGAAAGTGAAAAAAGAGTGGCATATATTCATAAGAATGGTATATTTAAAAGGGAAAGTAACTGTATATTAACTACCTATAATGTATATAGTCCTCCTAGAGAACTTAGAATACACAAATACTCTGGAGAATTTATTTATGTTTCCAGTGATCACAATCCATCACTATACAAAAATTGTGTCTAATATATCAAATTATACAATTTTGTAGGTTGGAACTTTTACCTTAATGTAACTCCATAGTTATCTCTAGGTATGAATATGTGCATATACTTAAAGTATTCCAACGATTGTACCCTAAATAGTCCATTTTATCCCTAAAATTATAAGGCACAAGATGCCTATCTGATTATAGTTATTATAATAATTCTATTAAGGTAGGAGCAGTAAGATGACATTTGTCTTCCTACCTTCAAACTATGCAAATGGTTTCCATATTGGGAGGGACTAAAGAGGTATATATTTTATTCCTGCGATTGCTTAATGATATACTACCGTATATACTCGTATAAGCCGACCCAAGTATAAGCCGAGGCACCCATTTTACCACAAAATACTGGGTAAAATGATTGACTTGAGTATAAGCCGAGGGTGGGAAATGTGCTGCCCCCTGTGTCCCTCTTGTGCCCTCTGTGTCCCCCTCTCTCTCTGTGTCTCTTCTCCCCTCTCCATTCCCTGTGTCTCTTCTTCCCTCTCCCTTCCCTGTGTCTCTTCCAACCTCTCCCTTCCCTGTGTCTCTTCCCCCCTCCCTTATCACCCTCCTCAACCCCACTCCTCAATCTCCCTCCTCATCCTCAACCTCCCTCCTCATCCTCAACCTCCCTCCTTAACCTCCCTCCTCAACCTCCCTCCTCATCCTCCCTCCTCATCCTCCCTCCTCATCCTCAACCTCCCTCCTTATCCTCAACCCCCTCCTCAACCTCCCTCCTCATTCTCAACCCCCTCCTCATCCCCCCATCCTCAATCCTCCTCCTCAACCCCCCATCCTCATCCTCTCTCCTCAACCCCCCATCCTCAACCCCCCATCCTCATCCTCTCTCCTCAACCCCATCCTCAAACCCCCTCCTCAACCTCAACCCCCCTTCTCAACCCCTCCTTCTCATCCTCAACCTCCCTCCTCATCCTCAACCTCCCTCCTCAACCCCTTCCTCAACCTCCCTCCTCAACCCCCCCATCCTCAACCCCCCATCCTCATCCTCAACCCCCTCCTCAACCCCCTCCTTAGCCTCAACCCTCCTCAACCTCAACCCTCATCAACCTCAAACCCTCCTCAACCTCAACCCCTCCTCAACCCCAACCCCCCCTCCTCAACCTCCCTACTGAACCCCCCTTATCCTCAACCCCATCCTCATCCTCTCTCCTCAATCCCCTATCCTCCACCCCCCTCCTCAAATCCTTCTCCTCATCCTCAACCTCCCTCCTCATCCTCAACCCACTCCTCAAACTCCCTCCTTATCCTCAACCCCCTCCTCAACCCCCTCCTCAACCTCCCTCCTCATCCTCAACCCCCTCCTCAACCCCCCATCCTCAATCCTCCTCCTCAACCCCCCATCCTCATACTCTCTCCTCAACCCCCCATCCTCAACCCCCCATCCTGATCCTCTCTCCTCAACCCCCATCCTCAAACCCCATCCTCAACCTCAACCCCCCTCCTCAACCCCTCCTCCTCAACCTCACTCCTCAACCTCCCTCCTCAACCTCCCTCCTCAACCTCTTCCTCAACCTCCCTCCTCAACCCCCCATCCTCAACCCCCCATCCTCATCCTCAACCCCTTCCTCAAGCCCCTCCTAAGCCTCAACCCTCGTCAACCTCAACCCTCCTCAACCTCAACCCCTCCTCAACCTCAACCCCAACCCCCCCTCCTCAACCCCCCTCCTCAACCTCCCTCCTGAACCCCCTCCTCAACCCCCCATTCTCATCCTCTCTCCTCAACCCCCCATCCTCAACCCCCCTCCTCAACCCCTTCTCCTCATCCTCAACCTCCCTCCTCATCCTCAACCCCCTCCTCAAACTCCCTCCTCATCCTCAACCCCCTCCTCAACCCCCTCCTCAACCTCCCTCCTCAACCCCCCATCCTCAACCCCCTCCTCAACCTTCCTCCTCAAACCCCCCATCCTCAACCCCCTCATCCTCATCCTCAACCCCCCATATACCCGGTATATGCTAATGATGCGGCGCGCATGTGACGTCACATGCGCACTGGTGCCGGGTCAAGGAGCGGAGGCCAGATCACAAGCAGGTAAGTGAGGGGAGAGGGGGAAGGTATTTAGGGGGGTTTAGGTGGAGAAGGGGGGTTGAGTGGGGCTTATGCTGAGGAGGGGGGTTTAGGTTGAGGAGGGGGAGGGAAAAAGACACGGGGGGTAGAGAGACACACGGGGGATTAGAGACACACGGGGGGGTTAGAGACACACAGGGGGGTTAGAGAGAGACGGGGGGGTAGAGCTGAGAGGGCCCTTTTTTGCCTTAAAAAAAGGGCTGAAAAACTCGGCTTATACTAGAGTATATACTGTATATTGTGACTAAGAAGACATCGAATAAAAAGACAGTAATCGTGATGTCTTCACAGGAAGATACCTGGTTTCCACATTTAACAAAATCTTCAAAACTCCTCTAGAGTATGATATTCTATCATTTAATGAAAATTGTAAGAATCATGTTTATTAATACTTATTTTATCCTAATTTAATGACAATACATCTTTTTGATTCCCAGCATGGAGACAAGGAATACTGGTATAAAATAGAGTATGGAGACAGAAAAAAAAAAATTATAATCATAATTAATATCATAGCCACCCCCCAGTCTATTATATGAGGTTTAGATAAAGGGAGAGAAGGTAAAACCTTCATTCAAACCATTGGGCTTCTTGGTCTTTAAATTGTATATCCATCGTGCCTCTTTTTCAAAAGTTTTTTGTCATTATCTCCCCTCTGAATTGTTTTTTAAATATTATCAATTGCGATAAATGATATGGCTTTAAGATCTCCATTGTGTTTATTATTAACATGATTCGCCACTGGTGTATCATATTCTCTTTTGATACTGTACACATGTTCCAGGACTCCCCTTCTAATTTCTCTACAGGTTTCCCCTATGTACCTCATGCCACATTTGCAAAGCATTAATATATCACCCCTTCTGATTTGCAGGTTAACAGTTGTTTAATTGGAAAAGTCTTAGGTTCTTCGTAAGCTTGAAAAGTTTTAGTGGTTTTAACATATTTACAAGCCTTACAAGACAGGCATCTAAAGCAACCTTTTGTCTTATTAAGCCAACTGGGTTTGTGTTGCTTCTCCAGATGGCTATGTGATAACATATCTCTTAGGTTAGTAGACCGTCTGCTGGTGATCTGTGCTTTATGGCTAAGGAATGGCCTTAAATCCTCATCATCTAAGAGGATAGACCAGTGATTGTTGAAAATCCTCTTTACTTCATGTCACACCTCATTGTATGTGCCTATGCATCTCACCATTGCATCAGGTTGTTTAACCTTGTCTACTAGTAACTGATATCTGGTGTCTGGTGACATATCTAGCTCTATGGTATGCTTTAGTTAAAACCTTTTTGTTGTAACCTCTTTCTTTGAACCGATTCTGAAGTCCCATGGCTTCTGTTTCAAAGTCAGTCTGTCTTGAACAATTTATTTTTACCCGTTATTACTGACCAACCGGTATTGCTGCAATCTGTGTTTTTGGGTGACTACAATCAGCCCTTAATAGACTGTTAGTGGCCATGGGTTTCCTGTAGGTTTTAGTCTGAAATTTCCATCAGATGTTTTCTCTGTTGTCAAATCCAAGAAAGTGATGTGAGTGTCTTTAATATCCCATGTAAGATACAACCCCATTTCATTATCATTTAGTCGATCTATAAATTCATCAAGTTCTGCATGAGTCCCATTCCACGCCAGTAAAATATCATTGATAAAACGTACCCATCGATCAATATGTACAGTGTATTTTTCCATATCATCAATGCATACCCTTTGTTTCTCCTACCAGCCTAAATATAAGTTGGCATATGTGGGGGCACAGGCTAATTTTTGTCTAATAGGCATCTGGTGCCTTATAATTTTGGGGAAAAAATTTACTTTTATGATACAATAGTTGGAATACTTCAAGAATATGCACATATTCATACCTAGAGATAACTATGGAGTTACATTAAGGTAATAGTTCCAACCTAAAATATTGTATAATTTGATATATTAGACACAATTTTTGTATAGTGATGTATTATGATCACTGGAAACATAAATAAATTCTCCAGAGTATTTGTGTATTCTAAATTCTCTAGGATGACTATATATATCATAGGGAGTTAATAAACACTTACCGTATATACTCGAGTATAAGCCGACCCGAGTGTAAGCCGAGGTACCTATTTTACCACAAAATACTGGGTAAAATGAGTGACTCGAGTATAAACTGAGGGTGGGAAATGTGCTGCCCCCTGTGTCCCTCTTGTGCCCTGTGTGCCCCTCCCTCTCTCTCTCGTGTCTCTTCTCCCCTCTCCCTTCCCTATGTCTCTTCCCCCCTCCCTTATCACCCTCCTCAACCCCCCTCCTCATTCTCAACCTCCCTCCTCAACCCCACTCCTCATCCTCAACCTCCCTCCTCATCCTCAACCACCCTCCTCAACCCCCTCATCCTCAACCTCCCTCCTCAACTCCTCATCTTCAACCCCCTCCTCAACCCCCTCCTCAACCTCAACCCCCCTCCATAACCTCAACCTCCCTCCTCATCCTCAACTTCCCTCCTCATCCTCAACCCCCTCCTCAACCTCCCTCCTCATCCTCAACCTGGTATATGCTAATGAATTGGCGCGCATGTGACATCACATGCGCGCCGGGTCAAGACAGAAGGAGCAGAGGCGGGAGAAGAAGCAGATATGTGAGGGGGAGGTATTTAGAGGGGAAAAAGTGAGGAGGGGGGTTTAGAATAAGGAGGGGGTGTTGAGGATGAGGAGCGGAGGGAAAGAGACACAGGGGGTTAGAGAGACACAGGGGGGTAGAGAGACACAGGGGTGGGGGTTAGAGAGACACGGGGGGGTTAGAGAGACACAGGGGGGTTAGAGAGACACTGGGGGGAGGGACTCGAGTATAAGCCGAGGGGGGCCTTTTTAGCCTTAAAAAGGTCTGAAAAACTTGGCTTATACTCGAGTATATACAGTACTTTCCCTTTTAAATATACCATTCTTATTAATATATGCCACTCTATTTTCTTTTCTTTTTTTCCCTTTCATTATATTGTTCCACCATTGATCTGTACAACATATGCCTGTCTTTTAAAGTAGTTGTGAGAAAGGACATATTCCAAGAGTTCCAAAATGAACTTATGATTTTGAAGGTGAGTTCCCCTTTTGGACAAAAAATAATGTACTACATAAAGTCCTCTCACATGTTCTACAGTATACTGGTGTATAGGGACTCTACATCTAAGAGACCAAGATTGCATTTTTGTTCACTTGAATATCATTTAGCCTTAATAACACATCTTTTGTGTCTATAACATAGGAGGCTAATGTGAATACAAATTCTCATAGAATTGTGTCAATATATTTACTTGAGTTTTCAGTTAAGCATCCTATGCCAGACACTATCGGTCTACCAGGTAGTTTCTTTTGGTTTTTGTGTATTTTAGGTATTATATAAAAGGTGGCTATCTTTGGGCATAGAGAACTGAGAAGCTCTGATTCTGATTTTGTAATGACTTTAGTGTCTAAACCCTTTTGTAATATACATTTCAACTCATCAATATATTTCTCTGTAGGATCTTTATCCAATTGTTTGTAAATATTTTTGTCTTTAAGGAGTCTTTCACATTCTGTGATGTAATCATTTTTATTCATCACAACGATGTTTCCTCCTTTATCTGAGTTACGGATAATTATGTCCTCATTTTGTTGTAATTCTCTAAGGGCCTTACGTTGTTCTTGTGTTAAATTATAAGAAGTCATATTCTTATCAGTGAGTTTTTCGAAGTTTCTTACCACATTATGAACAAAAAGTTAAATGTTGGGACTTATAGATAAAGGGGGGGTGTATCTGCTTGGAGGTTTCAAAACAGAAAATTGGTCTTGAGCCTGGAATTGCTCAATCTCTGATTATAGATTTTCAAGTTCACTAATAATTTTAAGATCTAGTTGTTCTGGTGTATTGCCCTTTGCCTTTTTAGAAAAAAACTTTTATAGTGCCAGTTTTCTCGCAAATAGGTTAATATCTTTTACCCATTCAAAACTTCCCCTGTTGGGGAAAAGTTAAGACTTTTTGGTAAGACTGAAATATGATCTTGTGATATGGGGTAGGTAGAGAGACTAACAATTTGCATTGAGTCTTTGTTCTCTTTGGTTTCTTTTAGGGGTTTGTACGTGTTGGAACTTTTTCTTACCCCTCCTGATCCTGTTTTTTGGTCTAATAGGCATCTTTTGCCCTATAATTTTGGGTATAAAATTGACTATTTAGGGTACAATAGTTGGAATACTTCAAGTATATGCACATATTCATACCTAGAGATAACTATGGAGTTACATTAAGGTAATAGTTCCAACCTACAATATTGTCTGATATATTAGACACAATTTTTGTATAGTGATGTATTGTGATCACTGGAAACATAAATAAATTCTCCAGAGTATTTGTGTATTCTAAATTCTCTAGGAGGACTATATACATTATAGGGAGTTAATATACACTTACTTTCCCTTTTAAATATACCTTTCTTATTAATATATGCCACTCTATTACATTTTCTTTTTTTTACTTTCATTACTGTATATTGTTCAACCATTGATCTGTACAATATATGCCTGTCTTTTAAATATCGATTATTTTGAAACCTTTATGAATCAGATTTTACTTATTACCATGACAACCATCTTGCTATAAGAGAGCCCCTGGAGGGGCAGGCGGTAACCCCTGATGAAATCCAGGAAACTTGCGTCGGGTTGACTCTACTCTGCCCTTGATCCCTTAGTCGCTGGCCGATGACGTCATCACAGAGCATCTAGGCAGCACACGGGAACGCCAAGTTCCATTAGGATAGCTTTATTGTGATTGTCTGCATAATGCTTTGCTAATACCCATCTATGAAATACTTATTAGAGAGGGATATATTCATGGAGCAGCAGACTTTACATAAGCATTAGTACTATCCTTGTGACTTCCTCAATTTTTGGCTTTTCATATAAACAACAATCATGTGTATGGACCTTAATTTCATATAAATTATCAACAGTGCAATATTAAGCACTTTCAGCACCTTAGCACCTTATCATTGTGGGAAAATCCTCAAGTAACGCATATTAAGCACTTTTAGCACCTTATCATTGTGAGAAGATTCCCAAGTCACACTTAGTCACTTTACACTGATTCACAGTTTATTTGCACATTTGTTCATTTGACTCTTTTGGGTCCTAATTCACTTTAGTATTATCTCTAGCACTTAGCACTTTTTGCTTATTTTCTCTTCATTAATGTATCCAATAATCTGGTTGTTGTTATGATTAATGCAGTTTAGCCAGTAGAGGTATTATTATATGTATTATTTGGCAGCTGTAGCGTCGTGTGTTTCGTTTTTTATTACTTCCATTGGTTTTATAATAACTATTAAAAGCTGTTTTATTGGCTACTATATGTAGGTTCTTAGGAGTGCACCACTACAAAGGGATTTTCTTTTCTTTACCATTATGCATTACATTATGGATCCCTGGTAGCACCCTATCTTATCAAAAGTTCCTGGGCTCAATGCTTAAAGCCACCTTACTTGTCCTTTTTATGCTTGTTAATATGTTATACTAGCGACTTGCCCGTCAAAAAATGACGGTCAATAAAAGAAAGTGTTGAAATGCTGTTTGTCACACAATGTGAGTGTACTGTGTGCCTCAAGTAACTAAATTCCTCAAAAAGCCGAAATCTACAAGACATAAAATAAGAAAAACTAAAATCACCAACAAAAAAAAATGTACATTATAGAACAAAAAAAAAAACCTAAGTGACCAAAAATAAAAAAAGGAATACTACAGAAAATAAAAAAATACATTACAACCTACCGTCACTACAATTTTTTTTTTAAATTACACACCTGAAAATGAAATACATACACATCATACAATACAATACAATTAAATAAAATACA
Source organism: Discoglossus pictus (assembly GCA_027410445.1). NCBI lineage: Eukaryota > Metazoa > Chordata > Amphibia > Anura > Alytidae > Discoglossus > Discoglossus pictus. Next base: position 154,410,843 of record CM050163.1, on the reverse strand, counting down.
ATACAATAAAATACAATACACCCCTATTTAATATACATGCCACTATCTAATATACATGCCACTATCTAATATACATGCCACTATGTAATATACATGCCACTATCTAATATACATGCCACTATGTAATATACATGCCACTATCTAATATACATGCCACTATCACATATATAGTTGTGAGCGTACGGGTCGTTGCTCACGCTTGCGGGCTCGCGTAGCAAGCCCGCAAGAACTGCGTCCCTCGCGAAGCGAGGGACGCAGTTCCCCGCAAATGCGGGTCCTCGCGAAGCGAGGGCCCGCATTTGCGGTGATGGAGCATCCCAACGTCCCCGCAAATGCGGATCCTCGCGAAGCGAGGGTCCGCATTTGCGGAGGTGGAGGCTCAACGTCGGCTGTGTTAACACACACATACACACACACGACTTTTTAACAGAATAAACCCAACCGCCCAGCCAACAAAAACCCAACAAAGTCCCCGCAAATGCGGATCCTCGCGAAGCGAGGGTCCGCATTTGCGGTGGTGGGAGCATCCCAACATCGGCTGTGTTAACACACACATACACACACACACAACTTCATAACGAAAAAAAACTCAAAGTCACCTCACACCCGCTTACACCCAGACACACAGACGCAAGACTTAACAAAAAAACAGTAAAAAAGGCCCTTCACACGCTCTTAACACACATACGCACGACTTAGAAACAAATACACTGCGTCGTACACGTAAAAGCTAACTGCGTATATTGCAAAAAAATACGGCAACATCGCAACAAAATACGGCCGCATCGGAAAAAAATACGGCCGCGAAAGACCCATTTCAACCGCCGCGCATCAATACATCACAAACACAAGAAATAAACACAACAAACACATAAAAAGCTTACTTACAGCACGGGGGGGCATCCGGCACCTCCAAAAGTTCATTTACACGTCCATTTAAGTCCAAAACAAAGAGTTTAAACGGCCGAAAATCGGCTAAGCGAGAGAAAAAATGGCTGCCGAACAAAACGAAAACGAGGCTCCAGACGTAACTACACTACACATACTCGCAATAATGAAACACATACTATGCGGAACGGATCACACTCATATTAAACACCATTTTAACCACTACTACGCACAAAATGGCGGATGGAACGCAAATTGTAAGCTGGAACGCAAATAGCGCATGCGTATTGCGTTCTAACGGTCTAACTTTCCAGAATGTTTTACAAGTTTATAAATACTGCCTATTTGACAGAGAAAAATACATTTCTCCTCAGGTGATGAACAGAGTGACTTCAGACATAACTGCTGCTAAAACTTGAGAAGATAATTCTTTCCTAATTTACTACTTTACATTGTGCAAATTACAACTAGAGGTAAGCTATAATATATTACATTTTATTATCAAGACAGGACATCAAAAAAAAAATTCAATAAGAAAAAGAGGTTTATGTATACTGACATGTGACACGCACATTTATGTGTATAATGTATACTGACAAGTGACACGCACATTTATGTGTATAATGTATACTGACATGTGACACGCACATTTATGTGTATAATGTATACTGACATGTGACACGCACATATATGCGTATAATGTATACTGACAAGTGACACGCACATTTATGTGTATAATGTATACTGACATGTGACACGCACATTTATGCGTATAATGTATAGTGACATGTGACACGCACATTTATGCGTATAATGTATAGTGACATGTGACACGCACATTTATGTGTATTGCCCCTGCAACAAAATTATCTTAAAACAAAATAATTAAACAACTACATTTAAATTACATTAGAAAAAAATAAGTTGGGACTATTAAAATATGAGTCATGTATACTGATATGTGACACGCACATATATGTGTATCATCTATAGTCACATGTCACACACACATTTATGTATGTTGGCCAAAAATAAAAATAAGGTTAATTTAACAATTCAAATATGATTCATGTATAGTGATATGTCACACGCACACAAAAAAAATTCTTTCAACTATGGAAATGTGCTTCATGTATGTGACATATGTGTGTAGCCCCCACCAAAAAATAATGTTAATTGAAAATAATTACAGAAGTATATTTCAATGAAATTAATTTACTGCAATTCAATAGATCACCTAAAGCTCAATCTTTCTACTTTTTTTAATATTCAAACAGACTCTGCATCAACAGCGTCTCTCAACAATTTGCACCGTGCATTGTGAAGCACAATCCCTTTTAAAGAACACCAACAAAGAAGAAGAGGTAAGATACAAAAATACTTTAAATGCTGAAAAGGCCATGCTTTGCTAAATACAAATAAAAAATTCTATAATTCACTATTTCACTTTATTTTTCAAACAGACACTACAAGAAGACCAGCGGATTAAGATTGGCAGGAGGGGACCCTCTGTCATTCCACACTTCAATCAAGGTAAAGTATTAAGTATAAAAAAGAACCGAACCATGAGCCTTATTCAATTGCGAGTTGGCCAATTGAATAGGGCTCTATATAAGCACATAACAGATTTTTTAGACAGACATTTTTAGTTACTGAACTTCGATACTAAATCAAGGTCTTCACTGACTCAAAACTTCTGTCAAAAAATATTTTATGTGCTTATATAGAGCCCTATTCAATTGGTCAAAACGCAATTGATTCAGGACCTAAATATGTTTAATGGCCGAGGGCCTCATTCAAATGTGATTTGCCCATTTCAATAGGGCTCTATATAAGCACAGAGCATATTTTTGAACAGAAGTTTTTAGTTAAAAACTTTTGTAAAAAAAGATGCTCTGTGCTCATATTGAGCCAAATTCCATTGCGAAAAACCAAATTCAATGAGGCCCTCACAATATAACAAATCCAGCAACCAAAGGCCCTCATTCAATTGATATTTTGGACAATTCAATAGGGCTCGAAATAAGCACATTTAGAACCCTATTGAATTGGCCAAACTGCAATTGAATGAGGGCCAAAGTATGCAACATATGGTACACACAAACTGGTACACACAAAACAGGATTGTAACAAACACATAGCAAACTAAATTCATATGCTTTTTGTTTAACAACCTATTACCATTAGAAAAAACACCACATAAGTATAACAAAAGTGGTGCCCATCAAACAGGATTGTACGAAAACTCACACAAACACATAGCAAACTACATTTAAATTCTTATTTAATGTTTAACAACCTATAAGCCTTAGAAAGAAGCCTAAATAAGCATACCAACATTGGTGCGCACCAAACAGGATTGTATGAAAACTCACACAAACACATAGCAAACTACATTTAGATTCTTATTTTATGTTTAACAACCTATTAGCATTACAAAACAACATTAATAAGCATACCAACAGTGGTGCGCACCAAACAGGATTGTATGAAAACTCACACAAACACATAGCAAACTACATTTAGATTCTTATTTTATGTTTAACAACCTATAAGCCTTAGAAAGAAGCATAAATAAGCATACCAACAGTGGTGAGCACCAAAAAGGATTGTACGAAAACTCACACAAACACATAGCAAACTACATTTATATTCTTATTTTATGTTTAACAACCTATAAGCATTACAAAACAACATTAATAAGCATACCAACAGTGGTGCGCACCAAACAGGATTGTATGAAAACTCACACAAAAACATAGCAAACTACATTTAGATTCTTATTTTATGTTTAACAACCTATAAGCCTTAGAAAGAAGCATAAATAAGCATACCAACAGTGGTGGGCACCAAACAGGATTGTACGAAAACTCACACAAACACATAGCAAACTACATTTATATTCTTAATTTTATGTTTAACAACCTATAAGCCTTAGAAAGAAGCCTAAATAAGCATACCAACAGTGGTCCCCCCCAACAGGATTGTACGAAAACTCACACAAACACATACCAAACTACATTTATATTCTTATTTTATGTTTAACAATCTATAAGCCTTAGAAAAAGGCCAAAATAAGCATACAAAAACTGGTGGGCAGCAAACGGGATTGTAGAAAAACACAGAAATAATGTCATTTTTTAGTTCATACAAATACATTCAAATAAAATTACATTTTCATTTTTATTTTATAACAGATACTGCGTCAAGAACATCGGACCAGGAGTTTCAACTGAGGACCAGACCAGCGGACGAGGACTTTCAACAGAGGACCAGACCATTGGACGAGGACTTTCAACAGAGGACTACACCATCGGACGAGGACTTTCAACAGAGGACTACACCATCGGACGAGGACTTTCAACAGAGGACCAGACGATTGGACGAGGACTTTCAACACAGGACCAGACCATCAGACGAAGGCTTTCAACACAGGACCAACAAAGATTCTGCTTCAAATCAAACTTCAACCAAGGTACAGTATAACAAGTAAAAAAAGAGAAAAATTAATTAATATTCTTCTTTAATGTTTAACCACCTATAAGCCTTAGAAAAAAGCCTACAGAAGCATACCAAAATTGCGGCGCACCAAAAAGGATTGTAGAAAAACACAGAAATAATGGCATTTTTTCATTAATACAAAGACATTCAAATAACATAACATTTTCATTTTTATTTTATAACAGATACTGCGTCAAGAACATCGGAACAGACCAGACCAGAGGACGAGGACTTTCAACAGAGGACTACACCATCGGACGAGGACTTTCAACACAGGACCAGACCATCGGACGAAGGCTTTCAACACAGGACCAACAAAGAATTTTGCTTGAAATCAAACTTCAACCAAGGTACAGTATAAAAAGTAATATCTATCATCTATCTCTTATTTGTCTTTTAGGGCCAATAATCTTTAACAGTAAATACAAACTTCAATGTAAACTTAAAAAATAAATTGGCATACTCCAAAAAAGTCTAAAAACACAGAATCTATACAATTTGTCATTGTAACATTCCAGTCCTAAACCCTAATTTAATTGCCATTTGACAAATTGAATAGTGCTGTAAATAAGGACATAACATCTTTTTGAAAATACCTTTTTAGTTACTGAAACACTTGCTTTTGGATACATGTTTAATAAATAAAAACTTCTTTAAATAATTATCTGATGGCCTTATTTAGACTTTTATTCAATTGACCGCATTGAAATTGATTAAGTATAAAATGTTAACACACTATTGATAACTATTTGTCATGAAAAACAACTTAACATTTCAAAATAAACTAATGGTACATTATTTTATTTTTACAGATTAACATGGCTGATAACGAGAGTAAACAAGAAAAGAAAAGACGCCAAGCTAGAGAACGACGACAGAGAGCAGACAGCCAGCAGACACCGGAGAAGAAGGAAATTCGACGAGAAAAAGAACGCAAAAGAATTGCAAGCAAAAGACTGTCACTTGCAGAAATTAAAGATATGTCAAAAAAAGCAACAAAGAAAATAAAGCATTTACAACCTGTTGCTCAAACATCAGATGACATTTTACCACAAAAAATACAAGAGATACCAAAAAAGCAACAAAGAAAACAACAGAAAGCATTTAGAACCGTTTCATGAAACATTACATGACATTTTACCTCAAACAATACAACATATACCAAGAAAAGCAACGAAAAAAACAAAACATTTAGAACCTGTTGTTGAAACATTATATGACATTTCACCTGATGAATATGAAAGTCAAAATCCTATATGCTTTGCAAATTGTCCTCTACTCAAGTCTTTAGCAGTAGAGGTTCATAGTTGTGGGGACATGACTACTCAATGTCAGTTTTGTGAGGCTTATTATTTTAAACAGGAGAGACCCAGAGATGGACAATTTATTAGTTGTTGTCAAAAAGGCAAGTTCAAACTTCCAGAAAGGAAAGAATTTCCAATTTATTTACAAAATATTATGACTGAATCTACTTTTCCAAACTACAAAAATTTTAAGACAAACATAATATCCTACAATAGTTCCATATCCTTTGCATCCATGGGGGCAACATTAGCTGCTAATGTACCAGGACATGGTCCTTACTGTTTTAAAGTCCAAGGACAAATTTATCATCGCACTTCCCATTTACATCCAGAGGAAGGAAATAAAAGAAAATTCGCTCAACTATATGTCCTAGATACAATGGAAGCTGTTGACCAACGTATGCAGATGGAAGAAAATAAAAAATGCTTACCCAGTGTTTTCATAGAGCTAAATAACATTATGGACAACAATCCCTACAGTAAAGCTTATAAAAAATTGGCAGAAGTAGAAAATGAACAACTACTTCATGCACAAACACATCAATTACCAATGCCGAAGGTTAATATGGTGCTTAAAAGAGACAGACATACTGATAAACGTCGTTATAACTTGCCAACATCAAATGAGGTTGCAATGGTGTTTCAGAATGATGAAGGAGAACCACCATTTCAAAGAGACATTCGAATATATCCTAGAAATGAGGACCAACCGTTTATTAATATGAGTATCTTAAGTCCAAATTTAGATCCAATGACATATCCCATCTTTTTCCCACACGGAGAAGCAGGTTGGCAACCAAAATTAACTCTTCCCAGTTACCCAAATGCTAAAGCCAGAATCCGAAATAATGTTTCTATGCTTGAATTTAAAGTAGCTCAAATTGCCATTCGCAATGTATTTAATCCAATTTTATGTGGTGGGAAACTAACACAACAATGGATTATTGATTCATATTTGCAAGTTGAGGCAAATAATTTAAACTTTATCAAATATCAACAAGATAAACTCCGTGTAGAACAATATTCTGGATTAATGGACTATGTTGCTGACGTGGCTACAAGCAGAGACATGACAGCTGGCAAAGCCATCATTTTACCATCTTCCTTTCAAGGATCTCCTCGGAATATGAGAGAAAGATACAATGATGCTATGGCTATTGTCACTAAATTTGGCAAACCCGATTTATTTGTGACATTTACATGTAATCCACAATGGCCAGAAATCACACAAAATCTACTTCTTGGACAAAGTGCTTCTGATCGACCAGATTTAGTAGCCAGAGTTTTTAAGATTAAATTAAATGAATTAATACGTGACTTCACTATAAATCAGTTATTTGGCAAATGTCTTGCTTATGTATATACCATTGAATTTCAAAAAAGAGGCCTTCCACATGCACATCTTCTAATAATACTTCAAGAAAAAGATAAATTAGATACTTCAGACAAAGTGGATGCAGTCATTGTTGCTGAACTACCAGATCCAGAACTATATGGTAGACTATATGAGATTGTTACTCATCGCATGATTCATGGACCCTGTGGTGACCTTAATCCACAATCACCATGTATGGAAAATAATAAATGTTCCAAAGAATTTCCAAAAGATTATAGAGGCAAAACCTATGCCAATTGTGATGGATATCCACTTTATAAAAGAAGAGAAGGAGATAGTGCCATTATTCGTGGAAAAAAAGTGGACAATAGATATGTAGTACCCTACAATCCACATTTACTCATGAAGTACAACGCCCACATCAACGTAGAAGCCTGCACTTCCATCAAATCCATTAAATATGTCTACAAATATATTTACAAAGGTTACGATGCAGCTACTGTAGTCGTCAAAAGTGCAGACAACCCTGAAAGTAGTGAGTTAGTACATGATGAACTTGCATCTCATGTAGATGCTCGCTATGTCAGTGCGCAAGAAGCTATGTGGCGGCTTCTAAAATTTGAAATGCATGATAGATCACATGCAGTATATAGGTTAGCAGTACATTTGCCACACCGACATTTAGTCTATTTCCATGCTGGAAATGAAATGAATGCATTGGCCCAAAGTGAAGATCGTCACACTACACTAACTGCATGGTTTGCATTAAATTCCACTGATGCTGAAGCAACACAATACTTATATATTGAAATTCCATATCACTATGTTTTTGTGAATGGATTATGGAGACCAAGAAAAACCAGAGGCAATAAAATTATTCCAAGAATTTACACAGTCAGTCCAAGAGATGTTGAACGTTTTTGCTTACGGATATTACTTTTAAATGTTCCTGGAGCACAAAGTTTTGAACACTTAAGAACTGTTAATGACATTGTATATGAATCCTTCCATTTAGCTGCAAGACATAGAAACTTACTTGCTGATGATACAGAGTGGGAAAGATGTTTAGAAGAAGCAGCACAATGTCAAATGCCACGACAGATGAGAGAACAATTTGCTTTTATTTGTATCTTCTCAAATGCTCCAAATGCATTAGCTTTGTGGGAGACTTTTAAAAGTAATATGGCTGAAGACTTTATGCGACGATACAATGAACCCATTGCACACTTAAAAGCGTTAATGGAAATCCAAGAAGTCTTTTTAACTCATGGATTAAGTTGTGCAAGTTTTAATTTGCCTGATCCAGGTCTTATAGATGACATTAACTTTGAAGACTATGACATTCAACTACAAGCAGAAAGAACAGAAGAAAGACTTGCAACTTTAAATACACTACAATTGCAAGCATTTCATGCCATTAAAAATGCTATAGATGATGACATGGTGACAGAGCGTTATTTCTATCTTGATGGACCTGGCGGATCAGGAAAAACATATTTGTACAATTTATTAATGAGTTCAGTACGAGCACAAGGAAAAATAGCAATGGTGTTTGCCACTACTGGAATTGCTGCACTTTTATTAGAAGGTGGAAGAACTGTTCATAGTGGATTTAAACTGCCAGTGCCTATTTTAGAAAATTCTGTGTCAGATATTCGCATGACATCCTTACAAGCAAAGAAATTGAAGAAATGTAAATTAATTATAATAGATGAGGCCACAATGATGTCATGCTATGCCCTCCAATGTATTGACCGTTTGCTTCGTGAAGTCATGGAGAATATTTTTCCATTTGGTGGAAAGGTAATGTTGTTGGGTGGCGATTTTAGACAAACATTACCTGTCGTTGTACATGGAAATCGAACTGACATTATCGAAACATGTATAAAGTCAAGTACAGTATGGAAACATTTTACCCATCTTCAACTGCAACAAAATATGAGATCAGAAGGCCAAACTGATTTCAATGATTGGCTTATTAAAATTGGAGAAGGCAGAACAGAAAAAATACTACATTTACCTGACGACACTGTAGAGATCCCACTTTATATGATTTGTCAACAAGATATTATATCGGCTATATTTGAAGGGAGCATAAATAACGAAGAATATTCAGAGCTTGCCAACCAAGTCATACTGACGTGTAAAAATAAAGATGCATTAATCCTCAATAATGAAATCTTAAAAAAAATGTATGCACCACAAAGAAATTATCACAGTGCTGATTCTGTACTTGCTGATGACAATGAAAGTCAGGCTAACTTTTCGACTGAATTCATAAACTCTTTAACTCCTTCTGGAATGCCACCACATATTTTGCAGCTAAAGAAAGGTGCAATTATCATGTTACTGCGAAATATGAACCCCAAAAAAGGCCTATGCAATGGCACAAGATTAATTGTTCAACAATTAAAGGACCATTTTATAGATGCTGAAATTTTAACTGGGACCCATAAAGGAGAGAGAGTTTTCATACCAAGAATAGATTTAGCACCAAGTGAAAGTAGTCTCCCTTTTATACTTCAAAGAAGATAATTTCCCATTATTATGGCATTTGCCATGACCATTAATAAATCACAAGGTCAAACTTTCAAATCTGTGGGTATTTTCTTGGAAGAACCAGTTTTTGCACATGGTCAATTGTACGTTGCGTTGTCACGGTGCAAAAATCCACAGGCTATTAAAGTTTACATTGAAAACAATGAAAGTCAAGGTGATTTATTAGAAGATGGACGTATTTTTACTAAAAACATTGTCTACTATGAAGTACTATAACTTTGAAGGATACAAATTAAAGATGCCAAGATTTTTTAAAAGCATTGCAAAATACATAACAATTGGTTGTTTAATTCAGTCATAATTAATGGAAGTCATGTTTATGAATGATTCGCCTCACAAAATACTTGCCTTGCATTGTTAGTAAAAATTATGTTAAAATGTTAAGTCACTATGTTAATGTTTCTAATGTTACAAGTTTAAAAACAATATTTTCAAGTTATTTCATTCAACAGATTACAAAGTGGATGTTAAGAGGTCAAGCACCTTTTAAGTCACAATGTAAATATTGTCTGTTATCTTAAGATTACTACCTACATTAATGTTTATCGCCAGTTTATGTGCTCAGTAATAAATTACTTTAATTACGTACATTTTAAGAAGAGTTTTACTGTATGCCTTCCTCTACATTCAATGTATATTCAAGTTAACAATTATTGTGATAGAAATTGAATTTTAATACTGATTAATTTAAATGTCAATTGTTTTTACATTCAAATGTTAATACTTTTAATAAAAAATTAGGTTACAAAATGTATTCACTATGTTCCTGTTTATAATGTTCAAAATTATACCAATGTTTTGTCAACTTCTAAACTTACATAAAAAATAAAGTTCAAGTTTAAAAATATATACTTTGATGGTTATTGCTTAGATATATTTTAAACTTCATGTTAAAATTCGCGACGTTTAAAGAAGGCTTTTTACTTTTTGCTTTCCTATTCATTCAATGTATATTAAAGTTAACAATTCTTCAGATACTAATTACATTTTAAAAAACCATTACATCAACATTTTACAAAAATACACGTTCATATTAAAATACTTACAAGTGTCAAAAATATATGTTAATAACTAAACAACTTGACAAACATATACATCACATTGCCGTCATTTTTTGACGGGCAAGTCGCTAGTATAATATAATATACATCCCACTATGTAATATACAATACTATCTAATAATACATCCCCCTATCTATCTATGTAATATACAATACATGCTATCTATATATATATAGCTACACTAATTGTAAGCTACAATAAAATAATTAAGACCACTTACCTTTGAGATGTTTCTTCAGATCAGCAACCTACGGTAAAATAGATAAAAAAAATTAATACAACACGTTTACATGAAATAACTAAACATTCTAAACAATGTAACTATTCTAAACATTCTAAATATTCTAAATATTATTCTCACCTTTCCAGCATGTCCCGTTCCAGCATGTCACGTCCTCCATGTTCCGTCGGCCATCTTTGCTTGTCCGGCGATACTCCTGTAAAAAAAAACATTCCATTAGTAAACATAAACCAAATTTAAATAAACACAATCTACATTATACTTACCTTTTCGCGATGTCTCCGGCCTAGTCGCATGAAGAAAAAAAAAAAAAAAACACATATCCGCCCTGGCAGATGTCCCCGACGCTAATGACCTTCCTATGGAGTGTTCCAGAATAAAATTGGCAATGGCGGGTTCTGATTGGCTGAAAACCCTCATTCACCCTCATTGACAGGGTTAATGAGGGTTTTATGGGGGTCCTTATTGACCCCCATGACTGACAGGGTGACAGTGTTAAGGTTTTTTCTTTTACAACGGGTCCTTTAAGGACCTGTAACGTGGGAATTTTGATTGTACCGACGGTCCCCGATCGCGTGCAATCGGGACCCCCACTGCGATGGTTAATGTGGGGTTAATGCAGGGCTCGGAGCTTATCTCAGATCCCCTGCGGTTAATCCGGGTTTCCGAGCTTATCTTGGATCCCTTCTTGGGTATGTTGTAGGTGGCTGAGTGGTCCTGGGTCTTTGAGCCTCGTTTTCATTTTTTTCGGCTCCATTTTTCTCTCGCTTATGGGATTTTCGTGTATCTGAACTCGGGAATTTGGACTAAATGGAGGTGTAACTTCACTTTCAGAGGTCCTGTGTGCCCCCCCCCCCTTGCTATGGGTAAGCTTTTTATGTCGTTTTTGTGAGTATTTGGTGTGTTTTCACTGTTTTGAGTGGCGCGCGGGTCAGGCCGTTATAGTGGGATTCTTAGTGCGTGTGGGTGTCTGTTATGTTAAGGTTGCCTTAATTCCCTAAGTGCTTTGCGAGGACCCCCCTAAGTGCTTTGCGAGGGACGCAGTTCTTGCGGGCTCGCATGCTCACAACTATATATGTGATTTAAACCAATTATTACCTGGTATGTTATATTCTTTGGATATATCATTACATTTCTTTATATTACCTCTGTACAAAAGATCTCCCAAGTATTTAATTCCTTCTCCCATCATAATTCCGCTATCTTTTTGGGCAAAATTATCATATATAAATCCAATAGGGGTTGTAAGAGAAGGAAATAATATCAAACTATGTTTTTTATGAAGTTTATTCCAGATCTTAATTCCAGATTAAACAGTTTTAAAAGGGGTTTATAAGAACCTTATATTTGTTTTTATGCCATATTAGATGTTCAATATTAATTTCGGTCATGGTAGCTTTTTCTGTATGCCACCATTTTGCTGGAGGTGCTGCAAAGGTCCAATCTAGTATTTGTGATAATCTAATTGCTTTATAATAGTCAACTATTGATCGTCCAGATTATCCTCCTTTCTGAGGTCTCTTTTAACTATGTTGTAATTTATACATGGTTTCTTACCTTTATATGTAAATCTATCCAAAGTAATTTGTAAATTCCTCATGAAAAATATAGACATTTGCAATGGTATGGCTCTGATTAAATATACAATTTTCAGTAGTATAGCCATTTTAATCACCAATATTCTTCCTAACCAAGATAACAACAAATCCTTCCATTTTGCTTGCAGTATTTTAATATGTTGATGTAATATCTCAAAATTATTCCAAATAATTTTTTTTAAATTTAGAAAAAATATGATATCTAGGTAGGAGATCTTATTTTCTTGCCAGTCAAATAAAAATTGTCTACTCAATGACTCTAATGTCTAAATTTAACCATAACATTTCAGTTTTTTCCATATTAACCTTGTAATAGGACATTTTAAAAAACAAATCTAATTCTTTTTGTAGTGCTATTAAAGATTCCATTGGGTTGGTTACAGTAATCAAGACGTCATCGGCAAACAGACTAATTTTATTTGTATGCCCAAATATTTGTATACCTTTTATTTGTTTGTTTATCCTGATGCTTTCTGACAATGTTTCTATTAACAAAATGAATATCAGCGGAGACAAGGGGCAACCTTGTCTAGTACCGATATGTATCTCAAACTTCCTAATTTAAAACGTTACGTATGCCGGGTGATTACTGTAAAGAGCTTCTGTAGCAGTTGTTCCAGATTTATCAAAACCGTATTTCCGTAAATCCAAGTTTATGAATTCCCGGTTGACAACATCAAAGGCCTTCTCTGCGTCCAATGACAGGGCCAGCATCGGCATCTTCATGGACTTGGCATATGACAGTATGTCTATAAACCTTCTAGTGTTATCAGTTGTTTTACTATTTCTTATAAATCCGGTTTGATCTAAGTTAATTAACTCAGGTAAAATCTTATTCAGACTGGTAGCCAAAATCTTTGATAAAGTTATGTATCTGTATTCATCAAAGAAATGGGTCTATAGTTTTTGCATAACAGAAATATCTTTATTTTTTGGGGAATTGTGACTATGGATGCTAAAAGCATCTCAGATGGAATTATTCCCTTTTGTTTTATTTCATTAAACACTTTCCCAAGATACTCAATCAGTATGGGGGGGAATAATTTGTAATATTGATTAGGAATCCCGCATGGGCTGGGTGCTTTGTTTATTTTAAGATTTGTTATAGCATTTTGTATCTCTGCTACTGATATTTCCTTGTTCAGATTTCCTAACTGTTGTTCTGACATAGTGGGTAATTGTGAGTTATCCAGGAAGTTGCTGATCTCTTTTTCAGTTGGTTTAATGAATTATCCTTTCTCTTCCAGATAATAAAGAGTTTTATAAAAATCGTAAAAGATATCATCAATTTCTTCTGGTTTCCTACATTCTTTACCTTCTTTATTCTTAAGCATGATAATAATTCTTTTTTTACTCAATGTATTTTAAAATATTTTACCCGGTTTGTTTCCCAGAAAATAGTGTTTTTGTTGAGCTAGCCATATAGTTTTGTCAACTCTTAACTGCTCTATTTTCTTTATTTGTAATTTAATCCTATTTAGTTAATTTATATTAGTCTGATTCGGTAACATTTTGTTATCTCTTTCTGTTTTCGCTAATTTCATGTATAATTTTCCAAAAATTAGACCTCTATGTTTCCTCCAGTATTTATCCCATTTTATCTTGAGTCCTCTAACATATGCTTTGTATGCATTCCAGACTGTGATGTCTGAGATAACCGACTCATGGTTTCTTTTAAAAAAAACAGTGAGTTCTTCTTCCATTTTAGCTTTTCTTTCAGGATCTTTTAACAAAAACATATTCATTTTCTTATATTGATTTTTGTAGATTAGTGGTCTATCTCCAATTTGCATTATTAACTTTGAGTGATAATGCCAATTGATAGTTTTAATTTTGCTTTCATGAATAGATTCTAAGGTTTTTGCGTCCACTAAAAAATAGTCCAGTCTGGAATAGACTTTGTGCATATATGAAAAATATGTATAATCTCTTTGGTTTCCATGTAAAGCCCTCCACACATCATATATGTCAAATTTAATTAGTGTTTTGAAGAAATTATTTGATGTCCTATTTGATTGTGTATCTGGTTCAGGTGTGATTAACGATTTTCTATCTAATTTAGGTTTGAGACACATATTTAAATCACCACATACTATTAGCGTTCCATACTTTTATTAACATATTTCCACATTTTATTCAAAAAAGCACTCTGTCCTGTGTTGGGAGAATATATATATTAAGGATAGTGTATTGTTGGCCATTTATGCTTTCCAACCAGATTATATATATAGATTCTTTGTCTATTTCTATTTATTCCTCAATAATATTTATATCTTTATTAAACAAAATAGCAACAACTCGCGTTTGCTTTCTATAGCTTGAGTTAATCATAAGAGGAAATTTAATGGAATACAGTCCAGGATCTAAATTCCAATGGGTCTCTTGGAGACAAATCATTTCTGGATTTTCTTTTTGAAGTGTTTCTGTAACTATTTTCCTTTTATATGGTGTATTTAATCCTTGGACATTTTGAGAAATCAATCTAAGACTCATCTTTCTTATTCTCTATTTTCTTGCCTTGCAAACTCCACTCAGATACATTAAATAAAACAATAGCAATTTGATAAAACATATAACAAAAAATTTAGAGAAAATTCACCTCTACTAGTTCCCTCAACAGAAAAGAGATTTTAATTTCTGTATTTACCAACTTGAGCTGATCAAGGTGAGAGAAAGAATTGATCAGTTCATGTCCTGAGTATTATGGGTAGTTATATCAAATTCTAAAACAACATATTAGGAAAAGTCCATTTTAGGTAACGTAAAGAGAGGGGGGGGAGGGAAAAAACCCATTATCACAAACTAATATGAAAATATTTTGTTAAATATGACTCATTATTATTTAATTTTTTTATTAATTTCTTGTAGCATTTTAAATTCCATATAAAGTGCTGTGTGTTCAAAGTTTTATTCACAAACCTTAAGTTTATAAAGTGCATCAGTGTCAAAAAGAGAGAAAAAAGCAAAAAACATTCAAATTCAAATATATAGTGTGCTCTAACACAACTTATACATTTACATTTCCTATCACCATATTTTTCCATATTTAATCGTATTTAGAGATTTGTGCATTATTTCAAAAGTTATTTAAATTCCTTAATGTACAAGTGATAGGATGGTAGAAAGGCTGGAGGAGCTTTTAAACTAATAGATGGAGAGAAGGGACTAGATATAAGTAATGGGGCATAAAGTGTAGCGGGTATAAGGGTTGAAATAACAACTCATAGGGGAGGAGATGGGAGGTGGGGTAGTATAGTCAATAGGGAGGTAGTACTAAGTAATTCAAGTACAGTGGCAGGCACTTCAGAACTACAGACTGATAACATAAGTTGTATGCTTACTAATGCCAGAAACTTGCCAGGAAAAATGGGAGAGTTAGAATTATTAGCAATTAATGAAAAATGGGATTTAATAGGCATTACCCAAACATGGTGTGATGAATCTCGTGACTAGACTGTTAATCTGGATGGTTATAGCTTATTTAGGAAAGATAGAGGCAATGGTAAACGGGGAGGAGGCATTTGTCTGTATGTTAAGCCTGAATTTAAGCCTATAGTCAGAGAAGATATTTATGGTGGACCTAGTGATAAAGCTGAATGTTTGTGGGAAGAGTTAAATAGCGGAGCAGCAAATCCCAAAAGAATATTGTATGAGTATGCTATAAACCCCCAAATATGGCTGAAAGTGAGGAAATACAATTATTGTTACAGATTGGAAATGCAGCTAAGCATGGGTAAGTTCTAATAATGGGAGATTTTAACTACCCTGAAATAAACTGGATAAATGAGACCAGCAGTTCAAGGGGAGAAGGTTCTTGAGTACACTCAGGGATCCTTATCTGGCCCAGGTTGTACAAGAGCCTACTAGAAATTAAGCCAACTTAGATTTACTCATCACAAATAATAATGTAATAGTATTAAATGTTGGAATAGTGCAACCTTTGGGAAACAGTGATCACAACCGTCTCATTTGAGATTGAATTAAAAAAACTAAATTGTAAGGGGCCAACGAAAACTCTTAATTTTAAAAGGGCAGATTTTAACGGTCTAAGGGCAGCAATACAAAGTATAGACTGGGACAGAGAACTGGCAGGTAAAAATACTGAACATAAATGGACAACATTTAAATCCGTACTAAATATACATCGGCATATACCGTATGGGAATAAAAGTAAAAGTAGTAAATCCCATCCAATGTGGCTTAACAATGCCTTAAAGATCAAGATACAGATTAAAAAACAGGCATTTCAATTATACAAACCAGATGGGACAGAGACTGCTTTACAGGAATATAAGGAAATCAACAAGGCTTGCAAAAGCGCAATTAGACTGGCTAAAATTGAAAACTGAAAAATTAATTGCAAAAAAAAATAAGACTAAACCTAAAATATTTTTTAAGTATAATAATGCAAAGAAGGAGAGGAAGGAAGCTATAGGAACATTACAATTTGACACAGGCCGTCTGATAATTAGTGACCAGGAAAAGGCAGATGAGCTAAATAGGTTCTTTTCTTCGGTATACACAAGGTATGTACCAGTGGTTGGGACAGGGCAACATAATGGGGCTACACCACCTTTGCCAAATAATTGTTAACACAGGAAGTAATCCAAAAGAGGTTGGAAAAAATAAATGTTAATAAAGCCCCGGGTCCTGATGGAATACATCCAAGGATACTTAGTGAACTGGGTTCTGTAATAGCCAAACCATTATATTAAATTTTTCAGGATTCACTCAACACAGGGTCTCTACCAGATGACTGGAGCAAAGCCGATGTGATACCTACATTTAAAAAGGGAGCAACGGCAAATCCGGGGAATTATAGACCAGCGAGCCTCACTTATGTAGTGGCGAAGCTTTTAGAAGGGTTAATAAGGGATAATATACAAGAATATGCCTATTTGAACAGGATTATAAGTAGGAGTCAACGTGAATTTATGAGGGATAGGTCATGTCAAACAAATCTAATTAGTTTCTATGGGGTGGTTAGTAGGAACCTGGATCAAGGCAACTCAGTGGATGCAGTCTTTTTGGATTTTTCAAAGGCTTTTGATACAGTGCCACATGGGAGACTATTGTGCAAACTAAGAGACATAGGAGTTGCAGTAAATATTTGCTCATGGATTTAGAGCTGGCTAAAAGACAGGAAGCAAAGGGTTGTTGTAAATGGAACATACTCCGGTTGGACTCATGTGGTTATTGGGGTTCCTCAGGGTTCAGTCTTAGGTCCTCTCCTTTTTAACATATTTATTAATGACTTAGATGTAGGATTGGAGTGTGGTGTCTCCATTTTCGCTGATGACACGAAGTTGTCCAAGGTAATTAAATCAGATAGTGATGTGCTTTCCCTCCAAATGGATTTACATAAAATTGAGGAATGGGCATCTAAATGGCAGATGAGATTTAATATGAATAAATGTAAAGTTATGCATCTTGGAAGGAAAATTGCCATGCAATTTATAATCTTAATGGAGCAAATCTAGGTGTATCAGATATTGAAAGGGATTTGGGAGTGCTTGTGGACAACCACCTAAGTAACAGTGCTCAAAGCCAAGCAGCAGCTGCAAAGGCAAATCAAATATTAGCATGTATTAAGAAGGGTATAGAAGCCAGGGAAGCAAATATAATTCTGCCACTATACAAATCTCTAGTACGCCCTAATTTGGAATATGGAGTACAATTTTGGGCACCACTTCATAAAAAGGACATTTTAGAACTGGAAAAGGTACAGAGGAGGGCAACAAAACTAATAAAGGGAATGGAGGGGCTAAGTTATGAAGAAAGACTAACCAAATTAAACTTATTTTCTCTAGAAAAAAGGCATCTAAGAGGAGATATGATTACCTTATATAAATACATCCAGGGTCAGTATAAAGATTTGTCAAGGGAGCTTTTTGTGCCAAGAGGTTTTCAACTGACAAGAGAAGTAAAAAAATTCCACCTTAAAGAAAGAAATGGGTTCTTCACAGCAAGGGTGATTAATCTGTGGAATTCTCTACCAGAGGAGGTGGTGACAGCGGATTCGATAGATAACTTTAAAAGGGGACTGGATTTATTTCTATTTAAAAAGGGAAATCAGGGTTATCATGGATAATTAGAGAGGCAGTATTGATCCAGGGAGAAGTACAGTCGCCAGTGTCTGGGATCAGGAGGGATTTTTTTTTTTAATACAACTAATTAATTAATAGTTAATCCGCATATTGCAGATCAGACGAGATCTTAAAAGGTTGAACTTGATGGACTGAAATTCTTTTTTCTTTCTTCTGAAAGTCTTGTTTTTTTATTAATTCAATGATTTACTAATGCTTATTAGCCAAAATTTTATTTAAAAAAATTAAAGTGTATAAAGTGCAAAAGTGCCAGTATCTCCAAAACATTTTGTACACTAATAGTTACATAAATTCCTTAAAGTGCCGGTGCAAACAAAAATTATATAAATTCAGGTTATAATTTATTTTTCATTGACTTGTTTGACATCAATAATCATACTTAAATTTATAAGTGGTATCCATATTCCCCATATTATTTCTCGAATTACACACAAAAAAAAAAAAACATCAGAAAAACCCATGCCTTTTTATTCCTTTTCTCTAGCTATATTTTAGTTTTATACCACCCAACTAAACTAATTTATCATCCACAAGTTGAAGAGGAAGGAGGAAGAGAAACCGTGTAGAATTTCAAAACCATATGACAGGAATCTTATGGGGATCATTAATTATTAGGGCTACTATCCAATTTTTTGTTTAAGTTGCTGTTCTTGATCCAATACTGTTTCAAAAGAAAGTTGCCATTCCCTTATGTATGTTTCCTTTTTTTTTTTTTACATATAACAAAAAATATAAATACATAACAATAACCATATTCAAAATATCATTCCTCACATATAACAAACAAACTCTCACACATTCAACCTGAAGGTTCCAGACTTTAACTAGCCTAGTATAATGGAGGAACACACTTTACTATCATTTATCCGAAAATCTATACTGATCCCACTTTGACAAATTGATATGAAGGACATGTTTCTGGGAGACTAGCAAGTTGTACTTAAGCGTCAGCTCCCTATTCAAGCTGATGGCATTAATCAATTCCTTAATTGTTGGAACTGCAGATGAATTCCAATATTTCACAATCAGCCATTTAGCAACTAACAGGATATGGCAGGTCAAATATATATCTGCATTTGGCAGTTTCTGGATAGTTTTTTTTTGTATTTTCCCAATTCACTTAAAGAATTAAAAATAAATGTTTGATTATCTTTAGCAACAAATAATTTGGTAGGGAATCCACATTTATATGTTATATTTGCATTTTTCAATGCTTTTGTTATTCTATTGAATTATCTTCTGCCATTCAAGGTATTACTTGACAGGTCCGAAAAAATTAACAGTTTCTCATGAGGAGATTGACATTGTTCATTAGTTTTTGAAATTCTAAGAATTACTTCTTTATAATACATTGAGTGAAGTCTCACTATAGCATCTCTTGGGGGGTCTTTCTCAAAACCGCTTGGCAGAGGGAGTCTATGAACTTTGTCTATTCTCTCTTCCCCAGGGATTTCCGGTTTAACCATAGATGAGAAAAAACCTGAGATGTAAGAGGACAAATCTTTATTTGAGATGTTTTCTGAAACTCCTCTTATTCTCAGATTTTTCCTCATAGAGTAATCCTCACTCTGTGTTTGTTGTTTTTAAGAACTTCTAATTTCTTTTCAATAGACTTTACATTCGTTTTTATAGATATTTGATCACTAATTAATTTCTCATTTTTAATTTATATTTCTTGCAGTCTATCTTCTAATTTTTTTACAGTTTTGGTATTGTTTGAAATTTCTTGTGTCAATTCAGACTTGATGGAAGTCTGGAATTCCTTAAACATTTTTTTTCATAACTGATATCATTATTAGTTTTTCCTCCTCTTTCATCATTTGATTTGAAGAGTTTAATGATATTTTTTCTGCCAATTACGAATCCGACAAAGAAATATCAATTTGTAAGGGAGTACCAGGTTGAGATATATTAGATCCTATTTAAGGGGGGAAAAAACTATATCAGATCTTGTTTTTGCATTTTTTCCCTTTTTCCTAGATGAATTATGTTTCATTTATAGGTATTGATTTTTGTGTTTATTATTAATCCTAAATCTAGTGTATTTAATCATAATTATATCAATCAACTTAAATTTAAACAGCAGGCCTTCTCAGGGTATGCTGATTAGATTTTTAATCAATTCTTCCCTGCTCTCTCTACAGTATACCCCACCACCTTATCTCCTCTCTTTTTCTTTTCTTTTTCTTTCTATTCCTTCTTCCCTTTTGTATTTCTCTGTCACTTTCCCCCCTTTCTTATCTCTCCTCCTCTCATCTGTCCTTCTGTGGTTTTATATCTATAGTTACTCTTGTACCATTTGCAATTGAGCGATGGAGAAATCACATATTTATCCCAGAAGCTGGCATAAGATCCCAGTCCTTATATACTCAACAGGTCATACAAAATAAATGGTCTGAATTAGATATTTAGATTACGTTCTTCTCAGCCAACTTATTCATCTGGTCAATGTCCTTATATATTTTCTATATAACCATTTCAGTTCTTAAATCCACTTTGCTTAAACCATGCTGGCAAAATTAGAACATTGAAACACTATAGTTGTAATGGTGTAGAGGAATGTTCCTAAAAATTTCCAATCTCAGACCGGTTAGATAGCCCCTCCAGTGTAAGCTCCCATTAATTATCTTTATGCTTCAATTTTTATAGTGCTGTATTGAGCTATATTTGTCCAGTACGGTTTAGATAAAATAAATATATACCGTATATACTCAAGTATAAGCCGAGTTTTTCAGCCCTTTTTTAAGGCTAAAAAGGGCCCCCTCGGCTTATACTCGAGTCACTCTCCCCCCGTGTCTCTCTACCCCCTTTGTGTCTCTCTACCTACCGTGTCTCTCTAACCCCCCATGTGTCTCTGTACCCCCCCGTGTCTCTCTACCCCCCGTGTCTCTTTCCCTCCCCCTCCTCCTCCTCAACCCCCCCTCATACTACCCACCCCCCCCCTATCACCTCACTTACCTGCTCCGGCCTCCGCTCCTTCCGGGTCTTGATGTGGCGCGCATGATGATGGCACCTGGTAAATGCTAATGACGTGACGTCACATGCACGCCACATCAGAAGGAACAGAGGCGGGAGCAGGTAAGTGAGGGGAGAGGGGGGTATTTAGAGGGGTAGGATGGGGGGGGGGTTTAGAATGAGGGGGGGTTGAGGATGAGGAGGGAGGTTGAGGAGGGAGGTTGAGGAGGGATGTTTAGGAGGGGGTTGAGGTTGAGGAGCGGGTTGAGCATGGGGGGGTTGAGGAGGGGGTTGAGTATGTGGAGGGAGGTTGAGGAGGGGGTTGAGGATGAGGAGGAGGGTTGAGGTTGAGGGGGTTGAAGTTGAGGAGGGGGTTGAGGATGAGGAGGGAGGTTGAGGAGGGGGTTGAGGATGAGGAGGGGGGTTGAGGATGCGGGGGTTGAGGAGGGAGGTTTAGGAGGGGGTTGAGGTTGAGGAGGGGGTTGAGCATGGGGGGGATTGAGGTTGAGGAGGGAAGTTGAGGATTGGAGGGTTGAGGATGGGGGGTTTGAGGATGAGGAGGGAGGTTGAGGAGGGGGGTTGAGGATGAGGAGGGAGGTTGTGGATGAGGAGGGAGGTTGAGGAGGGGGTTGAGGATGAGGAGGGGGTTTGAGGATGAGGTGGGGGGTTGAGGAGGGAGGTTGAGGAGGGAGGTTGAGGAGGGGGTTGAGGATGGGGGGGTTGAGGTTGAGGAGGGAGGTTGAGGACGGGGGTTTAGGAGGGGGTTGAGGATGGGGGGTTGAGGAGGGAGGTTGAGGATGAGGAGGGAGGATGAGGAGGGAGGTTGATGATGAGGAGGGGAGTTGAGGAGGGAGGTTGAGGTTGAGCAGGGAGGTTGAGGAGGGGGTTGAGGATGAGGAGGTGGTTAAGGTTGAGGAGGGAGTTTGAGAAGGGGGTTAAGAATGTGGAGGAGGGTTGAGGTTGAGGAGGGGGGTTGAGGAGGGGGTTGAGGGTGGGGGGTTGAGGATGGGGGGTTGAGGAGGAGGATGTGGGGTTGAGGAGGGAGGTTGAGGAGGGGGTTGAGGAGGGGGTTGAGGATGAGGAGGGGGGTTGAGGGTAAGGAGGGAGGTTGAGGAGGGGGTTGTGAATGAGGAGGGGGGTTGAGGTTGATGAGTGGGGGTTGAGGAGGGGGTTGAGGATGGGGGTTTGAGGATGAGGATGGAGGGTTGAGGAGGAAGGTAGAGGAGGGGGGTTGAGGAGGGGGTTGAGGATGAGGGGGTTGAGGAGTAAGGTTGAGGATGAGGAGTGGTGTTGAGGAGGGAGGTTGAGAATGAGGAGAGGGGTTGAGGAGGGTGATAAGGGAGGGGGAAGAGACACAGGGAAGGGAGAGGGGGGAAGAGACACAGGGAAGGGAGATGGATGAAGAGACACAGGGGAGGGAGAGGGGAGAAGAGACACAGAGAGAGAGGGGGACACAAGAAAAGGGCACACAAGAGGGACACAGGGGGCAGCACAATTCCCACCCTCGGCTTATACTCGAGTCACTCATTTTTCCCAGTATTTTGTGGTAAAATAGGTGCCTCGGCGTATAACCAATCGTCTCAAAGGAAAAAAAAAAATAATTCCTTCCTGACCCCAGATACTGGCGATCAGATTTCTCCCTGGATCAATACTGTTTCTCTAATTATCTATGATAACCCTGAATTCCCTTTTTTATTAGAAATAAATCCAGTCCCCTTTTAAAGTTATCTATTGAATCCGCTATCTCAACCTCCTCTGCTAGAGAATTCCACAGATTAACCACCCTTACTGTGAAGAACCCCTTTCTTTCTTTAAGGTGGAATCTTTTTACTTCTAACCTCAAGGGGTGTCCTCTTGTCAGTTGAAAACCTCTTGGCACAAAAAGCTGCCTTGACAAAGCTTTAAACTGACCCTGGATGTATTTATATAAGGTAATTATATCTCCTCTTTTTTCTAGAGAAAATAAGTTTAATTTGGTTAGTCTTTCTTCATAACTTACCTCCTCCATTCCCCTTATTAGTTTGGTTGCCCTCCTCTGTAACCTTTCCAGCTCTAAAATGTCCTTTTTATGAAGTGGTGCCAAAAATTGTACTCCATATTCCAAATGAGGGCGTACTAGTGATTTGTATAGTGGCAGAATTATATTTGCTTCCCTTGCTTCTATACCCTTCTTAATACATGCTAATATTTTGTTTGCCTTTGCAGCTGCTGCTTGGCTTTGAGCACTGTTACCTAAGTGGTTGTCCACAAGCACTCCAAAATCCCTTTCAATATCTGATACACCTAGATTTGATAAATTAAGATTATAAATTGCATGGCTATTTTACCTTCCCAGATGCATAACTTTACATTTATTCATATTAAATCTCATCTACCATTTAGATGCCCATTCCTCAATTTTATGTAAATCCCTTTGAGGGAAAGCACATCATTATCTGATTTAATTACCTTGCACAACTTTGTGTCATCAGCAAAAATGGAGACACCTTGCATATTATCCCTTATTGACCCTTCTAAAAGCTTCCCCACTACAGAAGTTAGGCTCACTGGTCTATAATTCCCCAGATTTTCTCTTGCTCCCTTTTTAAATATATTTATCACATCTGCTTTTCTCCAGTCATCTGGTAGAGACCCTGTGTTGAGTGAATCTTGAAAAATTAAATATAAGGATTTGGCTATTACAGAACCCAGTTCCCTCAGTACCCGTGGATGTATTCCATCAGGACCCGGGGCTTTATTAACATTTATTTTTTTCAACCTCTTATGCATTAGTTCCTGTGTTAACCAATTATTTGGCAAAGGTAGTGTAGCCCATTATGTTGCAGTGTACCAACCACTGGTACCTCGCTTGTGTATACAGAAGAAAATAACATATTTAGCTCATCTGCCTTTTCCTGGTCACTAATTTTCAGATTGCCCGTGTCACATTGTAATGTACCTATAGCTTCCTTCCTCACCTTCTTCCCATTAATATACTTAAAAAATATTTTAGGGTTAGTCTTACTCTCTTTTGCAATTCATTTTTCATTTTCTATTTTAACCAGTCTAATCGCCCTTTTGCAAGCCTTGTTGATTTCCTTGTATTCCTGTAAAGCAGTCTCTGTCCCCTCTTGTTTGTATTATTTAAATGCCTGTTTTTTACTCCGTATCTTGATCTTTAAATCATTGTTAAGCCACATTGGATGGGATTTACTCCTTTTACTTTTATTCCCACACGGTATATGTCGATGTGTATGTATATTTAGTAGGGATTTAAATGTTGTCCACTTGTGGTCAGTGTTTTTACCTGCCAGTTCTCTGTCCTAGTCTATACTTTGTATTGCTGCCCTTAGACCATTAAAATCTGCCCTTTTAAAATTGAGTGTTTTATTGGCCGGTTAAAATTTTGTTTTTTTAATTCAATCTCAACTAAGACTGTGTTGTGATCACTGTTTCGCAAAGGTTGCACTATTCCAACATTTGATACTATATCAATATTATTTGTGATGACTAAATCTAAAATAGCTTCATTTCTAGTAGGCTCTTTTATAACCTGGGCTAGATAATGATCCCTGAGTGTACTCAAGAACCTGCTCCCCTTAGCTGAACTGCTGGTCTCATTTATTCAGTTTATTTCAGGGTAATTAAAATCTCCCACTATTAGAACTTGCCCATGCTTAGCTGCATTTCCAATCTGTAACAATAATTGTATTTCCTCACTTTCAGCCATATTTGGAAGTTTATAGCATACTCATACTAATATTCTTTTGGAATTTGCTGTTCTCCTATTTAACTCTACCCATAATCATTCAACTTTATCACTAGGTCCATCATAAATATCTTCTCTGACAATAGGCTTAAATTCAGGCTTAACATACAGACAAATCCCTCCTCCCCTTTTACCATTGCCTCTATCTTTCCTAAATAGGCTATAACCACCCAGATTAACAGTTCAGTCATGAGACTTATCCTGCCACGTTTTGGTAATGCCTAATAAATCCAATTTTTCATTAATTGCTAATAATTCTAACTGTCCCATTTTTTCTAGCAAGCTTCTGGCATTATCAAGCATACACCTTATGTTATGAGTCTGTAGTTCTGAAGTGCCTGCCACTGTACTTGAGTTACTTAGTACTATCTCCCTTTTGACTATACTACCCCTCCCCACATCTCCTCCCCTATTCATCCCTTATACAGTCTACACTTTGTACCTCATTACTTATATCTAGTCCTTCCCCCCACCTACTAGTTTAAAAACTCATCCAGACTTTCTACCATCCTATCCACTAGCACAAAAGCTCCCTCATCATTAAGGTGCAATCCATCCCTGCTGTAGAGATTGTTCTGAAGTGAGAAGTCAGCCCAGTGCTCTAAAAACCCAAACCCCTCCTTAGTGCACCCCATATTTAGCCATGCATTAACCTCCCTAAGCTCCTTCTGCCTCCCTGGGCTAGCACATGGCACTGGTAGAATCTCAGAAAATACTACCTTGGAGGTCATTACCTTCAGCTTATTACCTAGTTCTCTAAAATCATTCTTTAGGACACTCCATCTTCCACTAACTTTGTCATTGGTACCAATATGTACCAAGACCGCTGGTTCATTTCCAGACCCTACCAATAATTTGTCTACTTGATCCACAACATGATGAATCTGAGCAGCCGGGAGACAGCAAACTGTTTGATTGCTGGGATCTGGGTGACAAATCACCCTGTCTACCTTCCTATTAATAGAGTCCCCAAGCACCAGAATCTGCTTGTTGCTCTGCCTATTCTGCCCTTCCTCTCCTCCAGTAGAACTGTTCTCCCGGGTGTTAGAGGGAACAGCTCTATCTGGCATTGCCATTCCTGAATGGACATTCCCCAACACTCAACACTGTCACTCAATCTGGCAAATCTGTTGGTGTTTGCCAACTCAGAACTGGCCTGCCTCCTCCTGTTTCCCGAGATTCTCCTTGTACCTGTAACCCAGCTAACTCTCTGGACATCCTCACCAGCCCCAGCTCCACCCTCCATGCTAGGCCCAGCTAAACTGTGCTCCGAGAGCACCAACCCCCTTTCCAGTGGAGCAATATCCCTAAGTGCTGCAATTCTCCTCTCCAGATCTCCAATTTAAGCTTCCAGAGAGGCAACATGCTCACACCTCTCACAGAGGTATGGACCCTGGATCATCTGTTCCAGTATTGCATACATATGACAGGATGTACACTGAATGAGTTTGCCACTGGACTGACTCATAATTATTATTATTGTCTACAAAATTTCAGTGGGAAAAATAAAGAATATAAAATATATTTGTATAAAGTTTTCCTCATTTGCACTATAAATCTGCCCTCCCTTTTCTTTGAAGTCCCTCCTTTTATTTAAACTCCTACACTTTTACTAGAATTGCACTTGATACTAGAAATGTTCGCAAGCTCACAAGTTCGCCCCTTCTCCTGTTTATATTAACTTCTGCCTTCCCACCTGGATACAATTAGTGCACTCTGCAATTTATCAGCCTTTACTTGCAAAGGAAAAATCCACTTGTAAACAGCCCCAAACAGCTCACAAACCTTTTATACAAGTTTAACAGTCAAGCCACACTGCTCTCCCCTGGGCACAATTAGTGCACTCTGCAATTCATCAGCCTTTACCTTCAAAGGAAAATCCACTTGCAAACAACCCCAAAACAGCTCACAAACCTTTTATACTAGTTTAACAGTCAAGCCACACCCCTCTCACCTGGGCACAATTAGTGGACTCTGCAATTTATCAGCCTTTAGTTTCAAAGGAAAATCCACTTTTTTAAATTTATATTTAGACATATATATATATAATAACATATATATATAATAACATATATATATATAATAATTTGTAATTATATTATATAGGGGGGAAGGGGCATTGAGAATTTAAACAAAGAAATAAAGCAAAACGTTTTTGAGGGAAGTGCAAGGCTGCAGTGTATTGCACCATGTGCACTGGCAGTAGATCCACCAATGCTTCCTGTCCTGGGAGTAAAATTGCACTATACCCCCAGATTTTTGCACTATACCCCCCAGTCTTGCTGTAGTTTTCTGGAGGACAACCAGCTGCTTAACAGTCCTTCTATGTTATTCTTCCCGAAGAGGATCTGTCACATGGCATAGCTAATGAAGCATCCTCTTAATTCCCCCTTAAAGTCATAGGAATCAGCCCAGGGCTCTCTACCCCCCCCCCCCCCCCAGAAGTAAGGCTAGCCACCATGTTGACAAGCTGGACT
This sequence comes from Discoglossus pictus, assembly GCA_027410445.1. Lineage (NCBI taxonomy): Eukaryota > Metazoa > Chordata > Amphibia > Anura > Alytidae > Discoglossus > Discoglossus pictus. The sequence continues at coordinate 154,383,067 of CM050163.1, read as the reverse complement.
TTAATAGCTGGATCTGATTGCTAAAGGATAGTGGCTTTGAGATCCTCACAGCGGGCAACAATAGTCACATAGTTGGATTGCATTGGGCTGAGATCATCTCCCAATAAAACATCCGCATGTATCCCTGTCATAACCACCACATCTCTCAAGCCCCTTCTGGTACCCCAGTGTATATGTACCTTGGCAACCAGGATAGATTCCTTCAGAATCCCAGCGGCAACAACATCCACTGTGTTTTGTCAGATAAGGCTGAGGGACTGAGGAGAGATGGGTGGATAAGCATTAAAAAGAATCCAGCATCTCAAAACCCTTCAGCGGCTTTTCTATCCACAATGACGGGTTGAATACAACGTGTGCGATTATCCCCAGCTGGCAACTGTACTGTGTGAATAAAAGATGGATCGCCTGCCCAGCCCTCTACATTTTGCCAAACATGGAACTGATCATTTTCTTTGTCCTTTTTTTTTCTTTTACTCAGGTGTGATGACATGTTGTGTGAAAAGCACCTGCTTCACCTCCTTGTAATCCCCGGAATCCTCTTTTTGAATTGCAAAGTACAACCCAAATAAGATTCAAACCCATTCCTCAATATGATGGAGTTGTCAATGCCTCTCCTATAACTTTTAATATGAACAGGGGGAAGACCTTCTCTTTTCACAAAGCATTTTCTCTCCGGCCAAAGAGAGAGAAGTAAAGTGGGAGGGAGGGCAGATGGGCGTAGTTCATGGTAAAACAGACAGAGATGGAATAGCTATTACTTGAACAAACTGATCAGTCTAGTAAATTGAAAAAACAGATCACAATTATACAGATTGAATAAATGTAACAGTCTAAGTGTAGCTTAGAAATCATTTTAACACAAGAGATGATCACCTTAGCAGAGAAAAGTAGTTCCAGGTCAGAGGATATGTCTGTTAGGTAAGAGATGGAGAGATGTGTTGTGATCTTAGGTATAACTTCAAAACTCATAACGGATCCAGGTTAAGGCAGCTCGCAAAAAAACCCTCACATCATATAAGTGATCAAAATTATGGTATAATTTTAAGACTGGTGGTTTTGTATGTGAGATGCTCATCACTTTATATTGGTGAAAGACAAGAGATCCATTGGTAATGCAAAAAAAAAAATATTTATCCACTGTATCATAGTATCTGAATAGGATATATAATTAAATAAATAATTATTTTGTTAGAGACTATTTCTCTATATCGACAGAAAAGATTAAAAATTATAACTTATCTTCTGTCATTCACCAATATAGAATTTTTAAGAAGAATTACGTTTAAATATGAAGTATATATGCTTTTATCCTTCTGTGTTTATGTTTATTCTTATATGTTTCTATTCATTAGTCCATTATCATAGCATAATATTTGATATAATTTTCACTTAGCACATAACAATTATTCATATTGCATATCAAAATATTTTTAGATGCGCAATTGGTAATCCCTATAAGTCACAATTCAGATCCAATACATTGTTATGTCTTTTATTTATTTTTTATTACAGTTTGTTTACTTAAAATACACAATGGTACCATTCACACTGGTAAGATAATTATATAACATTTATATTTTACAATAAAATATATCATTTTATTCTTCAAGACGAATGTAGGTTTTTGATTTATAAACAAAATATAAGATCATGTACACTATTAATATTGTTATTCCTTACACAACAGAATTTAGATTTTAAGTATTGTTATTTTTCCCCATTATTTTTACAGTTGGCGTAATATAGGCCTTTTTTTTCTTATCTTCTAACTGTGATTTCAGTAATATATCAGAGACTCATTACTTTCATATATTTTGCTTTATTACTCAAGCACATGATGACATACAACAGAAGCACGTTCATTCTGCACATAAATGTACACTAATTATCACACAATACAATGTAGATTTATCTCATCGATAGTATATTTCCATAATTTAACATTTGGAATAACATGGGACAATAATTAGGTTATTTTTTTTCCCTTTTCTTTTAGCTTCAGATCACTTTAACATGTTACAGACACAGAGCCCAATTCAATTGAACTTTTTGAGGGCGTCAAATGGGTTACGAGTTACGGCCTTGAAAACATTCTGACGGTTCAACTCAGGACTAACAGACTCCTGAAGCCTTTGATTTTTCACTTTTTCAAGAGTGACGATGGCTAAAATTGCAAATCACTATTCAATTGCTCAAATTCTTCAAGCCCGCAAATGTTTTCACACCTGTAAATGGCAAATGAAGGAGAAAATCCTATGAGTACTAGAGAGGACTTGCATTGGGGTTAAACACTTATTCGTAACACTGTAAATGCAAATGAAAAAGCATTACTGCACTGTAAATAACAAGGAAAATCGACAGTAAATAAAATATAATTTTATTTTTCATTTCAGAGTTATATCGATCTCAGGAATCAATTAGTTAATACAGTCCCATATGGACAATATTGGCATTGATTTTAATAATTGTTAATTTTTTGGTTTTGCAAGTCTGATCGCATAACGGGCCCCCAAACCTAATTGATTGACATGTAACCCCATGTTTTACTGCCATAATAATGACAGTCTCATTTTGTATTGGATGATTCAAAATGGGAGGTTACGGTCTTGCTTAATTAATCAAGTTCCCACCCTGAACTGCTACGAACCAGTGCATGGTTTACGGAGTCGGCAGTAACTTGATCAATTGATCAATAGCTCCGTAATCAGAGGTGAACAGGAGCCCGCATCACACCCGCAGACATACGGCCTACATCCAGCGAGATGCAGGCTTGCAATTGAATTGCGCCCTTTATGTTTAGACAATGTATTGATCATTATGAAGATAAGAGAATTTCACATATCTTTCCATATTTCAATAATTACATTTATATTGGTATTCTTATTCATAAATATATTACAACGCTAATATGACATTTTTTTGTTTTTTGCTGTGGAGATTACCATGCTTGGGAGACAGATACCATTGATTATCGAATATTCACTTAATTTATTTAATATAACTATACTAATATTACAATTACTGTCACATATACAGTCAATGGCCTCAAATTTAGTACACAACTCTGATTTTACACATAGTTGGGATCTTAAGTGGATAAGGAAAAGTAACTATACAACAAAAATGTATTGGTTTCTTTATGATCGATGTTAATATTGATCTGTTTGTAGTGATGTCACGAACAGTTCGCCGGCGATCTATTCGCTGTCATTTTTGCATGTTCGCGTTCGCTGCGAACGAGAACACATGCGCTTTTCGGTCCGCCTCCTATTCTTTATCATTGAGGAAACTTTGACCCTGCACCTTACAGTCAGCAGACACATTCCAGCCAATCAGCAGCATACACTCCCTTCCAGAGCCTTCCATCTGCAGGACAGCCTCCATTTTAGAATCATTCTGAAGCTACATTTGTTGAGAGAGGACTTATATTCTAGCTGCTGCTGATTTAATAGGGAAATAGATAGCCAGGCTGTGTATTTAGCTTCCACTACACACCTGAAGGACTCATCTGATATCTGCTGCAAGGACAGCAACCCAAAAAGCCCTTTTTAGGGCTAGAAAATCATTTATTTTATTTTATTATTTATTTCTGTGTAATATAATTGTATATGCCTGCCTGCCAGCGTGTGTGTGACAGGCTAACACCTAACAGCTTCTATTGTGCTCAGTGAAACAAAACAACACTTTTTTGACTGTAATCGATTGAATATCAGTTGCCTGCCTACAGGCGTGTGTGTGAGGCCTATTGCATCTACTCTGCCAACTTTTGCCAGTGCAAAGTGACACTCATATCTGGTGCAACCTAGTGTACCTTGAAATAAAAGAACACTTTTTTTCTGTAATCATTTGAATATCAGTTGCCTGCCTACAGGCGTGTGTGTAAGGCCTATTGCATCTACTCTGCCAACTTTTGCCAATGCACAGTGACACTCTTATCTGGTGCAACCTAGTGTACAGTGACATTAAAGAACCCTTTTTTGACTGTAATCAATTGAATATCAATTGCCTGCCTACAGGTGTGTGTGTGAGGCCTATTGCATCTACTCTGCCAACTTTTGCCAGTGCACAGTGACACTCATATCTGGTGCAACCTAGTGTACAGTGAAATAAAAGAACCCTTTTTTGACTGTAATCGACTGAATATCAGTTGCCTGCCAACAGGCGTGTGTGTGAGGCCTACAGCGCCTACTCTGCCAACTTTTGCCAGTACACAGTGACACTCATATGTGGTGTCACAGTAGCTTGCAAGCATAGTACCACTAATCGAAAAAAAATGAGAGGCAGAGGCAGGCCACCCCGTAGGGGGTGTCGTGGTCGTGGTGCTGTGATTCCCTTTGGCCCTAGAATAATGCCCAGTTTTCAGAGGCAATGTACCCTGTACTTGAAAAGTTCTGAGGACATGGTTGACTGGCTAACACAGGATACCCAATTTTCTACAGCTTCCTCTCGGAACCTAGACGCACCATCCTCCTCCAGCTTAGCTTCGGGCACCTCTCCAGTTACCACTCGATCGCCTGCCGCCACAACCAACACTAGCACCACAGCCGATTCACTTGATCCATCAGCAGAGTTATTTACACATCCGTTGGAAGAAATGAGTGATGCACAAACATTATTGCCAGAGGATGTAGATAACAGGGATATGTCCCAGTCAGGCAGCATTACACACATGGACGTACGGTCTGATGATGATTATGATGTTGTACCCGGTGCTGCCTCCTTTGTTGAGTTCTCAGATACAAGTGAAGCGGTTGATGATGACGATGCGTCCGTGGATGTTTGCACAAAAGGCAATCCCCAACCTGTAGTCGATTGTGCAAAAGGAAGTAATGGCATCTCTGGCACACAGTGTTGGGGCAAGGGTCCATCTGACCACTGATACCTGGTCTGCAAAGCATGGTCAGGGCAGGTATATCACCTACACTGCGCATTGGGTAAACCTGGTGATGGCTGCCAAGCATGGAATACGTGGCTCTGCATAGGAGTTTGTGACACCGCCACGACTTGCAGGTAGGCCTGCTGCCACCTCCTCTACTCCTCCTACTCCATACTCTTCCAGAACCTCCTCGGCTGAGTCCTCTTCTGCTGCTGCTCCACATCAACAGCACCCCCCCAGCTCCACAGGTACTATTCCACATCCCGGATACGGCAGTGTCACCCCGTCTTGGGGTTGACTTCCCTGAAAGCAGAGAGTCACACAGGACCAGCACTCCTGTCCGCCCTGAATGCACAGGTGGATCAGTGGCTGACTCCACACCAACTGGAGATCGGCAAAGTGGTTTGTGACAACGGAAGAAATTTGTTGGCGGCATTGAATTTGGACAAGTTGACACATGTGCCGTGCATGGCACATGTGTGGAATCTGATTGTACAACGGTTTGTGCATAAGCACCCAGGCTTACAGGACATCCTGAAGCAGGCCAGGAAGGTGTGTGGCCATTTCAGGCGTTCCTACACGGCCATGGCACACTTTACAGATATCCAGCGGCGAAACAACATGTCAGTGAGGCGCTTGATTTTCGACAGCCCGACACGTTGGAATTCAACACTCCAAATGTTCGACCACCTGCTCCAACAAGAAAAGGTTGTTAACAAGTATTTGTATGACCGGGGTGCTAGGACAGCCTCTGCGGAGCTGGGGATTTTTTCGCCACGTTACTGGACACTCATGCGCAATGCCTGTAGGCTTATGCGTCCTTTTGTGGAAGTGACAAACCTGATCAGTCGCACCGAGAGCACCATCAGCGACATCATACCATTTGTTATCTTCCTGGAGCGTGCCCTGCGAAGAGTGCTTTATCAGGCCATAGATGAGCGTGAAGAGGAAGAGTTGTGGTCACCATCACCACCAGAAACAGCCTTATCAGCATCGCTTGCTGGACCTGCGGCAACGCTGGAAGAGGATTGTGAGGAAGAGGAGTCAGAGGAGATATGTGGCTTTGAGGAGGAGGAGGAAGACCAACCACAACAGGCATCCCAGGGTGCTCGTTGTCACCTATCTGGTACCCGTGGTGTTGTACGTTGCTGGGGGGAAGAACATACCTTCAGTGAGATCACTGAGGATGAGGAACGGGACATGACTAGCTCGGCATCCAACCTTGTGCAAATGGGGTCTTTCATGCTGTAGTGCCTGTTGAGGGACCCTCGTTTAAAAAGGATGAAAGAGAACGACCTGTACTGGATGTCCACGCTACTAGACCCCCGGTAAATGGAGAAAGTGCCTGAAATGTTACCGAATTACCACAATTCGGAAAGGATGCAGCACTTCCAAAATAAATTAAAAAGTATGCTTTACACAGCGTTTAGGGTGATGTCACAGCACATCGGCAACCTAACAGCGGAAAAGGTGAACATCATCCTCCTCCTCCCACGACCACGCTGGCAAGGAGAGGACGCTTTAAAGATATGTTGTTGATGGAGGACATGCAGAGCTTTTTAAGTCCTATGCATCGCTACAGCCCTTCGGGGTCCACCCTCAGAGAACGACTCGACCGTCAGGTAACAGACTACCTCGCCATAACTACAGATATCGACACTATGAGGAGCGATGAACCCCTTGACTACTGGGTGTGTACGCTTGCCCTGTGCCCTGAGCTTTCCCAATTTGCCATAGAACTTCTGTCCTACCCCGCTTCAAGTGTCCTGTCAGAAAGGACCTTCAGTGCAGCTGGAGGTTTTGTCACTGATAAGACAAGTCGCCTTGGTCAAAAAAATCTAGATTATCTCATCTTTATTAAGATGAATGAGGGATGGATCCCGAAGGAACTGACAGTGGGCGATACATTTGATTAAAAAAGGCCTGATAGATGAGCTGCCTTGAGCTAATAATGGTCCACACGCTGCTGTATTTTATCCCTGAATGCCGGATGACTTGCGTGACTTATCCGCCACCAACTAGGATTCAAGACGCAATGTGTTAGGGCACTTTCTGCCCTGCAAATTAACATAAATTTTTCTGGTCGCTGCAACAATACCTAATTTTTGCATTTAAATGCTTTTATTGTCAGAAGGCGTACAGCATGTAATGAAAAATAAGGCATTTTTGAACAGTCTTGCATAACAGTTGTGCAAAAATACATATTTACAATAAAGACTTTTTGTGAAAGTTAGCTGGCTATTCCTTCTTATTTTTACTTTTTAGGTTAATCATTTTTCTTATTTTTTACTCTGATTGCAATTTAAGAGATACCTAAAACATGGTAAAACAGACAATAGTAAAGAGTATATCTGCAGGGAACACCAAAGTCCTATTAGCTATCATCCCTCCAGCAGTATTAGCTTATTATTTACAATATCTAACCTGGGCAATCACCCTTGGGTTACCCTAGGGCAGGCTTCAGTAAGCGACCTCTCCTTTCCTGGGATGATTTTGCCGCCGGTTGCTTCTGAAGGGTCTCCAGGGCTCCCCCACTCCGGTCCTTCCCCCAGTGTCGCTTCAACCAGTAACAAATGTTTTATATTTGTAAAGCGACCCAATGATCCCCGTGATAGAGGTTTATCTTTACAAATTTTGGAGAACCAATTTAAGACCGATGTCCCCTGTTTCTGGGTCAGGGAGTGTGTGAAATGCCTCAGCCTACAGTAATTGTAATGTTCTGACAGCGGTAGCTCATGCTGTCCCTCAGTTCCTCATAGGTAAGCATCTGGCCCTTTACTAACCAGTCTCCCAGTCTATCTAGTTTCCTTGACCTCCACCAGTGTTGTGATGTTGTGCTCGTGTCAAGAATTGGGGTCATTTGGGTGGATCCAGGGAACAAACCCGTGTGTTTCTTGGCTCATTTCCAGTATTATAGTGAGTGTCTGATTAGGGGGGTTGGTGAGTTTTTAAGGCTCTGAGGCAATTCTGATAGCCAAGCCACCTTGTCCCAGGTTAGAGGCCTTAAAGTGTGGTTCTCTAAATACACCCTAGCCGGTTGATGACATATAGAATGTGCTATTGGGAGGAAATATAGGTGACGTAACAGGTATTAAACTGATAGGAATAAATAGTACAACTTAATACACCACTCCTATCTGGTGGCACATTACATTGCACGCGCAGTGCCCCAAATTCGAAGGAGGAGGTCCGACAAAGCATCTTTTTCCATCTCCCTGTTCCAAAAATCCATGCCATATACACTTCCCCTGATAGGTGACGTAACAGGTATTAAACTGATAGGAATAATAGTACAACTTAATTAACCACTCCTATCTGGTGGCACATTACTTTGCACGTGCAGTGCCCCAAATTCGAAGTAGGAGGTCCGACCAAGCATCTTTTTCCATCTCCCTGTTCCAAAAATCAATGCCATATACACGTCCCCTAATAGTGGACATAACAGGGATTAAACCGATAGGAATAGTACTACTTAACAGTATAATAACGCAGACAGAGGCAAAGCATAGAGAGGAGTCTGAAGAAGAGGAGTCAAGGGAGGAAGGTGGCTTTGAGGAGGTGGAAGACCAATTACAGCAGGCGTCCCAGGGGGCTTGTTGTCACCTTTCGGGGACCCTTGGTGGCTGGGTGGAGGAAGAGACCTTCAATGACATCAGTGAGGACAAGGACATGGCTAGCTTGGTATCCAACCTTGTGCAAATGGGGAGTTTGCGGTTGTGCAAAGGGACTGTTTGCGGTTGTTTGCGTTGCATTACGGGGGAGATTGGTCTGTTACTGTGAAGCGGGTGTAACCCTTACACTACCTGATCGATACAACATCATACCTGATGTTTTAAAGCATGTTATTCCAAACAATTTAGGAATGTTAGGTGATTTATGCCCTTTATGGCTTAAAACCAGACTCTGCATCAACTATGTAATTTTCCGTGGGAGTTTTGCCATGGATCCCCCTCCGGCATGCCACAGTCCAGGTGTTAGTCCCCTTGAAACAACTTTCCAATCACTATTGTGGCCAGAAAGAGTCCCTGTGGGTTTTGAAATTCACCTGCCCATTGAAGTCTATGGCGGTTCGCCGATGTTCGCCCGTTCACGAACATTTGATGGAATTCGTGTCCGCGGTTCGCGAACCAAAAATGTGATGTTCGCGACATCACTATCTGTTTTCAGATAATACTGTATGTCATAATTAAAATCTAAAAATGGGTTAATTTCTCTAATACAATTTAAACTTGCTATTTCTGGAGCAAGTCACTGTCTATCATGGTATTTACCCTTTATCATCCTTTAAAATCCTTTATTTGTAATGCACCAATAAATTCTGTACCTTGATTAATAAAGTATGGTAATCAATAGATGGCAGCTGATAGTGGGGGTCAAAATTATTTCAATGTGTAAAAAAGTATTAATATTGCAACATGAACCTGTATGTACATGCTTTTCCTGCTTACACACACATAAGTGACTGCCACAACACAACATTTGATGTTAAATAGTTTTTTGACTAAATTATCAGTTTCATTCTTTATTTTGAACAACTCTAAAAGAAAAGACACAACAGATATCAAAATAACTTTTATAGAACAGTCAACAGGTACTCAAGATGAGACACAATTTCAAATGTAAAGGACAGTATGCTGATTTATATAAAGTCAACGATAGTTACTGCTTGTTTCAAAGCAAAAACTGTGGATTTTCTGCTGTTCATCTTTAAGTGATGATATATGAGCTTTCATCATGGACCTTGCCCTGACAATACAAATAAATTACTGTAATTTCTGAACATTTTCAAGGAAACAAAAGATTCAGTATGCAAAATTTCTCATTCTGTCATTGAAAGTAAAACCTTGGTTTATTACTGGCAGTGAAATGTGTTTAATGGAAAGAGCACAAAAGCTATTGGCTATAGTATGAAAAAATCTGTGATAAAATATGATAATTGTGTGTGTGTAATTAAAGTTCAATCACTTTCTGTGTGATAAATGTATAACTGTGTGTATGTGTGTAATAAAACTATTCCATTGCTATAGTTTTCCTATTCTTTAAAACTTGAACTTGATCATTACTTTTTCAGTAGATATTTCTTATCTTCTTAGAACTAAGCTCTGCATTAATTGCTTGTTTTTTTTATAACCATACAAACTATGATTTACCATTTCTTCTCTGCTTAAGTATTAATGTATTGTATGGATGTGAATTTGTTTTGTATTTGACAAGAACAATCCGAAGCATTAAAGATATTGGAAAGATATTGTTGTTTAGTCATTCAGTCTTGTCTGTCTCACCGTTACCCAATGGGCTGGAGCATCCCAGGCACATATTGTGTCAGGTAGTGCTAATCCTTAAGGTATTCATAGCAAAGATACTGGAGTGGGTTGCCAGTTCGCTTACATTTTCATAGCATGTGAAATAATGAGTAAAGTAAAACTTTAACATACACAGGGGAGTGAACCAACTTTGAATTCAGCATAGCTGCAGAATAGCCAATGAATAAGGTGCATACCCAGATTTCATTATGATGAGCCAATCAGCTAAGCCCTGGCAATGTGGGTTTCAATTTGTCTAGTTCCTGACTGGAGAAGTTTCAGATTCTTCATAGCAAAATCCTGGGAAGCTAGTTTGACCCATGTGTTCCACATCATGGCCCCCATTTAATTCCAAGCCCGTAATTACCTTCATACTGACCGTTTGTTTGCAGCTTGGAAATGTGTTACATATATAGATGTATTTAATTGACTCAAGCCCGTAATTAAACCATGAACTCATATGTAGCATTTCAGGACATGATCATGATCAACTAAGCAAGCCCATAAATTAAAATTTAGACAGAGCCAATAGTAAATGAGACCATCATCATGACGTCAGTAAAACATGGAGTTTAAACTACAATCAGTTAGTGTTTAGTAGTTCACTTTGCAATCAGACTTGCACTCCAAAAATTCAGAAATCAATAAAAATCAATGTCAACTGTTCTAGTCCATGCGGGTTCCATGATATGTATTAACTCCTTGATTCCTGGGATTGATATAACATGGAAATAAAACAGAAAAAAAATAAAATTGCAGAGCTTGACACTGTTGTGCAAATAATGTTAATGCCTTTCATAGCTTACCCTGTCTTTTTAAGTACAGAAGTGTTGTTTTATTTGCTTCTTCAGTGTTATAAACACGTGTTTAACCCACTTGTGAGTCCTATCTAGTAATCATAGAATTTTTTGATACATTTGCCATTTAAGGGTTTAAAGGCAATTACAGGCTTGTTGAATTGTTGTAATTAAATATGGATTTTGAGTCTCTAACACTGACAACATTTACAGGCTTGAAACATCAAAGCAGGAAATAGGAAAGAGTTATGCTTTTGACAACTGCAGTGCTTTTAAGCCTGTAATTCACAATTGGAATGCGAGTAGCAAAATGTAGCCAATTATATATCAGTAAGCTCCATTATGAGCTCAAGTGATTGCGATTTGGACAATTAATTAGGGGTCAATGTCGGCAACCAGACTACCTGGTGTCACTGGTTCCTTTCACAATAGAAAGTGAGCAATTCATAAACTGGAGCACCATTGCTGAGCATCGTGGCCACTCTCTACAATACCATCATGTACAGTAATACATGCTGGGCAGAAAAAATGTAATCTCCTCTGGTTATAAAATTGGGATATCCTTTAGGGACAAGCAGTTGTATTCCACACATCATAATCATCAAAACCTCATATTAATCAAATATGTACACGTAAGTACAGTCCTTCTTAGGATATCAATTCAGCTGTAATCCTAACCCCCAAGGGAAGCCACTCACAAAACCATTTCATGGTAAGCTGAGAGAACTTTATGCCCCTTATCCTCCCACATGTGTAGAATTAGCTGGGTTTGCATCTGGCGGGGGGGACCACAGGGGCTGTGGGAGCCAAGGTGCCCAGACTTTCTCTTTAATATAGCTTAACCAGGTTTGGCCCAATTGACAGAAGCCCGGCTTTAAGAGTAGCAGGATTTCCCATGGATTTAGTCATTTTGGACTGTATTTGGGCCAGTTTGGGCCCTTCATTTTAAGAGTATTTTGCAATGGTGAGTATTTACACCAGGGCTGAAAGTAAAGCTCCAGCCTGGAGTTTTCTTCAGTTTCAGAGTTGGCCAATCACAGTGGGGCCTACTCACCAGCGAGATTTGAGCTGTACAATCAGAGAGGAGAAAGAGGGGGTCCTGGGGAGTAGATAGGAGGATGGAGGAAAGGAGTGATTGGAAGGGAGGAAAGTAGAGGGAGGGAGACAGGGAGTGGAGAGAAGGCGAGTGAGGAAGAAGGGGAGTGGAGGGGAGGGAGGAAGATGATGTCTCACCAATGATGATGTCTCACCACCCACTGTAAGAGATCCAATGTTCTTGTATATATTACATACTTTCCCATGGATGTGACGTAGATGATGGCTGTCAGTACTATGCTGTGTTTTTGATTACTACTGTTATTGAGTATTTTTTGTGGTATGCCTATTCCTTTAATAGTCAGTGCTTCATAATATATGTTTTGGTCTAGGTGTGTTTTGATGATTGGTATTAAGCTCTTGCGTAATGTTGTCTTTGTTCCCCTGAATATTACAATACGTTATGTGGAAGGTGTGAAATTGCCAATAGTTGTGTTCCAATATATTCATGATGACTCAAATATATTAATGTGTATTCATTAATTAACTATATATATATATATATATATATATATATATATATATATATATATATATAGTAAATAAATATTATTTCTAAATTAATGTCTAAAACAAGTATAAAAAAAAAGCATTTCCTGCTCAGAATTCCAAGAAATAAAGTTATTCCATTGCATTCTGGGAACCTTGTCAGGGACCTACAAATGCTTTACTCTTGTAATCAATACCATTTTAAACAATGCATCCTTTATGCATATGCCTTCTATATTACACAGCTTTCAGCAAAGACTAGGATGGATTATGCACAAGCCAGGAAACCTACCCACAGACAGCTGTTTCAAGATTAGTGCCTCTCATATGTGTGGGGCCAGTTCCTAGCCTATATAATACATTTTGTATGGAGGTAGTTTACATCTACATTCATTTAATTTATGGTGGGTAAAAGAGCGATGAAAGCCCACCAACTTACAGTAGTACAGCAAATAAATAGTACATTTTTGTTCACACTTTATTTCCTACTCAGAATTCCGAGAAATATAGTCATTCCACTGTATTCTGGGAACCTGGAGAGTGACAGTCAAATATGTCCACAATACTTTGCTCTTGTAATTGAATGCCATTTTAAACATGGCTTCCTTTAAGCATATGACCTAGCTTGTGTAATAGAGGTGTTGGGAGGTAGTTTACCACAAAAATCATTTAATTCATGGTGGGCAAAAGAGCGATAGAAACCCTCCACTGTACAGTAGTAAAGTAAATACAGTAAACAGTGCATTTGTGTTCAGATTTTAATGTCTACAAGTAAAAAAATGTATATTTAAATTCCACATGTGTGCCTCTGTGACTAACATATTATTTCTAACTAGCGACTTGCCCATCAAAAATGACGGCAATACAAAGTGAAGCCTGGCAATGCTGTTTGCCACAAAATGGGAGCCTCTTCCCCTCTACTTTACTGGCCCTTGCCATGAGCGCCTTCGGAGCTCATTGCGAGCCTCTCCCCCTCTACTCTACTGGCCTCATGATGAGCACCTTTGGCACACATTGCGGGCCTCACAATGAGCGCCTTTGGTGCTCATGTCGAGTCCCTACCCCTGTCTACTTCCTCCCTTGTGTCCCATTTCCCCTCTCCTCTCCCTCCCATGTGTCTCCTTTCTTTGTTTTTTTCCCCTCTCCCTCCACCGTGTCTCTTTCTCCCTCTCCTGTGTCTCTTTTCCCCCTGTGTCTCTTTCTCCTCTTGTCCTCCCCCTGTGTCTCTCATGTCTCTCCGCCCCTCTCCCTCCCCTATGTCTGTTCTCCCCTCCCCTGTGTCTGTTCCTCATCCCCAGTGTCTCTTCTGCCATTTCCCTCCCCTGTGTCTTTCCCCTCCCCTGTGTCTCTTCCCCCCTCCCCTGTATCTCCCCCTCTCCTTCCCTTTTGTGTCTTTCCCCTCCCTTGTATCTCTTGCCCCCTCCCCTGTGTCTCTTTTCTCCTCTCCCTCCCTGTGTCTCCCCCTCTCCCTCCCATGTGTATTTTCCCCCCTCCCCTTTGTCTCTTTCCCCCTCCCCTGTGTCTCCCCCCTTTCTCTCCCCTGTGTCTCTTCCCCCCACCCTTGTGTCTTCACCCCCCTCCTCTGTGTCTCTTCCCCCCTCCCGTGTCTCTTCCCCTTCTCCCTCCACTGTGTGTCTTCCCCCTCCCCTGTATCTCTTCCCCCCTCCCCTGTGTCTCTTCCCTCCTCTCCTGTGTCTCTTCCCCCCCTGTCCCTCTTTCTCACCTGTCCCTCCCTGTGTCTTTCTTCCCTGTCCCCACCTGTGTCTCCCCCCTTATATCTCTTCCCTGCCATTTTCCTTACCCTATGTCTTTTTCCCTCCCCTATGTCTCTTACCCCTCTCACTCCCCTGTGTCTCTTCTCCCCTCCTCTCACTCCCCTGTGTCTCTTCCCCCTTCGCTCACCCCCCTGTGTATCATCCCCATCCTCTCAATCCCCTGTGTCTCTTCCCCCCTCCTCTCACTATCTGGGGTCTCTCCCCCTCCTCTCCCTCCCTGTTTCTCTTGCCCCCTCCCCAGTGTCTCTCCCCCTCATCTCCCTCCCCTGTGTCTCTTCCCCTCCTTTTCTGTGTGTGCCTCCCCTCTCCTCCCCGTGTTACTCCCCCCTCCTCCCTTTTGTGTCTCCCCCCTCCTCCCCTGTATCTCTTCCTCCTCCTCCCCTGTATCTCTTCTGCCTTCTCCCCTTTGTCTCTTACTCCTCCTCTGCTGTGTCTCTTCCTCCCTTCTCTCCCTCCCATGTCTCTTTCTTTCATGTCGCACAGTCGGGCGCATGCACGGGCACCCTCTCATGCGCCGGCTTCTGACGCAATGAGCATACGCATGTGCGTGCCTCCGACGCAATACCCATGTGCGCCGCCGATGCAATGCACATGCGTGCACCCCTGACACAATGCGTGGGGGTTTCGATCAATTGTAGTTGTCAAGCTGTGATTTGTCGCATCGATGAGCACCAAAGGTGCTCAGAGGAGCAAAAGCCTCACATTGTGTGTCAAACAGCATTGCCAGCCTTACAATTTTCTTACATCATTTTTGACGGGCAAGTTCCTAGTTTCTAATAATATTGAATGCGTTTTATAGATTTACTGTCTCTTTTTAGGTGCTTGTCCAGCTCTCAGCAATGGTTTTAAAACCATTTGTGAGTGGTGTTTGATACCCGTAGATTTTCGTTGAAAAATTTGATATAATTTTTTGATTTACGGGTTTGCCATAAAGTCAGATTGAATACGGACTTAGTGTAAAAGTAAGAAAGAGTTACTCTCCCTCTCCCTCCCATGTGTCTTTTCCCTTTCCCCTGTGTCTCCATCTCTATTTCCCTCCCTTGTGTCTCTTCCCCCCTCCCCTGTGTCTTCCCCTCCTTCCCTGTTTCTTTCCCCCCCTCCCTGTGTCTCTTCCCCCCATGTCTCTCCCCCTCTTTCCCCCCTGTGTCTTTCCCCCCTTGCCCCCCCGTGTCTCCCACAGGGATTACCTGCCTTACAATTTTATTGCCGGGTAAGTCGCTAGTATCAAATATAAACTTCACAAGCTTTACATAAATTAAGGTTATATTAACGGTGTCACAACCCGGGGGGGGGGGGGGGTCTACTTTATCCCCCAAAACTACTGCCTTCTGCTAAAGGAATTCTCTTTCAGGATCGTGAGCGGGACCAGTATCATCAGCAAGTGCATCAGGAACACAGTATCACAGAAGTTAGAGCAAGTCAGGATCTGAGCACAGCAGAGACTGATAAGATACTGTGAGTCTAGGAGCCAGAAAGCCCCGACAAGTTTTGGAGGTATACAGCCAGGGCTTCGGAAAAAAAATGTTATACAACCCAAAAAGTCAACAAGTGATTAAGTTTTTCACAAGGTCATTATGGCCATTATAATACCTCTGTGATTTAACTGGCTTTGTGGCTAATGTCTATCAGGGTCCAGTGGCCAGACAGAAAAGTACAAGTGTCCTGGGATTTGTAACAAAAGGTTTCTTATATATGCCACTGGGATTAAGTAGGGACCCCATGTTAGGGGTTAATAGTTTGCTTCCACAGAGGTCCATTAAAGACTTCTGTGGCAGTGGGCTAGATGTAAGGTGCCACAGGGGACAATAAGAACCCATATATATAAAGATAGATGAGGGATTCCTGGTGATAGCGCATAGGAAAGGGGGGATTTGTGGGGTTCTCTGCTTACAGCTTGTGGGTGGAGGGAATCCCTTGGGATCTCAGGTTTAGTTTAGATATTGAGTTAGTTTTTATTAAGCTCTTGCGTAATGTTGTCTTTGTTCCCCTGAATATTACAATACGTTATGTGGAAGGTGTGAAATTGCCAATAGTTGTGTTCCAATATATTCATGATGACTCAAATATATTAATGTGTATTCATTAATTAACTATATATATATATATATATATATATATATAGTAAATAAATATTATTTCTAAATTAATGTCTAAAACAAGTATAAAAAAAAAGCATTTCCTGCTCAGAATTCCGAGAAATAAAGTTATTCCATTGCATTCTGGGAACCTTGTCAGGGACCCACAAATGCTTTACTCTTGTAATCAATACCATTTTAAACAGTGCTTCCTTTATGCATATGCCTTCTATATTACACAGCTTTCAGCAAAAACTGGGATGGATTATGCACAAGCCAGGAAACCTACCCACAGACAGCTGTTTCAAGATTACTGCCTCTCATATGTGTGGGGCCAGTTCCTAGCCTATATAATACATTTTGTGTGGAGGTAGTTTACATCTACATTCATTTAATTTATGGTGGGTAAAAGAGCGATGAAAGCCCACCAACTTACAGTAGTACAGCAAATAAATAGTACATTTTTGTTCACACTTTATTTCCTACTCAGAATTCCGAGAAATATAGTCATTCCACTGTATTCTGGGAACCTGGAGAGTGACAGTCAAATATGTCCACAATACTTTGCTCTTGTAATTGAATGCCATTTTAAACATGGCTTCCTTTAAGCATATGACCTAGCTTGTGTAATAGAGGTGTTGGGAGGTAGTTTACCACAAAAATCATTTAATTCATGGTGGGCAAAAGAGCGATAGAAACCCTCCACTGTACAGTAGTAAAGTAAATACAGTAAATAGTGCATTTGTGTTCAGATTTTAATGTCTACAAGTAAAAAAATGTATATTTAAATTCCACATGTGTGCCTCTGTGACTAATATATTATTTCTAACTAGCGACTTGCCCATCAAAAATGACGGCAATACAAAGTGAAGCCTGGCAATGCTGTTTGCCACAAAATGGGAGCCTCTTCCCCTCTACTTTACTGGCCCTTGCCATGAGCGCCTTCGGAGCTCATTGCGAGCCTCTCCCCCTCTACTCTACTGGCCTTATGATGAGCACCTTTGGCACACATTGCGGGCCTCACAATGAGCGCCTTTGGTGCTCACGTCGAGTCCCTACCCCTGTCTACTTCCTCCCTTGTGTCCCATTTCCCCTCTCCTCTCCCTCCCATGTGTCTCCTTTCTTTGTTTTTTTCCCCTCTCCCTCCACCGTGTCTCTTTCTCCCTCTCCTGTGTCTCTTTTCCCCCTGTGTCTCTTTCTCCTCTTGTCCTCCCCCTGTGTCTCTCATGTCTCTCCGCCCCTCTCCCTCCCCTATGTCTGTTCTCCCCTCCCCTGTGTCTGTTCCTCATCCCCAGTGTCTCTTCTGCCATTTCCCTCCCCTGTGTCTTTACCCTCCCCTGTGTCTCTTCCCCCCTCCCCTGTATCTCCCCCTCTCCTTCCCCTTTGTGTCTTTCCCCTCCCTTGTATCTCTTGCCCCCTCCCCTGTGTCTCTTTTCTCCTCTCCCTCCCTGTGTCTCCCCCTCTCCCTCCCATGTGTATTTTCCCCCCTCCCCTGTGTCTCTTTCCCCCTCCCCTGTGTCTCCCCTCTTTCTCTCCCCTGTGTCTCTTCCCCCCACCCTTGTGTCTTCACCCCCCTCCTCTGTGTCTCTTCCCCCCTCCCGTGTCTCTTCCCCTTCTCCCTCCACTGTGTGTCTTCCCCCCTCCCCTGTATCTCTTCCCCCCTCCCCTGTGTCTCTTCCCTCCTCTCCTGTGTCTCTTCCCCCCGTCCCTCTTTCTCACCTGTCCCTCCCTGTGTCTTTCTTCCCTGTCCCCACCTGTGTCTCCCCCCTTATATCTCTTCCCTGCCATTTTCCTTACCCTATGTCTTTTTCCCTCCCCTATGTCTCTTCCCCCTCTCACTCCCCTGTGTCTCTTCTCCCCTCCTCTCACTCCCCTGTGTCTTTTCCCCCTTCGCTCACCCCCCTGTGTATCATCCCCATCCTCTCACTTCCCTGTGTCTCTTCCCCCCTCCTCTCACTATCTGGGGTCTCTCCCCTCCTCTCCCTCCCTGTTTCTCTTCCCCCCTCCCCAGTGTCTCTCCCCCTCATCTCCCTCCCCTGTGTCTCTTCCCCTCCTTTTCTGTGTGTGCCTCCCCTCTCCTCCCCGTGTGACTCCCCCCTCCTCCCTTTTGTGTCTCCCCCCTCCTCCCCTGTATCTCTTCCTACTCCTCCCCTGTATCTCTTCCGCCTTCTCCCCTGTGTCTCTTACTCCTCCTCTGCTGTTTCTCTTCCTCCCTTCTCTCCCTCCCATGTCTCTTTCTTTCATGTCGCACAGTCGGGCGCATGCACGGGCACCCTCTCATGCGCCGGCTTCTGACGCAATGAGCATACGCATGTGCGTGCCTCCGACGCAATACCCATGTGCGCCGCCGATGCAATGCACATGCGTGCACCCCTGACACAATGCGTGGGGGTTTCGATCAATTGTAGTTGTCAAGCTGTGATTTGTCGCATCGATGAGCACCAAAGGTGCTCAGAGGAGCAAAAGCCTCACATTGTGTGTCAAACAGCATTGCCAGCCTTACAATTTTCTTACATCATTTTTGACGGGCAAGTTCCTAGTTTCTAAAAATATTGAATGCGTTTTATAGATTTACTGTCTCTTTTTAGGTGCTTGTCCAGCTCTCAGCAATGGTTTTAAAACCATTTGTGAGTGGTGTTTGATACCCGTAGATTTTCGTTGAAAAATTTGATATAATTTTTTGATTTACGGGTTTGCCATAAAGTCAGATTAAATACGGACTTAGTGTAAAAGTAAGAAAGAGTTACTCTCCCTCTCCCTCCCATGTGTCTTTTCCCCCTCCCCTGTGTCTCCATCTCTATTTCCCTCCCTTGTGTCTCTTCCCCCCTCCCCTGTGTCTTCCCCTCCTTCCCTGTTTCTTTCCCCCCTCCCTGTGTCTCTTCCCCCCATGTCTCTCCCCCTCTTTCCCCCCTGTGTCTTTCCCCCCTTGCCCCCCGTGTCTCCCACAGGGATTACCTGCCTTACAATTTTATTGCCGGGTAAGTCGCTAGTATCAAATATAAACTTCACAAGCTTTACATAAATTAAGGTTATATTAACGGTGTCACAACCCGGGGGGGGGGGGGGGGGTCTACTTTATCCCCCAAAACTACTGCCTTCTGCTAAAGGAATTCTCTTTCAGGATCGTGAGCGGGACCAGTATCATCAGCAAGTGCATCAGGAACACAGTATCACAGAAGTTAGAGCAAGTCAGGATCTGAGCACAGCAGAGACTGATAAGATACTGTGAGTCTAGGAGCCAGAAAGCCCCGACAAGTTTTGGAGGTATACAGCCAGGGCTTCGGAAAAAAAATGTTATACAACCCAAAAAGTCAACAAGTGATTAAGTTTTTCACAAGGTCATTATGGCCATTATAATACCTCTGTGATTTAACTGGCTTTGTGGCTAATGTCTATCAGGGTCCAGTGGCCAGACAGAAAAGTACAAGTGTCCTGGGATTTGTAACCAAAGAATTCTTATATATGCCACTGGGATTCAGTAGGGACCCCATGTTAGGGGTTAATAGTTTGCTTCCACAGAGGTCCATTAAAGACTTCTGTGGCAGTGGGCTAGATGTAAGGTGCCACAGGGGACAATAAGAACCCATATATATAAAGATAGATGAGGGATTCCTGGTGATAGCGCATAGGAAAGGGGGGATTTGTGGGGTTCTCTGCTTACAGCTTGTGGGTGGAGGGAATCCCTTGGGATCTCAGGTTTATTTTAGATATTGAGTTAGTTTTTATTAAGCTCTTGCGTAATGTTGTCTTTGTTTCCCTGAATATTACAATACGTTATGTGGAAGGTGTGAAATTGCCAATAGTTGTGTTCCAATATATTCATGATGACTCAAATATATTAATGTGTATTCATTAATTAACTATATATATATATATATATATATATATATATATATATATATAGTAAATAAATATTATTTCTAAATTAATGTCTAAAACAAGTATAAAAAAAAAGCATTTCCTGCTCAGAATTCCGAGAAATAAAGTTATTCCATTGCATTCTGGGAACCTTGTCAGGGACCCACAAATGCTTTACTCTTGTAATCAATACCATTTTAAACAGTGCTTCCTTTATGCATATGCCTTCTATATTACACAGCTTTCAGCAAAGACTAGGATGGATTATGCACAAGCCAGGAAACCTACCCACAGACAGCTGTTTCAAGATTACTGCCTCTCATATGTGTGGGGCCAGTTCCTAGCCTATATAATATATTTTGTGTGGAGGTAGTTTACATCTACATTCATTTAATTTATGGTGGGTAAAAGAGCGATGAAAGCCCACCAACTTACAGTAGTACAGCAAATAAATAGTACATTTTTGTTCACACTTTATTTCCTACTCAGAATTCCGAGAAATATAGTCATTCCACTGTATTCTGGGAACCTGGAGAGTGACAGTCAAATATGTCCACAATACTTTGCTCTTGTAATTGAATGCCATTTTAAACATGGCTTCCTTTAAGCATATGACCTAGCTTGTGTAATAGAGGTGTTGGGAGTTAGTTTACCACAAAAATCATTTAATTCATGGTGGGCAAAAGAGCGATAGAAACCCTCCACTGTACAGTAGTAAAGTAAATACAGTAAATAGTGCATTTGTGTTCAGATTTTATTGTCTACAAGTAAAAAAAATGTATATTTAAATTCCACATGTGTGCCTCTGTGACTAACATATTATTTCTAACTAGCGACTTGCCCATCAAAAATGACGGCAATACAAAGTGAAGCCTGGCAATGCTGTTTGCCACAAAATGGGAGCCTCTTCCCCTCTACTTTACTGGCCCTTGCCATGAGCGCCTTCGGAGCTCATTGCGAGCCTCTCCCCCTCTACTCTACTGGCCTTATGATGAGCACCTTTGGCACACATTGCGGGCCTCACAATGAGCGCCTTTGGTGCTCATGTCGAGTCCCTACCCCTGTCTACTTCCTCCCTTGTGTCCCATTTCCCCTCTCCTCTCCCTCCCATGTGTCTCCTTTCTTTGTTTTTTTCCCCTCTCCCTCCACCGTGTCTCTTTCTCCCTCTCCTGTGTCTCTTTTCCCCCTGTGTCTCTTTCTCCTCTTGTCCTCCCCCTGTGTCTCTCATGTCTCTCCGCCCCTCTCCCTCCCCTATGTCTGTTCTCCCCTCCCCTGTGTCTGTTCCTCATCCCCAGTGTCTCTTCTGCCATTTCCCTCCCCTGTGTCTTTCCCCTCCCCTGTGTCTCTTCCCCCCTCCCCTGTATCTCCCCCTCTCCTTCCCCTTTGTGTCTTTCCCCTCCCTTGTATCTCTTGCCCCCTCCCCTGTGTCTCTTTTCTCCTCTCCCTCCCTGTGTCTCCCCCTCTCCCTCCCATGTGTATTTTCCCCCCTCCCCTTTGTCTCTTTCCCCCTCCCCTGTGTCTCCCCCCTTTCTCTCCCCTGTGTCTCTTCCCCCCACCCTTGTGTCTTCACCCCCCTCCTCTGTGTCTCTTCCCCCCTCCCGTGTCTCTTCCCCTTCTCCCTCCACTGTGTGTCTTCCCCCCTCCCCTGTATCTCTTCCCCCCTCCCCTGTGTCTCTTCCCTCCTCTCCTGTGTCTCTTCCCCCCCTGTCCCTCTTTCTCACCTGTCCCTCCCTGTGACTTTCTTCCCTGTCCCCACCTGTGTCTCCCCCCTTATATCTCTTCCCTGCCATTTTCCTTACCCTATGTCTTTTTCGCTCCCCTATGTCTCTTCCCCCTCTCACTCCCCTGTGTCTCTTCTCCCCTCCTCTCACTCCCCTGTGTCTCTTCCCCCTTTGCTCACCCCCCTGTGTATCATCCCCATCCTCTCACTCCCCTGTGTCTCTTCCCCCCTCCTCTCACTATCTGGGGTCTCTCCCCCTCCTCTCCCTCCCTGTTTCTCTTCCCTCCTCCCCAGTGTCTCTCCCCCTCATCTCCCTCCCCTGTGTCTCTTCCCCTCCTTTTCTGTGTGTGCCTCCCCTCTCCTCCCCGTGTGACTCCTCCCTCCTCCCTTTTGTGTCTCCCCCCTCCTCCCCTGTATCTCTTCCTCCTCCTCCCCTGTATCTCTTCCGCCTTCTCCCCTGTGTCTCTTACTCCTCCTCTGCTGTGTCTCTTCCTCCCTTCTCTCCCTCCCATGTCTCTTTCTTTCATGTCGCACAGTCGGGCGCATGCACGGGCACCCTCTCATGCGCCGGCTTCTGACGCAATGAGCATACGCATGTGCGTGCCTCCGACGCAATACCCATGTGCGCCGCCGATGCAATGCACATGCGTGCACCCCTGACACAATGCGTGGGGGTTTCGATCAATTGTAGTTGTCAAGCTGTGATTTGTCGCATCGATGAGCACCAAAGGTGCTCAGAGGAGCAAAAGCCTCACATTGTGTGTCAAACAGCATTGCCAGCCTTACAATTTTCTTACATCATTTTTGACGGGCAAGTTCCTAGTTTCTAATAATATTGAATGCATTTTATAGATTTACTGTCTCTTTTTAGGTGCTTGTCCAGCTCTCAGCAATGGTTTTAAAACCATTTGTGAGTGGTGTTTGATACCTGTAGATTTTCGTTGAAAACTTTGATATAATTTTTTGATTTACGGGTTTGCCATAAAGTCAGATTGAATACAGACTTAGTGTAAAAGTAAGAAAGAGTCACTCTCCCTCTCCCTCCCATGTGTCTTTTCCCCCTCCCCTGTGTCTCCATCTCTATTTCCCTCCCTTGTGTCTCTTCCCCCCTCCCCTGTGTCTTCCCCTCCTTCCCTGTTTCTTTCCCCCCTCCCTGTGTCTCTTCCCCCCATGTCTCTCCCCCTCTTTCCCCCCTGTGTCTTTCCCCCCTTGCCCCCCGTGTCTCCCACAGGGATTACCTGCCTTACAATTTTATTGCCGGGTAAGTCGCTAGTATCAAATATAAACTTCACAAG
This sequence comes from Discoglossus pictus, assembly GCA_027410445.1. NCBI lineage: Eukaryota > Metazoa > Chordata > Amphibia > Anura > Alytidae > Discoglossus > Discoglossus pictus. The sequence goes on along the minus strand of CM050163.1, from coordinate 154,359,784 downwards.
CTTTACATAAATTAAGGTTATATTAACGGTGTCACAACCCGGGGGGGGGGGGGGTCTACTTTATCCCCCAAAACTACTGCCTTCTGCTAAAGGAATTCTCTTTCAGGATCGTTAGCGGGACCAGTATCATCAGCAAGAGCATCAGGAACACAGTATCACAGAAGTTAGAGCAAGTCAGGATCTGAGCACAGCAGAGACTGATAAGATACTGTGAGTCTAGGAGCCAGAAAGCCCCGACAAGTTTTGGAGGTATACAGCCAGGGCTTCGGAAAAAAAATGTTATACAACCCAAAAAGTCAACAAGTGATTAAGTTTTTCACAAGGTCATTATGGCCATTATAATACCTCTGTGATTTAACTGGCTTTGTGGCTAATGTCTATCAGGGTCCAGTGGCCAGACAGAAAAGTACAAGTGTCCTGGGATTTGTAACAAAAGGTTTCTTATATATGCCACTGGGATTCAGTAGGGACCCCATGTTAGGGGTTAATAGTTTGCTTCCACAGAGGTCCATTAAAGACTTCTGTGGCAGTGGGCTAGATGTAAGGTGCCACAGGGGACAATAAGAACCCATATATATAAATATAGATGAGGGATTCCTGGTGATAGCGCATAGGAAAGGGGGGATTTGTGGGGTTCTCTGCTTACAGCTTGTGGGTGGAGGGAATCCCTTGGGATCTCAGGTTTAGTTTAGATATTGAGTTAGTTAATATAATATAGTTAATTTTTTAGCTGGTGTTTTCGGGAGACACAATGAGGTGTTGCTAACTTAATTTGTAGGATATGAGAAAATAAGCATCATATTCACCTGAATTAAGGTCCTAGGTGTATAACATACAGATTTGACCTTGCTCGTTTAAAATCGATGACGTCATTAGACGGGCTCACCTGAGAGCTGCTACACTGAATTTCACTGTGCTGTATATTGAATTGTATGTATGTTTAAAAATTGGGATTTTTTCAAAACAAACAACAAGAGTGTACCTTATCTGTTTTGTATAATGATGAGACATATGTGTACACATTTTAATTAATGCAAATAATTGATTAATTAGTATTTGACATTGTAACAATGTTACTGATCATTTTACAATGCTACCAATTGATACTCTATCTGAATACAGGAACTCCTTTTTGTAGCAAAAGATCTGTACTCTATTTGCTCTAAATACTTAAGAGACAAACTGTATGTCTATAAGTGCAAGTGAATGGTAATATTGTCCAATTACTACTCTAAACTGGAATAATGGTATTTTTTATTACATTTAGGTATCAGCCATTGATGTATGTGAGGGATAATCTATTGTGTATAGACTGTGATTTACAATTAAGATATACTTACACATAAACATTTAATATAATAATTTCTAATACATATGTGACCTAAACCTTATTACACATAACTCTGTTGTTTACCTTATGAGAGAGTAGTTAGATCCTTAGGCCCTCATTCAATTGCAATTTGGCCAATTGAATAGGGCTCTAAATAAGCACATCAAATATATTTTTTAAAGAAGTTTTTAGTTGGTGAACATCTATCCAAAAGCAAGGTTTTCACTAACTAAAAACTTCTTTAAAAAAAATATGCTATGTGCTTCTTTAGAGCCCTATTCAATTGGCCAAATCGCAATTGAATGAGGCCCTTACTGAGTAAGGGGGCAAGTAGCAGATCCCAGTCCAAACTCTTCTACAGCCTAAATATAGGGAAATTTGTTTAGGTTCAATTTTATATACACTTGTTTCAATTGAAGTATAGGACAAAACTTTATATATTGTTTTTCATGTCTCTACACTTGAATTTCAATGATACACGTGTTGAGTAAATTTCATTATTGTCATGAAAAGACTTTCTTAATTGCATGAATTTGTTTACCCATAATTATTGCCCAAATCTGTTTGTAACTTTCTGGAATTCAAACATTGAAAGGATTTATAATGTTTATAGTAGTACTGGTGTGTGTGGAATCTCTCTTGGTAGTTAGTGTATATGTGCACTTTGATGTAAAAACTGGATTACACACAATTTGAGTAGGCCAATCTCTTTTTCTTCAAAACATATGAGTAGTATGTGGAACACGTAGTTTTTCTTAGGGTCACTTTGACATCAAATTGTTTCTTTTATGATATTAGTACATACTCAATTTCAGAGTGTTGATGTGAAATTAATTAATTGAATTAGAATATAATAATTGATACACTTGTTTTATTTCTGTTGGAATTACGGCAGCATGTCTATTAGTTGTACATACTTTTAATCTTCACATTTTATCTATATTTTAATGACTTAATAAAAGTTACATTTTATTCACATTTTTATGACCACCTCCTACTTTTGACATCAGCAGTGCGTCGCCAATGAAGTACAGCAAATGTCGGGAACTGGCTTAGTTGGTGTATAAAGTGACATGTAGACATTCTGCAAACATATAAACCATCGCTGTCATAGGTAAAATGTGACATTTTTCCAACTTTGAAAAGGGGATGGTCATTGGATTTCGGGCCAAGGGTGGTGTGTTAAAGTGTCCCATTAAAGTACAAACAGCAACGTTGTGAATAGAAGGTTGACGAAACTGAGGAAACCATGTGCCATTGATGTCAAAGGTGGTAGTCAAAGGTATGTGAAGGCCAACCAACATGCTAAAGTTGAGCAACTCATTTAAATGAACCAGTGGGCTACCAGATGTTTGTCTGAAATGACAGTACAGCCAATACTGTTGTGTATCGGGCTCCAGAGCAAATGGCTGGAAACTGAACCCATGCTGATGAGGGTTCATTGTCAGAAACAGCTTCAATTGCACAACAGTATGGAAATTGGACCTCTTCTGATTGCCAAAGGTTTAGCCTTCTCTGATGAGCAACATTTTCTGCTCCATCAACTGGATGGACATTGGTGTGTCAGACACGATTCCTCAGAGAACAAACACTCTGCAACCACTGTTGGAAAAAAACAAGCATGTCATATGGCTAGAATTTTCTAGGAGTGGTAGGAGGAGCACTTCCAACTGCTTCCCTGGCCTCCAAATTGAGCACCAGTGGGGCTACCTCTATCTTCATGTTCCCCGTCTGGGTCCTCCACCACGTTCTCTTTAGCTGGTGTTGGATGCACTGCAGTCTGCGTGGTTCTGGATACCCTTGCCAGCATTCCAGCATTTTATTGCTTCACTACAACGTTGTCTAGCTGCTGTGCGTGCTGCACATGCGGGTTAGTCGGGATATTCGTCTTTTTTTTTTAGTCTACTTTATATAGTTACTAGGAAAATGTCTTGTATAAGTTGATATTCTCACTGGTTTAAAGGTGTTCTTTTCTTTTTTGTGAATCAACATATGTCACACTACCAGTGGAGTGGTTTGAGATAATGATAGATTGTTAATTAAAGTTGGATTTTTCTCATAGTGGACACAACCCTTTAGTGACCATATGCAATTATTGTTGTGTAGTACAGTCTAATTTGCTGTGGGAACACTCTAAATAGTCCTGTTACAATTTCCCAATATTTGTGTCCATGTACAGTCCTTATTAGAAGAATACTGCTTTTATTAAACTTTGTGGATTTGCACATCCAGTTCAGTCATTTCCCACAAGCATGAGGGCTCGCTCTTCTCTCCAGAACGATCCATCTCAAGGACTGTTAACACGCTAGCTGGAGTCTCCTTACTCTTTGTACATAGAAACAGACTTCCTAGGGTTATGTGCTTTTTGTTTTCTAAAAAACATGTTACATACAAAGGGCCTCATTCTATTAGCGGCCGCAGCCGTTGCGAGGCCGCAAGGACCGGCCGCAAGCTATTCGGCTATTCTATTCCCCTCCGGCCAGGGATTCCCGCAGGCTTGCGGCCGGTGCCTTGCTATCTCTTGCGGCCACTCGTGCTGGAGGAAATCCTTTGATCTAAAACGGCCGCAAAGAAATCGGCCGTAAGAAATTCCTATTTGCAATTCAATTGCTCCGGGAACCCTCTCTGCAAGGCTAAAACCGAGCCGCAGCTTACTTGCAGGAAAGAGGTCCCGCTAGCACCAATTAAGCACGAAATATAGCCCAAATAAAGCCATCCTGCACTTTGAGAAGACTATAAAGTGATTTTCGGTGTTAGCAAAAATAGCACAAAATTCCCCTATACTCAAATCCGTAAAATATTTAATATACGTCAAATATCCATGTAAAAAGTCCAGAGTGCTTGGAGCACCTCAGACCCGCCCACGCCGCAGCCGGAAAATAAACAGTTAATTTAAACTCGGGTTTGGGCTGATATGCAAGCTTGAGAGTGGGTTACTTTTAATCCTCATGTCCCCCAATATGATCCCTAGCATTTACAGAGCTTTACAGAGCTGTCTTGAATTTATTTTTGACTTTTTAGATTTCAGAGCTTACGGCCGGTTGCAAGATTTACCGCTGGCCGTAAGAGGAGATCCTTGCAGCCTTACGGCCGGTTTACGGACGATAATAGAATAGGGCCCAAAATGTATACAATACATATTCTGAATGTTATTATCTCCAATAATAATAATAATAATAGTGAAACAACTATAAGAGCCAGTAAGAAAGGAAAAAAGGAGAAAATTAGAACAAAAACAAAAGAGAAAAGAAAGAAGAAAAGAACCGGTGAGGTGAGGAATGTGCTATCATGCATGTTTCAACATTATACCTTAAGTCTGTTCAAGGTTGCCCAATTTGTCTTGTTTATGGGGAGATGTAGTAGTTCTATATTGTCTCTTTTAAAGATTCTATTTCTATTTACTTCTTTGAACAATAGACTCCATGATGGAACAAAAATGTGCTTACATATGATTAATATTAACCTTTAAGCTGTCATAAACACCTGGATAAGAAAAGCTTTTTCCATCTGGTTTATGGTTTCAGGAAAAATATGAAATAAAGATATTTCTATAGAGGGTTTAATATATATATTTTTTAAATTATAGATAGTTGATCGAAGCAATCCTTCCAAAATTGTTGTATTTTATAACAGTCCCACCATATGTGTCTAAAGGTGCCCACACTACCACACTCTCTCCAGCATTTGTCCAAATCGCTATTATGAGTTATCATTGCTATCTTAAAGGGTACGTAATGCTATCTATGAAAGACTTTGAAGTAAACCTGCCTGTATCATGCGCTTTTAACAAACCTTTCAGTAGACTGAAAGCGTTAAGCCATTCTGGTTTGGTGCCATTTGATATTGTTATTTGGCACCTTATCTTCTGAATTATTAGCATGATTTTAGTTGCATTTAGTAATTGTGTCGGAAACCAATTAACACCTTCAGTTCTGAACTAGACATAGACCCTTGCTCACTCTTACAATGACACCGATTCCAGGAATCACTTTGTAACAATATGTATATACGTTATGGACTGAAATAAAGTATATAGAATATACACATCAGACCAAAGGCCTATAATGTTCTGTTACAATGTACATGGTACTTGTTAGGGAGAAGATTGAGATCAACAGAGTTCATTTCAAAACCGTTTTATATTTTTAGTGCATTTATCAAAGCATTCTTCTTTCATAAGGCACTGAAGAATACTATGCTAGAGTAATATTGTACAATGTAAGGTTAAAGGAAAGAGAAAAAGATTGTAATCTGTCAGGAAATAAATCCAACTTTGGACATCTAATACAGCAAGTTCTGCTATAAAAGGAGCATAACAACAGATGAGCAGAGAAAAATAATAACAGAAACTGAGAAATGTGTGTGGTGCATAATGGCAGAGGGTATGTACCTGCACGGCAAAAGAATAAGCCTCACAAAAAAAGAAGCACAGATTTAATGTTCTCTGCTGTACTCTCTATCATATAATAGAAACAAGATGATTGATTTGTACAGACAAAATAAAAGCTGAATGATGGACAATAAGCTCTTGATCGCAGGATTGAAAGTTTCATGAATGGAGAGGAAAATATTATTAAAGAGAAAATACAAACGAATTTGATTTTTAAAAGTTATAAAATTAATGTAAACCTGGAGGGCATCAGACACATCTTTCTGTTTACCTGCTTTTTTTCTGTATGGCTGCCATTCAGTTTGTATGGTGTCTGACTGTCTGTATCAGTATTTTGCACTTTATACTTGTATCTAAACAACTGTTGTACCTTTAAAAGATATTATTTATTTAAATCATTTTAGGTATATTCTTGACACAGTGTGATTTATTACCTTGCCAGCACACCCCATTAAGCATTTGTTGGGTCTGCAGGTTAAAAATACTTAATAATGTATTGTTAGGGTGAAAGGTAAGGGAGAATAATGTGAGGGTAGTTATATGTATGCGGTTTTGGACTAATGTTACAGGGATGTACAAGGATAAATGCTATAAGAAAGGTATGCAATATTCTGCTCTATCAGATGGGTAAATTGAATGAATTTCTAAAATATATATTTAGTCACTGGGTCACTAGTTTTCCAATAATGACCTAATAATGGTTAAATAATTAAATCTCCCTTTTTTGGGCTTGGTAAGCACCTAGTTCAAACCTACCCAGTGCAACTGTCTGGTTCTTCATGAAACCCTGATAGTAGGAACAAAACCAACCCAGCTTATAGCCACCAAAGTGCCCAGCAAACCGTAAGAATCCGTAGAGCCACCCAGCAAATGTTACCGACTGTAACAGAGTCCAATGCAGGTTCAGCAGCAATAATCCCAGTAATAAGGATTATTATTCCCTCAAAATGAAACATACACATCAATTATGCATTTTTAAACTTTATTGATGTGGTCCAGTATTCAAAACTCCACAAGCCCCCCACCCTGACCATGTGAGGAGGCCTGTCCGTCAGTGATGATCACCTACATATTGTGGCCCTCTCCATAAACAACATGACTCCACCATCCCCCCAGAGCAAAGTTGTAGGTTATTTGTCACAGTTCAAGTATTTAGCCTGAGAGTATAGGGTCAAGGGTGAGAAGGAAGAAATAATAGTAAGAGTCCATTTGAATCCATGGCCCCCAGTAGTCCAACAGCTGCTCAAATCCCTGCCCCCTGAATGATGCATTCATGTTTAAGAGCCCATAAACCATATAATAAATAAATATGTGAACAGTTATATATATGCATATGGTTTGTTCTTTATGTAAACATGTACTAGATAATGTGAGCTTGTTCATTTATTTTAGGAATCTTATAATGTTTTAAATATTGTAGTTTTATTCATTGCTGATATTTAGTATATTTGTTTAGAATTTGTATTCACTTTTACATTAGAGATACATTTTCAAAGAATCAAAATGAAAATGTTGTGATACAACATGCTGCCAAAATGCTAACTTTTAGGAATACAAATATCACCAGTTACACAAAGAAGTACTAACAAAAACATCTAGTTCTCAAAGAGAATACCTACATTAAAACATGGCAAGAGATATTAATTGGATAAGGTAATAAGTCATCCATTTAATTAATTTATCCATCACAATGTAATCTATTGTGAGTGAAAAAGTTGTCCATCTTTCCCATGTGGTGTGTGAGAGCCATATTGGTGTTGTAATAGCTGGCTACAGCTATGTCTGTTTCTGTAATATGGTTCATAGCATCAAGCACAATGATCTCCAGTTTTCCTCATCAATAATTTTGTAATATTCAAGGGTATCTGAAGTCTTTTAGTATTTTACAGTCTTCTGAGGCTTGGACAATATAAATCATATTATTTTTGAAAGGGGAAAATTATCTTAGAGAACTCACTACTGAGAGATGAAAAATGTTTAGAAATCCCTATTAGGAAAGATGTGGATTTGTTTAAGGTCATAAAATTAATTAATTAATCCAGGGTCCCATTCCAAATAGTTATGTAGCTGCTCAAAAAGTATTTCTCGCAACTATGGCAGCTTTTTTTAAACAACTGGTGTGTGTGTGTATATATATATATATATATATATATATATATATATATATACCCATGGCACCCCAATAAAAATAAGTAAAAAGTAAAAATAAATAAATACACTATTAAATAAAATATAAACCTACAACTACACTAAATTACATAAAATAAATCACAAAAAATAATAAACAAAACAGAAATACATAAAATACAAAATAAATTTTAACAAAAATTACAATACATAAAACAAAATAATTGTAACCCTGCATGGAGAAAACATTCATATTCATCTTCCCTTAAAGAACCTCAAATCCTGCCTAAATATGCTGTGCACAATTATATAAAGGGTGAAAAAGCATAGAGAAAAAGTGTTTTCATTTTTAAAATCAATGCTGAATTTATAGAGTTATGATCAAATGAAGTCAAGGAATTTCAGCGTGTTGGCTCTGCCTGAATGAATAATGTACCATGTGGAACATAATGAATATAGGATCAGGTGTAGAAGCTTTGAATCAGACATTAATTGTAGCTGTTTCAATATATTCTAGCAATGAGCATAGCAACTGAGCAAGGAGGTAGAGCAGCAGTCTCTGTCTCTAAAGGTTCTGAGTTCAATTACCCACAGAGGTAGACATTTTTTCTTTACTGTTTAAAAATCAGAAGTATGTTCTTTAGTTTATATAATAAAGCATATGTCAGTTTGAGGTCAGTTTGTTTTTTAAATATTATTTATGTGAACTACTTATTTAAAAAAAACATATATATATATATATATATATATATATATATATATATATATAGGAAATTAAAAGAGCAATACACTCACATGTTTTGCCCTAAACAAAAACTATGAATAAATGTTTATTCAACAAGTCCATGTGTGTAGTCCTTTCTCTTTCTGGTATGCAGGTCCACTCCTTGCTTGCTTCTTTTACCAGATGTGTGCACTCTCTCTCTCTGCACATTCTCTCTCTCAGTGCACTCTCTCTCTCTGTGAACATGATCTCTCTGTGCACACTGTCATGCTCTATTTGTGCTCTCTTGTGTCCACTCTCTTGCTCTGTCCTGTCTCTCTCTCTGTCCTGTGTCAGTCTCTGTCCTGTGTCTTTCTGTCTCTGTGTCCTGTGCATCTCTCCCTTTGTCATGTGTCTCTCTGTCTCCCTCTCTTTCTCTCTCTCTCTTTCGCTCTCTCTCTCTCTCTGTCCTGTGTATTTTTTCTTTATCTCTCTATCTTGAGTCTCTCTCCCTGTCCTGTTTGTCTCTTGCTCTATCCTCTCTCTCTGACCTCTCTCTCTCTCTGTACTGTGTCTCTCTGTCCTTTCTCTCTCACTCTCAGCACTGTCTCTCCCTCTCTGTGCACTCTCTGTGTGCTGTCTCTAACTCTCTGTGTGCGCTCTCTCTGTCTGTGTGCTATCTTTCTCTGTCATTTCTCTCTCACTCTGTCCTGACTCTCTCTGTCATGTCTCTCTCACTCTGTCCTGTTTCTCTATTTCCTGTGTGATTCTCTCTCTGTCCTGTGTTTGTCTCTCTCATTGCCCTGTCTCTCTCTCTCTGTCCTCTCTTTCTCACTCTCTCTCACTGTCCTCTTTCTCTGTCTTTTTCTGTCTTGTGTTTCTCTCTCTGTCCTGTGTGTCTCTCTCACTTTCATGTCTTTCTCTCTGACCTGACTCTCTCTCTGTCCCACTATCTCACTCCTGGTGGTCTCTCTCTGCACTCTCTGTCTGTGCGCGTTCTCTCTCTGTGCATTGTCTATTGCTCTCTTTCTGTGTTCTCACTGTGAGCTCATTATGTGTGCACTCTCTCTCTCTCTCTGCACTCTGTCTCTGCAAGCTCTCTTTCTCTGTGAAATCTGTCTGTGTGCGCTGTCTGTGTCACTCTCTTTGTCTTTGTGTCCCTCCCTCTCCTCTCTCTCACTCCCTCCCTCTCTTTCTCCCCATCTCTCTCCCCTTCCCTTTCTCTATCTCTCTCCCTCTCTTTCTCTCCCTCCCTTTATCTCCCCCTCTCTTTTTATTTCTCCCTCCCTCTTTTGCTTTCTCTCCCACTCCCTCCCTCTCCCTTCCTCTCCCTCCATCCCCCTCCTTCTCCCTCCATCTTCCCTCCCTCTCCCACTCCCTAACTCTCCCCTCCCTCTCTGTCCCTTTCTCCCCCTCCCTCTCTCTCTCTCTCCCTACCTACTTGAGTGCAATAGCGCGACCAGCTCGCACAGGTGCAGTAGCATGGCTGGCCAATGCAGGCGCAGCAGTGCCACTGGAATGCACAAACGCAGTAGTGCAGCCAGCTCATGCAACTGTGCATATGCAACTACATAGCACATGCACATTTGTGAGATTTTCCAATGTTTAGCGACAGTCAGCATGTGAGTAACGCCTGCATAGAACGCATTGCACAGGTATTACTGACATGCTACTAACTATTGTAGGTGATGTATCTGCCTGGGGCAGTACATGAAAATATCTCTTAAGATAAGGACAAGTAACGTGGATAAGTCTAAAAATCTCCATAGGGACATAGGAGATCCAGTGTGAGTGAAGACAAAATATAGGGTGTATAGAATAAACAAAATATCAGCTAAATGAGTTAATGCATATCAGGCCACCCACATGGACTAAAATAGTATAGGCATTCATTTTTAATATTTTGTACATTGTCGGTTTTGAGTCTGATCGCATATCGGACCTCTAAACACTAATTGATTGACGTGTAACGTCCATGTTTTACTGACGTGATGATGACGGTCTAATTTATTATTGGCTGTTCCTAAATCGTAGTTGTGGTACATTTGTCTGTACAGGGAGTGCAGAATTATTAGGCAAATGAGTATTTTGACCACATCATCCTCTTTATGCATGTTGTCTTACTCCAAGCTGTATAGGCTTGAAAGCCTACTACCAATTAAGCATATTAGGTGATGTGCATCTCTGTAATGAGAAGGGGTGTGGTCTAATGACATCAACACCCTATATCAGGTGTGCATAATTATTAGGCAACTTCCTTTCCTTTGGCAAAATGGGTCAAAAAAAAGGACTTGACAGGCTCAGAAAAGTCAAAAATAGTGAGATATCTTGCAGAGGGATGCAGCACTCTTAAAATTGCAAAGCTTCTGAAGCGTGATCATCGAACAATCAAGCGTTTCATTCAAAATAGTCAACAGGGTCGCAAGAAGCGTGTGGAAAAACCAAGTTGCAAAATAACTGCCCATGAACTGAGAAAAGTCAAGCGTGCAGCTGCCACGATGCCACTTGCCACCAGTTTGGCCATATTTCAGAGCTGCAACATCACTGGAGTGCCCAAAGGGACAAGGTGTGCAATACTCAGAGACATGGCCAAGGTAAGAAAGGCTGAAAGACGACCACCACTGAACAAGACACACAAGCTGAAACGTCAAGACTGGGCCAAGAAATATCTCAAGACTGATTTTTCTAAGGTTTTATGGACTGATGAAATGAGAGTGAGTCTTGATGGGCCAGATGGATGGGCCTGTGGCTGGATTGGTAAAGGGCAGAGAGCTCCAGTCCGACTCAGATGCCAGCAAGATGGAGGTGGAGTACTGGTTTTGGCTGGTATCATCAAAGATGAGCTTGTGGGGCCTTTTCGGGTTGAGGATGGAGTCAAGCTCAACTCCCAGTCCTACTGCCAGTTCCTGGAAGACACCTTCTTCAAGCAGTGGTACAGGAAGAAGTCTGCATCCTTCAAGAAAAACATGATTTTCATGCAGGACAATGCTCCATCACACGCATCCAAGTACTCCACAGCGTGGCTGGCAAGAAAGGGTATAAAAGAAGAAAATCTAATGACATGGCCTACTTGTTCACCTGATCTGAACCCCATTGAGAACCTGTGGTCCATCATCAAATGTGAGATTTACAAGGAGGGAAAACAGTACACCTCTCTGAACAGTGTCTGGGAGGCTGTGGTTGCTGCTGCACGCAATGTTGATAGTGAATAGATCAAAACACTGACAGAATCCATGGATGGCAGGCTTTTGAGTGTCCTTGCAAAGAAAGGTGGCTATATTGGTCACTGATTTGTTTTTATTTTGTTTTTTAATGTCAGAAATGTATATTTGTGAATGTTGAGATGTTATATTGGTTTCACTGGTAAAAATAAATAATTGAAATGGGTATATATTTGTTTTTTGTTAAGTTGCCTAATAATTATGCACAGTAATAGTCACCTGCACACACAGATATCCCCCTAAAATAGCTAAAACTAAAAACAAACTAAAAACTACTTCCAAAAATATTCAGCTTTGATATTAATTCATTTTTTGGGTTCATTGAGAACATGGTTGTTGTTCAATAATAAAATTAATCTTCAAAAATACAACTTGCCGATGGGGTGTGGCTAAGCTGCTGGAGAGGAAAGACATGTCCTGCAAGAGCTCCAGCTAAGGCCTGGGTTAATCTGGGACAATCGACCCCTATAGATGCCCTGAGTGACCAACAAACAATATCACTAAACTCAGAAGACCTAGGGGAACAAATTGATCCCAAAATTACCTTAAAAAAAAAACAATAAAATCGGAAGAGTCCCCTGCATGGAATTCCTACCCAGCTGAACTTTTCCCCCTGGAAGCCTGGAGGGAGAGAGTGTGGAGCTGCACTGCTGAGGACATATATAAGCAGGTACAGGGGAGAGGCTATAGAGCTGTGGGGGGAGAAGATAGCTTGATCCAAGGAAGGGGTACCCAGGGGGGCATCAGAAGCAAATTAGCCCCAGAAAAATTAAGCAATCCGGGGCCCCTTACCCACATATCCCCATCAAAGCTCTCCCCATACCCTGGGTCCAAGCAACCCAGCCCAACCTGTCTACTTAGACTCAGAACATTAAAAGTACACTGCACAGGGCTCACTTACCAACCAAACAGGATTACAAAACCATTTGTTTTTCAAGGCTAGTTTCCAGGCCGAATCCCTGCTTGTGTAACAGACTGTACTAGTGGAACTCTACTACCACCTAGTGGACAAAGTTCAAAAGCACCAAGCAAGTAAAAAGAGACAACCAAAGCTCAATTTTCAACTATAAGCATTTAAGCTATGACCACTTCGGTTCAAGAACTTTTAATAAATCCAAAAAGATGTAACTAGCAAAAAGCCCAGCAATATAGGGACGCTAACAATTGCTCTGGGACAAACCAAGTGAAACCAGGTCTCTGGCAACAACTTGATCTACAATACTCTCACTGAGATGGCAGGTGTTGCCACGAGAAAGAACAATAAAGGGATCCAATCTTACTGCCTACCCAAATCTTCAGCAAGTTCTCCCACCAATAAAACACCCACAGCCGCAGTCCACGCAGCAACAAGCTCTGAAATGTCAGCGCCTAGCACTAAAAGTGACATCCAGGACCTTAAAGACCTAATATCCAACTTCAGAGAGGAGGTCAAATCAGACATCCGGAAGGTGACAACAGAACTAACCACAGAGATTAAAAAGGTGGACGATAAAACAACAAAACTGGAAACTAAAATTTCGGAAATAATGCAACATAACAACAAGCTAACAGAGGAGATCTTGGCTTTGAAGGAGGAACAATCTAGACAACAGTTGCAACAGGAAGATCTAGAAAACAGATCTAGACGACAGAACATAAGGCTGAGGAACGTGCCGGAGTCTGTCAAGGACCTACACGCATACCTAAACGATCTATGTGAATTTCTCCTCCCAAACATACATCCAGAAAACTTGAGAATGGATCGGTTTCACAGAGCCCTAGGATTCCGTTCATCTCCACAGGAGCGCCCAAGAGACATCATTGCCAGATTCCACTACTACTCCACCAAAGAACTGTTCATGAAGGCCGCAAGAAAAGGCATCCCTCCCATTGAGGGGCACACACCGCTGCTTTTTTCTGATCTAGCCCCGACTACCCTTGCCAAAAGGAGACAACTGAAACCGGTTCTGGACTGTATCCTGGCTCAAGGATGGAGGTATACATGGGGTTTCCCTTTTCGCCTCAATATATCCAAAGAGGGAAAATTCTTCACCATCAGAACACTGGAGGAAGGCATTAACTTGCTGGCGGAATGGAACATCAAGGTCACTGTCGGAGAGCAGTTACAACCAACAGAAAACCCGAGAGGAAGGAGTCCTCCCATGAACGGAGAAAAAGACTTACTACAATGAGTTGTCACTTATTTTGTTTCTCTGTTTTTTTTTGTCTTTGTTTTGCTTCATCTTCCTCTCTCTTCTTCTCTCTCTCTCCTTGTTTTCATGCTACTCTGACAACCAAAGCTAGTTGAATCTGAAAACGAGTAGATCCAATAAGGTAGCACCCACACCAGTGAAAGTTCTAATACACACTATAGACAGTTAACCCAGGCCGTAAAGGCAAAAGCAACACACACCTAGAAGGCGTCCCTACGGGCGCTAACACGTAGACTTCCAAAAACCCCTACAGTAGGGAAAGTTTAGGCGGACCAATTCAGTGTCAGTTTAGAGACACTAACTGGCCCACCAGTAAAATACGAAGAGGACAGCAAACGCTCTCCTCATAGTAGTTTAAATTACCACACTTTATTTAAGTAAGGAACACAATTAAGTTCAAACATACTAAGAGCCTTCCTGACCAACAGTAAGACACACAAACAGACTCAAGTACTTAGACTTCTTACCCAGGATTACCTTAGGGTTCCCCACTAGAGGAAAAGTAGGAACTTGCTTAATTACTGAGCCAGGTTTTTATAATTCCGAAAGTTTAAGTATAAGCAATTTGGCTCATACTCTGTTGTCTTTTTTCCTTTGAGTACAGATACTCTCCCACACAGCCAGCTGCTGAGCAGTCTTCGGGCGGAAACCAGCAGGAGGCACAGGATAACGAAGTAGCAGGCTTCCAGAAAGGTGAGATAGCCATTCAGACACACCAAAGGGTCATACACCTCAATAAGAAATATGGACATTGTCATTGCGTCACACAACGCTCATGGTCTGAACGAACCAATCAAGAGGGGGGTAGCCTTGAGAAATTACCAAAAACTAAATCTTGATATCGTAATGATTCAGGAAACTCACTTTAGAAAACAAGCACTACCAAAATATTGGGGGGGAGTCTTTACTCAGGCATTCCATTCGACCGCAGATACCAAACAAAAGGGAGTCACGATTTTGTTCCACAGAAGACTCAACTTTCAGTTAAGTAAAATTCAAACAGATAAAGATGGCAGGTTTTTAGCAGTACATGGGACCATACACGAACGTAAGGTTTCATTCTTGAACATTTACGCCCCGAACACAGATCAAACGCCATTCTTTCAAAAAATACAGAAACTCACAGATAGCTGGGAAGACGGACTTAAGATAATAGGAGGAGACATGAACGCGGTCTTAGACCCGCTCAAAGACAAGTCAAACGATTTAGGTTCACAAAAAATCCCCACAGCGACCAAAGCTCTCAAAAAACTCCTAAAATCAAACTGCATGATTGATACCTGGAGAAACATGAACCCCACAGAAAGGGAATACACATTTTTTTCCGCCAGACATGGTTCGCTCTCCAGAATAGACTATATCCTGATCCCACAGAATGTTACAGGGAACCTAACTGAGGCCTCTATCTGCCCCATAGCATGGTCGGACCACGATCTAGTCAAAATCTCCATGAATAATCTCCTACCGAAAGGAAATAACCCAAGGTGGTCATTAAATCCCAGTATACTGAACGACCCTATCACACGAGATAAGGTCAGAACTGCAATCGTAGATTATCTTGACCTCAATACAGTAGGGGAGATAGACATAGATGGAATTTGGGCAGCTCACAAGGCAGTGATCAGGGGAGTCTGTATACAAATTAGTTCAATCAAAAAGAAAAAAGACCAAGCACAAATCTTACTTCTAAACCAGAAAATTGCTGAAGCACAGAAACTATTTGTTAAAGATAAATCACGACATACCCATGAGAAGATACTAAGTTACAAACAAGAACTAAACACTATTTTAAGAGGGAAAATGGTCAATATCCTACAGCGAACTGAAGCTAAATTCTTCAGATACGCAAACAAGCCCGATAGAATGCTGGCCACGAGACTAAAAGAAAAAAGAGCAAACTCATTCATAGCCAAAATAATCACCAAAAATAGGCAGACAGTTTTTAAACCAGATCAAATAGTAAACGAATTCAGACAATTTTATGCGGACCTTTACAGCAAAACACCCGAATCAGGCACCCCAACCCACAAACTAGAAATTGAAAATACACTAAATAACTTAAATATACCCCAATTAGACTCTATCAAAGCTAAATCACTCTTAGAGCCCATCTCGGTCGAAGAAATACAGGATGCGATCAAATCCACAAAGGCACACGGGGCCCCAGGGCCAGATGGCTATTCCAACCTCTACTACAAACATATGAGCGATCTACTTAGCCCCACCTTACATAAGCTATTTAACAGCTTCTTAGCTGGTGAAAAAATTAAACCGGAATTCTTAGAAGCTAAAATAATACTGATTCCTAAACCGGGGAAAGACCCATCCCAATGTGCTAGCTATAGACCAATATCTCTGATCAACACAGATTTAAAAATATACACCAAAATCTTAGCGTCAAGACTAGCGAATCTGTTACCTGAAGTGGTACATCCAGACCAAGTAGGGTTCATTAAGGGGAGAGAAGCGCCAGACAATACCAGAAAAATTGTTGACCTTATTGACATAACCAAAAGTAATGAAGGCCGCGCTATGTTGTTGGCGCTTGATGCCGAGAAGGCATTTGATAGGTTAGATTGGACATTTATGAACGCCACACTGAACAAATTCGGAATTCCGGAAGGTTTTCTGCGAAGCATTGCGACATTATACTCGGAACCAACCGCACAAGTTACATATCAAGGACACAATTCACTAAAATTCAACATCACAAGGGGGACAAGACAGGGGTGCCCTCTATCACCATTGCTGTTCGCCCTCAGTATAGAGCCCCTAGCAATTGCCATTCGTCAGCACACTGACATATCGGGTATACGGGTCGGCCCGACAGATCATAAAATTAGCCTTTTTGCCGATGATATCCTACTAACAATATCAAACCCCCTGGTTAGTCTACCTAATCTATTCAAACTTTTGTCTCAATTTGGCCCACTGTCAGGATTCAAAATTAACACAAGTAAAAGCATAGCCCTTAATATATCACTTCCTACCACCACAGAAAAACTACTAGCCAATAACTTCCCAATAAAATGGGCCCCGAATTCTATCAACTACCTAGGCGTACAAATTACAAAATCAACTAAGACCCTATATGAAGCAAACTACCCAACCCTCTTTAAACAATTAACTAGGGACCTGCACAGGTGGTCAGAACTAAAGATTTCGTGGTTAGGAAAGCTACATGCTGTCAAAATGAACGTACTCCCCAAACTGCTCTACCTTTTTCGGACCTTACCTATCTCGATTTTAGCGATAGACTTGAAGAAAATACAGAAATTACTAATGAGTTTTCTGTGGAACAATAAAAAACCTAGAATAAACAGAGAAACAACTACTGCGACTAAGAAGGATGGTGGGCTCGGATTTCCAGACATTTCCAGGTACTTTAAAGCTGCTAGATTAGCACAACTAGTTAAGTGGTATGTCAGGGACTCCCCCCCGGTATGGGTTCAATTAGAAAAACGCATACTAGGGTCCAATGATTTAATCATGCGTCAGTTACTATGGCTCTCAAACCAGCAGGGCTTCAAGTTACCCCAATCAATTCCATCAAGTGTGAGGCATTCAATTTCCCTATGGAAAGATATAAATAAGAGGAACAGACTGCTGGGCCAGGAGTCAGGGCTCAGCCCTCTATGGCCACTTTCAACTAACCCCAAAATAAACTCTAATGCTCAATACAGATGGTGGATTGATAATAATTGCTCAATTGCGGCAGATTTACCGGTTGTTAATCAAAAATGGTCCACCACCGCATTCCTAGAAGACAAACCCCTTCCTCCGGGGGAATGGCTTAACCTAATCGCTATAAACCAAAGATTAAATCACATCACTAAGAATAAAGGAGGGCAAAATATATCCTTATTCGAAAAATGTTGCATTAAATTCCCGGGAGGGAAAGGAAACATCTCCACAATATATAACCATTTAAGCGATTTAGTCACTCCCCCTAAATTACACTATGAATCAGCATGGGAAGCTGACCTCAACATAAATTTAGACAGAGACCAATGGAATAGTATTCGGAAACAAGCCAAAAACACATCACTTAACGTAATTATGAAAGAAAACTCCTATAAAGTTATTATGAGGTGGTACCTAACCCCAGTAAGAATGCACATAGGGAACCAGACAATTAGTGACATATGCGAAAGGGGCTGCAACCAAAAAGGGACTCTAATCCATAAATTATGGGAATGCCCTATGATTAGACACACATGGGTGGACACCTACAAAACCCTGGAGAAACTATGGGGTCAATGCTATCCCATGAGACCAGAAGAGGCCATCCTAGGATTACCGGTAGAAGGGATGTCCAACTCAGAACAATTCCTAACTAACCAAATTTTCCTAGCAGTGAGGATAGTAGTAGCCGCCCATTGGAAATCACCCACCCCAACATTTGAAGTAGTCTTAAACAAAATTGAGTTCGTTCGATCCATGAGCGTTTTGTCCGCAGAGGTTGACCATAACTACAAGCGCTGGGCCTCCTGCTGGGCCGCCTGGGAGACAAGACGCAGCAGATGAATAGGGTGAGTGACACTTCTCCCTACAAAGGAGCTATTAGGGGATCCATAGTAGTAGTGGTCTTAATTTACCCAACATCATTAGCCCACACAGTAACCTAAACACAGAATAATCTTTCTATTAGATGCTACCAACCAAGCTCAAAACAACAGTTGGTCAGGAATCCAAGTTCATCATATTTTTCCCATAGTTATGGGACTTCATTAAATATAGTTTTCTCGTTAGCCTTAAGTTATTTAAAAGCTAATATCAGCTATTATAATACCAGAAAAACGGAAAAGGGAGAGGAGTTTTGGACAGGCAGAGGACACACTGGAAACCAAATATGTGAAATACGTTTATTGTTAATTCCTATTTATCACTTCTAATGTTTTTGGTGTACTATGTTATATGTCTGACCTGTCTAATAAAAATCAATTAAAAAAAAAAAAAAATACAACTTGCCTAATAATTCTGCACTCCCTGTAGTTTAGTACATTTATATTGACTGGAAAACTTCAACCCTCAGTGTGCCCTGTAGATTAGTATCTCACTGTAGCCAATCAGAAAGGAGCATTGTTATTCCTGTCTCTAAGACACATACCCCCCCCCCCCTTCAGGTAGGTGCTACTAGGCAGCTGCCTACTCTGCCCAAAGGGAAATCTAGTCCTGGACACAAGTTTGTAACTGTCTGGCTGTATTTTTTCTGTGATGCAGTATTCTGAATTGAAGCCCATCATCAATGGCCTAATGCTTAAACAGTTGCAACTATTACTAATGATTAGTGGCTTCCAGTCAAATAATGGTTGAAAAGAGGTGCACATAAGGCGCACAAGTTAATTAACAAACTAGCCAGTAATGCCATATATAATTCAGTAACAATGTTATCCCAATTTTCAAGTAAAATATTTTTTAATGAGAACAGGGATGTAAATCATTTAGTTAATAAGCAATATTAACAGGCACATTTTTATATTGCTGTATTTTATAAATAAATAAATAAGTAATAATAATTGTTACATTTATGTTAAACTATTGACTTATACCCACTAAGTAAAATACAATTAAAATGTAGATTAATTTGTTTTAGTGATGAAAACCTTTTGTGGTCACCAAACTTATGTATCCTTTCCAAATTTTATTTTCATAAAGCTGAATCATCATTAGATAAGTACATTAAATATAATTTCTAAATTTTAATCATTACAAAGTATATTCATTTATGTCATCTTACCCATCTTAATATGTCAAAATTATATTTCAAGCTATATAAATACTTTATAATCTTCAAGAATATGAAAGATTTATGAAGTTCAATTTGTATTTGACTTCCTGGAAAGTATATTAAAATGAGCAATATATTCCACATAATTATGTTAGTCAATAGATCTATTTGTCTGAAAATAGAGAAAATGGAAAGTTGAAAATCAATTTATCAATTGCATATGAAGGTACACTAATTTCTGCTAAAGTAATTAATGAGGTTACAGAGGAAATTGATTAAATGTTGGGCACATGTACTAAAAGCACTTGGACAGCCTCTCCATTTCTCTGCCTTTGAGGTATCTGGATCATATGAGTACTAGGGCAGGACTTCAGGGGCACAAATACATTTTAGCAAATATACATTATTTATAGAGACAGGTATTAACCAAAAGTGTCTTAAAGAGGCCTATCAGAGAGCTCTACTTATCTGAGAGTCTCCTAGTCTGATTTTACAATACAGATGCGCTGAAATTAATTACTATGGAAATGCAATCTCGAGTCGCACAACCAAAATGTATCTTTATTCATAGTCATCTTAGAAAACCAACTAAAGGATACCTCATTATAAACTAGCCTAAAGGGATCATATGACTACTATTTTCCATAGCGCTATTTATAAGGGTACATTAAAAATCAAAAACGTAAAACAATTTATGAGTTTTACAAAAATACAGAGACAATACAATGCAATAAAGCTACAGACAGTTTTGTGCAAAAAGAGTTCAAGTCCCTACTTCAAAGAGCTTACAATTTAGAGGGTATAAGTAGGAATGAGAGAAAGGATGGTAACAGATAGACCATGATCATGGTAACAGGCTTTAGCCTGTTGGACAAAATAGGATGTGTAAAATGTGTAAATTCAGTGTAAATGATGAACTGTTTTATTTATTTTTTATTCTCAATTCCCCATTGCAATACTTCGTAATGAGGGACCCATAAAGTAAGTACATAGGTCACTTTAAACTCTATTAATACCATAATAGCCAGCATCCATTGGTTGTATTTCCATACTAACGAGTTAGAAATAGTCTACTACAAACACTGGGGCAGTGATATATAACCTAATGAAGAAAAATAGGTCTTTGACTGACTAACATAACATGTGCTGCTATACCCATGATCAGGGGTGTAGGAACCAAAATAATTCTGTAGGGGGGTAGCCATGATCTTTTTTTTTTCACAGCTTCCATAAAATTATATATACACTATTACTGTTCCTATAAGGGAAACATAAAGGGAAAGTCTTTAAAATTACACTCATTACACATTCCCATAATTCTTTACATATACATCACAAGGGGCCCATTTATTCGAAAGGGATGTATTCATGATCTATATTTTCACTAACAAAATTATTCATTTAATTTACTCATTATTCAATGAAAGAACAACTGTAGTAATTTTTTTCTATATAGTCTTGCTGCAAAAAGAAGCTCTCTCAAAACTGTAAGAACTTTTTTTGGCAAGTTACTTATGTATTCTAATTTAGTTCTTCACAATAAGTTAGGGAATAGGGCTCACGTCTGTACTCACATGCCCGCTAGCCCTATGGTGTACATGCAGTGTACTGCAAGAGACAATGAGCATTCAGATCAGTAGTCTCCATAATAGTGCTACACAACACTACAATACAAAAATTCCCTCCCCCTACAAATCTATATAAACTTTTTCCCATGACAGGGAAGAAGTTAATAACCTAAATACAGTACATAGCAGGGGTTTTATGACTCCACTGCTGATCACCTCCTATGAGCCCAGGGAATCCCATGTGATTCCCTTCTCCCATGTACAATGTACCTATCGACAGGGTCCCAATGGACCTCCATGGTACCTAAGATTGAACCTCTATCATGGATGTACCTACTTATCCAGAGCAGAAGACTGAGGGACAGGGCATTGAGAATTGTTGCTGGAGGGTCACGAAGGAGAGTAACATAATAATCCTTTTTTCTTTAGGTTTATTTTTGATTTTATGTACTTAAATATTATTATTTTAAAATGTGATAAATATTTATTTTAATTGTAACAGCATTTTTTCTGTAACTCTTTTGTTTATTTTTTTTGCATTTATTTTAATTTTAGTATTTAATGTAGTGCTTATGAACTACAATTAGGTGATATAGTCCATGAGGTCCATAAGAACCCCCATGGTAGTAATGATGTTATCATGGATTTACTACAAACCCATATTGTATAGGTGTCTATGTTAGTTGCCATGGATGTCCATGGAGAATCCTATGGTAGGAGGCTAATATTAGGATATAATGGAGTCCATAGGAACCCCCATGGTAAATGGGCAAATGTTACACACCATGAGGGTCCATGTGGGTCCATAGGGACCCCCCTGTTTATATTTAGAGGCACACAGGTACCCCCATAAGTAATTGAGAAGTAATAGAGAATGGGGCCAATGACACTGGGTGTTGAAGGGGTTCCTTGGGATACCTGGGCTTATACGGGGAGCTGATAATAGGCAGATGGGTTATAAACCCCCATGTATTTTTATGTATTATTTAACCTTTCCCTTGCCACGAAGAGTTTATAGAGATATATGGATTCACCAAAATATGAAGGGATTTTTCTCAATTCCTAATCTTGCAGAATAGCAAAAAAATATATTTTAAAATTGTTTAAAACAGAATTATATGCTCATGATTTTTATCATACAAGTTTAAATGTATGAAAACAAAGGCCTAATTATACTGGATTCTATGTATGTACAGTAGACTCTCAGTTATCTGGCACCCATGGGGATTGGTAGATGCCGGATAAATGTAGTTTCTAGTTGCTTAAGAGTTACTAGTAAAAGTGGTCTAGATGCTCTGCTAAGTATATGTATCTGTGAGGGCTGTTCTAGCAGCAGCAGCTTTCACTCCTCACTTACACACAGGTACATTTGGCTGGAGGGGGCAGTGCTGAACCTGAGGAATGTAACCCCAACACTGCCCTGGCTCAGTCTCTCGTGCCTGTCTGCTTCGTGCCTGTCTGCTTTTTTTTTTTAAAGCATAGTATTCAATTTTCTTCTGGATGCTTGAGTTCTATTTAACTGAGAGTCTACTGTACTAGACATTGCTTATACTGAAAATAATTTAAATTGATCTATATTTGATATACAACTGAATGGACCTACATGTGATTTCATGTAATATATATTTAGCTGTTTAAAAAAAAACAAAAATAAATTCTAACTCTAAACTCTAATAAAATGCATATGCTTTCCACCTACCATAAACCTGCAGGGAAAAATCAAAACTATTATTGTGGTATGTATAGCCTCCATTCCATGACCTCCATAAGAAAAAATCTCAGTGAAGTTCACTTGTAAATCACTTCCAAGCTATCATAACACACACCTAATTCTAACTTCCAAGAAATTACTTCTGAGTGCTAAAAATGTCCCTAATATTGTAGGTTCCACTTGGCTGTCCCATTTACATTCTCACAATCATTGTCACATGGCTTCTGCTGTGAGATTTGAGAATTCTGAAGTTTACTTTAAAGTCTTTACAAGTGCTCCTAATTTGCAAAAAGCTTCCAGCTTAACCACCCTTAAAGACAGAGAAAAAACATAAATGTAGAACTCTAAAACATATAATAGCTTAGAATGGTCTGTGAGATTTACATACATATGTGAACATCATCTCTTGTGAATAATACATGTCATTATCACACATATAAACTGCAAAGATAACACTGACAACACACAAGGGATAATTGCAAATCATTAATGCCACCTGGAATAAAGCAGTTGGCGTAATGCATGGTCTATAAAGAGTATACCAAAACCAAAATCACAGTCATTGCCATCATGGCGTCTGCTTATCTGAGTACTGTGAGAGCAGCTGCAAATGGAATTGTAATACAGAGGTACGTAAGGCACTGGAGAATAAGATGTGCTTTTCACCAGAGTGTGAGAATTGCGCGAAGGGTAATAGGTGTGGAATCTATCCTGGAGGTTAGCCACAAAAGGCCATTGATAACACAGAACACCCCTTGCACAGGATTATTGCAGATGGCCAGGAAAGGACAAAACATTTGTGTTAGAAACAAAATGGGGATATAGAGTTACAAGCTGACAGGGAGGATTGCAACGATATGGACCAGCAGTAGCTTGCAATGGATGCATAGCAAGATATAAGGGCCAGCCTGTTGTCCATGTCCATCAGCAGCAACAGCAGAACCAAGAGGCTGGGGAGGCACAACAGGAACCCAAAGAGGATGATCAGGGGAAGCAGCAAGCCCAGGAGTCTGGAAAGTCACATTAGAAGCCCTGGGTGGCTTGTAAGAGGTGCAGCCCTAAGATGCTGGTGTGTCACAGTAGGAGCCCCATGAGGCTTGTCAGGTGCAGCAGTAGTAGCAGTAGCAGCAGCAATCCCAGGAAGCCGGGAGGCACAGCAGTGGCCCCAGGAGGCTGGTCAGAGGAAGCAACAACCCCAAGCAGCTTAGCAACTGAGCTACAGCTCCCACATATATGTTGTGCAACAAGGGTACAGAGGGAGAGAATGGCATCAGAGGGCATAACCTATAGTGAAGTGTATGAGCATTTTCAATTTTAAGTCTGAAAGACCTATGTGAGGTACTGTAAGAAGGTCATGAGCCGTGTGTCCTTAGAGCACAGGGCTATACCAGGATTGGCAAAGATGTATGTGCCATAAACCTTTTTCTCCAATTGCTTCAAGACCACATGGAGCATTTGGGGGGAATGGCTCAGTTCACCTTTTTCAAGGTGCTGGGCCAAACCCTATATGCTATAATGAGATAAACTATGAGATACATCAGTTTCCCAACAAATAAAGAAGAATTCAAGAAAGTCAGATCTGCTTAATGTCCTTAGCCCATTGATTGTATGCATGTGGCATTAAGGCCTTCTAAAGTAGATGAGGCACTTTTCAGAGATCGCAAACACTATCAATTTCTGAATGTGCAAGTGGTTTGTGATGCAAACATGCAGATACAGGTTGTGGACACAGGCTACCTGGAATTTTTGTTTTTATAGAGCTGCTCAATATTCATCTTAATTAGCTATAAATGGTAAACGAGGTGGAGGGAATAAAAGTAAAAGGAGTAAATTACATCCAACGTGGCTTAACAATGATTTAAAGAACAAGATACAGAGTAAAAAACAGGCATTTAAATTATAGAAACAAGAGGGGACAGAGACTGCTTTACGGGAGTACAAGGAAATCAGCAAGGATAGCAAAAGGGCTATTAGACTGGCTAAAATAGAAAATGAAAAATGAGTTGCAAAAGAGAGTAAGACTAACATAAAAAAAAAATTATTACTTAAAATATTTTTTTAAGTATATAAATGAGAAGAGAGCCAGGATGGAAGATATAGAAACATTACAATGTGAAACAGGAAGTCTAACAATTAGTGACCAGGAAAAGGCAGATGAGCTAAATAGGTTATTTTCAACTGTATATACAATAGAGGTTCCAGTGGTTGGGTCACTGCACCATAATGGGCTACACTACCTTCACCAAATAATTGGTTAACTCAGGAAGAAATCCAAAAGAGAATTGAAAAAACAAAATGTCAATAAAGCCCCGGGTCCTGATGGAATACATTCAAGGGTACTGAGGGAACTGGGTTCTGTAATAGCCAAACCATTATATCTAATTTTTCAAGATTCACTCAACACAGGGTCTCTACCAGATGACCAGAGAAAAGCGGAGGTGATACTTATATTTAAGAAGGGGGCAAGAGCAAATCCAGGGAATTATAGACCGGTAAGCCTCACTTCTGTAGTGGGAAAGCTTTTAGAAGGGTTAATATTATTCAAGAGTATGTGTATTCATACAGCATTATAAGTAGGAGCCAACATGGATTTATGAGGGATAGGTCATGTCAAAAAACTCTAATTAGTTTCTATGAGGAGGTTGGTAGGAACCTGGATCAAGGCAACTCAGTAGATGTAGTATTTTTAGATTTTGCAAAGGCTTTTGATACAGTACTACATGGGAGACCATTGTGCAAACTAAGGGATACAGAAATTGCAGTAAATTTATGCACATGGATTGAGAACTGGCTAAAAGACAGTAAACAAAGGGTTGTTGTAAATGGAACATACTAGGATTGGACTACTGTGGTAAGTGGGGTTCCTCAGGGCTCAGTATTAGGTCCTCTCCTTTTTAACATATTTATTAACAACTTAGAAGTAGGATTTAAAAGTAGGGTCTCCATTTTTGCTGATGACATGAAGTGGTGCAAGGTAATTAAATCAGAAAATGATGTACTTTCCCTCCAAAGGTATTTGCATAAATTAGGGAAATGGGCAATTAAATGGCAGATGAGATTTAATAGGAATAAATGCAAGTTTATGCATCTGGGAAGGAAAAATAACCAGCAATCTATAAACTTAATGAAGCAAATTTAGGGGTATCTGATATTGAAAGGAATTTGGGAGTGCTTATGAACAATCACCTACGTAACAGTTCTCAATGCCAAGCAGCAGCTGCAAAGGCAAATACAATATTAGCATGCATTAAGAAGGGTATAGAAGCAAGGGAGGCAGATATCATTCTACCACTATACAAATCCCTAATACGCCCTCATTTAGAATATGGAGTACAGTTTTGGGCACCAATTCATGAAAGGACATTTTAGAACTGGGAAAATTACAGAAAAGGGCTACAAAACTTAAAGGGGAATGGAAGTTATAAAGAAAGAGTAACCAAATTAAACTTATTTTCTCTAGAAAAAAGGCATCTACGAGGGGATATGATTACCCTATATAAATACATCCAGGGTCACTATAAAGATCTGTCAATTGAGCTTTTTGTGCCAAGATGTTTTCAACTGACAAGAGAATGTCCTTTGAGGTTAGAACTAAAAGGATTCCACCTTAAAGAAAGAAAAGGGTTCTTCACAGTAAGGGTGGTTAATCTGTGGAATAGAGATGTCCCGAATAGTTCGCCGGCAAACTGTCCCCGGCGAACATAGCATGTTCGCGTTCGCGGCGAGCTGCGAACATATGCGAGATTCGACCCGCCCCCTATACTTTATCATTGAGCAAACTTTGACCCTGCATGTCACACTCAGCAGACACATTCCAGCCAATCAGCAGCATACACTCCCTTCCAGAGCCTTCTAACTCATGGACAGCAGCCATTTTGGAATCATAACTAACTTGCAGTCTTACTGAGAGGAGGCTGAGTGTAGGTGATACTGCATCAATAGGGAAAACCAAAGCTAGGCTACTGTAAACAGTGTGCAATACAGTCCTGAAGGACTCTTTTGATCTCTGCTGCAAAGACACCCCTGTGTCTCTTCCCCCCCTTATCATCATCCTCCCCTAACCTTCGCACCCAACCCTAACACCCCTCACATTTATCCATAACACCCACCAACCTAACACCTAACCCTAACACCTAACCCTAACACCCCTCACATTTATCCCTAACACCCCTCACCCTAACACCTATCCCTAACACCCCTCACCCTAACTCTAACACCCCTCACACTTATCCCTTATACCCCTCACCCTAACCCTAACACCCCTCACACTTATCCCTAACAACCCTCACCCTAACACAAAACCCCCTCAACCTTATCCCTAACAACCCTTACCCTAACCCTAACACCCCTCACACTTATCCCTAACACCTAACCCTAACACCCCTTACACTTATCCCTAGCACCCCTCACCCTAACCCTAACACCCTTCACACTTATCCCTAACACCCATCACCCTAACACCTAACCCCCTCCCACTTATCCCTAACACCCCTAACCCTAACACCTATCCCTAACACCCCTCACCCTAACCCTAACACCCCTCATACTTATCCGTAACACCCCTCACGCTAACCCTAACACCCCTCACACTTATCCCTAACACCCCTCACCCTAACACCTAACCCCCTCACACTTATCCCTAACAACCCTCACCCTAACCCTAACACCCCACACACTTATCCCTAACACCTAACACCTAACCCTAACACCCCTTACACTTATCCCTAGCACCCCTCACCCTAACCATAACACCCCTCACACTTATCCCTAACACCCATCACCCGAACACCTAACCCCCTTACCCTTATCCCTAACACCCCTAACCCTAACACCCCTCACACTTATCCCTAACACCCCTCACCCTAACCCTAACACCCCTCACACTTATCCCAAACACCCCTCAACCTAACCCGAACACCCCTCACACTTGTCCCTAACACCCTCACCCTAACACCTAACCCCCTCACCCATATCCCTAACACCCCTAACACTTATCCCTAACACCCCTCACCCTAACACCTATCCCTAACACCCCTCACACTTATCCCTGACACCCCTAACCCTAACACCTATCCCTAACACCCCTCACCCTAACCCTAACACCCCTCACACTTATCCCTAACACCCCTCACCCTAACACCTATCCCTAACACCCCTCACCCTAACCCTAACACCCCTCACACTTATCCCTAACATCCCTCACCCTAACCCTAACACCACTCACACTTATCCCAAACACCCCTCACCCTAACACCTAACCCTAACACCCCTCACACTTATCCCTAACACCTAACCCTAACACCTAACCCTAACACCCCTCACACTTATCCCTAACACCCCTCACCCTAACCCTAACACCCCTCACATGTATCCCTAACACCCCTCATCCTAACACCCCTTACACTTATCCCTAACACCCCTCACCCTAACACCTATCCCTAACACCCCTCACACTTATCCCTATCACCCCTCACCCTAACACCTAACCCTAACACCCCTCACCCTAACCCTAACACCCCTCACACTTATCCCTAACACCCCTCACCCTAACACCTATCCCTAACACCCCTCACCCTAACCCTAACACCCCTCACACTTATCCCTAACACCCCTCACCCTAACACCTATCCCTAACACCCCTCACTCTAACCCTAACACCCCTCACCCTAACCCTAACACCCCTCAAACTTATCCCTAACACCCCTCACCCTAACCCTAACACCCCACACCCTAACCCTAACACCCCTCACACGTATTCCTAACACCCCTCACCCTAACACCCCTCACACTTATCCCTAACACCCCTCACCCTAACACCAATCCCTAACACCCCTCACACTTATCCCTAACACCTCTCACCCTAACACCTATCCCTAACACCCCTCACCCTAACCCTAACACCCCTCACACTTATCCCTAACACCCCTCACCCTAACACCTATCCATAACACCCCTCACCCTAACCCCAACACCCCTCACACTTATCCCTAACATCTCTCACCCTAACCCTAACACCCCTCACACTTATCCCTAACACCCCTCACCCTAACACCTAACCCTAACACCCCTCACCCTAACCCTAACACCCCTCACACTTATCCCTAACACCTAACCCTAACACCTAACCCTAACACCCCTCATACTTATCCCTAACACCCCTCACCCTAACACCTATCCAAATCACCCCTCACCCTAACCCTAACACCCCTCACACTTATCCCTAACAGCCCTCACCCTAAACATAACACCCCTCACCCTAACCCTAACACTCCTCACACTTATCCCTAACACCCCTCACCCTAACACCTAACCCTAACACCCCTCACCCTAACCCTAACACCCCTCACCCTTATCCCTAAGACCCCTCACCCTAACACCTAACCCTAACATCCCTCACACTTATCCCTAACACCCCTCACCCTAACACCTATCCCTAACACCCCTCACCCTAACCCTAACACCCCTCACACTTATCCCTAACACCCTCACCCTAACCATAACACCCCTCACCCTAACCCTAACACCCCTCACACTTATCCCTAACACCCCTCATTTTAAAACCTATCCCTAACACAGCTCACCCTAACCCTAACCCTAACACCCCTCACACTTATTCCTAACATGCCTCAACCTAACACCCTTTACACTTATCCCTTACACCCCTCACCCTAACACCCCTCACACTTAGCCCTAACACCCCTCACCCTAACACTTAACCACCTCACCCTTATCCCTAACACCCCTTACCCTAACACCCCTCACACGTATCCCTGTGTCTCTTTCCCCCCTTATCATCAAGGGAGGTGGGAGGATGATGAGGGAGGGGGGAAGAGACACAGGGGAGGATGATGAGGGAGGGGGGTAACAGACACAGGGGAGGATGATGAGAGAGGGGGTAAAGAGATACAGGGAGGATGATGAGGGAGATTGGAGGATGATGAGGGAGGGGGATGAGACACAGGGGAGGGTGATGAGGAATGGGGCAAAAAGACACAGGGGAGGATGATGAGGGAGGGGGGAAAGAGACAAAGGGGAAGATGATGAGGGAGGTGGGAAAGAGACAAAGGGGAAGATGATGAGGGAGGGGGAAAAGAGACAAAGGGGAGGATGATTAGGGAGGGGGGAAAGAGACACAGGGGAGGATGATGAGGGAGGGGGGAAAGAGACACAGGGGAGGATGATGAGGGAGGGGGGAAAGAGACACAGGGGAGGATGATGATGGAGGGGGGAAGAGACACAGGGGAGGATGATAAGCGAGGGGTAAAGAGATACAGGGGAGGATGATGAGGGAGGTGGGAGGATGATGAGGGAGGGGGGATGAGACACAGGGGAGGGTGATCAGGAAAGGGGAAGAAGAGACACAGGGGAGGAAGATGAGGGAGGGGGGAAGAGACACAGGGGAGGATGATGAGGGACGGGGTAAAGAGATACAGGGGAGGATGATGAGGGAGGTGGGAGGATGATGAGGGAGGGGGGATGAGACACAGGGGAGGGTGATGAGGAAGGGGGCAAAGAGACACAGGGGAGGATGATGAGAGAGGGGGGGAAGAGACAAAGGGGAAGATGATGAGAGAGGGGGAAAAGAGACACAGGGGAGGATGATGAGGGAGGGGGGAAAGAGACACAGGGGAGGATGATGAGGGAGGGGGGAAACAGACACAGGGGAGGATGATGAGGGTGGGGGTAAAGAGATACAGGGGAGGATGATGAGGGAGGTGGGAGGATGATGAGGAAGGGGGGATGAGACACGGGAGGGTGATGAGGAAGGGGGGAAAGAGACACAGGGTAGGATGATGAGGGAGGGGGGAAGAGACACAGGGGAGGATGATGAGGGAGGGGGTAAAGAGATACAGGGGAGGATGATGAGGATGATATAACTTCTGCAAGTGCACAGTGCCACTCATATCTGTTGTCACAGTAGCTTGCACGCATAGTACCAATCTGTCAAAACCTGTAATGATGAATGAGGTCTAGAGTAGCCTGGTTCCCTTATCCTCTACAGATTGAGACATAATGTTTGGGTGACTCCAGACCAACACAAACTCAAAGCTGCCATCCTCCTCCTAGTCCAGCATCATCAGCCACATCAACCACTGCTGTCCTCCTTGCCCCCTCTCAACCATCCACCACTCCGTCTCTCGCCTTAAGCAGTTCCTGCCCATCTGCCCATAGTCAGGTGCCTGTAAAGGACATGTTTGAGCGTAAGAAGCTAATGTCACAAAGTGCCCCAAATTTGAAGTGATACGACCAACCAAGCATTTTTTTCCATCTCCCGGTCCCAAAAATCCAGGCCTTATACACGTGCTCTGATAGGTGACGTAACAAGTATTAAACTGATAAGAGTAGTACTTACAAAAACGCCACTCCTCTCTGGTGGCACCTTTGATTGCACGTGCCGTGCCCCAAAATTGAAGTGATACAACCAACAAAGCATCTTTTTCCATCTCCCGGTTCCAAAAATCCAGGCTTTATACACGCCCCCTGATAGGTGACGTAACAAGTATTAAACTGATAAGAGTAGTACTTACAAACACGCCACTCCTATCTGGTGGCACCTTTGATTGCACGTGCCGTGCCCCAAAATTTAAGTGATACGACCAACAAAGCATCTTTTTCCATCTCCCGGTTCTAAAAATCCAGGCCTTATACACACCCCCTGATAGGTGACGTAACAAGTATTAAACTGATAAGAGTAGTACTTACAAACACGCCACTCCTATCTGGTGGCACCTTTGATTGCACATGCCGTGCCCCAAAATTGAAGTGATACGACCAACAAAGGATCTTTTTCCATCTCCCGGTTCTAAAAATCCAGGCCTTATACACGCCCCCTGATAGGTGACGTAACAAGTATTAAACTGATAAGAGTAGTACTTACAAACACGCCACTCCTATCTGGTGGCACCTTTGATTGCACGTGCAGTGCCCCAAAATTGAAGTGATACGACCAACAAAGCATCTTTTTCCATATGTTCTGTAACAGGTATTAAACTGATAAACTTAACACACCTTATAATAATGCAGAGAGAGGCAACGCAGTGAGAGGAGTCTGAAGAAGAGGAGTCAGGGGAGGAAGGTGGCTTTGAGGAGGTGGAAGGACAAACACAGCAGGCGTCCCAGGGGGCTTGTTGTCACCTTTCGGGGACCCTTGGTGGCTGGGTGGAGGAAGAGACCTTCAATGACATCAGTGAGGACAAGGAACGGGACATGGCTAACTTGGTATCCAACCTTGTGCAAATGGGGAGTTTGCGGTTGTGCAAATGGACTGTTTGCGGTTGTTTGCGGTGCGTTAAACGGTGAGTTTGGTCAGTCACTGTGAAGCGGGCCTAACCCTTACACTACCTGATCGATACAACATCATACCTGATGTTTTAAAGCACGTTATTCTAAACAATTTAGGAATGTTAGGTAATTTATGCCCTTTATGGCTTAAAACCAGACTCTGCATCAACTATGTATTTTCCGTGGGAGTTTTGCCATGGATCCCCCTCTGGAATACCACAGTGCAGGTGTTAGTCCCGATGATACAACTTTCCCATCACTATTGTGGCCAGAAAGAGTCCTTGTGGGTTTTAAAATCCACCTGCCCATTGAAGTCTATGGCGGTTCGCCGATGTTCGCCGGTTCGCGAACATTTGCGGCGGTTCACGTTCGCGATTCGCGAACCGAAAATTTTATGTTCGTGACATCACTACTGTGGAATTCTCTACCAAGGGAGGTGGTGACAGCGGATTCAATAGATATCTTTAAAAAGGGATTGGATATATTTTTTATTAAAAAGTACATTCAGGGTTATCCTGGTTAATTAGAGAGGGAGTATTGATCCAGGGAGGAATCTGATCGCCATTATTTGGGGTCAGAAAGGAATACATTTTTTCCTCTTTTGAGCCAATTGGCAAAGTTTCCCTGGTTTTTTTTTTGTTTGCCTTCCTCTGGATCATTTAACAACTAATTTGCATATTGCAGTACAGAGGAGATCTTAAAAAGTGGAACTTGATCGGCTAAAAGTCTTTTTTCAACCTCAATTACTATGCAACTATGTTTCTTCGTAACTATATGTCTGTATGTTAAGCCTGAATTTAAGCCTATAGTCAGAGAAGATATTTATGGTAGAACTAGCGGTAATATTGAATGTTTGTAGGTAGAGTTAAATAGCGAAGCAGCAAATTCTAAAAGAATATTGGTAGGAGTATGCTATAAACCCCCAAATATAATTGAAAGTGAGGAACTGTAATTATTGTTACAGACTGGAAACGCAGCTAAGCATGGTCAAGTTTTAATAATAGGAGATTTTAATAACCCTGAAATCGACCAGATGAATGAGACCAGCAGTTCAGCTAAGGGGAGCAGGTTCTTAAGTACACTCAGAGATCCTTATCTGGCCCATGTAAACCAAGAGCCTACTAAAAATGAGGCTATCTTGGATTTAGTCATTACAAATAATATTTATATAGTTTTGAAATAGGGCAACCTTTGGGAAACAGTGATCACAACACAGTCTCATTTGAGATTAAATTAAAAAAAACATAACGGTAAGGGGCCAACAAAAACTCTCAATTTTAAAAGGGCAGATTTTAACGGTCTAAGGGCAGCAATGCAAAGTATAGACTGAGTCAAATAACTGATAGGTAAAAATACTGAACTTAAATGGACAACGTTCAAATCCTTACTAAATAAACATACTTATCACCATATATACCATGTTGAAAT
Organism: Discoglossus pictus; assembly: GCA_027410445.1. Lineage (NCBI taxonomy): Eukaryota > Metazoa > Chordata > Amphibia > Anura > Alytidae > Discoglossus > Discoglossus pictus. The sequence goes on along the minus strand of CM050163.1, from coordinate 154,326,101 downwards.
TAAAGTAAAAGGAGTAAGTCACAACCCATGTGGCTAAATAATGACTTAAAGAAGAAGATAAGGAGTAAAAAACAGGCATTTCAATTATACAAACAAGAAAGGACAGAGACTGCTTTACGTAAGTACAAGGAAATCAACAAGACTTGCAAAAGGGCTATTAGACTATTTAAAATCGAAAATGAAAAGTTAGTTGCAAAGGACAGTAAGACTAACCATAAATTATTTTTTTAAATATAATAATGGGAAGAAGGCCAGGAAGGAAACTATAGGAATGTTACAATGTGAAACAGGCCGTCTGACAATTAGTGACCAGGAAAAGGCAGATGAGTTAAACAGGTTATTTTCTTTTGTATACACAAGGGAGGTACCAGAGGTTGGGCCACTGCTACAAAACAGGGCTACACTACTTTCACCTAATAATTGGTTAAGAGCTGGCTAAAAGACAGGAAACAAAGGGTTGTTGTAAATGGAACATGCTCGGATTGGACTAATGTGGTAAGTGGGGTTTACTCAGGGTTCAGTATTAGGTCCTCTCCTTTTTAACATATTTATTAATGACTTAGAAGTAGGATTGGAAAGTATTGTCTCAATTTTAGCTGATGACATTAAGTTGTGCAAGGTAATTAAAACAGATAATGATGTACTTTCCCTCCAAAGGGATTTGCATAAATTAGAAAAATGGGTGACAAAATGGCAGATGAGATTTAATACGAATAAATGTAAAGTTATGCATCTGGGAAGTAAAAATAGCCATGCAATTTATAATCTTAATTGATCCAATATAGGTGTATCAGGTATTGAAAAGGATTTGGGAGTGCTTGTGGACAACCACCTAAGTAATAGTGTGCAATGCCAAGCATCATCTGCAAAGGCAAGTAAAATATTAGCATGTATTAAGAAGGGTATAGAAGCAAAGGAAGCAAATATAATCATGCCACTATACAAATACCTAGTACGCTCTACATGAAAAGGACATTTTAGAGCTGAAAACATACAGAGAAGGGCAACAAAACAAAAACGGAAATGGAGGGGTTAAGTTATGAGGAAAGACTAATCAAATTAAATGTATTTCTTCTACAAAAAAGGCATCTAAGAGGGGATATGATTACATTATATAAATATATCCATGGTCAATACAAGGCTTTGTCAAGTGATCTCTTTGTGCCAAGAGGTTTTCAACTGACAAGAGGACATCCTTTGAGATTAAAAGTAAAAAGTTTTCACCTTAAAGAAAGAAAAGGGTTCTTCACAGTAACGGTGGTTAATCTGTGGAATTCTCTACAAAGGGAGGTGGTGACAGCGTATTCGATAGATAACTTTAAAAAGGGATTGGATATATTTTTTTATTAAAAAGGGCTTTCAGGGTTATCCTGGTTAATTAGAGAGGGAGTATTGATCCAGGGATGAATCTGATCGCCAGTATCTGGGGTCAGGAAGGAATTCATTTTATTTTCCCTTTTGAGCCAATTTGTAAAGTTTCACTGTTTTTTTTGTGTGTGGTAAAGGAGGGAGAGAGAGGTGCTGTGTGTTAGGGTGGACGGTGAAACACTTCTTTAAAGACATATTAAAGTGAGGTGGGTTATGAATGCATCCAGTAGAATGCATCCTAACCCACCTAGCAAAAATGTTTGCATGAAAACATGCAAGCCGTTTTTGCAATAAAAAATGTGCTGGGGGTGAAGTTGACCCCTAGCAACTGAGATTTGCACACTGGGCTCCACATTTCTAATGAGGAGTAGTGATGTCGCGAACATAAAATTTTCGGTTCGCGAACCGCGAACGCGAACCGCCGCAAATGTTTGCGAACCGGCGAACCCGGCGAACCGGCGAACCCGACGAACCGCCATAGACTTCAATGGGCAGGTGGATTTTTAAACCCACAGGGACTCTTTCTGGCCACAATAGCGATGGAAAAGTTGTTTAAAGGGGACTAACACCTGGACTGTGGCATGCCGGAGGTTGATCCATGTCAAAACTCCCACGGAAAATTACATAGTTGATGCAGAGTCTTTTTTTAATCCATAAAGGGCATAAAAAACCTAACATCCCCCTAAATCATCATCCTCCCCTGTATCTCTTCCCCCCTCCCTCATCATCCTCCCCTGTGTCTCTTCCCCCCCTTCCTTATCACCCTCCCCTGTGTCTCATCCCCCCTCCCTCATCATCCTCCCACCTCCCTCATCATCCTCCCCTGTATCTCTTTACCCCGTCCCTCATCATCCTCCCCTGTGTCTCTTCCCCCCTCCCTCATCTTCCTCCCCTGTGTCTCTTCTTCCCCTTTCCTGATCACCCTCCCCTGTGTCTCATCCCCCCTCCCTCATCATCCTCCCACCTCCCTCATCATCCTCCCCTGTATCTCTTTACCCCTCGCTTATCATCCTCCGCTGTGTCTCTTCCCCCCTCCATCATCATCATCCCTTGTGTCTCTTCCCCCCTCCCTCATCATCCTCCCGTGTCTCTTTTCCCCCTCCCTCATCATCTTCCCCTGTGTATCTTCCCCCCCTCCCTCTTCATCCTCCCCTGTGTCTCTTTCACCCCCTCACTTATCACCCTCCCTTGTATCTCTTTACCCCCTCCCTCATCACCCTCCCCTGTGTCTCTTTCCCCCCTTCCTCATCACCCTCCCCTGTGTCTAATCGACCCTCCCTTATCATCCTCTCACCTCCCTCATCATCCTCCCCTGTATCTCTTTAACCCCTCCCTCATCATCCTCCCCTGTGTCTCTTCCCCCTCCATCATCATCCTCCCCTGTGTCTCTTTCCCCCCTCCCTCATCATCCTCCCATGTCTCTTTTCCCCCTCCCTCATCATCTTCCCCTGTGTCTCTTCCCCCTCTCCCTCATCATCCTCCCCTGTGTCTCTTTCCCCCCTTCCTCATCACCCTCCCCTGTATCTCTTTACCCCCTCCCCCATCATCCCCCCCTGTGTCTCTTTCCCAACTTCCTCATCACCCTCCCCTGTGTCTCATAGCCCCCTCCCTCATCATCCTACCCCCTCCCTCATCACCCTCCCCTGTGTCTCTTTCCCCCCTTCCTCATCACCCTCCACTGTGTCTTAACCCCCCTCCCTCATCATCCTCCCACCTCCCTCTTCATCCTCCCCTGTATATCTTTACCCCCTCCCTCATCATCCTCCCCTGTGTCTCTTCCCCCCTCCATCATCATCCTACCCCCTCCCTCATCATCCTCCCCTGTGTCTCTTTCCCCCCTTCCTCATCACCCTCCCCTGTGTCTTAACCCCCCTCCCTCATCATCCTCCCACCTCCCTCTTCATCCTCCCCAGTATATCTTTACCCCCTCCCTCATCATCCTCACCTGTGTCTCTTTTCCCCCTCCCTCATCATCTTCCCCTGTGTCTCTTCCCCCCCTCCCTCATCATCCTCCCCTGTGTCTCTTTCCCCCCTTCCTCATCACCCTCCCCTGTATCTCTTTACCCCCTCCCTCGTCATCCTCCCATGTGTCTCTTTCCCCCTTCCTCATCACCCTCAAGCTGTATCTCTTTACCCCCTCCCTCATCATCCTCCCCTGTGTCTCTTTCCCCCCTTCCTTATCACCCTCCCATGTGTCTCATCCCCCCTCCCTGATCATCCTCCCACCTCCCTCATCATCCCCCCTGTATCTCTTTACCCCCTCCCTCATCATCTTTCCCTGTGTCTCTTCCCCCCTCCATAATCATCCTCCCCTGTGTCTCTTTTCCCCCTCCCTCATCATCTTCCCCTGTGTCTCTTTACCCCTCCCTCATCATCCTCCCCTGTGTCTCTTTCCCCCTTCCTCATCACCCTCCCCTGTATCTCTTTGCCCCCTCCCTCATCATCCTCCCCTGTGTCTCTTTCCCCCCTTCCTCATCACCCTCCCCTGTGTCTCATCCCCCTCCCTCATCATCCTCCCACCTCCCTCATCATCCTCCCCTGTATCTCTTTAACCCCTCCCTCATCATCCTCCCCTGTGTCTCTTCCCCCCTCCATCATCATCCTCCCCTGTGTCTCTTTCCCACCTCCCTCATCATCCTCCCCCGTGTCTCTTTCCCCCCTTCCTCATCACCCTCCCCTGTATCTCTTTACCCCCTCCCTCATCATCCTCCCCTGTGTCTCTTTGCCCTCTTCCTCATCACCCTCCCCTGTGTCTCATCCCCCCTCCCTCATCATCCTCCCACCTCCCTCATCATCCTCCCCTGTATCTCTTTACCCCCTCCCTCATCATCCTCCCCTGTGTCTGTTTCCCCCCTCCCTCATCATCCTCCCCGGTATCTCTTGCCCCCTCCCTCATCAACCTCTCCCTCCCTTGATGATAAGGGGGGTAATAGACACAGGGATAAGTGTGAGGGGTGTTACGGTAAGGGGTGTTAGGGATAAGGGGGAGGGGGTTAGGTGTTAGGGTGAGGGGTGTTAGGGCTAAGTTTAAGGGGTGTTAGGGTAAGGCATGTTGGGAATAAGTTTGAGGGGTGTTAGGTCTAAGGGATAAGTGTGAGAATGTTAGGGTTAGGTGTTAGGTTGATGGGTGTTATGAATAAGTGTGAGGGGTGTTAGCGTTAGGGTAAGGGGTGTTAGGGATAAGTGTGAGGGGTGTTAGGGTGAGGGGTGTTATAGATAAGTGTGAGGGGTGTTAGGGTTAGGGTGAGGGGTGTTAGGGATAAGTGTGAGGGGTGTTAGGGTTAGGTGTTAGGGTGAGGGGTGTTAGAAATAAGTGTGAGGGGTGTTAGGGTTAGGGTGAGGGGTGTTAGGGATAAGTGTGAGGGGTGTTAGGGTTAGGTGTTAGGGTGAGGGGTGTTAGGGATAAGTGTGAGAATGTTAGGGTTAGGTGTTAGGTTGATTGTTTTTTATGGATAAGTGTGAGGGGTGTTAGGGTTAGGGTAAGGGGTGTTAGGGATAAGTGTGAGGGGTGTTAGGGTTAGGGTGAGGGGTGTTAGGGATAAGTGTGAGGGGTGTTAGGGTTAGGTGTTAGGGTGAGCGGTGTTAGGGATAAGTGTGAGAAGTGTTAGGGTTAGGGTAAGGGGTGTTAGGGATAAGTGTGAAGGGTGTTAGGGTGAGGGGTGTTAGGGATAAGTGTGAGGGGTGTTAGGGTTAGGGTGAGGGGTGTTAGGGTTAGGGTGAGGGGTGTTAGGGATTGGTGTGAGGGGTGTTAGGGTTAGGGTGAGGGGTGTTAGAGTTCGGTGTTAGGGTGAGCGGTGTTATGGATAAGTGTGAGGGGTGTTAGGGTTAGGTGTTATTGTGAGGGGTGTTAAGGATAAGTGTGAGGAGTGTTAGGGTTAGGGTGAGGGGTGTTAGGGATTGGTGTGAGGGGTGTTAGGGTTAGGGTGAGGGGTGTTAGAGTTCGGTGTTAGGGTGAGCGGTGTTAGGGATAAGTGTGAGGGGTGTTAGGGTTAGGGTGAGTGGTGTTAGGGAGAAGTGTGAGGGGTGTTAGGGTTAGGTGTAAGGGTGAGGGGTGTTAGGGATAAGTGTGAGGGGTGTTAAGGTTAGGGTAAGGGGTGTTAGGGATAAGTGTGAGGGGTGTTATGGATAAGTGTGAGGGGTGTTAGGGTTAGGGTGAGTGGTGTTAGGGATAAGTGTGAGGGGTGTTAGGGTTAGGTGTTAGGGTGAGGGGTGTTAGGGATAAGTGTGAGGGGTGTTAGGGTTAGGGTAAGGGGTGTAAGGGATAAGTGTGAGAGGTGTTAGGGTTAGGGTGAGGGGTGTTAGGGATTGGTGTGAGGGGTGTTAGGGATAAGTGTGAGGGGTGTTAGGGTTAAGGTAAGGGGTGTTAGGGATAAGTGTGAGGGGTGTTAGGGTTAGGGTGAGGGGTGTTAGGGATTGGTGTGAGGGGTGTTAGGGTTAGAGTGAGGGGTGTTAGGGTTAGGTGTTAGGGTGAGGGGTGTTAGGGATAAGTGTGAGCGGTGTTAGGGTTAGGGTGAGTGGTGTTAGGGATAAGTGTGAGGGGTGTTAGGGTTAGTTGTTAGGGTGAGGGGTGTAAAGGATAAGTGTAAGTGGTGTTAGGTTCAGGGTGATGGGTGTTAGGGATAAGTGTGAGGGGTGTTAGGGTTAGGGTGAGGGGTGTTAGTGATAAGTGTGAGGGGTGTTAGGGTTAGGTGTTAGGGTGAGGGCTGTTACGAATAAGTGTGAGGGGTGTTAGTGTTAGGAGTGTTAGGGATAAGTGTGAGGGGTGTTAGATCTTAGGGATAAGTGTGAGAATGTTAGGGTTAGGTGTTAGGTTGATGGGTGTTATGGATAAGTGAGAGGGGTGTTAGGGTTAGGGTGAGGGGTTTTAGGGATAAGTGTGAGGGGTGTTAGGGTTAGGTGTTAGGGTGAGGGGTGTTAGGGATAAGTGTGAGGGGTGTTAGGTCTTAGGGATAAGTGTGAGAATGTTAGGGTTAGGTGTTAGGTTGAGGGGTGTTATGGATAAGTGTGAGGGGTGTTAGGGTTAGGGTGAGGGGTGTTAGGGATAAGTGTGAGAATGTTAGGGTTAGGTATTAGGTTGATTGGTTTTTTTGGATAAGTGTGAGGGGTGTTAGGGTTAGGGTAAGGGGTGTTAGGGATAAGTGTGAGGGGTGTTAGGGTTATGGTGAGGGGTGTTAGGGATAAGTGTGAGGGGTGTTAGGGTTAGGTGTTAGGGTGAGGGGTGTTAGGGATTGGTGTTAGGGTTGTTAGGGATAAGTGTGAGGGGTGTTAGGGTTAGGGTAAGGGGTAATAGGGATAAGTGTGAGGGGTGTTAGGTTTAGGGTGAGGGGGGTTAGGGATTGGTGTGAGGGGTGTTAGGGTTAGAGTGAGGGGTGTGAGGGTTAGGTGTTAGGGTGAGGGGTGTTAGGGATAAGTGTGAGGGGTGTTAGGGTTAGAGTGAGGGGTTTTAGGGATTGGTGTGAGGGGTGTTATGGTTAGGGTGAGGAGTGTTAGGGTTAGGTGTTAAGGTGAGGGGTGTTAGGGATAAATGTGAGGGGTGTTAGGGTTAGGGTGATTGGTGTGAGGGGTGTTAGGGTTAGGTGTTAGGGTGAGGGGTGTTAGGGATAAGTGTGAGGGGTGTTAGGGTTAGGGTAAGTGGGTTAGGGATAAGTGTGAGGGGTGTTAGGGTTAGAGTGAGGGGTGTTAGGGATAAGTGTAAGTGGTGTTAGGTTCAGGGTGAGGGGTGTTAGGGTTAGGGTGAGGGGTGTTAGGGATAAGTTTAAGGGGTGTTAGGGTTAGGGTGAGGGGTGTTAGGGATAAGTGTGAGGGGTGTTAGGGTTAGGTGTTAGGGTGAGGGGTGTTAGGGATAAGTGTGAGGGGTGTTAGCGTTAGGAGTGTTAGGGATAAGTGTGAGAATGTTAGGGTTAGGTGTTAGGTTGATGGGTGTTATGGATAAGTGTGAGGGGTGTTAGGGTTAGGGTAAGGGGTGTTAGGGATAAGTGTGAGGGGTGTTAGGGTTAGGGTGAGGGGTGTTAGGGATAACTATGAGGGGTGTTAGGGTTAGGTGTGAGGGGTGTTAGGGATAAGTGTGAGGGGGGTTAGGGATTGGTGTGAGGGGTGTTAGGGTTAGAGTGAGGGGTGTGAGGGTTAGGTGTTAGGGTGAGGGGTGTTAGGGATAAGTGTGAGGGGTGTTAGGGTTAGAGTGAGGGGTTTTAGGGATTGGTGTGAGGGGTGTTATGGTTAGGGTGAGGAGTGTTAGGGTTAGGTGTTAAGGTGAGGGGTGTTAGGGATAAATGTGAGGGGTGTTAGGGTTAGGGTGATTGGTGTGAGGGGTGTTAGGGTTAGGTGTTAGGGTGAGGGGTGTTAGGGATAAGTGTGAGGGGTGTTAGGGTTAGGGTAAGTGGGTTAGGGATAAGTGTGAGGGGTGTTAGGGTTAGAGTGAGGGGTGTTAGGGATAAGTGTAAGGGGTGTTAGGTTCAGGGTGAGGGGTGTTAGGGTTAGGGTGAGGGGTGTTAGGGATAAGTTTAAGGGGTGTTAGGGTTAGGGTGAGGGGTGTTAGGGTTAAGTGTGAGGGGTGTTAGGGTTAGGTGTTAGGGTGAGGGGTGTTAGGGATAAGTGTGAGGGGTGTTAGCGTTAGGAGTGTTAGGGATAAGTGTGAGAATGTTAGGGTAAGGTGTTAGGTTGATGGGTGTTATGGATAAGTGTGAGGGGTGTTAGGGTTAGGGTAAGGGGTGTTAGGGATAAGTGTGAGGGGTGTTAGGGTTAGGGTGAGGGGTGTTAGGGATAACTATGAGGGGTGTTAGGGTTAGGTGTGAGGGGTGTTAGGGATAAGTGTGAGGGGTGTTAGGGTTAGGGTGAGGGGTGTTATGGATAAGTGTGAGGGATGTTATGGTTAGGCTAAGGGGTGTTAGGGATAAGTGTGAGGGGTGTTAGGGTTAGGGTGAGGGGTGTTAAGGATAAGTGTAAGGTGTGTTAGGGTGAGGCATGTTAGGAATAAGTGTGAGGGCTGTTAGGTCTTAGGGATAAGTGTGAGGGTTGTTAGGGTTAGGTGTTAGGTTGATGGGTGTTATGGATAAGTGTGAGGGGTGTTAGGGTTGGGTGCTAAGGTGAGGGGAGGATGATGATAAGGGGAGGAAGATACACAGGGGTGTCCTTGCAGCAGAGATCAAAAGTGTCCTTCAGGACTGTATTGCACACTGTGTACAGTAGCCTAGCTATTGTTTTCCCTATTGATGCAGTATCACCTACACTCAGCCTCCTCTCAGTAAGACTGTAAGTTAGTTATGATTCCAAATTGGCTGCTGTCCATGAGTTAGAAGGGTCTAGAAGGGAGTGTATGCTGCTGATTGGCCGGAATGTGTCTGCTGACTGTGACATGCAGGGTCAAAGTTTGCTCAATGATAAAGTATAGGTAGCGGGTCGAATATCGCATATGTTTGCAGTTCGCCGCGAATGCGAACATGCTATATTCGCCGGGAACAGTCCAGCCGGCGAACTATTTGCAACATCTCTAATGAGGAGCCCAATATGCAGCACATGTGCATGCTAATTAACATTTCAGCCAAACAGCAAGGCTCCATGTCCCTCCCTTCCATGCTGCAACTTGTGGGCAAAACACCCAGCCATAGCCCAACCTGCCTTTCCCTCCCTCCTGTCTCCTGTGCAGAGCTCAGCAGCGTGTGGGCAGAGCACTAACCAAGAATTGCTGCTGAAGGTAAAACCCCTTTGTGTTTTTCATGTTTCATGCTGTACTAATAAAATCATTTTTTTGAATTTTATAAGTCAGTGTGTGCCTCTATGTGAATATTAGTGTGTCTCAATATGTATGTCAGTGTGTGCCTTTGTGTCAGTGTGTGCCTCTGTTTCAGTGTGTGCCTCTGTGTCTATCTGGGGCTAGGGGAATTCTCTGGGTCTGGGGGGAAATTTACTGGGCCTGGGGAGGTTATAAGGGAAATTCTCTGGGGCTGAGGGACAATTCCCTGGGTTTGCGGGAGGTCACAGAGCAATTCTCTGGGGCTGGTGGCTATTTACTGGGACTAGGGGGCAATTCACTGGGGTTGGGGAGGTCATGGGGCAATTCTCTGGGGCTTGGGGGCAATTCTCTGAGGCTGGAGAGCAATTATCTGGGGTTTGGAAAGGTTGGGAAATCGGTAAAATTCTTTGGGGTTTTGGGGCAATTCTCTGGTGGTGGGGGGCATTTCTCTGGCTGGGGGGCAATTCACTGGGGTTGAGGGAGGTCACGGGGCAATTCTCTGGCTGAGGTTGGGGGGCAATTCTCTGGAACTGGGGGGTAATTCACTGTGGTTGGGGGAGGTCACAGGGCAATTCTCTGGGTTGGGGGACATTTCTCTAGGGCTGGGGCAATTCACTATAGTTGGAGGAGATCACGGAAAAATTCTCTGAGGGCTTGGGGGCAATTCACTGGCATTGGGAGAGGTCACATGGCAATTCTCTTGGACTGGGGGGGCAATTCACAGGGTTGGGGGAGGTCACAGAGCAATTATCTAGGGCTAGGGGCAATTCTCTGGGGCTGGAAGCAATTTACTGGGGCTGTGGGAGATCATGGGGCAATTCTTTGGGGCTGGGAGTAATTCACTACAGTTGTGGGAGGTCACGGGGCAATTCTCTGTGGTTGGGGGCAATTCTCTGGGTCTGAAGGGCAATTCACTGGGGTTGGGAGAGGTCACAGTGCAATTCTCTGGGGATGAGGGTAATTCACTGGGGTTGGTGGAGGTCAGGGGTCAATTCTCTATGGGTGGGGGCAGTTCTCTGTGGTTGGGGGCAATTCACTGGGGTTGGAGGAGGTCACGGGGCAATTCTCTGGGATTGGGGGAAGTCACAGGGCAATTCTCTGGGCTGGGGGGCAAATCATTGGGGATGTAGATAAAACAATCAGTGAATGAAGGGACATAAATCTAAAGGAAAGGAAAGTGTCTGAGATCATGTGACTTCCCGCAGTAGGGCAAACTCCAGGTGATAACTGAGCATGTCTGCACAATCCCCAGGCCAAAAAGAAACATTGTAGAAGATATGCTAATTACCCCTGGGAATTTCAGGGGGTGTCAACATTGAGAGAAAACTCTTTGCGAAAGCAAGAAATTCAGCAAACTTCAGGCTAATGGTTTCAGACACTATACATTCTCCTCTATCAGATGCATTAACAACCCAGCTCACTTTAATATACCTTTAAAGAAATGCTTGATGGACTAAAAGTCTATTTTTTCAACCTCAATTACTATGTAACTATGTAACTATATAACATTTTTTAAAAAATAACAAAATAAAGTCCTTTTGCCTGGAAACCCCCACACAAAAACACAGAAATAGGTACAAAAATCAACTTGTCTATAGAAAAATCAAAATACATACAATACTATTTGCAAATATACAAATGTATACAAAATATACAAACGTGTATAATTGGTAGAACAATCATAGTGAAAGAAGAGACTGTGAGGTTTTCTCAGATGTTCTTACTCTTTCTAGGTAGGTCCTAGAACCTCATTAGCAATGTCCCCTCAAGACCTTCCAGGGAAAACAACATAAAACCTAGATGGTGAAATACTTTATATCTTCTCTGCTGCAGTAACCTTTTTGGGGGTAAACACTAACATAGTAGCCATAGTGCTCTTTGGAGCGACATCTCATGGTTAGATTTATTCTTACTGTTCCTGCTACCTACGTTACACTAATACTTCTAAAGGCATCCAGAGGAAGTATTATAATAGATGTTACCTTTAAAATTGTTACAGCCATAACTAGAATAATGCATGGATAACAATTCTCTATAATTGTTGTTCTAGAGCAGCTTTTATGTGTATAGGTATTACAACTATTATAACTATTATAACTTATACTAGCGAATTGCCCGTCAAAAAATGACGGCAATGAAATTGTAAGGTAGCTAATGCTGTTTAGTGTGTAATACTGAAATATATAATACATTAATAAATGAATATACTTTACCTATTTTAAAGCATTGTGTGGAAGAGCTGTGAATGTGTTTTGATGTTGCTGCAGCATTAGGGTTGTGGATCTGCTGTGTAAGCGTGCTGAATGTGTGTAGTGTAACACTGTGCGTGCGCGAGGCCAAACCGTTGTCGTGTACTTCCGCATTGGCGTAAAATGGCAAGTAATGTGTGGTATACGTTTGTATCGGAATATCCGTAGGTGTTTTGTGGTGTTTTGCGAGTTTCTTGTGGTGTTTTGCGAGTTTAGAGTGCTGTAGCCTCGTTTTCGTTTTGTTCGGCGGCCATTTTTTCTCTCGCTTCGATTTTTTTTTAGTCTCTAAACTGTTTTATTTTGAGCTAAATCGAGGTGTAAGTTGTATTTTTGAGGTGCTGGGTGCTCCCTCTTGGTGTAGGTAAGTTTTTTTATGTATGTGGTGTGTGTATGTATTGTGTTTTACATTTTGTAATGTTCGCGAGTTGCGTCCGAGTGTTGCGAGTCCGTAATGTGTGTGAACGTGTGTCGTATGTTGTTTGCGAGTGTCGTAATGTGTGTGTCGTAATGTGTGTGTCGTACTGTTTGGGTTGCGACGTGAAGTTTGCGAGGGTCGCAGTTGCTGGCATGGAGCGCCTTCGACGCTCCATGCCAGCAACTGCGGCCCTCGCTTTGCGAGGTCCTCAGGTGCTGGCATGGAGCGCCTTTGGCGCTCCATGCCAGCAACTGAGACCCTCGGGCAGTGCCCTCGCTTCGCGAGGGCCCCGGCTCGCTGCGTGAGGGCCGCAGCTCGCTACGCGAGTCACGGCCCTCGCTTCGCGAGGGCCGCGGGCTCGCTATGCGAGCCCGCAGCGTTAGCAACAACTCGTACGCTCACAACTATATATGTGATAGCAGTATTTGAATACTTTATCTTAGTTTCTAGCAGTATTTTGAAGTAATTGACTAAAGTGAATGCAGATACTGTCTAGGAACTCAAATCCTTATACTTGGAGCTGCTCAATATTCATCTTATTTATCTTTAAAGTTTTTTAAAAAAAGCACCTCTTTGTATTTAATGGGACATGCTTTGGAGTGTCCATAATTATTGTGAGCTCCCATTCATGTACTTTAAAAAAAATGTTGTTAAATAGGTGACTTTTTAAATTTCCCACAATGTTTTGAGTGCAATAAAGTTTTTCAATTCTTATATGCGTTGTTGCATATAGTTTACCTGACCGAGTCTCTCTCATATCTATTCTCCAGCAACCTGTCCAGACCTGGTCCTCATCCAATATCTCAGATTGAGAGCTTACAACCTTTACCACAACTGGTAAATTTTCCTATGAAAACAAATGCTCAGCTTATAACAAGATTACATAAAAGTTACAAAATACATGTTCTGTGTTACATCTATTAGGCTAATATTTGTCTCTATGATTGTGCATTCAGAATGATATTTCTTATACATCAAATACTGTTCCAGATTATATATATATTTACATATACTAGGAACTTGCTCATCAAAAATGATGGGATTCAAATTGAAAAGGCTGGCAATGCTGTTTGCTACACAATGTGAGGCTTTTGGTCTTCTGAGCACCTTTAGTGCTCATTGCCCCTGTGTACTTCAAGCTTCCTGCTTTGCACTGATCATCTTCGGTGCTCATAGCGAGCCCCACGATGAGCTCCTTCGGCCCTCATCTTATACATCAAATACTGTTTCATATGATATATACTGTTCCATATGATAACTTGCCCTTCAAAAATGACAGCATTAAAATTGTAAGGCAGGCAATGCTGTTTGCCACACAATGTGAGGCTTTTGGTCCTCTGGCGCTCATTGCGAGCCTCTGTACTTCAAGATTCCTGCTTTGCACTGATCACCTTCGGCACTCATTGTGAAGCTCATTTCGCTTCACGCTGCTTCATCTCGCTTCACGAGACTCGCATGTGTGACAGCGCCGCTGGCTGCAATAAGTGTCTACGTTTTGCGTGGCTGCTTTACCTGGCTTTGCGAGGCTTGCATGTGTGACAGCAAAACTTGTGTTTGTGCCCTCGATTTGCGAGGGATGCAACTGCGTGACCAACATCACAACCCTCACCAACATCGCAATATCCACAACTATAAATGTGATATATAAATAACCACATCAATCAGTAGACAGTGAGGTGGGTTCACTCAGGGGTGTATTGATCTGAGAACCTAACATTAAGGGTGATATTATATTCCTAAATTTCAATGCACATTAATATTATGGATGATGCCCGAGCTTAACTATCGAGTTATATTATAGCTATTAAGGTACTGTTTGTGAGTTGAGCTAGGTGTTTTTTACACAGCTGCCAAAGCTAATTCATTTACTGTACACATACAGAGCTACTTTCACTTTGGGTATATTTGTAAGTCGGATCATTTATAATTATTGATGTCTAATGAATCACATGAGATATCTGCATAATTATTTAAGGCAAACCTTTACTGTTACACAGACCTCCCATACAGATTCCTGTGTCCTGTGCAAGCAATGCTGCAATCTGATATCTTTGTCAACACAACAAAGGTAAAGTAGCAGAAGTTACTCTTCAGTATTTCATAAAAAGTGTAAACTTGTTAATATTGTCAATTCTACAATATATGTCAGAACATATGACATATAACGGCTGCAAACAAAATGTTTTTTATCAATTCAACATTATTATAACCACTGCATACTTTTGACTTTTCAGCAGCACATAGCCAATGAAATATGGCACGTGTCATGAGCTGGCTTGGTGGGTACTGTTTATAAGGTGACATATACACATTCCGCAAACATATCAACCATCACTGTCATGGGTAAAAGTGTGATTTATTCTGAAACATTGTGAACGTGTGCTGCTGTGGCTGAAGTGTACCGTGACCGGACAAATGAGACCATTGTGAATAAACAGAGTGGAAACCGCAAAGCCACCACGTGCCATTGATGTCAGAAGTGAATGTCAGCTGCAAAAATGTGTGAGGGCCAACCGACATGTTACACATGAACAACTCATTGTCCAAACTAACCAGGGGGCTACCATCACTAAAATGACAGTACAGAGATCCCTGTTTTGTATGTGGCTCTGAAGCAAATGGCTGGTTACTGTACCCATGCTGGCGAGGGTCCATCTTCAGGAATGGCTTCAATTTGCACAACAGTTTTGAAATGGAACCTCTTCTGATTGTCAAAGGGTTGCCTTCTCACTTTTTATGCTCCTTCGACTGGATGGGCGTTGGTACCTCAGGCGTGAACCCTATGAGAACAAACAATGCAACCAAGCCGGTGGTGGCAGCATTATGGTCTGGGGAATGTTTTCTTGGCATTGTCTGGGTCAATTCATACCTCTGGAAGGCACTCTCAACCAAATGGCTTATTTATCCATCCTTGCTGATCAAGTACACCCATCTTCCCTGGAGTGGGTGGAATCTTCCAGCAAAACAATGCAGCATGTCATATGGCCAGAATTGTCTGGGAGTGATTGGAGGATCATGACAAATACTTCCAAGAACTTCATGGCCTTAAAATTTCCCAGACTTGAACCCCATCGAGCACCTGTAGGACGACCTTGATAACCATGTTCACAGTGTGGATCCTCCACAATGCACCATGCAGCTGTCAGATGCACAGCAGTCTACACGGCTATGAATACCCTTGCCAACCTTTCAGCATCTTATTGACTTACTACCACACTGTCTAGCTGCTGTTCGTGCTGCACACAATGGTTATTCGGGATATTAGCTGTGGGTCACAATAGTGTGACTTGACAGTGTATATGTTCGATACATTTGCAGATATTAACTTTGAGATATTGAGTTGTTTAAACTTGTTCAAATGTGTGAATTTGATTATTGAATATGTTGTCCCTGAAGATTATCTACAAACTAATCTAGTGTTGTAAGACTGCATCCTAAATTTAATTTCTTTTCACAATCTTGATTTATATATCCACTCATTTGTCAATACGTGCATCAGGAGAATTTCTTCTAAACTTGTCTATCACTTTGTAAGCAACTGATATGCTTACACTCTTCTTTGCATACTCTCTGCACATGAAGTATAGTAAATATAGGCTTCCTGTGTACCCTCTACAATCTCTGTAAAAACACAATGATGTATCCATTAAAGTAAAATATGTTATGAAAATTTTTTATTATATCAATATAGCACAGTCGTGAACTTCTTTTGTAAATATTTTTTTATTTTAACAAATGAGAAATACAACTAATTAGCGTTAGTCTTGTACATGTACTTTGATTTGAAAAGAAAAATCAAGCACATAATAACAACCTTGTAATATAACACAGCACTTTTGTATTCATATATATTTTTTTCTTATATCTTTGTTTCCTCCTCGTTGTTATACAAGAACCTACTAGAAATGAGGCTATCTTAGATTTAGTCATCACAAGAAATAGTAATATAATATCAAATGTTAAAATAGGGGGACCCATGGGGAATAGTGATCACAACACAGTTTCATTTGAGATTAAATACAAAAAACAAAATTGTAAGGGACCAACAAAGGGCTTCATTATATTAGAATCCACTGTTCCCTTGGTCCTCGCAAACAGCTTGCATGGACTAATTCCTCAATAAGTTCCTCGCAGCCGCCATTCGCCAAAACGAACGACAATAGGCTCAGAGAGAGCTAGGTAGTAACACGCATCCTGAAATCTATGGGGAGAAGCTCGTCCCTCAGAAGAATCCCTACAGGCACAAAAAAAGTGCCCACAATGGCTTCTAAAGCCCAAACATGCTGCCTTGGAGCAGCCCGACTCCGGGAACAAATGCTTCTCCCTGCTCTCTAAACACATCCCCATGCTGCAGGGGTCCCTATCGGGGACCCCATAGCCTCCCCATATTAACCCTTGCAGCAGGATCCCGATCAGGACCCCCCACTGCATTTAAACTTTTCAAAATTCCCGCCGCAGGTCCATAAATGGCTGCAGCACACCATTAGCCAATCCCGGCCACAGTACTCCCGTGGCACATTACATTTATCCCCCTCTATGCCAATCAGAAGGCGCAGATGCCTTCAGCCATTCAAAATGGGATATACCACATGTGGTGTATCACATTCTGATTGGCTGAAGTCAATAGTGCCTTCTGATTGGTTTAAAAAAAGATTGACAGGTCCATCAGCCAATTAGAATGGGTATAGAGGTGTATCCCATTCTGATTGACTCTTGGCTCCTTCGGATTGGCTGAAATTTGATTAACAGCCATTTGCTCGTGGCCTTTTACTGTGTGTGCATTATAACTACGTATATTTGCTGAACCATTATAACATTTGGTTGGTTATGATTTTCTGGAACATGTCACTATGCTTCAACATAGTAATATCAGTAATAATTAATTGATCATCGTCTCTATCTTTCTCCCATTTGGGGAATCAACAGCAACAATTATAATTCTAAGCCGAAAAGGAAAAGAATAATATGGTCCACTAAACCAAGATATTACTTATTATTTTTACAATGTATCATCCCTTTTCAGCATTTTTTCTGATGCCACTCTGGAGAGGATAAATTTAGAGAATGAGGAACTTCTGCGCTTTGATCAAATTGAATGTGCCAACTCCTTAAAAGATCTTCTCCGTGGCTCACAGTGCCAATTCTATGCCACTGTGTTTCTTTTAGAACTGAAAGTCACCCTTGAGAGATCCATTTATAAATTAGTCCTTCATTCCTTAGAGCTTGAATGATACTCCCAAATTCTTTCAGTCTAGATAATGTGGCTGCTGATAAGTCCATCTACTTTCTTCTTGGGACAGGGTGGGAACAATTGTTGAAAATAACCTGAATAAATATGTTTTTATTTCCTCATTTGAGACAGTCTCTGTTATCCCTTTGATTCTTAAGTTACATCTTCTAGGTTAGACATTTTTTTTGGTTAGGTTGGTGTGTACTGTTATTTTTCCTTCCAATTTTGTTGTATATGACAATAATGTATTGTGATCAGACACCAATTTGTCAAATTTAATTTCTAAATCTATAGTTTTATTATTAACTTTTTTAACTGCTTTTGGGACTTAATATCAGACATAGGCATAGGCATTTTTTATTGCTTTTGAAATATATATCTTCTTCCTGTTGAGGTGACAATTTCCCTTTAAGTGATGCTCAGTGTATGCATTGTATTTGTGTTATTTATATGCAGGTGGCTTACAGAGGATTAACTTTATGATGTAGAAGGGAGAATGTGTGATATATGTGTAGTGATCTTGGGTAATGATGTGCAAATATGATAAGTGGTGCTGCGGTCATCCTGTCCTTCAGTAGCTGCTTCCACTGGTTGAAAATCACATGAGTTGTGGGTTCACTACCTCTGGCCCTAGCACTTGTTGTCTCTTCTGCTATCATCATATTGATGCCTGGCCCTCATCATGTTACTGTTATGGACCTCCACAGCTCGGACCCTCTTGTGCAACCTCTTGCCACATCTTATCCCTCTGGCCAGATCTAACCACCCTTCCACCATGGAAGATATGAGACCAATGGTGGATGTCATTCAGGACTGCTATCAACTCCTCATGTGAGTAGATGAAGGCCCTATGTTTGTTTGTCAACCTCCTGGCTAAAGGTATATGGCCCTATCTCAGCTTGCCCTGAAGTTTAATAGAAAAATATAATGATATGTAATCAATACTGTATGCCTTCATTATATGTAAACAAAATAAATATCTGCCCATATATACATAAAATAATGACATGTAGTCCCTTTGAATCCAAGTTATTTAAAAAATATATAAAACAAATACATAACTATAACTCTAGAAAAGTAATATTCAACTTATACACTGAATATATCATGCCTAAGACCCGGCTGAATAGATCAACTTCTCTCCCATCTATTTGCCAAGAACTGAGATGTGAGCTTGGGGATGGTGCGTAAGGACTTTGAAGAGATTAGACATGAACAAGCATCCTTGAGGTAGTATGAAAGAGGTGTAATTGATATGTCCTAGCAGAGGCCGTAGTTCAGTGATAGTGCAGGTAGTGGATCAGCAGAGGGTTTTGAAGGTGTCTTTCAACCTTTAAAATGTATTTGATGGCAGGCTGGATCCAAGGATATTGAGTTGAGTTGAATCGGCAAAAATTATATTCAGTGTTCAGGACCCTATGTCTTTTCCATGGTGAATGAGACTCCCAGATCGGAAAAGAGAGATAGTGCTTATGTACACTGTTATGGTTTATGTGAGGGCTTTCAATAAATAAAAAGTCATACTGAAAAATAAAAGCACAAAAATCCCCCAAACCACTTAGGACAGGTAATATCCAGGAAGGTCCTTTACTGATATTTTACTTTAAATCTGGATACTCACTAGTAATGTGAATTGCACATAATAATAAATAAAAAAAGGTTATACGTATTAATTAGTGATAACCATCCAGAGTGGAATATTCATAATCCATACAAAAACTTCTCCATAATACAACTGTGTATAATAAACCTAGTTATCCATAGGAGAACTTTATCTCCAAACCATCAGGATAAAGTTGTTCCTAATTTTTTTTATTATTTTTTTTTTCTTTTATAGTAACTTACAACCAACATTAAAATGTTTTAATATTTACAAAATAATTGGTTGTAAATGTTGTAAATATTAAACCTTTTTAATGTTGGTTTCAAGTTAATATAAAAGAAAAACATAATAAGAAAATACATACTGTATCAGTTTTAGTGGAAGAAATAGTAAAGTTTTAATCCTGAATTAATATCCAGTGTCTGTGCCTATTTACCATTATAACTGTTTTCCGTTGAATGTTGGGATCAGAAGTGAAACCAAATGGCTATCCTTTTCCTCTATTATGTTCCTCCTGGGATGAGCTGGGATGAAATGCACGGGCATTATCATCAAGAAGGAATTTTCTCACCTTGAGAGGGTGGGCTATGGTCTGAGCCCAAAGCGGGAGCTAGTGGGTTCTCTTAGCAAGTAATTCTGCTTTCCATAGTGTTGTCTGAAGCAGCCATTTCTATTAGGTGTCATTGAATTTGATTATGTTGCTTAGTCGGGGGAGGTTGGGAAGCTCTGCTGTTTAGCAGTATTTGATACAGCTACGCTTTGCAAGCGGATGCAGGAAACAGTATCTCTTTCAGTCAGTTCCTGGATAAGCCTGAGTAAAGTCACTGTCATAGAGATGAGTGGCTGCTGGCTATAGATAGAGGTCCAGCAAGCAATGGGGGTACCTGGTATAAGATGCTCTCAGTGTCCATAGGGTGTTATCGACCATTGCTACTGTCCTAAGAAGAAAAATAAATTAGCAGTGTGGGAGTGAGCAAAGCAATATATTTGCAGGGATTCGTGAGATGGTAGATGGTCAGGATTGGCTTGAGTGATTTGTAATGGATTATGTGAATGAAACAGGTATTATTGGTGAATTGATTGGTGAACATGGTTTTGAGCAGAGTGACTGGATGGGAAGAGAGATGAGATTAGAATATGGGGTGTCGAGGCAAGACTGCTACTACTACTCATGTAGAGTAATTTGGAAATATAAGACCGGGAAGTGATGAATTGATAAGGGAGTGGGATGGACATTGACAGCGTTACTAGCTCTTGAAGTAGTTCTTTATGGTGTGTGTGGCCTTTTAAGCAGGGTAATTGGTGAGGTTGTAGGTCTTGTGGTGGATGGTTAGTATACAACATTTAATCTATGCCATTATTCTGGCTTGAAATTAGTAAAAATACACATTTGCAACTATTGGCAGTGTTGCTGCATATAATAGTGGTGTTAGGTAGAGACAATCTGGAAATTGCAAAATTCCTATGTGATTTGTAGTACCGTTTATTAACCAACATGTTATAAAACTGGATTTGTACAGTGTTATAAGATTTACAGAACACAAACTGTAGGTGCCAGTTAGTGCTACAATGAACCAGTGTTTTTTCTAAGATACTATCGACTTGCCCTTCAAAAATGACGGCAATAAAATTTGAAGCCATGTCAATGCTGTTATCCAAACAATGTAAGGCTTTTGCTCCTCTGTGGACCTTTGGCACTCATTGTGAACCTTGCCCTGAGTGCCGTCGGCACTCATCGCGTGGCCCGCAATGAGCGCCTTCAGCGAACATTGTGAGCCTCTCCCCTCGTGTACTTCAAGTGTCCTGCTTTGCAACGATCACCTTTGGCACTCATTGTGAACACAGATATATAAGTACAGTGTAAAATATTAAAAAATGTGAGCTTCAGTGAATTAATAAATTAATGTGATTTAATAAATTTATATAATTTACCTATTTATATTTAATATGCAGCACTCAATATGCTGAAGTGTGCAGTGTAAATAGGCTGCATGCGCAAGGCCAAACCATTTGTTTAGGAGGGTAAAGCATTGGTGGGTAAAGTCAGTGTTGTAAAATGGCAGCTCTTTTTTACTTGGCTCGAGAGCATTTTCTGTCCGTTGTAATGGTATATTTTGTATCTCCTACAGTCCTGGGAAACTCGTACGTGTCTGGCGGTGATTTTCGCGGCTCTGTGTCCTCTAGCTCATTTTCATTCTTTTCGTCTGCCATTTTTTTGTGTTGCTTAGTCGATTTTCAAGTGCCGAAACTGCTTAAATGTGACTTAAATTAGTGTGCAACCTCACTCCCAGACGTCCTGGCTGTCCCCCCGTGCTGTGTGTGATGTTTGTTTTAAGTTGTATTTTTTTGTTTTTGTATTTTTTGTGTTTTGTGTTGTATTTTCAATGTGCATGGTTCGGCCATTAACTTCGTATTTTTGCGACCTCGTATTATTTTTTTGTTAGTCCCGTGGGTCATAATTGTTTCAAAAAGTCGTACCTCCTTGGCGGTGTTTTGCGCAATTCGGGATCGTCTAGCCTTGTCTTCATTTTTTTCTGGCGCCATTTTTTTTCTTGCTTAGGCGATTTTCAATTCTTCTTAAATTCGGCTTTAATTTGCATGTAACCTCACTCCCAGACATCCTGGCTGCCCCCCCGTGCTGTGTGTGATGTTTTTTTTTTATGTTTTGTTTTTATTTTTTAGTGTTTCTGTTGTTTTTGTACGCGTTTCGGCGTTAACTTGGTATCTTTGTGATCTCATCATTATTTTTTCTTCTAAAGTGCCGCGTTGTTTTGTTTTTTCTAAGCCCCGCGGGTTAATATTTATTTCTTTTGAGAGTCCCGCACAGAACTGGACAAAAAAATATAATCTAGGGATAAAGAGCCATGTGATAAAGGACATTGCAAAGACATGTAATGCAATTAAATTCACTCCTCCCACACTATAGAGAATATTGTATAGGCACATGCCAAAAAGCTGAGGCAGCGAGTGGATGTGATGGACCCTGCATACAAGTCAGAGCAATAGTTGCAGGGCAGGCATTTAACCCTTTTCCTACTTAATATAAGAAAATTTGTTTAAAACGTTAGTGGTGTCTCAAATAAATGCCAATAGTTTTTTTGACTTATATCTGCAGAAAAGAACAGTCTATATACAGTGCCTTGCAAAAGTATTCACCCCCTTAACTTTATACCTATTTTGTTATATTACATTAAGTTCAATGTTTTGTTAATCTGAATCATATGTGATGGATCAGAACACAATAGTCTAAGTTGGTTAAGTGAAATGAGAAAAATATATGCATAAAAGTATTTTTTAAGAAATAGAAAACAGAAAATTGGCATGTGCGTATGTATTCACCACCTTTGTTATGAAGCCCATAGAAAGCTCTGATGCAAACAATTACCTTCAGAAGTAACATATAGAAATTGATGTATACATTTTCAGTAGCCTGTCTTATAATGTCCATGACTATGATTCTTCCCCCCTCCAATCACTGAAATTACATTACAAATGCATTTTAAGATAACAAAGCAACAAAATTATGTTTAATACATATGCATCTTAAATCTACATCAGTATACAAATGTATAGGAAAAAAATCTATTTCATCATTTTCATTAAATATCTGTATATTTTATATATATTTTTAGATATTTTATTGAAACTAGACCTTTATGAAGTGTATTCTAACAATTATCTTTAGAAAAAAAAAATAGAGAAGCAAAACAAGCATATTAGTTAAAATAACACTCCTCTCTACTGTGTTTTAGTCAATACCATATATTTTAATTACAATGTGAGGTGTAATTAACGTTTAAACAGATAGTGCTTGAGAATAACACTGTAATTTGACCTTAACAATGTATTGTCAAGATACATATTTACACCTGACAAAATTCTACAAAAGGCTGAGCGTACATAATAGGCACAAAAGGGAAATTTAATATAGGAACTTAATTAGCCTCTAAATGGAACTAACATGCACTTCAAAAATGTACAATTATATGCTTAATTATATTCTCTATAAATATCATGTGTCAACATTTTAGCAGCATGTCATCCTAATATTTACAACTGGGCAATAAGTTGTTTTACAGGTTGCAAATATTTTCAAGGACAAACACAATTGCTTAGAAGAAAAAAAAACAGTCAGCAGAATTCACAATAACTGCTTTAAGTATTTTTAATAGGTTGAATTGCTCAACAGGGAAAGACAGGAAAAAAAGTGACCCATCTAACATACTGCATACAATGGGTAGGTTTATGCATTATATCACACTTATTATATATATCTTCGTTGTGATATTGTATATAAGACCAGCCTAACAAAAGCTCTTAAAATGTGTTCTGTCACAACCGGCCAATTTGGGGGACCACGCTCACCCCAAATCTCTCTCTCTCCAATGTCGCAACTTTTTGTTCAGATCTCAACACCAGCAGACACTTCAGATGACAGCATCATTACTGCAGAGACATGCACCTCAGACCCCTATTCTTAGGATCTAAGAATCACACCCATGTACCTTGGATTAGTACAAGCAGACTCTGACACCACCTGTGTTTAGTGTGTCCAAAGTCAGACTGGCCACTTCTTTATTGTTACAAAGATATATATAATAAAACAGAAAGATGACACAAAACACCAAAGACTGCCCCCAGTTCTAGCCCATCCTCCTAGGCAAATAGCTTGCTATTCCCCCTCACCCACATGATTTCCTGATGTAGAGAGGCATCTGACTTTCTTCTAATTACACCTTTTGTTTCTCCTCCTACAGAGCCATAAAACTAGTTACCCCTTTCATGAATAAAGCCAGAGCCTTCACACGTGGCCGGTCGCAGGGCCATATAAATTCCACTATCCTATTTCTAACACAGATACAGTTTTGCAATGTTAGTCAATTACAGCACCACATGCACTTATTACATCCATGACATAAATGTTAAGCAAATTGTTAGTACCTTCTAACCACACATATAATAAATGATGAACCCCAAACAGTCAAGTGGGCCCTTCTGTTCATAACAGCTAGTTTCCCCCATCCTAGTGTGGCCTAGGAATTCGTCCTGACGGACAAATTTCTAGCCACACTGATCTCACTTGTGCAAGTGATGGTGATTGTAATTGCCTCACAGTCCACATTTCTTCCAATTCCAATGGGCACACAATTTTGGGCATAGCCTCCATGGCTCAATTGCCAACCGCCTTCCTTGGGCCATGGCACATGCCCCCTTACTCCCCATCCATTGGGGAAAACAATTTAATTGGGCAGCTGCATCTAAAACAGTCCTTGTGCCTATTAGTTCACCCAGTCCAAAGGGTCCCAGGGTGGTACAAAGTCCAGGTGACAGTTCCCAAGGTGACATGGCTCACCCACCTCCCAAAAACCAGGGCCAGTGCCCTCCTCTTCCCAATGTCTGAGGGGAAACATTTTCCTTGGGAGTCCCATAAACTAACACCTCCAGGGAGGAACATACCAGTCTGATACTGAACCCAGCATCCATGATGGTGGTCTGGAATGGAGGCTCCACTTTCACCTGCACCACAGTCTGGGCACAGTAACCCCTCTCACCTGCAGCAATGGTCTGGGCATGGGACTCCATTTCTCCATCTCCTTGGACCACAGTTGGTGCTCTGTATTCCATCTCGCCTGGATTGGGCACACAATAAGGAATGTGGTCCCTCTTTAAATGATTTGCAGTGTCTCTGTTTGGCAGGATCTCAGGGATCATAACCTCCCCTGCCCCCTTGTCTGTGGCTAGCTCTCTGACATTTTTTATCAGCGGGAGCTCCATGCTAGGCCCAAAGTCCATTCCCAGGGCACAGTGAACATAGCTGCTCCTATCCAGACTGTTTGCTTGGCCTGGGTTCTGCCAACAGACCTCTGTGCCAGGGTAATCAATGCAGTTCATGGGTGCCAGCCCACCCCCCAACAACCAGGGCCCATACACTCTTCTGCCCCACTGCATGGGTAAAACACTCCCCTGGGGTGCCCAGAAAAATAGTAATTCCAGGGGGTCATTTACTGGATGGATCTGGAAGCCGGCACCCAATGTTGTGGTCTGGTCTAAAGACTCCAAATATCTATGTGGTATCTGGATCAGCACATCACCTTCCCCTCTCTCTGGAACCATTGCCTGGTCACAGCACTCACCTCCCTTGGGATCTTTGGTCACTGTGTTCCCTGGCAGGACCTCACAGCTCTCATCCAGACATCCCCTTGGGCCATCAGTTTTACAGACATTCTCTGTCTTCTCAATTGCCTTGTTATTAGCAATTGTGCACCAGCCATTTGGGTCTGGCTGGCCCCCTTGGTCTGACACAGTCCCAAGGTTGTTCTCGGTGTTCGCCCCTGTACCCATGGCTGGTTCCTGGACTGTAGTTATCCACGGGAACCCCATGATAGGTTCACAATCCATCTCTGGTTCTTTCCAGAACTCTCCCAGGCCCTCCCTATGGCCTGCTATTCCTGTCTGAGACTCAGACTCCACCGGTTTTGAGATGTACCCATAATGTATGGTACCCTCCTCATCTGTCCCAGTTGTAGCAAAAATTAACTGGGCCTTGTCCATTTGTATCTCCACATTGGTATTGTCCTGGTCAGAGTCCACAATATCCTCTCCCCAGACCTCTGGTAACCAATCATTTTCCTCCCTGTCCGCCTGACAGGGTTCCTCCCAACTGGATGGCCAAAACCCCTCCATTGATGCCTCAACCAGCAATTCAACATACTCCGCCTCCAGCTGCAGCTCTTGCTGAATCAGGGGTTCCAGCAAATTAGCCTCCGGGGACCATGGATCTAATCCCAGACCATGACAGCGTTTAAGAAATAAGTTATTTTTCCTCCTTACAGTCCCCATGCCACATTCAGGATCACCATAGACGATCTCCCAGAGCCCATCTATTAGCTCCAATTGAACATAGAGATCCTCTTCAAGGGCACCAACAGGCCCTATCCTGGCATGATACTGTTTCTCTAAGGCAATCTCTTTCCATACCAGTTTCTTCAGCCAGCATGACAGCTCATGGTCCTGCCACAATCCCAGGAACGCCATCCATTGCTTTAGAAGGACCGTTCCTCTGCAGTCCTTTGCCTCTGTCACCTGGCTCTCTTTCTCTCTGCCTTTGTAAGTAGCCATCCTTGCTGCTGGTAAAAATGCTTGAGATCTCTCACCGATGCCACCAGCTGTCACAACCGGCCAATTTGGGGGACCACGCTCACCCCAAATCTCTCTCTCTCCAATGTCGCAACTTTTTGTTCAGATCTCAACACCAGCAGACACTTCAGATGACAGCATCATTACTGCAGAGACATGCACCTCAGACCCCTATTCTTAGGATCTAAGAATCACACCCATGTACCTTGGATTAGTACAAGCAGACTCTGACACCACCTGTGTTTAGTGTGTCCAAAGTCAGACTGGCCACTTCTTTATTGTTACAAAGATATATATAATAAAACAGAAAGATGACACAAAACACCAAAGACTGCCCCCAGTTCTAGCCCATCCTCCTAGGCAAATAGCTTTCTATTCCCCCTCACCCACATGATTTCCTGATGTAGAGAGGCATCTGACTTTCTTCTAATTACACCTTTTGTTTCTCCTCCTACAGAGCCATAAAACTAGTTACCCCTTTCATGAATAAAGCCAGAGCCTTCACACGTGGCCGATCGCAGGGCCATATAAATTCCACTATCCTATTTCTAACACAGATACAGTTTTGCAATGTTAGTCAATTACAGCACCACATGCACTTATTACATCCATGACATAAATGTTAAGCAAATTGTTAGTACCTTCTAACCACACATATAATAACTGATGAACCCCAAACAGTCCAGTGGGCCCTTCTGTTCATAACATGTTCCATCTTCTATCTTCTAATAATCATGATTTTATCAGTATTTATGAAAAGTGTGTGAAATTACCATATTTGTATAGAATAAATTTAGAGGAGCTCACTTTGAATTTAACTCTGCTTTTACTCAGAAAGACAAGACAACAAAGAGACCAAAAGAGGTAATATTGGTCTGTAATACATAGAAAAAAACATATTCTTCATACATTTTTTATGAAACAATCGGTATCTGTAAAGGAGGTGGGTTACGTCTAATTATGGAAGCAGAATCACCTATTTGGTATAATAAAGTCCATAAAAATATCTTCAAAATTAACAGTCCTTAAAGGGACACTGCAGTCAACATATGTGCTCTGTACTTTTTCACCATTCGAGTGGGGATATAATACAATGTGGAAAGATTGTTTACATTTTTAAATTGATCCAGTTTTAAATTTTAAAATGTAAGCTTTTATTTTTCCTTCTATAGCCCCTGAAGCCCTCCTCTGGCTTTTACTGTCACACTAATTATATTTTAGCATTATTGATTTATATACTCATTGCTTATTATACAAAGATGTTATACAGTTAGTAAAAGTATTTGTTTTTGATTGGTAGGTTATGATTTTGAACCCTTATTATTACTTTTTTTTTGGTTAAAAAAGTTTTTTAAGAGCACACCGCTGTAATGTACTACTGAAAACATGTTGAAATACATTTTTAAGTTTTGAAATAGGTGCCTTTCTCACAGAAACAAAATCAAAAATGAAGTTCTGTTTACATGAGAATGTGGCAAGTCCCCCAGGCTTGTGAGACTAATATTATAGATATTCTGGACAAAATAGCCAGAAAACTGAAGCTTTCTATTCTATGTATGTAGTAATTGTTACCATATTTATTTTATATGATCATAAAATTAACATGAAATTCATAGTGGGACTTTTGGAAAAAGGAAGCAAATTAATTGAAAATGCAATGTTTGAATTTGATGAGAGGAGGCTGGGGACATGGTCCTTGTTGATGAACAAATATGGCTATTAAAATAGTTTCTTTAAATATGAGAGACCTTAAGTCTCCATATACATACAGCAATAGACCACTTTCATAAAGAAAATGCAGACATTGGGCCTCATTCAATTCGGGGCATTTGCGTGCAAGTAAATTCCTGATTTGCATCAATCGGCCTCTAGTAGCTCTACGTCTACTCTCCTATTCAATTATCCATGGTCTCAAGTGAGTCCCCTTTCCCGTGAATCACAAACCCTGCCGTCGGAAGTAGCATCAACTGGCTTGAACATGAAGCCCGTAACTCCTGCTATCGACAGCCAATGTAATCAGTGATGTCATGATGACTATCTCTTTTTCTATTGGCTGTCGATAGTGGGAGTTACAGGCTTCATGCTTTGAAGCCTGTATGACTTGCTGCAGTGTCCCCACGTATTACCCCCATGATGCAGGGTCCCGATCAGGACCCCTGCAGGGTCCCCACATTACCCCCATGATGTGGGAGTTTTCATCGGGAATCCAGCAGGGTCCGCACATTAACCCCTATCTGCAGGGGTCCCAATCAGGACCCCTGCAACATTTAAATTCTTAAATTCCCCGCCGCGGGTCCTTAGAGGGCCAGTGGCACACTAATAGTTACCCCCCTTCTGAGGGGGTACAGTAAGTACCCCACGGCAGCTAACATTAATCCCCCCTTCGGTATACACAAGAGAGGTACCAGTGGTTGAGATACTGCAACATAATGGGGCTACACTACCTTTGCTGAATAATTGGAAGTAATCCAAAAGAGGTTGGAAAAAATAAATGTTAATAAAGCCCCAGGTCCTGATGGAATACATCCAAGGGTACTGAGGGAACTGGGTTCTGTAATAGCCAAACCATTATATTTAATTTTTCAAGATTCACTCAACACAGTGTCTCTACCAGATGACTGGAGCAAAGCAGATGTGATACCTATATTTAAAAATGGAGCAAGAGAAAATCAAATAAATTATAGACCAGTGAGCCCCACTTCTGTAGTGCAAAGCTTTAAGAAGGGCTAATAAGGGATAATATACAAGAATATATCTATTTAAAAAGGATTAAAAGTTGGAGTCAACATGGATTTATGAGGGATAGGTCATGTCAAACAAATTTGTTTCTATGAGGAGGTTAGTAGGAACCTAGATCAAGGCAACTCAGTGGATGTAGTCATTTTGGATTTTGCAAAGCCTTTTGATACAGTGCCACATGGGAGACTATTGTGTAAACTAAGGGATACAGGAATTGCAGTAAATATCTGCTCGTGTATTGAGAGCTAGCTAACAGACAGAAAGCAAAGGGGTTTCTCAGGGTTCAGCATTATGTCCTCTCCTTTTTAACATATTTATTAATGACTTAGAGGTGGGACTGGAAAATAGTGTCTCCATTATTGCTGATGACACAAAGTTGCGCAAGGTAATTAAATGAGATAATGATGTAATTTCCCTCCAAAAGGATCTAAATGGCAGATGAGATTTAATATGAATAAATGTAAAGTTATGCATCTGGGAAGGAAAAATAGCCATGCGATTTATAATCTTAATGGAGCAAATATAGGGGTATCAGATATTGAAAGAGATTTGGGAGTGTGGACATCCACCTATGTAACAGTGCTCAATGCCAAGCAGCAGCTGCAAAGGCAATTAAAATATTAGAATGTATTAAGAAGGGTATAGAAGCAGGGGAAGTAAATATAATTCTCCCACTATACAAATCTCTAGAACACCCTCATTTTCAATATGGAGTACAATTTTGGGCATCACTTCATAAAAAGGACATTTTAGAGCTGGAAAAGATACAGAGAAGGGCAACAAAACTAATAAGGGGCTAAGTTATGAGGAAAGACTAACCAAATTAAACTTATTTTCTCTAGAAAAAAGGCGTCTAAGAGGAGATATGATTACCTGATATAAATACATCCAGGGTCAGTATAAAGATTTGTCAAGGGAGCTTTTTGTGTCAAGAGGTTTTCAACTGACAAGAGGACATCCCTTGAGGTTAAAAGTAAAAAGATTCCACCTTAAAGAAAGAAAAGGGTTCTTCACAATAAGGGTGGTTAATCTGTGGAATTCACTACCAGAGGAGGTGGTGACAGTGGATTCGATAGATAACTTTAAAAGGGGACTGGATTTATTTCTAATTAAAATGGGAATTCAGGGTTATCCTGGATAACTAGAGAGAGAGTATTGATCCAGGGAGTAATCCAATAATCAGTATCTGGGGTCAGGATTGAATTAATTTGTTTCCCCTTTGAGACGATTGACTAAGTTTCACTTGCTTTTTTTTGTTTGCCTTCCTCTGGATTAATTAATAAAAAATAAAAAAATAGTTGATTAATAATTAATTAATAATTAATTAGCAATTAATTCATTAATAACTAATCAGCATCTTGCAGATCAGAGGAGATCTTAAAAAGGTTAAACTGTACACAGATCCCCATGAGCCCCTAAATAACCATCTCTTATGGGGTTCTGTAAAGACCCCCATAAGCCTCCATATAACCCCATCTCTCGCAAGGGTCTATACAGACTCCCATTACCCCCCCTTAAATAACCCCATCTCTTATGGGGGTCTATACAGACCATCATAAGCCTATATTTAACCCCATCAGTCCCATAAGGGTCTATCAAGACCCTTATGGGACAATAATAACTTTAACATTGACATTAACCCTATAAGTGCCATGAGGATCCTTCAGGACCAATTAACCCTTACTATATCCCATTGATCCAAACTGTACCCAATTAACCCTAACTGTATCCCATTCACCCAATAACCCTGTCTAATCTTATTTAACCCCATCTAGTTCGATTTAAGCACATCAGAACCTATTAACCCAGTCTAGTCATATTTAACCACATCTAGCTCTATTTAACCCCATCAATGCCTATGTAACCTCTATCTAGTCCTATTGAACCCTAACTGAGCCTATTTAGCCCCACATGTACCCAGTAAACCCCTATCCTATAAATCCCCTCCTACCCTACCCTATTAACCCCTACACTACCTAACACCTACCTAAACCCATTAACTCCTACACTACCTACCTAACACCCTATTAAACCCGGAACACCCACAATTACAAAAAAAAAACTAGATTACAGAAACAAAATACATTACAGACCAAATAAAGCACTATTACAGAAAACAAAAAAGCACCATTACAAAAACAAAAAAAAAAGGTACGTTAGTAAAAATAAAAAAATCACCATGTACAGAAAAAAATGACCATTACATAAAATAAAAACACCCCACCACTTACAGAACAATTAAATATAACCACTCATATAAAATAAAACAAATAAACACATTACAACCTAACCTACACCTAGCAATAAAATAAAGCCTAAATTATACCACTAACCTTGCCAAAATGCCCCTCCAGCAATGATGGTTTTCATTGCTTCTAGCCTAGACAAGGGCCCATCAATAGATGTCCACAGGTCCAGCATCCCTACAAAAAAGAAACATTACAATCAATAAAAAAGAAATACAACATAAACACAACATATTCTAAATAGGCCACTTACCTGTCCCATTGATACCCCCATCCTAGAATTCTTCAGCGGCAGGGCCCCTCCCAAAAAAATAGACGGCATAAAAAAAAATATTAAAAATCTAATGGAGCTCATCCCTGGAGGAACTCCCCGGTGCAAATGAAGGTTCTAACGACTGCTCCAGTAAAAATTTTGAAATGGCGCCTTCTGAAAACTGTGCCAATCATATTACAGCCAATCAGAAGGCTCAAATGTGTAAGCCAATCAGAATGGGATACACCCCTATATATAATTCTGATTGGCTGATGGACCTATCAGTCATTTCTAATCTAATCAGAAGGCGCTATTGCCTTCAGCCAATCAGAATGAGATACACCCCTAATATTTTATTTGCCTTTGCAGCTGCTGCTTGGCTTTGAGCACTGTTACCTAGGTGGTTGTCCACAAGCAATCCCAAATCCCTTTCAATATCTGATAACCCTGTATTTGCTCCATTAAGATTATAAATTGCATGGCTATTTTTCCTTCCCAGATGCATAACTTTACATTTATTCATATTAATTCTCATCTGCCATTTAGATGCCCATTGCTCTATGTTATGTAAATCCCTTTGGAGGGGAAGGATCATCATCATCATTATCTCATTTAATTACCTTGCACAACTTTGAGTCATGGAGACACTACTTTTCAGTCCCACCTCTAAGTCATTAATAAATATGTTAAAAAGGAGATGACCTAATACTGAACCCTGAGGAACCCCACTTACCACCATAGTTCAATCTGAGTATGTTCCATTTACAGCAAACCTTTGCTTCCTGTCTTTTAGCCAGTTCTCAATCCATGAGCAGATATTTACTGTAATTCCTGTATCCCTTAGTTTGCATAATAGTCTCCTATGTGGCACTGCATCAAAAGCCTTTGCAAAATCCAATAAAGACTTCATCCACTGGGTTGCCTTGATCCAGGTTCCTACAAACCTCCTCATAGAAACTAATTAGATTTTTTTTTAAATGACCTATTCCTCATAAATCCATGTTGACTCCTACTTATAATCCTGTTCAAACAGACATATTATTGTATATTATACATTATTAACCCTTCTAAAAGCTTCCCCACTATGTTGATTGAAAAATCCATCCTCTTCAGTCTTAATTGAAGTCAATGATCTTCATTTTGGGCCATTTGCAATGGGCCTCAGCCTAAAAAAAACTGCCACTCCTACTAATGGAGCTCCTCCTCTGAGGAGGTCCTGTGCTCACTAAATGATTTTGGCATGATTTCCTGCCTTAAATAGACATTTTAGGGATTCTTATTGGCTGAAAAATGTGTCAATACAGTTTCAGCTAATCAGAATATAGTATTTAATGTCACACTGCTCAATTTCTGAATGGCTCAATATTTAACCAATCAGCATTCACGGGTTAATATTTAAGTGCCAATGAGGTACATTAAGGATATCCGAGGTATAGGCATTAATGTTTAGAATTTATATGTGGAATACCCAGGTTCATAGAGGGTGGTGAATGGGCAAGATTGATCCCAGGAATCCCCAAATAATTAGGTTGTGGGCAGCAGGAATCCTGGGGTTTACTGGGATCAAGGGTGGTAGCACTATTCACCTCTTAATTGTGTAGGATATAAGGAATCAACCTCAAATCTGACACAATTAAGGAGTTAGGTTACTGATATTATCAGCTTTGATGCATGTTGGCTTCTCAGAGGCATTTTTTGTGCCTCTAAGGGTGGGTGAAAGTACACATTGTCTTTTGTAAAAACCTCAGAACTCGGAAGGGTTTACGCGTAACCGTAGGAATGCTGGGATTTAACTACTGAAACAATGTGATGGCCTTTTTGGAAATATCAATTGGGCAGCATTTGTGGGTTATGGTTTTAGGTACATAACAAGCATTCAGAAGCTATCTCTTGCTGTTAAATATCTGAATATTTCACTAATAAAAAGAAAAAATCTAAGTATAAGGTATAGAAACGTTGCCTTTTTGCTGCATTTTAAAATAAAAAGTTAGGGGATACATTCTAGTGAACATAAGGGTCTATAATATACACCATGATGGCCATCAGATATGTTAGAAAACCATACCCATTATACATAAATAAATAGCTACTTAAGTTCAAATAAAAATTATTAAATTAATAAAGATAATTTATGGTCATATTTGTTTGGACAAATATTGTCTGTTTTATTAAAGAATACTTATAAATAAAAACATGGAACACAGGTCTATTAAAGATCAATTTCTAATGTATAACATCAGCAGTTTTATGAAAACATTTTTTTCCAGTTGAAAATGTCAAAAAGCAGTATTGCATAATACTTTAATCACACGTTCAAATATCTAATTACATACAGAAAAGTTTGTAAAAAAACACAATTCAAAACAATAATATGCATTTTTTGCAAAACACACAATCCAAAACAATAATATGCCTCTTTTTATGTTAAATTAGATTTTACTTGATTTTTGTGATTATGCAAAACAAGGTTCAAGGATGGCCTCCTAGGACATTTCAATGGAGATGTCCAGAAAATAAAAGACATGAACACAAATATGCATCCTGTTGTTCCAATGAACATGTGACTCTCCACCATCACAGAAAAAAAAAAGTGATACCATGTATGCACCATGTATAAATTACAGTGAAAAGGGGAGTGGTGAGTTGTGTAAATTATTAGACAAATGTATAAAATTGTATGCTTTGCTTTTTAGTGGGAGGGCCGCTCTGGATCTATGCAATTGTGCCTAAGGTGGACAGGACGTGATAGGTATGGATTCCCTATTTCTATATCTAACCATCCTAACATATATAGATTTTCCAGTTGAAAATTACGATTATGCTCAAATTATAATATTTTATACATGTCTTCATGAAATAATAAGCTTGTATTTTGATTTGTTGAAATATGAAAATAAACCTCAATGGCATAACATTCACATGGTTCACCTTGTATTCACAATTTCTAGTCATTTCCACCTGAAACAGTTATTGACACATAAACATAAACATAAAATCATATGCAAAAGCTGACATTAAACATTTGAGAAATGTATTTTGAATATTAATGAAATTGTAATTAAATTACATATGGACTTGCAAATATGAAAAAAAAAAACTTTCTGAGGACAAACACTAAACATACTGAACACTACAATTTGCTATAAAATAGAGAGATAGCTGAAGGCCATATATATGCATTTCATTAAAAATGTGTATTTAATGGCATATAAGGTAAATTTGCATTAACATATAGGCCCTCATTCAATTGCGATTTGGCCAATTGAATAGGGGTCTAAATAAGCACATAACATATTTTTTTTAACAAAGTTTTTAGTTAGTAAGCATCTCTCCAAAAGCAAGGTTTTCACTAACTAAAAACTTATTTTAAAAAAATATGCTATGTGCTTATTTAGACCCCTATTCAATTGGCCAAATCACAATTGAATGAGGGCCATAGTATGTAAATATGCAACGTAAAACAATTACTAAGCTTAGTATACTTCAATCTTAAACTAAATAAAACCCACAGAAGCTAAAAAGCTGTTTGATAAGCCATTCCATGTTAGTACTATAAAAACAAGTAAAACACAGAACACATGAATTCAAGCATATATGTTTAATACATGGATTATATTAAAAATTGTGCTGTTTCTATTTGAATTATAAACAAAAGTGGGGATTTTGCAAATGAGTTCAGTGTTTCTGTAAATGTTTTGTAATCATGTACAGATCACAGCACTTAGACTTCAAGACTAAATTGAACATGGATTTTATTGTGCACACATTGGAAAGACTGGCAACATTTTGGGCACCAAGCCATTTCTCAAATCAGACAATTTAAGAAATTACTTTTGAATTCATTTTTTTCCTTTACTAATGACTTGGAAAATCCAATAGAAATCATTTTCTACAACTACCTGAAATAACTTTCTACATATAGTCTTTCACTTCTAGAATTTAAGGAGCTGTCCAGACAGTGATATGTTATTTACCCTTGTTTGACATGGTAACATGATAAATCGTATCAAGTGCAGGGAATTATATAAATTGAGTGATATCAATAAATAACAATTATAGACACAATAATATACAATAGATCATGTACAAATGATCATTGTGAAACATGTGTAAATTTAAGCTACCTTTAGATAAACAGTTCTTACTAAGAAAATACAGAATCACCATTTAGTAGCACTGAACTGAAAAAAAAAGTTATTTAAAAGGACAAGATAGAGGAGCATTTATGAGGAGCATGTTTCTGTAAATCAATCATGAAACCATATTTGTAAAAAGTTAATTTAACATTATTTTTCTTATAAATGATTTGTGATTTTAAGCTCAAAAACAAGAGCTCCATTCTTTATAATGTGTTAATTGTTGTCTTGCCTTGTGCTTAACCCCTGTATAGCACTATGGAATATGTTGACACATTGACACGTTACTTAATTAAAAGATAATAATAATAATAATTGGGTAATCATTTCCTAAATACATTGCATTGTCTGTCCTATATATCCAAGGCCAAATAGACATTTGTTTAAATACACTATATTATTTCATTTACATGCAGGGAGTGGGGACTGAGGGGGGGGGGTAAGTGGGACCCCCCCCCCCCCCAGATTAAATGAATAGGGGACACACAAAAAAAACAGGAAAATTAAGCTTAACTATGCATTACCTGAATTAGCCACTAGAGGGCTATGGATCAGTATGATTTTTCCCTGAAAGCTTTGACCCATAATGTATTATATAAATGTAATGTACTATTACTTTTCTGTATATATATGTATGAGCTGTTGGGGTTTAGGGGAAAGGTTTATGGGTCATTGGGTTAAGGGGCCATTTAGCTCACGGTAAGTGCCCTTCATGTTGCGAAAGAACACACAATTGTATATTAAAATTATATATATTTTTTAATTACACTAATAACAACTAAAAAAGTCTGTTTAAATAATGACGTGTATCCTACCTGCTGGTTGTTGCATGAGTGATGAACAGATGGCTGAGCTGAGTGGTGATTGATAGCAGTTTTTCCCTGCACTCAGGTTAATCAATAACTGATCTGTTTTGGTGATTCAAACATTCCAAGCTGTGCATAGATTTTTCAATAGTTAACTTTTTTTTTTTTTTTTTGCTTATTACATGGAGCTGTAGCTGTGGGTCTGTCATATGGGCAGTCTGTTATACATGTGAACACAGTTTTGATTTTATCTGATCTCTCAGTGAAAAATTTCAAAAATTCATAAAAGTATTTTTATGTATTTTTAGGAGATGTTTACTATGATGTGATCCAATTTGTGCTGAATTTAGTGGCCCTTCAATTACTATTGGAAGTGAAAAAGAGATTCATAGTGAAATAATTAGGTATATCTGATTATTATATTCACAGTTATTCTGTGTGTTAAATCACACTATTATTATCCATAAAAATATTAGTAATGATTATGATAATAATTACTCATATCTCAGACTCTGAGATATTGTTTCCCATGGATACAATAAATATATTCAAGAGGCTCTATAGATTAATGGTTACAATGTTTATTAAAAATACAATTATTACATTACATTAACAATGCATGACCTATGATAATACTATGAACAACACATCTCTTAATATCTTAGCAGAAAGTCGTTTTACCATTATAATGTACTGGCTATGGTGTAGTGTATTATGTCCATGTGTGTATACATTACCAGCACCCAGAGAGTCAAAGGAAGATAGAGGCCGACCCCTTCTTGTTCTGCTCCTTATATTTAGTATTAGAAGGCCACACCCATACTCATGTTCTTTGGCTCTTACTGGTCAGTTTAGGTTTACATGTCTACACAAAGCCACCTGACTGGTCAGCTGCACACACAAAGAGTTCTTCCAGCCACATGGTAATACTGGATGTATCCGGTCAAAGTTACACACCCACCCATGCGTTCTCAAGAATACCATATAAGGTCTTCTGCTAATTCTCTGAATAAAGCTGGGCTTAGTGAAGACCAGCGCCATCATGTGTTCATTCTGCAAATCCATCCACTATTCAGAGTGTACATCCAAGTAGTGGAGAAAAGAAGAATATTGATAGCCTTTCATCCTTATTTTAAAGCCGGTAATTATTTCCCTATTTCTGAGCAAGGCGTGTTGCAACACATAGTTAGCACTAGTTAAGCTACTGTAGATGCTTTTTAAATGGGGTCATTGACTTCATGGGCAGCCTCTGCTCTATGGTCTTCTTTATTTAATTAAAGGTTTCTGTTGTTACTATTTGTTTCATTAGAAATTGAATACATTTAATTTTAACAACTTTACCATTTTGTCTTTGCTTCTACAGGCGATCGTCAGGTTAAGGTTTCCTGAGAATGCCTTTAGATTGGATTTGTATGTAACTCAGATCCCTGAATTGTAATAATAACAAAAACAAAACTATAATGGCTCATATGTGATAACAATAATAATACAGTGTAATACTGTAATAATAATAACAATAATACCCCTGTTCTGTAATAATATGTTACATAATCTATTGTTCTCTTTCTTTCTATTCAAACAGAATATAAAAACAAACTCATACAAAAAGCCTTGGGAGCTCGTTCTTAAATATGCGTCACCTTCAAGTCGGGTCATCTGTAACCTGGGGACCTCTTGTATTAGGTTCTCATGAGTTTTCTATAAATAATAAAAGTCCAATAGCATTCTTGACATTGTGTTTAATCATTATTGTATTTTAATGAAGCATTTTTATTACTTTCTTAAACATACTTGATAAAAAATTTACTGAAAAATATTGAAATCCTATAGTCAACCGTGAAAATATATTTATGTATGTGCTCATAATTTAACCTAATGAATACATTACCATTTTTGTTGCATATTATTCTAATTCCTAGAAGTAAGGCACATTTTACAGAACATTTGTCTGTTAGATTTAACATCAATTAAATTGTGCATTATTTCTGCAAAGTATATTCCCTATTTTCCAAATGCCATTCAATCAGATTATTATCTTCCAAGGTTTTGAATGACATATGGTTTGAGAAGTGCATTTAAATTTTAAGAAATTACTTTTGAATCAAATTTTTCCATTCCTAATGACTTCGAAAATCCAATAGAAAGCAATTTATACAGCTACCTGAAATAGCTTTCTACATATAGTCTTTCACCTCTAGAATTTAATGAGCTGTCCAGACAGCGATGTGTTATTTACCCTTGACATAAATTCTAAGTCTCTTTATGACTTTAATGAGATGCACTGTAAAAGCATCATCAATTTATATTAGATATTCCCCTATTCCCTTTACACACTGATTCCCAAACTAAGTAGCAACAGCCTCCAAGAGTTCTAATGCTAATTTTTATTGATGGGCTGCATCATTAAATTAGCAAACAATGCACATAAGGTTATTGTGATGGAAAACAGAGACAATAAAATAATGAGCAATTTGTTTTTAGTGTACCAAATAATGGATCATTTTGTCATCTTTTGTAATGGTCAAAATGAAAACAAAATGAAAAATAACAAAAAATGTAATCAAGTAGTCCTTATCACTAATTGGCTGTTGAAAATATAATCATAATCACAAATTTCCTTTCATACTCTCAATAGTATCAAATACTAAATGTGTGTTCTTTATCATGCTTTTACAGGGTTAACATTTTAAAATCACTTCTGAGTTTGTTAGATATGTGCCAATGTGCCAGTGTTGCCAACTAGTAAGTGTATTAATTTGCATTTTTAAACTAGAGGTGGGATTTTACAAAAACTGATCATGATGTGCTATGATTCATTGTAGCTCAGCATAACTCAGGGCTTAGCCGATTAACTAAAGCAAAATTAATAACATGAGCCCTGTGGAGTAGTGCAATTTAGTACTAGGCTACTACCTACAAACACGCCTGCATTCAAGACCACAACAGAATGCTAAATATAGGGATGGAACCTTAGCAAATAAACATGCAAAACAGAAATAAGAAACATAAATGCTAGTGTCATGTC
Source organism: Discoglossus pictus (assembly GCA_027410445.1). Lineage (NCBI taxonomy): Eukaryota > Metazoa > Chordata > Amphibia > Anura > Alytidae > Discoglossus > Discoglossus pictus. Next base: position 154,287,165 of record CM050163.1, on the reverse strand, counting down.
ATTGGAAAATCTCCTTGCAAAATAAAAAACATAATAAAGGGGATTCATATGTCATGACCTAGTCTTCTGATGGGGCTTAAATTAGTAATTGTACCAACCTACCTCCAAGGTCTAGGATTTCTTTGATATCACCTCACTCAGATGGTCTGATGAGATGTGGAGTAATGGTCACACAAGTCCTTTTTCTCAATAAAAACAAACTGTGTATATGTGTTCCAAAGAGAGCATAATTTTTTACTTGAGCTTTGGACATATCCTGTTATCTGCACACAAGTGCAGAGGCATGTTGCAGCACACTGCAGACTTTTCTGAATTTGTTAAGGATTAGCATCAGGGGTTAGAGTTTAGGGCTAGGGATTAGGGTTAGGGTTACATAGTTATATAGTAATTGAGGTTGAAAAAAGACTTTTATCCCTTCAAGTTCAAGATCTCCTCTGATCTTCAATATGCAGATTAATTGATCCAGAGGAAGGCAAACAGAAAAAAAAAAACAAGAGAAACTTTGCCAATTGTCTCAAAAGGGAAAAATGAATTCCTTCCTGACCCCAGATACTGGAGTTCGGATACCTCCTTGGATCAATACAACCTCTCTAATTAACTATGATAACCCTGAATGCCCTTTTCATTTAAAAATATATGCAATCTCGTTTTAAAGTTATCTATTGAATCTGCTGTCACCACCTGCCTTCCACAGATTAACTACCCTTACTGTGAAGAATCCTTTTCTTTCTTTAAGGTGGAATCTTTTTACTTCTAACTTCAAATGATGTTCTCTTTTCTGTTGAAAACCTCTTAGCACAAAAAGCTCCCTTTACAAATCTTTATACTGACCCTGGATGTATTTATATAAGGTAATCATATCCCCTCTTAGAGAAAATAAGTTTAGTTTGGTTAGTCTTTCCTCATAACTTAGCCCCTCCATTCCCCTTTAGGCTTAGGGCTAGGGATTAAGGTTTAGGGCTATGGATTAGGGTTAGGGTGTGGCAGATAGTAAAACCCTTACACTAAGCCTAAACCCTAACCCCTAACCATGCAGAAGACAACAGGTACTGTGCTGGTGACAGGCAGATAAGAGAACAAATCTGAGAAGGAATCAAATATTATTTCTGATCATGTTAACTCTCTCTCACTGCATCTCCTTTCAAACTGTAATTTTCAGCTGGTAAATATTAAATATTAATAGATATTTATATATATCCCACTGCATCTGTCTTCACACTGTCATCTCAAACTGGTGAATTCTCCAACTCAATGATACAGACTCAGCCACCACAAGGGCCGTTGCCGTTCATGAGTCAAACACCTGGATGGAGTGCTTTAAAATTCCTCTAGGAAATCCCACACACTGTTTTTTAGCAGTCTAGCAGTCTGGCGGTCTGATTGTCTAGTGGCTCCGGTAATCAAAGAAGGGAATAGAAAAGCGAAATAATATTGTTATACTTTTTGCACAGTTTTGTACATTCTGAGTAAAAGACTAGTAATTAATATAATTCAACGTGTTGCCTCCGAGCAAAAAGAAAAAACTCTAAATCAGTTAAAAGCAATTATAATCTATTAAAAATCTATTTAAAAATCTATTTTTTAAAGGGCTTTTATCACAATTTGTCCCACATTAGCATATTCCATTCACTGTCCTCCAAATCTCATTCATACTTTAAGCCCTTAATATGGACTGATAGTGATGTTGAAGGGGTATAGTATTTGTTGTCCTTTGCTAACTTCATTGCAAAGAGATAACATTATTTGTGCTCCATATATAAAATGTACACAAATGGGATTAGATGTAACAAGTTACAGTTAAGTGCTAGGTATGCATTTTGTCATATTCATCCTACATAGTTAATGTGTATGGTAACCATGAGTATGGTTGTTGCTTGTAAAATAGCAAATTACAAGCAACTGGACTGTCTTTTTTCAATATTATTATCAGCTTTAAAGCCTTGAAATTGATTATACACATATGCACACAGGTGTACAAGAATATTAATGACTGTACTCTTTGCATATTTCTTTTTCTAAAGGACCAATATAGCCAAATATATAAAATAGCCACTTTTAAAAAACTACACTTGAAAATAGCTTATTGTTATTAGAAAGTAAAATAATATAGCATCTAATTGATTACATCTATATGTAATTATGCTACTATTTAAGTTTTCAAAGAGCCACTTCCTGAAGTGTGTAGAAACGTTTGAAATCTGATATATACATCTGCAATTACAATCATTTGGTCTTTTGCAAAGCTCATTAATTTACAAGAACACACCCTGTTGAGACTGCAAGAAGCAAGCTAAGTAAAGAAAATGGAATCCTGCAGTAACTAAATATTACATGTAAAAGTGAAAAATGTAAAGATTGTGCTTATTAGCATTTTGCCAATTATCAAGTTATGTTATTCAAAATACAAATGTGTGCTAAAGTAGCTACATTATATAGAATCTAGAATGTTGCCCGTCAAAAAATGACAGGAATCTAATTGTAAGTGAGCTAATGCTGTTTGGTGTATGATAATTAACTAAATAATACATTAATAAAGGAATATACTTTACCTATTTTGAAGTAATAAATGCAGGAAGCATTATGCTGAAGAGCTGACAATCAGTTTTCATGTTGCTGCAGCATACAATGTGTGTTTTGAGTGCTGTGGCGCTGCTGTGTAAGTGTGAGCAATGTGTGCAATGTGTAGTGTAAATAGTGTGCATGCGCAAACCAAATTTGTTAGGGAAGCTGTGTACTTCCGCATTCTGTAAGTTACTGTTGTAAAATGGCACCTAATGTGTGGTACGTGGCTGTGGCTGATTTTGCGTCCTTGTTCTTCGATCTCGTTTGGCTTTTTCGGGAAATCTGTATGTGTTTGGTGATGTTTTGTGTCTTTAGGGTCGTGTAGCCTCATTTTCGTTTTTTTTCGGCAACCATTTTTTATCTCGCTTAGGTGATTTTCAGGTTTTTAAACTCTTCAATTTGGACTTAAACGGAGGTCTAACTTCACTTGCTGAGGTCCTGGATGCTCCCTCTTGTGTGGGTAAGCTTGTTATGTGTTTGTTGTGTGTATTTATTGTGTTTTGAATGTTTTGAGGTACGTGCGGGTAGGCCGTTAAAGTCGTAATTTTGCAAGGTCGTAATGTTTTTGTTTTTTTTAATCCCGTGTCTCGTATTTCTGTGTCGTAAGACCGTAAATGTTACGAGGTCCGCAGTTGCTGGCAAGGAGGGCCTTCGGAGCCGCAGCATTAGCAACAACGTTTGACAACCCGCAGTTATGACAACTATATATGTGATTAGGAAATTGAAAGCAAAATATAACTGTTATCTCTACTAAGTTATTTTCTCAACATGCATTGTGAATAAATACCATATTTAGAAGAAGCAACCGCACTAAGAACTCTATTACAGTTCTCCCAGGTTACAGAACTCCAGCAAGGCTGATACATGGCTTATAAGCAACTTTACAAAGCTATTACATGGTTCCCACAAAAAAAAAAAAAAAAAAAAAAGACTCCCGTAACATTTTTTGACTCACATCCAGGGGCTTTTCATGTAGATTTCTTATGGATCCTCAAGATACCTAATATCAACTCATTTACCACTGGGGTCCCTATGGATTCCCATAGTAACCTAGCCAATAACTAAGGGGGGGGTTCTAAATGGCAGCCATGGTGCTAAAAATTAACCCCTTAATATGAGGGTCCTTATGCACCCCCACATTAACCTAACTTTAACCCCTTTACTGTGAGAGTCTCTATATACCCCCATGTTAATTTAACCATTAGCCATGGAAGTCATTATGTAACTCTTACCATAGGGATCCTTATGAAACTTCATGAAATCTATACCCCCATGGGGTTTATAAGGTCCCCCATATTTCCTAACACTAACCCCATTAAACTACCTACCCTAATCGAAAATTAGACAAAATAACAGAATAATATAAAAACACCTAAAGTAAAGAATTACAGAAATAAAATTGATATTGAAAGGAAAACTTATATACAACTAGATAAAAAAAGCTTACAATAAAAAGAATATATACATAAAATAATAATAATAAAATAATAATAATAATAAAATGAACATTCATAAAATACTAATAATAAAAATAAACATACGTAAAATAAATAAATAAATAAATAAGCAAGCAAGGGAAAGGAGTTAATATATTACCCTCCTCTTCTTTATAGTTTTCTTTAGGTTATCATAGGGGACTATAAATATCTCCATGGAAAGGAGTTAATTTAGGATGTCATGGTGGTCCATAAAGGCTCCCATATTCATAGGTAGGTTACATGTAGGGTATAATTTAAGCATAGGGTTTATGCTCACTGTGAGTGCCCACAGGGGTATACTATAACATTTAGGATAGATTTCTTATTGGAGCAATATAAACACATTTTAGGCATAAAAGCCTGTAAAGCAGGGAACATATTATACGTAGCCATCACTTATAAGAATTTGTACTTGTAAGCATTTGTACTTGTAGGGATCCAGGTGATTGAGCTCTAAGTTATCATCAGAGAGCTCTGGATGACTTCATAATTACGTAGGAAATGGTACAGTACAGTTTAATTTACTTTTTAATCTATTGCTAGCTTTTTATTTACAGATATGTTTATTCATTTTCTGTATTTCGTTTTAATTAATTCTTGGATGTAAAAATGACTTTAATTGCCCTTGAAATAAAATGTTTTTGGGGGGTTATCTTAATTTTGTAATAATAACTAATATTAACTAATGTTATCTCCACTACATAGAGGGAAAAAAAGAACAGCAGCAGCAAACAAGAACCACTGTTATTTCATACTCCTATTATGCCTATCAAGGAGACTTTTAGTTGCCTTATTATATTTATTATGTTCTGTAATAATTAACTTTATCTTGTGAAACACATTCCATATTTAGTGTAAAAAGCAAAAGGAAACAAAAATGTCCATGTTACTACAATACAAATGTAGTACCAATAACTTTTAGAATATTTTAGCAAATAAAATGCTTAAAAAATTACATCATTCTTCCATATTGTGTGTTTTAATTTATACATACCGTGTATACTCGAGTATAAGCCGAGTTTTTCAGCCCTTTTTTTAAGGCTAAAAAGGGTCCCCTCGGCTTATACTCTAGTAACTCCCACCCCATGTGTATCTCTAACCCCCCCCGTGTCTATGTAACCCCCCCTTGTGTCTCTCTACCCCCCGTGTCTCTCTACTCCCCTGTGTCTCTCTAACCCCCCCATGTCTCTTTCCCTCCCCCTCCTCATCCTCAACCCCCCCTCATTCTAACCCCCACCCTCATACTACCCCTCTAAATACCCCCCTCCCCTCATTTACCTGCTCCGGCCTCCGCTCCTTCTTGACCCGGCACGCATGTGACGTCACATGCGTGCCACGTTATTAGCATACACTGGGTGCCGGCACCCGGTATATGCTAATGCCGTGATGTCACATGCCCGCCATGTCATTAGCATATACCGGGTGCCAGCACACAGTATATGCTAATGCCGTGACGTCACATGCGCGCCACGTCATTAGCATACAACGGGTGCCGGCACCAGGTATATGCTAATGAGGTGGCGCAAATGTGACGTCACATGCGCGACGTGTCAAGAAGCAGCGGAGGCCGGAGCTGGTAAGTGAGGGGAGAGGGGGAAGGGGATTTTGAGGGGTAGTATGAGGGGGGGGGGGTTAGAATGAGGAGGGGTTGAGGATGAGGAGGGAGGTTAAGGATGGGGGGTTGAGGTTGAGGAGGGAGGTTGAGGAGGGAGGTGGATGGGGGGTTGAGGATGAGGAGGGAGGTTGAGGAGGGGGTTGAAGATGAGGAGGGGGCCTGAGGATGAGGCGGGCTGAGGATGAGGAGGGGGGTTGAGGATGAGGAGGGGTTGAGGAGGGAGTTTGAGGATGAGGAAGGAGGTTGAGGAGGGAGGTTAAGGAGGGAGGTTGAGGAAGGAGGGTTGAGGTTGAGGAGGGGGTTGAGGATGGGGGGGGTAGAGATTGAGGAGGGAGGTTGAGGAGGGGGTTGAGGATGGGGGGTTGAGGTGGAGGAGGGGGTTGAGGATGAGGAGGAGGTTGAGGATGAGGAGGGGGTTGAGGATGAGGAGGGGGGCTGAGGATGAGGAGGACTTTTAGTTGCCTTATTATATTTATTATGTTCTGTAATAATTAACTTTATCTTGTGAAACACATTCCATATTTAGTGTAAAAAGCAAAAGGAAACAAAAATGTCCATGTTACTACAATATAAATGTAGTACCAATAACTTTTAGAATATTTTAGCAAATAAAATGCTTAAAAAATTACATCATTCTTCCATATTGTGTGTTTTAATTTATACATACCGTGTATACTCGAGTATAAGCCGAGTTTTTCAGCCCTTTTTTTAAGGCTAAAAAGGGCCCCCTCGGCTTATACTCTAGTAACTCCCACCCCATGTGTATCTCTAACCCCCCTGTGTCTCTGTAACCCCCCCTTGTGTCTCTCTACCCCCCGTGTCTCTTTCCCTCCCCCTCCTCATCCTCAACCCCCCCTCATTCTAACCCCCCACCCTCATACTACCCCTCTAAATACCCCCCCCTCCCCTCATTTCCCTGCTCCAGCCTCCGCTCCTTCTTGACCCAGCGCGCATGTGACATCACATGTGTGCCACGTTATTAGCATATACCGGGTGCCGGCACCCGGTATATGCTAATGCCGTGATGTCACATGCCCGCCATGTCATTAGCATATACCGGGTGCCAGCACACAGTATATGCTAATGCCGTGACGTCACATGCGCGCCACATCATTAGCATACAACGGGTGCCGGCACCAGGTATATGCTAATAAGGTGGCGCGAATGTGACGTCACATGCGCGACGGGTCAAGAAGCAGCGGAGGCCGGAGCAGGTAAGTGAGGGGAGAGGGGGAAGGGGATTTTGAGGGGTAGTATGAGGGGGGGTTAGAATGAGGAGGGGTTGAGGATGAGGAGGGAGGTTAAGGATGGGGGGTTGAGGTTGAGGAGGGAGGTTGAGGAGGGAGGTGGATGGGGGGTTGAGGTTGAGGAGGGAGGTTGAGGAGGGGGTTGAAGATGAGGAGGGGGCATGAGGATGAGGCGGGCTGAGGATGAGGAGGGGGGTTGAGGATGAGGAGGGGTTGAGGAGGGAGTTTGAGGATGAGGAGGGAGGTTGAGGAGGGCGGATAAGGAGGGAGGTTGAGGAAGGAGGGTTGAGGTTGAGGAGGGGGTTGAGGATGGGGGGGTAGAGGTTGAGGAGGGAGGTTGAGGAGGGGGTTGAGGATGGGGGGTTGAGGTGGAGGAGGGGGTTGAGGATGAGGAGGGGGTTGAGGATGAGGAGGGGGTTGAGGATGAGGAGGGGGGCTGAGGATGAGGAGGACTTTTAGTTGCCTTATTATATTTATTATGTTCTGTAATAATTAACTTTATCTTGTGAAACACATTCCATATTTAGTGTAAAAAGCAAAAGGAAACAAAAATGTCCATGTTACTACAATATAAATGTAGTACCAATAACTTTTAGAATATTTTAGCAAATAAAATGCTTAAAAAATTACATCATTCTTCCATATTGTGTGTTTTAATTTATACATACCTTGTATACTCGAGTATAAGCCGAGTTTTTCAGCCCTTTTTTTAAGGCTAAAAAGGGCCCCCTCGGCTTATATTTTAGTAACTCCCACCCCATGTGTATCTCTAACCCCCCTGTGTCTCTGTAACCCCCCCTTGTGTCTCTCTACCCCCCGTGTCTCTCTACTCCCCTGTGTCTCTCTAACCCCCCCATGTCTCTTTCCCTCCCCCTCCTCATCCTCAACCCCCCCTCATTCTAACCCCCCACCCTCATACTACCCCTCTAAATACCCCCCCCTCCCCTCATTTTCCTGCTCCGGCCTCCGCTCCTTCTTGACCCAGCGCGCATGTGACGTCACATGCGTGCCACGTTATTAGCATTTACCGGGTGCCGGCACCCGGTATATGCTAATGCCGTGATGTCACATGCGCGCCATGTCATTAGCATATACCGGGTGCCAGCACACGGTATATGCTAATGCCGTGACGTCACATGCGCACCACGTCATTAGCATACAACGGGTGCCGGCACCAGGTATATGCTAATGAGGTGGCGCGAATGTGACGTCACATGCGCGACGGGTCAAGAAGCAGCGGAGGCCGGAGCAGGTAAGTGAGGGGAGAGGGGGAAGGGGATTTTGAGGGGTAGGATGAAGGGGGGATAGAATGAGGAGGGGTTGAGGATGAGGAGGGAGGTTAAGGATGGGGGGTTGAGGTTGAGGAGGGAGGTTGAGGAGGGAGGTGGATGGGGGGTTGAGGTTGAGGAGGGAGGTTGAGGAGGGGGTTGAAGATGAGGTGGGGGCCTGAGGATGAGGCGGGCTGAGGAGGGGGGTTGAGGATGAGGAGGGGTTGAGGAGGGAGTTTGAGGATGAGGAGGGAGGTTGAGGAGGGAGGTTAAGGAGGGAGGTTGAGGAAGGGGGGTTGAGGAGGAGGGGGTTGAGGATGGGGGTGTAGAGGTTGAGGAGGGAGGTTGAGGAGGGAGGTTGAGGAGGGGGTTGAGGATGGGGGGTTGAGGTGGAGGAGGGGGTTGAGGATGAGGAGGGGGTTGAGGATGAGGAGGGCGGCTGAGGATGAGGAGGGAGGTTGAGGATGAGGAGGGAGGTTGAGGATGAGGAGGGAGGTTGAGGAGGGGGTTGAGGATGAGGAGGGGGGTTGAGGTTGAGGAGGGAGGTTGAGGAGGGGGTTTGAGGTTGAGGAGGGGGTGGAGGATAGGGGGTTGAGGAGGGAGGCTGAGGATGAGAAGGGATGATGAGGAGGGAGGTTGAGGATGAGGAGTGGGGTTGAGGGGGGAGGTTGAGAATGAGGACGGGGGGAAGAGACACAGGGAAGGGAAAGGGGGGAAGAGACACAAGTAAGGGAGAGGGGGAGAAGAGACACAGGGAAGGGAGAGGAGGGAAGAGACACATGGAAGGGAGAGGGGAGAAGAGACACGGGAGAGAGAGGGGGACACAAGATGGACACAGGGGGCAGCACATTTCACACCCGCACTTGCTTGTGACATATGTAACAAAATAAATATATTTTTTAGACGTGGAACATAAAAAACTATTGGACAAAATCTTATATTTAGATTACTTGGGTTCTTAATACTTTAAGGAACAGTTTGATGACATGAAGGAATGATTAATCTGGAATTTCTGGGAGATATGGTTCTGAACCCTTGCCAAGTATGTTCTATCAATGTTAGCAGCTAATGTCATTGGAATTGGAATTGCAAAGGGCTGAAAATGCAAGTATCATCAAGTCAAAGGGGGTGTTTACATTAAAAACTGAGATTAATTGTTGAAAGATGGGCCACATTGGGAGCTAGTCTTTCTGCCCTAGGTATGTGGGCTGAATGGATGAGTTGGTTTATAGCTGGAGAATTAGAGCAACCAAAGGTTAGAGGTAATAGGAATTACATGTCTGGTTGTATGGTGTTGATTTCCTGGGAAGAAAATATAGCCTCCTATTCAATTGAGCAATTGTTACTGGAGCCCATAATGTAGCCCATAAACTAATTTACTATCTAATTAGCGTCTTTTAGCAAGCTGCAAATGATCTATGAGTTACAGGCTGAAGATCCCTACAGTTGCCAAAGTCATAACTTCCAACTAAGCCTAATGTTTAAGAAAATCCTACAGGTACCAGATAGGACTCACAAGGGAATTAAATACATGTCAGTAGCACTGTAAATGCAAATAAAAAATTCAATACTGCACTTTAAAAGACAGGGAAAGCGATAAAAGATATTAGAATTAATTGCACAACAGTCTCAAGCAAATCTGCATTAAAAAAAAAAATGTTTTAAAGTTTCATTGCCATGTTATATCAATCTCAGGAATCAATGTGTTAATACATATCAGGCCACCTACATGGACTAAAACAGTATCGCTATTCATTTTTACTATTTTGTACAATGCCAGATTGCGAGTCTGTTCGCATATCGGAACCTCTAAACTCTAATTGATTGACATTTAACCTCCATGTTTTTTTTGATGTCATGATCATTTACTATGACGTCTCATTTACTATTGGCTGTATCTAAATCGGTTGTTATGGCCTTGCTTAATTGATGGTGATCATGCTCTGAAATGCTACTTATGACTGCTTGTTTTACGGTTTTGGCTTTCAGCCTGTAAATTGCGGGCTTGTTCAGTTAAATAGCACAGATTTGACCTCTTTCCAGTCATTACCGAGATTCATAATACATCTGATTTCAGCACTATCAGATTTTACATTCTTAACATAAAGAAGATCTGATTGATCTGTTTCCAATTATCTTGTATATGCTCTTTTAAGAATTTGATTTGTATACCCCTGGCTTTTAAACTTTTCCTCAGGTTGTCTGCTTGTATTTTGAAATTAGCTGGGCTATCACAGTTTTTCTTCAGTCTCAAATATTGTCCCATTGGTATACCTGCTTTTAATGGAACATGGTGTTGACTGGACCATTGTAGCAGTGCATTTGAGGCAGTTGGTTTCCTATGGGTTGATGAATGTAAGTATCCCATAAAGACTATGCTCAGATCCAAAAAGTATATTTGCTGTTCATCAATAACGTACAAGATTTTCAGGCCAAAAGAGTTATTGTTGATTTTATTCATAAATAGCTAAAATTCTTGTCTTGAGCCACACCATAGGATCAACATGTCGTCAATGTAACATTGCCATAAAAGTCTAAAATCTAATTGGAAAAAATGCATGATCGATCCCATTGACCCAGATATAGCTTCGAGTAACTAGAGGCACATGCCGTACCCATAGCAGTGCCCCTAATTTGGTGATACCAGCGTTTGTTAAAAAGAAAAAAGTTATTTGTAAGAATGTTTTTAAGAAGAGTGGCAATAAACTCATTACATTTCTCATATGTCTTACCTTAGTGCACAGAAAGTATTCAGTCGCTGCTATACCGTGTTCGTGTGGGATGCTTGATTATAATTGTCATATTATAATACAGTTTAGAATACCTGATGCTATCAGTTTTCATTATCATATACAGTGTTTTTTTTTTTTTTTTAACAAATCCTTATTCAAATATGTATATATTGTAAACAAATGGCAGAAAAAGGGGAGAGAGAAAGTATCCTTTTAAGTTAAAGTGCACACCCTCTGCTTAAGTAACAATATAGATCAGTCCCTCAATAAAATCATCCGTTGGATCTTTTTCTAGTTTTTTATAACTCTTTTTTATCTTTGAGGAATCTTTCACATTCCAAAATATAGTCTATTTTATCAAGTATAACTATATTGCCTCCTTTGTCTGAATTTCTAATGATTATGTTATTATCTTGTTGTAATAGTTTTAGTGCAATTCTTTCGGTTTTAGTAAGGTTATAACTAGTGATGTCGCGAACATAAAATTTTCGGTTCGCAAACAGCGGACGCAAACTTCCATCAAATGTTGGCAAACGGGCGAACCCGGCGAACCGCCATAGACTTCAATGGGCAGGAAAATTTCAAAACCCACAGTGACTCTTTCTGGCCACAATAGTGATGGGAAAGTTGTTTCAAGGGGACTAACACCATAGTTGATGTAGAGTCTGGTTTTAAGCCATAAAGGGCATAAATCACCTAACATTCCTAAATTGTTTGGAATAACATGCTTTAAAACATCAGGTATGATGTTGTATCGATCAGGTAGCGTAAGGGTTACACCCGCTTCACAGTAACAGATCAATCTCCCCGTTTAATGCACCGCAAACAACCACAAACAGTCCCTTTGCACAACCGCAAACTCCCCATTTGCACAAGGTTGTATACCAAGCTAGCCATGTCCCGTTCCTTGTTCTCACTGATGTCATTGAAGGTCTCTTCCTCCACCCAGCCACCAAGGGTCCCCGAAAGGTGACAACAAGCCCCCTGGGATGCCTGCTGTGTTTGGTCTTCCACCTCCTCAAAGCCACCTTCCTCCTCTGACTCCTCTTCTTCAGACTCCTCTCTCTGCATTGCCTCTGTCTGCATTATTATAAGGTGTGTACTGTTAAGTAGTACTATTCCTATCGGTTTAATCCCTGTTACGTCCACTATTAGGGGACGTGTATATGGCATTGATTTTTGGAACAGGGAGATGGAAAAAGATGCTTGTTCGGACCTCCTACTTTGAATTTGGGGCAATGCACGTGCAATGTAATGTGCCACTAGATAGGAGTGGTGTGTTCAGTTGTACTATTTATTCCAATCAGTTTGAAACCTGTTACGTCACCTATCAGGGGACTTGTATATGGCATTGATTTTTGGAAGCGGGAGATGGAAAAAGATGCTTGGTCGGTCCTCCCACTTCAAATTTGGGGCACTGCGCGTGCAATCTAAGGTGCCACCAGATATGAGTGTCACTGTGCACTGGCAAAAGTTGGCAGAGTAGGCGCTGTAGGCCTCACCCACACGCCTGTAGGCAGGCAACTGATATTCAATCGATTACAGTCAAAAAAATGTTGTTTTATGTCACTGTACACTACGGTTGCACCAGATATGACGTATCACTGTGCATTGGCAAAAAAGTTTTGTTTTATTTCACTGAGCACAATATAAGCTGTGAGCCTGACACCATCCATCTTGCCCTCAACTCTGACCAGTTTCCCAGTCCTGGCTGCTGAAAAACATGGTGTTCATTGCGTGATGTGTTGGGTGAGGTTTGCTTCAGACATAGCATTTTATTTTATGGACGAAAAGTTACATTTTAGTCTCTTCAGACCAGAGCACATTCCTCCATACATTTTGGGAGTCTCCCACATGCCTTTTTGCAAACTTAATATGTGCCATTTTGTTTTTTTGCTGAAAGTAATGGCTTTCTTCTGGCCACTTTTCCATAAAGGCCAACTCTATGGAGCGTATGGCTTATTGTTGTCCTATGTACAGATACTTCAGTCTCTTCTGTGGAACTCTGCAGCTCCTCCAGGGTTACCTTAGGTCTCTGTGCTGCCTGTCTGACTAATTCCCTTTTTGCCGGGTCTGTGATTCTTGATGGGTGACCATCTCTTGGCAGTTTTGCTGTTGTGCCATGTTCTTTCCATTTGGTTATGATAGATTCGATGGTGCTCCTGGGGATCATCAAAGATTTGGATATTTTTTTATAACCTAACCCTGACTTGTACTTCTCAACAACATTGTCCACTACTTGTTTGGAGAGTTCCTTGGTCTTCGTGGCAGTGTGTGATTAGTGGTGCCTCTTGCTTAGGTGTTGCAGCCTCTGGGGCCTTTCAAAAAGGTGTATATATGTAATGACAGAGCATGTAACACTTAGATTGCACATAGGTGGACATCATTTCACTAATTATGTGACTTCTGAAGGTAATTGGTTGCACCAGAGCTTTTTATGGGCTTCATAACAAAGGGGGTGAATACATACGCACATGACAATTTTCTGTTTTCTATTTCTAAATAATAGTTTTATGCATATATTTTTCTAATTTCACTTTACCAGCTTAGACTATTGTGTTCTGATCCATCACATAAAATTCAGATTAACAAAACATTGAGGCTGTAATGTAACAAAATAGGTGAAAAGTCAAGGGGGTGAATACTTTTGCAAGGCACTGTAGATAGATAGATAGATAGATAGATAGATAGATAGATAGATCGATAGATAGATAGAAATCTAAAAAGTACAAACTGGCTTTGCAAATTATTTTGTATTAAACAGAGGATATACATAATTAGTTCCACATATGTTTTACATAATTGGTAATATAGATGGGTACGAAAGAAAACATAGTAGATATCACAATGATAGCATCATCTTATTGCAAGAGGTTCACTATAGTAATGCTTTAAAAAATGCCATCCTCTTTAATAGAGAGGCATCATCCCATTGATATTTGATCAAATTGGAAAAAAAGGTAAAAGATTTCCCTAAAGCTTGAATCTTTAAAACTAAATCCATTTTAATGGATAGATCCATGGCTGGATTATCCATTAGGCAAACTAGGCAGCTGTTTTTTTTGGTTTAAAGACTAAAAGGTGCAGTTCACAAACTGGCCACTAGATGACGCCTGTCTAAAAGAAGAGTACAGTATAGAGTACAGCTCTCTGTCATCCCATGCAGTTTTATTTAAGGAAATATTGGTAGAAAGTAATTCATTGATTATAGTTAGTCTGTGTGTATAGTTATTAATGCTGTAGGATAATAGGTATTCCTGGCTTTATATTTATTTATGTATTTATATGTAAATTTATATGTTCATATGCTAATTATAGGTTACCGTTCTGAATATGTAGACATTTGCTTAATGGCTAAATATATATTTAGAAAATAAAAATAGGAGACCCTGGAGAAATTATAATTATAGATGACCCTGATTAGATATGTATGACTTGTAATTATAATTGACATTTGCAGTTAAAAAATGTATATTATATTATTCCCTGGCTTATGTCCCACTGTAATTACAGAAATCAAAAAAACTAAAGTCATCAAAAATAAAAAATTACATAAAATAAAAAAAACTAAAATCATCAAAAAAAATAAAATAATGTACATTACAGAAAAAAAAAAAACCTGTCACAAAAAATAAAAAAAGGAACATTCTAATATACATATATCTAATATACATCCCCTATCTAATATACATCCCCCTATCTAATATACAATACTATCTATCTAACATACATCCCCCAATCTATCTAATATACAGTACATGCTATCTCTATATAGCAACCCTAATTCTAAGCTACAATAAAATAATTAAGACCACTTACTTTTGAGATGTTTCTTCAGATCACCAACCTAGGGTAAAAAAGATAAAAACAATTAATACAACACGTTTACATAAAATAACTAAACATTCTAAATATTCTAATTATTCTACTCATCTTTCCAGCATGTCACGTTCATCTTTGCTTCTGCGGCGCGGCCCCTGTTAAAAAAAAACACATTACATTAGTTCACATACATAAACATGAAACCAAGTAAAATCAACACAATCTACATTGTACTTACCTCCCCGCGATGTCTCCGGCCTCCTCGTGTTCTGCCACAGAAGCATCTGGGCTCTTTAAAAAAAAAAAAAAAAACAACACACATCCGCCCTGGCGGATGTCTCCGACGCTAATGAGCTTCCTACTGAGTGTTCCAGAATAAAATTGGCAATGAAAGCTTCTGATTGGCTGAAAACGCTGTCTATCAAATTCAGCCAATGAGAAGACACCAATTGTGAACCAATGAGAAAGGGATACACCCCAAAATCCCACGCTGATTGGATAACGCACCTGTCAATCTTTATTTGAACCAAACCGAAGGCTTTATTGCATCAGCTAATCACAATGGGATACACCCCCACATAATGATTGGTGAAGACATCTGCGCCTTCCCATTGACTGTAATACTGATTGACATTGACAATAGCCAATGAGAAGGCACAAATGCCTTCACCAATCAGTACGTGGGGGTGTTCTCCATTGTGATTGGCTATTGTCAGTGCAACCAATTAGAATGCGCAGATGCCTCCAGCCAATCACCATGTGGGTTGTATTCCATTGTGATTGGCTGAAGGCATCTGCGCCTTGTGATTGGTTTAAATAAAGATTGACAGGTGCATTATCCAATCAGAGTGGGATTTTAGGGTGTATCCCTTTTTGATTAGCTCACACATTGGCGCCTCCTGATTGGGTGAATTTGATAGACAGCGTTTTCAACGAATCAGAAGGCGCCATTGCCTATTTTCTTCCGGAAAAGTATCTGGGAGCCTCATTAGCATCGGGGATGTCCGTGAGTGTGGATCTGAGTTCTTTTTTTTTTTTTTTTTTTACAGGGCGGGGCAGAAGAGGAGGAGGAGGAGGCCGGAGACATCGCAGGGAGGTAAGTACAATGTAGATTATGTTTATTTTATTTTGTTTTTATGTTTATGTATGTGTATTAATGTTATGTTTTTTTTAACAGGTGCCGTGCCGGAGAAGGGTAAAAGAATAAGGACGGGACATGCCGGAAAGGTGAGTAGAATATTTAGAATGTTTAGAATGTTTAGTATTTACTGTAAATGTGTTGCACTATTTTTTTTATTTTTTTTATTTAGGTGTCTGATCTAAATGGACATCTGCAAAGGTAAGTGGTCTTAATTATTTTATTTTAGCTTAGAATAAGATTATTTTATATATAGATAGCATTTATTGTATGTTAGCTAGGGGTATGTGTTTTATATAGATAGCATAGCATGTATTGTATATTAGATTATGTAATTTATTTAGATAGATTGGGGGATGTATATTATATAGATAGGATGTATATTAGATTATGGTATTTATTTAGATAGATTGGGGGATGTATGTTAGATAGTGATGTCGCAAACATAACATTTTCGGAACGCGAACCGCCGCAAATGTTCGCGAACCGGCGAACCCAGCGAACCGCCATAGACTTCAATGGGCAGACGGATTTTAAAACCCACAGGAACTCTTTCTGGCCACAATAGTGATGAAAAAGTTGTTTTAAGGGGACTAACACCTGTACTGTGGCATGCTGGATGGGGATCCATGTCAAAACTCCCACGGAAAATTACATAGTTGATGCAGAGTCTGGTTTTAATCCATAAAGGGCATAAATAACCTAACATCCCCCTCCATCATCATCCTCCCCTGTATCTCTTTACCCCCTCCCTCATCATCCTCTCCTGTGACTCTTTCCCCCCTTCCTCATCACCCTCCCCTGTGTCTCATCCCCTCTCCCTCATCATCCTTCCACCTCCCTCATCATCCTCCCCTGTATCTCTTTACCCCCTCCCTCATCATCCTCCCCTGTGTCTCTTCCCCCCTCCATCATCATCCTCCCCTGTGTCTATTCCCCCCCCCCTCCCTCATCATCCTCCTCTGTGTCTATTTTCCCCCTCCCTCATCATCTTCCCCTGTGTCTCTTCCCCCCTCCCTCATCATCCTCCCCTGTGTCTCTTTCCCCCTTCCTCATCACCCCCCCAGTATCTCTTTACCCCCTCCCTCATTATCCTCCCCTGTGTCTGTTAACCCCCTCCCTCATCATCCTCCCCTGTGTATCTTCCCCCCTCCCTCATCATCCTCCCCCCTCCCTTGATGATAAGGGGGGGGGGGGAAAGAGACACAGGGATACGTGTGAGGGGTGTTAGGGTAAGGGGTGTTAGGGATAAGGGTGAGGGGGTTAGGTGTTAGGGTGAGGGGTGTTAGGGATAAGTGTGATGGGTGTAAGGGTAAGGGATGTTAGGGTTAAGTGTTAGGGTAAGGGCTGTTAGGGATAAGTGTAAGGGGGTATTAGGGTTAGGTGTTAGGGTGAGGGGTGTTAGGGATAAGTGTGGGGGGTGTTAGGTCTTAGGGATAAGTGTGAGAATGTTAGGGTTAGGTGTTAGGTTGATGTGTGGTATGGATAAGTGTGAGGGGTGTTAGGGTAAGGGGTGTTAGGGATAAGTGTGATGGGTGTTAGGGTAAGGGATGTTAGGGTTAGGTGTTAGGGTAAGGGCTGTTAGGGATAAGTGTAATGGGGTATTAGGGTTAGGTATTAGGGTGAGGGGTGTTAGGGATAGGTGTGAGGGGTGTTAGTGTAAGGGGTGTTAGGGATAAGTGTAAGGGGTGTTAGGGTTAAGTGTTAGGGTGAGGGATGTTAGGGTTAGGTGTTAGGGATAAGTGTGAGGGGTGTTAGGGTTAGGGTAAGGGGTGTTAGGGATAAGTGTGAGGGGTGTTAGGGTTAGGGTGAGGGGTGTTAGGGATAAGTGTGAGGGGTGTTAGGGTTCTGTGTTAGGGTAAGCGGTGTTAGGGTTAGGTGTTAGGGATAAGTGTGAGGGGTGTTAGGGTATGGGGTGTTAGGGATAAGTGTGAGGGGTGTTAGGGTTAGGTGTTAGGGTGAGGGATGTTAAGGATAAGTGTGAGGGGTGTTAGGGTTAGGGTGAGAGGTGTTAGGGATAAGTGTAAGGGGTGTTAGGGTTAGGTGTTACGGTGAGGGATGTTAGGGTTAGGTGTTAGGGATAAGTGTGAGGGGTGTTAGGATTAGGGTAAGGGGTGTTAGGGATAAGTGTGAGGGGTGTTAGGGTTAGGGTGAGGGGTGTTAGGGATAAGTGTGAGGGGTGTTAGGGTTCTGTGTTAGGGTAAGCGGTGTTAGGGTTAGGTGTTAGGGATAAGTGTGAGGGGTGTTAGGGTATGGGGTGTTAGGGATAAGTGTGAGGGGTGTTAGGGTTAGGTGTTAGGGTGAGGGATGTTAAGGATAAGTGTGAGGGGTGTTAGGGTTAGGGTGAGAGGTGTTAGGGATAAGTGTAAGGGGTGTTAGGGTTAGGTGTTACGGTGAGGGATGTTAGGGTTAGGTGTTAGGGATAAGTGTGAGGGGTGTTAGGATTAGGGTAAGGGGTGTTAGGGATAAGTGTGAGGGGTGTTAGGGTTAGGGTGAGGGGTGTTAGGGATAAGTGTGAGGGGTGTTAGGGTTTTGTGTTAGGGTGAGAGGTGTTAGGGATAAGTGTGAGGGGTGTTAGGGTTAGGTGTTAGGGTGAGGGATGTTAGGGTTAGGTGTTAGGGATAAGTGTGAGGGGTGTTAGGGTTAGGTGTTAGGGTGAGGGATGTTAGGATTAGGTGTTAGGGATAAGTGTGAAGGGTGTGAGGGTAAGGGTGTTAGGGATAAGGGTGAGGGTGAGGGTGTTAGGCATAAGTGTTAGGTGTTAGGGATAAGTGTGAAGGGTGTGAGGGTAAGGGTGTTAGTGGATAAGGGTGAGGGTGTTAGGCATAAGTGTGATGGGTGTTAGGGTAAGGGATGTTAGGGTTAGGTGTTAGGGTAAGGGCTGTTAGGGATATGTGTAAGGGGGTATTAGGGTTAGGTGTTAGGGTGAGGGGTGTTAGGGATAAGTGTGGTGGGTGTTAGGTCTTAGGGATAAGTGTGAGAATGTAGTGGGGGGGTTGTAATGTGTTTTTTTATTTTCTGTAATGTACCTTTTTTTTAAGGGCTTATGGGGGGCTGTATTGACCCTCCTGAGTGACTGGGTTAATTAAGGGTTTATGGGGGTCTGTATTGACCCCCATGAGTGACAGTGTTAATGAAGGGATAATGGGGGTCTATATTGACCCCCATGAGTGACAGGGTTAATGAAGGGCATATGGGGGCCTGTATTGACCCCCATTAGTGACAGTGTTAATGAAGGGCTTATGGGGGGTCTATATTGACCCCCATGAGTGACAGGGTTAATTAAGGGCTTATGGGGGCTGTATTGACCCTCCTGAGTGACAGGTTTAATTAAGTGCTTATGGGGGTCTGTATTGACCCCCATGAGTGACAGTGTTAATGAAGGGCTTATGGGGGTCTATATTGACCCCCATGAGTGACAGTGTTAATGAAGGGCTTATGGGGGTCTATATTGACCCCAATGAGTGACAGGGTTAATGAAGGGCTTATCGGGTCTATACTGACTCCCATGAGTGACAGGGTTAATGAAGGGCTTATCGGGTCTATACTGACCCCCATGAATGACAGGGTTAATTAGGGGTTTATGGGGGTCTATATTGACCCCCATGAGTGACAGTGTTAATGAAGGGCTTATGGGGGTCTATATTGACCCCAATGAGTGACAGGGTTAATGAAGTGCTTATCGGGTCTATACTGACTCCCATGAGTGACAGGGTTAATGAAGGGCTTATCGGGTCTATACTGAACCCCATGAATGACAGGGTTAATGAAGGGCTTATGGGGGTCTATATTGACCCCCATGAGTGAGTGGGTTAATGAAGTGCTTATGGGGGTCTGTATTGACCCCCATGAGTGAGGGGGTTAATGAAGGGCTTATGGGGGTCTGTATTGACCCCCATGAGTGACAGGGTTAATGAAGGGTTTATGGGAGTCTATATTGACCCCCCATGAGTGACAGTGTTAATGAAGGGCTTATGGGGGTCTGTATTGACCCTTATGAGTGACAGGGTTAATTAGGGGTTTATGGGGGTCTATATTGACCCCCATGAGTGAGGGGGTTAATTAAGTGCTTATGGGCGTCTGTATTGACCCCCATTAGTGACAGTGATAATGAAGGGCTTATGGGGGTCTATATTGACCCCCATGAGTGACAGGGTTAATGAAGGGCTTATCGGGGCCTGTATTGACCCCATGAGTGACAGGGTTAATGAAGGGCTTATGGGGGTCTGTATTGACGCCCATGAGTGACAAGGTTAATGAAAGGTTATGGGGGTCTGTATTGACCCCCATGAGTGACAGGGTTAATGAAGGGCTTATCGGGTCTATACTGACCCCCATGAATGACAGGATTAATTAGGGGTTTATGGGGGTCTGTA
This sequence comes from Discoglossus pictus, assembly GCA_027410445.1. Taxonomy (NCBI): domain Eukaryota; kingdom Metazoa; phylum Chordata; class Amphibia; order Anura; family Alytidae; genus Discoglossus; species Discoglossus pictus. The sequence continues at coordinate 154,266,927 of CM050163.1, read as the reverse complement.
TTGACCCCCATGAGTGACAGGGTTAATGAAGGGCTTATGGGGGTCTATATTGCCCCCCATGAGTGAGGGGGTTAATGAAGTGCTTATGGGGGTCTGTATTGACCCTCATGAGTGAGGGGGTTAATGAAGGGCTTATGGGAGTCTATATTGACCCCCATGAATGACAGGGTTAATTAGAGGTTTATGTGGGTCTGTATTGACCCCCATGAGTGAGGGGGTTAATTAAGTGCTTATGGGGGTCTATATTGACCCCATTAGTGACAGGGTTAATGAGGGCTTATGGGGGTCTATATTTACCCCCATGAGTGAAAGGGTTAATGAAGTGCTTATGGGCACCTGTATTGACCCCCATGAGTGACAGGGTTAATGAAGGGCTTATGGGGTCTGTATTGACTTCCATAAGTGACAGGGTTAATGAAGGGCTTATGGGGGTCTATATTGACCCCCATGAGTGACAGGGTCAATTAGGGGTTTATGGGGGTCTGTATTGACCTCCATGAGTGAGGGGGTTAATTAAGTGCTTATGGTGGTCTATATTGACCCCCATGAGTGACAGGGTTACTGAAGGACTTATGGGGGTCTATATTGACCCCCATGAGTGACAGGGTGATAGTGTATATTTGTTTTCTTTTATAACGGGTCCTTTAAGGACATTTACGGTCCTTAAAGGACCCGTAATGCAGGAATTTTGAATTTTCATTGCAGCGGGGGTCCCTGATCGGGACCCCACTGTGATGGTTAATGTGGGGTTAATGCAGGTCTCCAAGCTTATCTCGGATCCCTTCTTGGGTAAGTTGTACTTGGCTGGGCTTTGAGCTTTGTTTTCGTTTTAGGGGATATTCGTGTGTCTGAACTCGAGAACTTGGACTTAAATGGAAGTGTAACTTCACTTTCAGAGGTCCTGGATGCCCCCCCCCTTGCTATGGATAAGCTTTTTATGTATTTTTGTGAGCATTTGGTGTGTTTTGACTGATTTTAGGTGCGCGCGGTTCGGCCGTAATGGTCATATTTTTCGTGCGTGTGGCTGGTTGTTACGTTAAGGTTCGTTCTGAGGTGTTTTTTTTTCTAAGTTGTGCGTGTGTGTGTTTTTAACCGTGTGTGAGGCGCCTTTGAGGGTCCACCTCCGCAAATGCATTTGCGGACAAACACAGCCGACGTTGGAGCCTCCACTTTCTGCAAATTACGGACCCTCGCGAGGGATGCAGTTCTTGCTAGTTCGCTTTGCGAGCTTGCAAACAGCGTGACGACGATTTGTAGTCAGACTATTATAATATGTTATTTATATGTAAATAACCCAGTGGCAGCTGGTGACAACATGCTATACTGGGAGGGAGGTAGACTCTTAAACCATTATTACATATATATATATATATATATATATATATATATATGTGTCATGGATTGACCCAGAGCCCAACAGAGGCATTAAAATGTATTTTAGCTAATCAAAAACTAGCTGTATGACTTTTTTTCCTTAGTTAGACTCATTTTTTATAAACAATTTCTGTTTTCATTGTGCAGTGGCCCTTTAACTCACATAATTATTTTTACTTGTGATACAAGTGATCATGATATGTGTTTGAGTAACATGCGCTCCCTGCCCTCCCATAGAAAAATATGAATAATATGGCCCACCATCAAATGCATTTAGTAAGCAAGTAATAGCTTGGCATGTGTATGAGTAGCTATGTTGTTAAAATGGCTGCTATGGGGAAATATCTGTGGTTTTCTCACACAGCAAGAGAGCGATATACATGCACAGAAAAGGGAAAATGGGTGTGTGCATACCTTGGGCATCACTCGCAGGGGCCTCTCAATTTCACTTCCTAGGGGCCCCAAAAAGGTAGATCTGGCACTGAGTAGAACACTGGGTAGATCCTGTTCATATATACTATTTTCTGTATGTGTATATATATATATATATATATATATTTTTTTATTTTTTTTGCAAAACTAAATCTACAAGGTGACAGATTACTGTGAAGAGAATGAATGAAAAAAATGCAAGTTAAATCTGTTTCAGCAGCTCCCTTTCCATTAAGCTTTTGTCTAATGAAGAATTGCACATTGTATTATTTTGGAAAAATAATATATTTTATTGTAATTACATTTTTTCTATCATGTCTAAAATTATCTTTTTCCATGTCTGTTTGTACTGTGCATTATAATTTTCTAATAAAAAGCAATAAATCCCTAACCTGAGCTATTAATTATTTTTAATCAAATCACACAATGTCATCACAGCATTGTCTTTAAATAATTATCGCCTTGTAAACACTAATCTTCTAATCTTGAAAATAATTCTTCATTGTCATTACAGTATAACTACTTTATTTAAAACTACACATTTTAATCATTATCCACCCTTTCCCACTCGTCATAAAAAACAAACCATTTGCTTCATATCATGTTGATATCTACAATTACCATTTCCTTTGAAAACAAGCTGTCCATCTCACTAATGCTTAACCCTGACATACAATGAAAACGTTTTTTAAAGTATCTTGACCATTGTCAAACATTAATTTCCTTTATGTTTTTTCTTAGACACACTTAAGTAACTCTCATGACAAGAAACTCATAGAGCCTCATTCAATTGAGACTTCAAGAGATCCAGGCTTTGGAAATGGAGCCCGTAACTTATCTTACTATTCAATTTGTGTATTTTTGCTGGCTCCGATCAAAGTAACAGGCCACAGCCTATGATTCAATGCAATGGTAAACATTGCAGGTTAATGCCCCTCTAAGCCTTTGATCATTCACATCCGCAAGAGTAGCGAATGTTAAAATCACAAATCGCTATTTAATTCCTCCGATTCCCACTCGCTAACCACCCAATCAAGCCCACAAATGGCAAAAATCGAACCACAAGTTAATGGTACCAAGGAGGACTCGCAAAGGAGTTAATGACATGTCAGGAGCACTTTAAATGCACATACACACACACACTACTGTGCTTTTATTAAAAGTGAAAGTGATGTTAGGTCTTAGAATTAATAGCACAACATTCTCAAGCTTGCAAATCAGCCAGATAAAATATTTTATTTCATGTTTAAATTCTGTGTTATATCAATCACGGCACTCAATGTGTTAATACTAGTGATGTCGCGAACATCAAATTTTGGGTTCGCGAACAACGGACGCAAACTTTACCAAATGCTCGAGAACGGGCGAACATTGGCGAACCCCATAGACTTCAATGGGCAGGCGAATTTCAAAACCCATAGGGACACTTTCTGGCCACAATAGTGCCGGAGGGGGATCCATGGCAAAAGTCCCACGGAAAATTACATAGTTGATGCAGTTCTGGTTTTAAGCCATGAAGGGCATAAATCACCTAACATTCCTAAATTGTTTGGAATAACATGCTTTAAAACATCAGGTGTGATGTTGTATCGATCAGGTAGTGTAAGGGTTACACCCGCTTCACAGTAACAGACCAATCTCCCCGTTTAATGCACCGCAAACAACCGCAAACAGTCCCTTTGCACAACCGCAAACTCCCCATTTGCACAAGGTTGGATACCAAGCTAGCCATGTCCCGTTCCTTGTCCCCACTGATGTGATTGAAGGTCTCTTCCTCAACCCAGCCCCCAAGGGTCCCCGAAAGGTGACAACAAGCCCCCTGGGATGCCTGCTGTGCTTGGTCTTCCACCTCCTCAAAGCCACCTTCCTCCTCTGACTCCTCTTCTTCAGACTCCCAGAGTCTGGGGGCTTCCACTGCCCAGCATGGAATATTATACACAGGTCAGAGTCTGGGGGCTTCCACTGCCTAGCATGGAATATTATACACAGGTCAGAGTCTGGGGGCTTCCACTGCCCAGCATGGAAGATTATACACAGGTCAGAGTCTGGGGGCTTCCACTGCACAGCATGGAAGATTATACGCGTTGACTCTGTCTGCGTTATTATAAGGTGTGTACTGTTAAGTAGTACTATTCCTATCGGTTTAATCCCTGTTACGTCCACTATCAGGGGATGTGTATATGGCAAAGATGCTTGGTCGGTCCTCCCACTTCAAATTTGAGCCACGTATTCCATGCTTGGCAGCCGTCACCAGGTTTACCCAATGCGCAGTGTAGGTGATATACCTGCCCTGAGCATGCTTTGCAGACCAGGTATTAGTGGTCAGATGGACCCTTTCCCCAACACTGTGTGCCAGAGATGCCATTACTTCCTTTTGCACAATCGAGTACAGGTTGGGGATTGCCTTTTGTGCAAAGAAATTTCGTCCGGGAACCTTCCACTGTGGTGTCCCAATAGCTACAAATTTTTGGAACGCCTCAGACTCCACAAGCTTGTATGGTAAAAGCTGGCGGGCTAAGAGTTCAGACAACCAACTGTCAGTTGCTGGGCAAGGGGGTGACTTTGTGACATTGGCATCTTACGCTCAAACATGTCCTTGACAGACACCTGACTGTGGGCAGATGAGCAGGGACTGCTCAGGGTGAGACACGTAGTGGCGGATGGTTGAGAGGGGGCAAGCCGGGCAGCAGTGGTTGACGTGGCTGAAGATGCTGGACCAGGAGGAGGATGGCGGCTTTTACTTTGTGTGCTGCTTGTACTCATGTATTGATCCCATAGGCGTTTGTGATGTGACATCATGTGCCTTCGCAAAGAAGTTGTACCTAGTTAAGTGTTGGACTTCCCATGACTCAGTTTCTTTTCTCACAGGTTGCAAATGGCATGGCTGGTGTCACAGGCAGACACACCAAAAAATTGCCACACTGCTGAGCTCTGCAATGACGGCATTCTGGTGGTGGCAACAGCATGCGTTGACTGGCGTGCTGTCTGGCTGACCCCGGGTGCCGATGCATGCTGTCTGACTGCTTGCGACGACCTCCCCCTGCTTCCAACTCGTCTCCTCCTCCTCCCTGTCTCCCCATCTGAACTTTCCTCCTGTTCTTCTTCTCTTATAGCAGGCACCCACGTGACATCCACGGACGCATCCTCATCATCAACCGCTTCACTTGTATCTGACAACTCAACAAAGGAAGCAGCACCGGGTACAACATCATCATCATCATCAGACATTACGTCCATGTGTATAATGCTGCCTGACTGGGACATATCCCTATTATCTACATCCTCTGGCACTAATGTTTGCACATCACTCATTTCTTCCAACGGATGTGTAAATAACTCTGCTGACGGATCAAGTGAAGCGGCTGTGGTGCTAGTGTTTGTGGTGGTGGCAGGCGGGCGAGTGGTAACTGGAGAGGTGCCCGAAGCTAAGCTGGAGGAGGATGGTCCGTCTAGGTTCCGAGCGGAAGCTGTAGAAGATTGGGTGTCCTGTGTTAGCCAGTCAACCATGTCCTCAGAACTTTTCAAGTTCAGGGTACGTTGCCTCTGAAAACTGGGCATTATTCTAGGGCCAAAGGGAATCACAGCACCACGACCACGACGGCCCCTGCGGGGTGGCCTGCCTCTGCCTGTCATTTTTTTCCGATTAGTTGTACTATGCGGGCAAACTACTGTGACACCAGATATGAGTGTCACTGTGCACTGGCAAAAGTTGGCAGAGTAGATGCAATAGGCTTCACACACATGCCTGTAGGAAGGCAATTGCTATTCAATCGATTACAGTCAAAAAAGTGTTGTTTTATGTCACTGTACACTACGGTTGCACCAGATATGATGTATAACTGTGCACTGGCAAAAGTTGGCAGAATAGATGCAATAGGCTTCACACACACGCCTGTAGGCAGGCAATTGCTATTCAATCTATTGCAGTCAAAAAAGTGTTGTTTTATGTCACTGTACACTACGGTTGCACCAAATATGACGTATCAATGTGCACTGGCAAAAGTTGGCAGAGTAGATGCAATAGGCTTCACACACACGCCTGTAGGCAGGCAATTGCTATTCAATCTATTACAGTCAAAAAAGTGTTGTTTTATGTCACTGTACACTACGGTTGCTCCAGATATGACGTATCACTGTGCACTGGCAAAAGTTGGCAGAGTAGATGCAATAGGCTTCACATACACGCCTGTAGGCAGGCAATTGCTATTCAATCTATTACAGTCAAAAAAGTGTTGTTTTATGTCACTGAGCACATTTTAAGTTGTGAGCCTGACACAGGCAGGGAAAAGAAATTAGATTACATGAAAAAAATGGTTGTTTTCAATGTATGTTACACCACCAGGTATGAGTTGTGAAAATAAGCACAATATAAGCTGTTAGGTGTTAGCCTGTCACACACACACGCTGGCAAGCAGGCATAGATTACACAAAAAAAAATTATAAAATAAAATAAATGATGTTCAAAGTTTCCTCAATGATAAAGTATAGGGGGCGAACCGAAAAGCGCATGTGTTCGCCGTTCGCGGCGAATGCGAACATGCGAAAATCGCTGCGAATAGTTCGCCGGCGAACTGTTCGGGACATCACTAGTTAATACATATAATGGTACTCACATGTAAAAGAATATCATATTCACGGTTTTATCAATATTGCATTATATAAGGAATGTGGTTCTAATCTTAACTCGTAATTCAAGCTCATAGGACTTTGAAATTCAACCTCCATTTCCAAAGCCATAATGATGACGATCTCTGTTTCCATTGGCTGTTTCTAATCAGGAGTTATGGCCTTCCCAGATTGATAATGTTCAAGCTCGCAAATGTTACATACAATGGCATGGTTTCTGAATTTCGCTATCGGCTCCTAACTTGCGGCCTACAGCAACTGCATAGCACCGTAACCTGCAAACGATGCGGGCCCGCTGCAGGCCAGCAGACATACGGCCTATACCTCTTTAACTTGCACCTCCTAATTGAATGAGGCTAGTATTCTTTTAGTATGGGCCTTTTTTATGATTTGAAGATGGTGGGTGGAAGATGGTGTGTAGAAGAACAAAGGTATGCTTTATAAAAAGGGCAATACATGCAATAAGTTCCATGAAAGTCATTCTTAAATGCATTGGCACTGATAAAGTTTAATACTTTGAAACATGGCACAAAAACAAAAACTTTCAATCAAATATGACCATGTGCTAAAACACAACCTATACATTGATGGTTTTAAAATTAGTACCAAAAATGTTACCTGAACAGTCAATGTTAAAGGGCCATTTCCCTCACTGTAGGTGCTCTTCATGTGGGAATGAGCACGAGATTGTTTGTTAAAATTATCTTTTTTTTTTATTACACAGCTTAAAAAATTGAGAAGTTTTAGGTCTGTTTACAAACACACTCTGTCCTGCCTATTGACTGTTCCATTATTAATAACATATGTCGAACTGTATGGTGAAGTCACAGTAAAGACAAAGATTGATAGCAGTTTTTCCCTGACCTCAGGAATGCGATGAGCAATTAACCCACAACTGACCTGTTTAGGTGATTCCAGCATCCAGCATTTCTTTCTCTGCACAGATGAATTTGTGAAGGGGTAAATCTTTTTTCCTTTTGCATACCACAATGAGCTGTTGCTGCTGGTCTGTCAGGGGCTTGCCAATGACTCATGTAAACACAGATTTATTAATTTCTCTGTTAAAAATCCATTATTTCAAAAGTTCAAAAAGTATTTCAACATACTTTTAGGATAACTTTACTATGATGTAGTCCAATTTGTGCTGAATTATGGGGTCCTTTAAATAGATGATTTAAAAAATATGTAAAAACAATTCCTTATCCGAAAATATAAAAGCATATAATGGACAAATGTGTTGATCGAAAAATGCAAACAGCAACCTAAATAATGATATGCATTTCAAATAATAATTTGGAAAAGTTGTTTTCAACTCTTATAAGTCGAATGCCCACTTATAATTATCTGTAAACTATAGTATGTTCACCATATCCAATACTTAAAAATGTGACTCTTTTTATTCTATACATGTTTCCATTTTATACAATTAAATGAGCCTGGTTGTCTGAAAGATAGTGTAGTGAAGTAGACACAAATTAATTATACATACTGTACTGATTGAATCTATGAAATGCTAATGCTTACAAGAACATGTTATAAACACACTGATTCTTACAAGTACCACTTCAGATTAATTAGAAGTCTTCAATGACCCTTGTTGACCTCTTGTACCATTTTAATCAACAAAGTTAACACACATCTCATCTGCTTTGGTGCTTAAATGCATGCATTGACATTAAAGTGAACTTTATTTGCATCATCTATCAAAATATTACATTATAAATTTGGCAATATCCTGCACTGTAAAGAATGGTTAATATATTCATCAAGATACTAAATTAGTTCATTATTAAATTAATAATTAAATTAAGAGTTTGCAATCACAATTACTAATTTTTTATGCTTATTTTAAGTTGTTCATCCTATGTACTGATTAGAGCTTAATAATTCCAGTTTCAAAATGTAAAAAACAACTAAGTCTCTGACTATAGAGCACCAGCAATACATTTAATTCAGGGGATAATAGAAAGACAACTATATGTATATGTGAAAAATGTTTACATCAAAAATGTGTTGGCATATTACTTTGGGTGATGTGTTGTAGAAATAAAGATATTTGCTATTTATTATTTTATTCTTCGTACAACACAATACATAATGCATTGATGTATTTTAGGAAATCTGGCCTTTTCAAAATCCTCACTTTATCTAGCAGGCAGTTTCTGGAGCTCATCTGCTATCTTAATCTTTTCTAACCTATGAAATTCTAAATTACACATAGAATTACTAAGGAGAGAGATTCTTGTTTCACATCAATTAATGTGGTTTTCAGTGAAACTCACAATAATGTTTAATACCATATGAAGCGATAGGTTACCAATAAAAAATACTCCAGGATATTTCTGGCTTTGGTTACTAAAGAACTCGGAAAAGAAACAAAAACTTGAAATAAGACAAGATATCTTAAAAATAGATGAGTGGGGCAGAATAATAAAACAATAGTAATACATCCCTGGTTGAATATGATACAAATTGCAGCCACCTTAAATTCCACCTCAGATTTCCTCAAAATAGGCCACCAAAATAATGAATAATACAACAAAACAGTGCTGTACAATGAAACACTAATTTCCCTATCTAAAAACAGTCTCGCTCACATAATTAGATGGTTATGGTATTTTCAAAAAAAACTTTCTTGTTCTCTTTGTGGTATATAACCTCCTTTCTCAGCATCAACACAGTACCTCAACAAAAAAAATGTAAAGCCAAAAGGGGAAAAATAATACCACATACTTTTAATCAAAAAAAGTGAACAATTGAAATAAGTTAAAAACTCACAAATGAAATACCATTTTAAAATTAGTTATAAGGTGTTCAAGCACAGAAGAAACTCCCCTGTGTTGAGGTTCCTATTCTGCTTTGGTCTCATAAACACCACTTTTTTTCTAGATCTCCCTCTCCACTTCTGGAAAGAGTAATTCTGGTGCTGCATGGTTTTGGATTATTCCTTCTAGTTACTACATATTTGAATGACCTTTAACGAGAAAATAATTTTGATACTATACATCAATACCAAAGTGCTCACAACAGCTCAGCAGTAAAAAAAAATGCATGTACATGCAAATGAGAGGTAAGAAAATGTTTCATTATTGTTGTTGTTAATTTTATAGGAATATGTGGCATACTGGTGGACATAAAGACTTTATTTCTTATTTCTGAGACTTGTAGTATTACATAGTGTATCATGCTACTAAGCTGTTGTGTGCACTTATAACATACTTTGGTCCTCATGGTCCTGATGTAAAAAAATCAGGACTTTTCTATAAAGGTAATTGGATAATGTTAGTGCACCATTGCAACTGTAAATAATTTAGTAATATATTGGAATGACGTAATTACAAAAAGCCCATGATGTGATAGCTAAGCAATGAGTGTAAGCTATTTTACCAAACTGAGTATCATGGGAGTATTTTTTCTGGACAAAGTAGTATAATTTCATACTTTCATTTACACCTAAACCATCAATATATTGATTCACAATGTACAAAAAGTAGTTTCTTGGAATGTTTAAAGAATAAATCAAAATTCTCTATAAAACTTGCATATATTAAATTTCAAAATAGACATACCACTATTAAAATGGTCATAGAAAATCTTAAAATACAGTCCAGCTTGGTCCGAAGATCTAGAGCCCAATTCAATTCGAAGCCCGCATCTCATGGCATACAGGCCATTTGTTTGCAGGCTTGCTGCGTGCTTGCACTCTGCTACAATTCTGGTGCTATTCAATTGAATAAGCCCGCAAGTTAGGGGCCGAAAGCCGAAACCGTAAACCATGCACTCATATGTAGCATTTCAGGGTGGGAACATGATTAATTAAGCAACACCGTAGCTAGAAATTTAGAAACAGCCAATAAAAGAGACCATCATCATTACAGCAGTAAAACATGGAGGTTACATGTCAATCAATTAGCGTTTAGGGGTCCGATAGCGATCAATCTTGCAGCACCGCAAAACACGAAATAATAAATCCGAATGCCAATACTATTCTAGTCGATATGGGTGGCCTAATATGTATTTACTCATTGATACCCGAGATCGATATAACCCCGAAATTAAACATAAAAGAAAATCATTTTTATTGCCGATTTGCGAGCTTGAGACTGTTGTGCAATTAATTCTATTGTCTTTCATCGCTTCCCCCATCATTTACAATGCAGTATTGAGTTTTATTTGCTTTTACAATGCTTTAACCTCTTTGCGGGTCCTCTCTAGTACTCGTAGGATTTTCTACTACATTTGCCGTTTACAGGTGTGAAAATCTTCGCAGGCTTGAGGGATTTTTGCAATTTCCAAGATTTCCAATTTTAGCGATCAAAACTCTTGCGGATGTGAAAGATCAAAAACTTTGGGAGGCTGTAAGTTCCGGGTTTAACAACCGCAAAGTTTTCAATCACGTAACACGTAAGCGTTTTTTAGCTCACAACCCCCCCAATTGAATAACAAATTAGCTTATGGGCTCCATTACAGGCTCCAGTAACTTACAATTGCTTAATTGAATTTGGCTCATAGTCACACTGTCTATAAAGAAACAAGGGGGTATAGTTCTCAAGTGGGGATAAAGCATAGAAGAAAAATATCCCCATTTTGCATGTTTTCTTTAGAAGCGATTTATCAAACAGATATACAATAATAGATCAACAATTATCACTTGTTTTCCATATGAAGAGGTTGAGTACTTAATAAATGGCTTTGTGAAAAGATCAAATCTAAAATCAGGAACATCTATCCTGAGAGAGAAAACAAATACCAAAATATGAACCATTACTTTCTTAAAGAAGGCATAATAGGTTGTTTCCATGATTGTAAAAGCCACACACAATCTATCCATTTTGTATATGATTAGCTTTAAAAGTCATAGAAGATTTATGAGATAGCTCTTTAAATTAGCTACATTACAGTAAGAGTAAAAAAGATAAAGATAGAAAATGTGTATGTGGGGTATAGTTTAAATAAAGTTGCACATTTTAAGTACTGGAATATGGAAGTGGAAGATTGTATTTATTGCTGGGGTATATAGTATTTTTTAATAAATACCTGGATTGAATGTATCATTTTGCAATGTTACAGTAAAATGCTTTTTGGGAGAAAATTTACCATTTGAGTACAAAGGTTGCCAAAGATCCCAGAGGTTGGGCAATTTTTCAAAATGTTTTACTATATAATTTGTTTAGGCATGATTCCAGTTAGCATCTTGTATGTATGTAAACTAAATACAGTCTTTTAGACAGTAGTTCAGTTTTTTTCCTGACATAATTCTATGTTATGTGAAAAAAATGTAAAAACATATTTTAAACAAATATTTTTTTTTTAATAGTGTACTTTAACAATATGCTACCGTATGTACTCGAGTATAAGCCAAGTTTTTCAGCCCTTTTATTAAGGCTAAAAAGGGCCCCCTCGGCTTATACTCGAGTCACTCTCCCCCCTGTGTCTCTCTAACCCCCCCATGTATCTCTAACCCCCCTGTGTCTCTCTACCCCGTGTCTCTCTAATCCCCTGTGTCTCTTTCCCTCCCCCTCCTCATCCTCATCCCCCCTCCTTATTCTAAACCCCCCTCCTCATTCTAAACCCACCTCCTCATTCTAAACCCCCCTAAATACCTACCCCTCTCCCTTTCCCCTCACTTACCTGCTTCTGCCCTGGCCTCCGCTCCTTCTTGACCCAGCGCGCATGTGATGTCATATGCGCGCCATGACATTAGCATGTACCGAGTGCCGGCACCTGGTATATGCTAATGACGTGACGTGACGTCACATGCGCCCTACGTCATTAGCATATACCGGGTGCCGGCACCCGGTATATGCTAATGACGTGGCGTGCATGTGACGTCACATGCGTGCCGGGTCAAAAAGGAGCAGAGGCTGGAGCAGAAGCAGGTAAGTGAGGGGAAAGGGAGAGGGGGAGGTATTTAGGGGGGTTTAGAATGAGGAGGGGGGTTGAGGAGGGAGGTTGAGGAAGGGGGTTGAGGTTGAGGAGGGAGGTTGAAGAGGGGGTTGAGGAGGGGGTTGAGGATGGGGGGTTGAGGATGAGGATGGGGTTGAGGAGGGAGGATGAGGAGGGAGGTTGAGGATGAGGAGGGAGCTTGAGGAGGGCGTTGAGGATGAGGAGGGAGGTTGAGAATGAGGAGGGAGGTTGAGGAGGGGGGTTGATGTTGAGGAGGGGGGTTGAGGAGGGGTTGAGGATGGGGGGTTGAGGAGAAAGGATGGGGGGTTGAGGAGGGGGGGTTGAGGAGGGGGTTGGGGAGGTGGTTGAGTATGGAGGGTTGAGGAGGGAGGTTGAGGAGGGGGTTGAGGATGAGGAGGGAGGTTGAGGATGAGGAGGGGGTTTGAGGAGGGGTTTGAGGATGGGGGTTGAGGAGTGGGGTTGAGGATGAGGAGGGAAGTTGAGGAGGGGGTTAAGGATGAGGAGGCAGGTTGAGGATGAGGAGGGGGTTTGAAGAGGGTGTTGAGGATGAGGAGGGGGTTGAGGTTGAGGAGGAGGGACACTTGAGTCACTCATTTTACCCATTTTTTTGTGGTAAAATAGTTGCCTCGGCTTATACTTGAGTATATACGGGTAATAATTAAGTATATAAAATATGTCCTAGATGTCCTTAAAGGGATTGTAAATGTAGCATACATTGGACCACACCATATTATAGATCTCCAAAAGGCATGTTGAAATACTTTTTTAAATTTTTTAAATATGACTATTTTTCATTGAGGAATCAGTTTTACAGAAATGTATGATTTTCAGGTTGTTTACAATTTGGAGACAGTCCCCCCTCGGTTCACAGCTCAAACAGAGTTCTGTTTCTCCTCCTAAACTACTCCAACCAACCAGGTTGCAGGGGTGTGTCTCCATTAAACTCTATGAGAATGAATAAGATTGCCGGGGGGGGGGCGGTGCTCAGCACTGTAGTGACTACCTGGATAGAGGCTGATCAGCCTTGCTTAGCAGCCATTTTCTTGTCTCTTACTAAAGGGACAAATTTTGTCTAAAGTAAGTAATGAGCAATCATAAAAAACATTATAACAAAGTATATAAACATAAACAAAACATAAGTAAAAACATATGTTTCTATATATTAGCTTCTCCTCATTATTTATTGTTTATATGTGTGTGTCTGTGTGTATATATATATATATATATATATATATATTTTTTTTTTTTTTTTTTTTACAGTGCATTGCAAAAGTAATCACCCCCTTAGCTTTGTACCTTTTTTGTTACATTACAGCTCAATAGTCTATGTTGGTGAAGTGAAATGAGAAAAATATATACATAAAACTATGTTTTAGAAATAGAAAACAGACAATTGGCATGTGCATATGTATTCACCCCCTTTGTTTTGAAGCCCATAAAAAGCTCTGGTGCAACCAATTACCTTCAGAAGTCACATACTTAGTGAAATGATGTCCACCTGTGTGCAATCTAAGTGTCACATGATCTGTCATTACATATACACACCTTTTTTGAAAGGCCCCAGAGGTTGCAGAACCTAAGCAAGAGGCACCACTAACCAAACACTGCCATGAATACCAAGGAACTCTCCAAATAAGTAAGGGACAATGTTGTTGAGAAGTAAAAGTCAGGGTTAGGTTATAAAAAAGAATCCAAATCTTTAACCTATCATAACCAAATGGAAAGAACATGGTACAACAGCAAACCTGCCAAAGAGATGGCCGCCCACCAAAACGTACAGACCCGGCAAGGAGGGCATTAATCAGAGAGGCAGCACAGAGACCTAAGGTAACAATGGAGGAACTGTAGAATTCCACAGCAGAGACTGGAGTATCTGTACATAGGACGTCAATAAGCCATACGCTCCATAGAGTTGGGCTTTATGGCAGAGTGGCCAGAAGAAAGCCATTACTTTCAGCAAAAAAATAAAATGGCACGTTTTGAGTTTGCGAAAAGGCATGTGGGAGACTCCCAAAATATATGGAGGAAGGTGCTCTGGTCTGATGAGACTAAAATTTAACTTTTCGGCCATCAAAGAAAACGCTATGTCTGGCGCAAACCCAACACATTACATCACCCAAAGAACACCATCCACACAGTGAAACATGGTGGTGGCAGCATAATGCTGTGGGGATGTTTTTCAGCAGCCGGGCTGGGAAAGTGGTCAGAGTTGAGGGAAAGATGGATGGTGCTAAATACGGGCTATTCTTGAGCAAAACCTGTACCACTCTGTGCGTGAATTGAGGCTAGGACGGAGGTTCATATTCCAGCAGGACAATGACCCCAAACACACTGCTAAAGCAACACTTGAGTGGTTTAAGGGGAAACATGTAAATGTGTTGGAATGGCCTAGTCAAAGCCCAGACCTCAATCCAATAGAAAATCTGTGGTCAGACTTAAAGATTGCTGTTCACAAGCACAAACCATGCAACTTGAAGGAGCTGGAGCAGTTTTGCCAGGAGGAATGGGGAAAAATTGCCAGTGCAGAGTGACACTCATGTCTGGTGCAACCGTAGTGTACAGTGACATAAAACAACACTTTTTTTGACTGTAATAGATTGAATAGCAATTGCCTGCCTACAGGCGTGTGTGTGAAGCCTATTGCATCTACTCTGCCAACTTTTGCCAGTGCACAGTGACACTCATATCTGGTGCAACCGTAGTGTACAGTGCCATAAAACAACACTTTTTTGACTGTAATCGATTGAATATCAGTTGCCTGCCTACAGGCGTGTGTGTGAGGCCTACAGCGCCTACTCTGCCAACTTTTGCCAGTGCACAGTGACACTCATATCTGGTGGCACCTTAGATTGCACGTGCAGTGCCCCAAATTTGAAGTGGGAGGACCGACCAAGCATCTTTTTCCATCTCCCGCTTCCAAAAATCCATGCCATATACACGTCCCCTGATAGGGGACGTAACAGGGATTAAACTGATAGGAATAGTAGAGTACACACCTTATAATAACGCAGACAGAGGCAACACGTATAATCTTCCATGCTGTGCAGTGAAAGCCCCCAGACTCTGACCTGTGTATAAAATTCCATGCTGTGCAGTGGAAGCCCCCAGACTCTGAACTGTGTATAATATTCCATGCTGGGCAGTGGAAGCCCCCAGACTCTGACCTGTGTATAATATTCCATGCTCTGCAGTGGAAGCCCCCACACTCTGACCTGTGTATAATATTCCTTGCTGGGCAGTGGAAGCCCCCAGACTCTGGGAGTCTGAAGAAGAGGAGTCAGAGAAGTCAGAGGTGGAAGACCAAACACAGCAGGCGTCCCAGGGGGCTTGTTGTCATCATTCGGGGATCCTTGGTGGCTGGGTGGAGGAAGAGACCTTCAATGAGATCAGTGAATACAAGGAACAGGACATGGCTAGCTTGATATCCAACATTGTGCAAATGGGGAGTTTGCGGTTGTGCAAAGGGACTGTTTGCGGTTGTTTGCGTTGCATTAAACGGGGAGATTGGTCTGTTACTGTGAAGCGGGTGTAACCCTTACACTACCTCATCGATACAACATCATACCTGATGTTTCAAAGCATGTTATTTCAAACAATTTAGGAATGTTAGGTGATTTATGCCCTTCATGGCTTAAAACCAGAACTGCATCAACTATGTAATTTTCCGTTGGAGTTTTGCCATGGATCCCCCTCCGGCATGCCACAGTCCAGGTGTTAGTCCCCTTGAAACAACTTTCCCATCACTATTGTGGCCAGAAAGAGTCCCTGTGGGTTTTGAAATTCGCCTGCCCAGTGAAGTCTATGGCGGTTTGCCGATGTTCGCCCGATGTTCGCCCGTTCGCGAACATTTGATGAAGTTTGCGTTAGCTGTTCTCGAACCCAAAATTTGATGTTCGCGACATCACTAATATATATATATACATATATATATATATATCTGTGTGCTTGTGTGTATACAGTATATATATATATATATATATATATATATATATATATATATATATATATATATAAAGAGTGAGGTAGCCGTGAATGTCCAGTAATTCACTTTTGCTGCCAGCGGTTTAGACATTAATGGCTGTGTGTTGAGTTATTTTGAGGGGGCAGCAAATTAACACTTACTACTTTACATTGTAGCAGAGTGTAATTTCTTCAGTGTTGTCACATAAAAAGATATAATAAAATATTTACAAAAATGTAAAGGGTGTACTCACTTTTGTGAGATACTGTATATATATATTAAGAGTATTGCTTGAGACTTGATAAAGGGAGGTTAAGCCTCTCGAAAGCTCATCATTATAAATAAGACATTTGTCCAATACAAAAGGTATCAAATTATATTGCAATACTCATTATTAATCTATGTATATATATATATATATGGATTAATTATTACTAAATTACTATATATATATATATATATATATATATATATATATATATATATATATACATTTATTAGATACTGTGTCTGGGTTTCCTGAAGCCCCCATTTACCAAATCATGTTATTTGAATACATTTGCTGGGACCTCTCACTCCTCTTATCCATCTCACTCCTTGTCCAACCCTTCCCTGCTCTATAACTCTGCACATGATCAAGCTTTTGAGGCATTACTTAAAAATGCTCGGAATAAGCTAATTGTAGTAAATGGAGCACCTGTTCCTGGAAGTCTCTGAAGCAATTCCTGGTACATAAAACACAGAGAAGGAAAGATCTCAACCTGGCTCATCCAAACCTGCTTGAGGGAAATATTGGAAGTGCCAAAACATTGGCACGAAATTTTAAGTGCTTTAATGGCCATGTATATATTGAGAAGTGGCTCAGTATTGTGCATTCTGTCTAGAATGCCAGATGACTGCACCTTGAACTGAAATGCTGCCCCCATTGATAACATTACCAATAATTGAGGAGCTTTTTTAGAGGATAGCTATGGATCTCGTTGGATCTCTAGAAAAAATGGCTAGAATACTAGTAATACTGGACTATGCTGCAAGATATTCAGAAGCTATACCATTGCGCACAGCAACTTCGAAGAACGTGTCTAAAGAACTCATACAGCTTTATGCAAGTTTGGGAATATCAAAGAATACCCCTACATATTTTACCATCATCAATATGAGATATATACATATGATTGTTGTTATCCAAATGTTCTTAATCTCATAATGCAAATGATTTCTTAATATATGATTTATATAAATCCACTATACCATAATACAGCATAGATATACTGAAATATTATGGATAATAAGATCAGAAAAGCCAATCCTTGATGATATTGTTAAGAATGATGACAGAGCTCACTTATGTGTAACTGCTGGGTATGATTAACATATTATTGTAGAACAAACTGCCTTAATGGATGTGGAATTTGCCTATGATAAAATAAAACAAATATATTTATCAGTAAATAAAATAAATTGAATAGGGAGTAAACCATCTCTTCTCATCTGCATTCCTTAGTGACTATCAGTTGGTGAAATGTTAACCATAACAATACGTGTCCACACATAATCTTATCATGAACTATGTGATGGTAGCTAGCCACATGCATGGTTACTATTTCCCCAATGCATTGGCCATAATCATCCACTTTGTAGCCAGGCAAGAGTAAGTTAACATTTTGTTCAACGGATTTGCATTGAGTACTGTATTTGAGATGGATTAAATTAGATGCAGATCCTATTGCCTCCTATTTCTACTCATAGGAGCCCCCCTCCTTTTCCACCATACCCTCTACCTCTTGGGGGCATACTAAGAGATGGAGGTGGAGGCATAGTTAATGGAGGTGGAGGCGATGGCATTGAGGCAGACGCTAATTGTGGCTTTCGGTCTCTGATGTATAGGATGCTTTACACGCTTGAGCCTTTTGTTGTAGATCCAGGTTCAGTATCCTCAGGCTCTACCTTGTCCTCTACCTCTTCCTCTGTCTTCTAGGTGGTGACATCAGATGTCCTTAGAGCTGAAATTAGATAACAACAATGGGTGATCATATGATCTCTCTGTGTTGCTATATGCCTGATGTGTTGATCCTGGATGGTTAAATTATTTGCCATTGTAAGATGTTTGTATTTGGTAGCAATTATCACAGATATAATAGTTTTGTATATATGTGCAATAGGTCCAATGCACAGATTTGTAATATTACAGATTAGAATATTTACAGTGATTGTATAGATTATTTAATTTTTGATGATTTCAATATATTGTAGATGGATGATGTAATCACAACAATGCCTAGCACATAGCTTGCCTTGCATTTGTTCATGTAATTTTAATCAGTAATTTAATGTGATAGCAGCACAACATTAATATACATATTTACTAAGGGCCTCATTCAATTGCGATTTGGCCAATTGAATAGGGCTCTAAATAAGCACATAGCATTTTTTTTTAAAATACGTTTTTAGTTAGTGAAAACCTTGCGTTTGGATAGATGCTTACTAACTAAAAATGTCTTTAAAAAAATATGTTATGTGCTTATTTAGAGCCCTATTCAATTGGCCAAATTGCAATTGAATGAGGGCCCAAGGATGAGTTTTTTTTAAATGGACATCTATTTATATTAATGTGATTTGTTTTATTGAATGTTTATGAGCTCTGTTTGTACTGCCTCATGTCAAACCAAGGCTTTTTGTCTGCCCCCTGAAGCTCATGAAGACACAGACTCTACTGTACTTGCTGTGGTGTGTCTCATATTGGCCAATCAGTGACCATCTCTCAGCAAGATTTAGCAACATGCTGCTGAGACAAGGTCCCTGATAAGTTAGGACACTACACTGCACTACTAATGGACAGAACCATACAGTGATAATTTATTTGATGTTTATTCAGCTTAAATTCATGTTTAATTAGGTTCTCAATGAAACCTGGTATATCACAGTAATTAGACACACAGGTGTTTTATATACGTAATCAAACTACATATCCCTTTAATTGATGCCAAGAATTTACATAGGATGTGCCTGAACTATATGTGTAGTTCACATGTCTGAGTATGTGATGAGATGATAGTGTTTATGATGTTCACTTGGCCGGGTCCCTGACAGCTGTCCGATGACTGTTGCTTTGGTGATCCGATCCATCATCATACTCTCCCATTCATTAAAGTGGACTGTAGCAGGGGGGCACATTTGTATCCTCCTCTGACATCTTCCTCCTCACCTGGCACACACAGTCATTATAGTGGTGATTCACAGAGTGGACAAACCGCAACATACAGTCCCAGGGTACTGACCTCCATGGTTACCTCCTTCCACATATAGACCCTCTGCACCAGTCTAACATCTCTGTCCCTGAGGAGAATACCTTCACAGATTGCACAAAGGAAATCATAATCTCCTCATGAGTATAATTAAAGGACCTGTGCTTAAGAATAGCGTTATGTGACCATATGGACTGCAGAACACCAGGTAAGTCTGTCAGACTATGCATAGATAGATAAATAAATATGGGAAGGAGTTAAACATCAATAATGTTTAATGTGTGTGTGGAGGGGGGGGGGGGCTTTGATTCATCCACCTATGCCCTTCTACCCGCTTAAAAATAGTATTACCCATCTCAGATTGGCTATTGAAAGTGTCAATCAGAAAAAGATTGAAAACTTACAATCAAGAAAAATCAGGAAATAAAAGGACTAATTTCTTCCAGCAAAAAGGCTGTATCTGATTGTTTATGTCTGGAGATCGAGGCCCAGGCACCAAGGATCATATTTGCATTCTCATCAAGAAGGCTAATTTATGTATTATTTTTATTTTCTTACAGCTGTAGTTAATTTTTAATTCTATATACATTATTTCTATAATATTATTTTTTTATTTCAATTTTTTCCATTTTTTATTCAATTTTTTTATTTTATTTTAGAGTAGTTTAGGAGAGGGGTGATGTTAGGAATAATGGAGCTCCTCATGGACCCGTTTGAGGGGGATATGTTCTGTGGGGGTCTATGAGAACCTGTATAGTGGAGGTTAGGATGCAATGGGGCTCCAGAAGGCATTAGATGTGCACATCTAGTTTTATTATTTATTAACGACTTCTCTTTTTTTAGCAAGTGAAATATGCAAGTGATTTCCTGGGGTTGTGGAAGGGGCCCTCTCCCAATCCACCTAATCCCACCACTGCACTTTGTTCCAGTAAATGGCTGTCTAAGTCTGGTCGCTTGTTCATGTGCTCCTATTTCCCATTGCATCCATTTTAATTTGGTAAATGCTTCCTTGCAGCTCTTTATTCTCCCTCATTCCACCCAATGTGTCCTCGCTTATCACCCACCCAATCCATTGATCCCATGTTGGCTTTGCACTTTTTGTTGCCATTCATTCCCTTCCTCCGTTCCCCCTCCTGTGGCCATCCCTGTTTGCCTCCCACCACCTCCCTCCATCCCTGTGTCGGCTTGCCTTCCGTAGTCCTCCATTCTTTTCCTGTCCTCCATTCACCCTCCTGTGGCTGCCTCCTGTCCATGTCCCGGCTATAGCAGATTTAAATATTTCAGATGTTGAAAGCTTACATTCTCAGGCAACCTCATCTCCCACAGGGCACCCTCTATTGCAGGTAGCCATTCATCCCTACGACTCTGTACAGTGTCAAAACGGATTTTAAGGGTTAAGACTGTGTGGTTATTGTTTATTGCAATGTAATTTTTACCAAGTATTATGTGTTGTATAAAATGGTGTTAAGTTATGGACACTAGAATGGGGACTAAAAGCCAGAATAACCCGTAGAACTTTAGCGGGCTTAGCGATGAGCGCCGCAGGCGCTCATCGCCCGGCGAGCCTCGCAAAGCGAGGCGAGCCGTTAACCCGTAGAACTTTAGCGGGCTTAGCGATGAGCGCCGCAGGCGCTCATCGTCCGGCGAGCCTCGCGTAGCGAGGCGAGCCGTTAAAACGTAGTAAAAAAATACGGGAATAGCGGGCTTAGCGATGAGCGCCGCAGGCGCTCATCGCCCGGCGAGCCTCGCGAAGCGAGGCGAGCCGTTAACCCGTAGAACTTTAGCGGGCTTAGCGATGAGCGCCGCAGGCGCTCATCGCCCGGCGAGCCTCGCGAAGCGAGGCGAGCCGTTAACCCGTAGAACTTTAGCGGGCTTAGCGATGAGCGCCGCAGGCGCTCATCGTCCGGCGAGCCTCGCGTAGCGAGGCGAGCCGTTAAAACGTAGTAAAAAAATACGGCCGCAAACCGCCTATCATAAAAATTAAAATTAACAATAACTACACACACCACATACATAAAAACCTAACCGATAGCAAGAGGGAGCATCCACGACCTGCAGAAAGCGAGTTACACATTGATTTACCTTAAAATACAAAAATGTAAACACAAAAAAAAAAAATAAGCGACAGAAAAAATGGCGGCCGAAAAAAAAGGCGTAGACACATTACGGATAATCCGTGACGGCGTATAAGACACATTACGACATCGCAAAAATCGGACGCAACCCGCGGACAAGAAAAAAGATAAAACACACTAAATACACAGAACACATAAATAAAAAAGTTACCGACAGCAAGAGGAAGCATCCTGGACCTCAAAACAAAAAATATCGCCTTCATTTAAAGCAAAATAAAAGAGTTTAGACACTTTAAAAAAAATAAGCGAGAGAAAAAATGGCGGCCGAACAAAACGAAAACGAGGCTACAGAACTATAGCCACGGAAAACACTTACGGAAAATCCGATAAGACGCACACCACACATTTCCGGATTAACACGGAGTTCCCGCCTTTGTCTCGCGTAGACTCCGATTTCCCGCCTTTGCCTCGCGCTGACTACGATTTCCCGCCTTTGCCTCGCGCCGACTACGATTTCCCGCCTTTGTCTCGCGCCAACTCCGATTTCCCGCCGAAAACAACACATTGGTCTCGAGCAACAGCGTATTTCCCGCCGAAAACAATGCATTTCGCTCGCGCACCCGTATTTCCCGCCGAAAACAATGCATTTGGCTCGCGCAAAAACCTTTATATAGGGCACAATTGACACATTACTGACACCTTTTCCTGAGGTGATGACAGTGTGACTGGACATTTTCGGATGCTGGAAAATCGAAAGAGATTGATAGCTCTTCAGGATACTGATTCAGGAACATTGAATTACAAAAGGTACATTTTAAGAAGTATCATTAATTAATTACTATATTATTAGTTACTTAATAAGGACAATTATGTACATTAAATTAATAATTGGTTATGTATTGTGCATTAATTATTAATGTACATTACATTGAATTATTAATTAATAATGTACATTAAATTAATAATTAATTGATTATATATTGTGCTTAAATGTGTGAAACATTGTAAATAATATTCATAATGTATTTTATTTAATTAAGAATTAATAATCAATAAAATATAACCAATTAACTATTAAATTAATGTACATTATTTCATTAACAGAAATATAATATTGAGCTTAACTGTGTGAAACAATTGACAATACTATTGATAATGTACATTAAATAATTAATGAATTAAGCATTAATATAAAAGTGAGTTTGCGTTTAAGAATGTCCATAAAAAAGAAACACATTTATTCATGAATTAATAAATAATGTACATTAAATTTAATTATTAATTAATAATGTACATTCTATTACAAATTAATTGGTTATATATTGAACATTAATTAATTGTAGATTACATTACTAATTAATTGGATATTGTAATTACCTGTGTAAAAGAATTGTAAATAACGTTTATAATGTACTTTCTACAATTAATTAATTATTACTAAACAGTAATATCAAAAATGTTAGCGTTTAAGAATGTGCAGAAAACAAACACATTGATTCATTAATTAAGAATGTACATGATTTTAATAATTTAATTCTCAGATAGACTCATGTTTATGTTTTCAGTTTAAATTTAATTAATAATGTACATTAAATTAATAATTGCTTATATATTCTGCATTAATTAATAATGTACATTAAATATAATTATTAATTAATAATGTATATTACATTAGTAATTAATTCGTTAGATATTGTGCTTACCTGTGTGAAAGAATTAAAAATAACATTCATAATGCACTTTATTTAATGAATTAATTATTAATAATGAGTAATATCAAAAACAGTTTTGTATTAGATTACTATAGGAACATATTAAAGAATTTGCTTTCAGGTTTTTAAGGAATAAAAATATATGTCTCTTGATTGATGTTTATTTCATGATATGGGTGAAGTGAAATAATACAAAGATTCTAAAATTTAAATTACAGATTATTGATCAAGGAAAGTGAATAAACACACAGTCTTTGAACAACATCAAGACCGTCTTTGCAGGTAAATATTTAATTTGGTCCTGACACATCAAAACAGCATATGTTAAAAAAAATTATGGAAAGTTGAATAGACAATACGAAGCAATACAAACATTTAACAAAACGAAGAAGCACTTGCCAAAAAAAAAAAAAATGTATGCAGTGAAGTGAATCAAGCAGGATTTAAAATGAATTGAAAGATGAATAATTGATATAATAAATATATATGTCCAGTTATTACCAATTTAATATATGTCAATAAAATAATTTGAAAAATGGTTTCATTTATTTCATTGGAAACAAGGATAACGTTTATTCATCAACTTTAATGTAACAGTCCAAAAAGTAAAAAGACATATGTACACAAAAATAAGAAGAAAGACTAATTAATATTTATATTGACTATTACAGATTAAAAAATGGAAGATAATGGAGAAGACAAAATGGAACGCAAAAGAAGATTGGCAAGGGAAAGGAAGCAAAGGTGGAGAGATGCTCATACACCAGAAACTTCACAACGCTTGAGAGAAGAAGATCAACAGAGACTTTTAAATAAAAGAAAGATTGCTAAGAAAGCCAAAAGTGAGTCTGTTGGGCCTTGCAAAAAAAGGAAAAGTAAAAAAAAACATCTATGTGAACCAGTGTCTAATGATTCTATTGTGCAGAATGACTTAAATGTAGACACACATGACAACAATGTACATATAGAAAGTGGGTTTGATATATATGTGGAAAAAATGCATGACAATGTGTTCAATACTGCAGTACATGTAGATACTCATTATTGTGGGTTACTTAATGTGCTTTGTCAGTTTTGTGGGGCCTATCATTTCATAAAGGAAAGACCTACTGATGGAAATTTCATTAGTTGCTGTCAGAAAGGAAAGGTGAAACTTCCACTAAGACATCCATTTCCATATTATTTAGAATGTATTATGAGTGATCCAACATTTCCAAATTATAATAATTTCAAACAAAACATCAGGTCTTATAACAGTGCAATTTCATTTGCTTCAATGGGTGCAACTTTAGCAGAAAATGTACCAGGACATGGTCCTTATTGTTTCAAAATTCAAGGTCAAATATACCACCGAACTTCACATTTACACCCACAAGAAGGAGAGCCAAGGAAATTTGCACAGTTGTATGTCTTGGATACGATGGAAGCTGTGGAACAAAGAATGACACTACCAGAAAATAGACAGTGTTTGCGCATAGTCTTTGAACAGCTGGATAAAATTATGCAAAACAACCCATATAGTAAAGCATACAAACAATTAGCACAGCTGGAAAAAGAACAACAGGAACATGCTGAAAGACATCTATTGCCTATACCAAGAGTAAATATGGTGTTAAAAAGAGATCGCAACACTGATCAAAGAAGATATAATTTACCGACAGTAAATGAGGTTGCTATGGTGTTTAAAAATGAGGATGGTGAACCACCTTTTCAGCGTGATATTAGAATATATCCACGCAATGAAGAACAACCATTTATCAACATCAATATATTAAGTTGTAATTTAGATCCAATGACATATCCCATTTTCTTTCCAAATGGTGAACCTGGATGGGAACCAAAATTAAAATTGGAAACTTATCCCAATACTAAACTTCGCATTAGATCTAATGTTTCAATGCTGGAATATAAAGTTGCACAAACTGCTATCCGTGACTGCTTTAATCCAATTTTACATGGAGGCAAACTCACTCAACAATGGATTATTGATTCATATCTACAAGTTGAAGCCAATAATTTAAATTTCATTAAATTTCAACAAAAAAAATTACGAGTTGAACAGTATTGTGGATTAATGGATTATGTGGCTGAAATAGCTGCAAACAGAGACATTCCAGCTGGAAGAGCAATTATTTTGCCATCAACTTTCCAAGGATCTCCTCGCAATATGCGAGAAAGGTATAATGATGCCATGGCTATTGTCACAAAATTTGGAAAACCAGATTTATTTATTACATTCACGTGTAATCCCCAATGGCCAGAGATCAAGGAAAATTTGTATTTGGGACAAACTACATCTGACCGACCAGATTTAGTGGCAAGAGTATTTAAAATCAAACTGAATTCATTAATACATGATATCACTAAAGCAAAATTATTTGGACAATGTATGGCATTTGTTTACACTATTGAATTTCAAAAGAGAGGACTGCCACATGCTCACATACTTTTAATACTGCAGGAAAAAGATAAGTTGAAAACTGCAGAGAGAGTGGATTCAGTCATTTCTGCCGAATTGCCAGACCAAGAAAAATATACAAAACTTTGGGAGATTGTTACACATAGAATGATTCATGGCCCATGTGGAGAGATGAATCCTAATTCACCATGTATGGAAAATAAAAAATGTACAAAAGAATTCCCAAAACAATTTCAAATGCAAACTTATGCTAATTGTGATGGATATCCTTTGTATAAAAGAACACAAGGAGAAACAGCTATTATCCGGGGCCAAAAGGTTGATAATAGATTTGTTGTTCCATACAATCCACATTTGCTCATCAAGTACAATGCACACATCAATGTAGAAGCTTGCACTTCGATTAAATCAATTAAGTATGTGTATAAATATATATACAAAGGATATGACGCAGCTACTGTTGTTGTACAAGGTGCTGTAAATGAAAACGAAAATCCAATTGTACACGATGAACTATCAAATTATTTAGATGCTCGCTATGTTAGTGCTCCTGAAGCAATGTGGCGCCTTTTGAAATTTGAGATGCATGATCGGTCACATGCTATCTATCGCTTAGCTGTACATTTGCCTCAAAGTCAGATGGTTTGCTTTACTCAAGGAAATGAAAGACTTGCATTATGTCAAAGTGAAGACAGAGATACCACACTTATAGCATGGTTTAAATTAAACTGTCAGGATACGCAGGCCAGACAATTTTTATACATAGAGATACCATATTACTATGTATTTGTAAATGGTCAATGGAAAGAACGAAGAAGAGATGCACAAAAAATTATACCACGCATTTATACCGTCAGTCCAAGGGATATTGAACGTTTCAGCTTAAGATTACTTCTGCTACATGTTCCCGGTGCACAGAGTTTTGAGCATTTACGTACAGTCAATGACATCGTTTATGATACATTCCTATTAGCTGCAAGACAGCAAAATTTCATAGCTGATGATACAGAATGGGAGAGGTGTCTGGAAGAAGCAGCGCTATGTCAAATGCCAAAGCAAATGAGACAACAATTTGCATTCATATGCATATTTTGCAATGTACCTGATGCTTTCACTTTGTGGGAAACATTTAAATTAAACATGTCAGAAGACTTCTTGAAACGTTACAGAGAACCAATCGCTCTGTTAAAAACATTGTTGGAAATTCAAGAAATATTGTTTGCTCATGGATTAAATTGTTCAAGTTTTAATTTACCGGATCCAGGACTTATAGATGACATTAATTTTGATGATTATGACACTGAGCTACAAAAACAAAAAACACAAGAAAAACTGGCAACATTAAATACTAAACAGTTAGAAGCATTTCAGGCCATCACAAATGCTACAGATGATGAAATGGTCAAAGACCGGTATTTCTATCTAGACGGCCCAGGTGGATCTGGAAAAACTTATCTTTACAATTGTTTGATGAGTTATATTCGATCACACAGTCAGATAGCTATGCCATTTGCAACAACTGGAATTGCTGCACTTTTGTTAGATGGTGGTAGAACTGTTCATAGTGGATTTAAGCTGCCAGTTCCCATTTTGGAAACATCAGTGTCAGATATTCGACTCAATTCTATACAAGCAAAAAAATTTAAACTAACGAAACTAATTATCATAGATGAGGCAACAATGATGTCATGTCACGCACTGCAATGTATTGACAGATTCTTAAAAGAAGTGATGGATAATAAGTTGCCATTTGGTGGAAAGGTGATGCTGTTAGGAGGAGATTTTCGGCAAACATTACCTGTTGTGCCACACGGAAATAGAACAGAGATCATTGAAACATGTATCAAGACCAGTAAACTGTGGCAAATATTTACACATCTCAAATTAGAATTAAATATGAGATCTGAAGGCCAAAATGAATTCAATGATTGGCTTATTAAAATCGGAGAAGGAAAACATCCAGAAATACAGCATTTACCAAATGATACTATTGAAATTCCATCAGAAATGGTTTGCAACGAATCACTGATATCAGCCATATTTCTAAACACTCTTAATAACGAGGATTACTCAGACATTGCAAACAAAGTGATATTAACATCAAAAAATATCGATGCCTTGAATGTAAATAATGAAATTTTAAAATACATCAATGCACCACAGAAGAATTATTACAGTGCAGATTCTGTTCTGGCTGATGATAAAGAGAGTGAATCGAATTTTAGTATCGAATTTATTAATTCCTTAACACCATCTGGAATGCCACCACATATTTTACAATTGAAAAAAGGTGCAATTGTCATGTTATTGCGAAATATGAATCCAAAAAAAGGACTTTGTAATGGCACCAGATTAATTGTGCATGAGTTAAAAGATCATTTTATACATGCAGAAATTATAACTGGGACCCATAGAGGTGACCGAGTTTTTATACCAAGAATTGATTTAGCTCCAAGCGAGAGTGGTTTGCCTTTTGTCCTTCAAAGGAGACAGTTTCCAGTTATCATGGCATTTGCCATGACCATCAATAAATCACAAGGCCAAACTTTTAAGTCTGTTGGGATTTTTTTAAAGGAACCAGTTTTTGCACATGGACAACTCTATGTTGCTTTTTCAAGGTGCACCAATCCAAACGAAATTAAAGTGACTGTTGACGAAAATGAAAGTCAGGGTCATTTATTAGACGATGGATGCGTTTACACAAAAAACATTGTGTACTATGAGGTGTTGTAAACATAGAGTAGAGTAGTTTCATTTCTATGACAACATTTTAAGGTACTCAATATTATTGCACAAAAACAACATTTCAAGAACAAACTATATACAATGGACAAAAAAATCCATAGAGAACAGTGGTTTGACTTCCAGTACAAAATGTAAGTACTCTGGGACTCTTTAAATAGGGGACCACTATTTCACTTTGGAAACGCTATGTGATATTTGCATAAAAGACAAACAGAAAATAAAAAAAAAACTTAAACATCCTTAAACATATTGAAATGGGTTACAAGTTTCATGTTCATATGATTGGTCCCACAAAAAAAAAGTTTAAAAACTGTTTGTTAAAGAGATATGTTATAGGCAAACATGTATTGTTACTATGTAGTTGAATCATTTCATAAGATTTGGAAAAGTATTGATTCAGGGAGTAATCCGATCGCCAGTTAATGGGGTCAGGAAGGAATTAATTTTTTTCCCTCTAAGATACAATTGCAAAAGTTTGAATGGGGGTTTTTATTGTTTGCCTTCCTCTGAATTCAATGGTAATTTAGTTTAACGAGAGTTTAACAAAAATGTTACAAATAAAAAAAAAAAAATTATTTTTAAAAAAATGTACTTACTCTAAGTTAATATAGTCTGCAGTTACTAAGTGATAAATATCTATTTAAAAGTGTTAGTATTGTTAAAAGAAGGTTGAAAGATTGTATAATATACAAGTTGCCTGTTACAAAATTTCATGTTACACTTTACAATATGTATGCATTAAAAAGTACAATATGTATGCATTAAAATTAAGATATTATTATATTGTATTTAAAAAAAAAATGATTATGAAATATAAGTTGAAAGTTACAAAAAATAAAAAGTTAAAAAAAGAAATGTGTATTTCTTTTTAGAAACAAAAAAGGGACAAATGTAGTAGACTCATTTTGTGTTGCAAATAAATTTCACAACATTTAAATTTTATTGACCGTCATTTTTTGACGGGCAAGTCGCTAGTATAGATATAAACACCCCCATCATGTATTGTGGATCCCTAGAGAAGCAAACAGAATGACAGAAGCATCAGAAGTACTAACTATAAGGCAATTATACATTGGGAACAATTGGAAATACCCAATTTGGTGAGGTTGCTCAAGCTGAGGGTTGCACCTCTATCTATCGGTACACACAGGGATACAGGGACTGTATGACATTGTGATTATCTGCAACAACAATTGGTGTGCTCTCTCCCACCCCCTCTTGTTTTTCTATGTAGTACACACATTGGTGAACTGTATCGTCCACGAGAGAAGCTGCACGCCAGTTGGAGACCTACAGTATATACTTACACACATTAACTAAATTTTTAGACGTGTATCGTACATTCCACCAGCCACGTTATGGATCATTCTACTATAAACATATACAGGTACATTGGTGAAGCGCCACAGATCAAAAACAGGAAGATCTACTTCCTGAGACTACATTTTTACTCTATTAATTGGTCTACACTCGGCCATGATTTGTTTTGCTAACATTTCACTGGCATTAAAGTTGCTATATGTCCACACTATCAGTCTTGACATCAACAACATCAGAGCCATCCTATGCCTACCATATCTCTGCTGAAGGAAGCATCTCTGACCCGCCAATAAACAGATCATCTTTGCAGGCAAGTTCATTATATTGGGGTATTCTCAAAAAACTTTAATTTCATAGGTTGTTATTTTAGTGGATATAGCCTCTTCTGCCCATAGAGAAATTCTCTCTGAATGACTATCAGCCATTTACCTACTAAGACTACTTTTGATATATTTATCTGCTCATCCTTCACAACATTATTATTTTATTTCTGATTACTATGTATTTTTGTTGTTGTTTAGTCTTTCAATCATGTCCAACTCTCCGATCTTATAGTCCACAGCACACCAGGAAATCTTACAACCACTGCCCCTATGACCTCAAACAAGCTCATGTTCATTGCTTTAATGACCTCATCTATGCATTTCCATCTCTGCCATCCCCTTCTTCATGTGCCTTCAATCTTTCCCAGCATGAGAGTCTTCTCTAGGGAATCCTGTCTTGGTCAAAATACCCTGTCTTGATCAAAATATTTGAGCTTCAGCCTCATGATAATACCGTCCAGTGAACAATTTGTCTTGATATCATGAAGTATTGATTTATTGGATCTTTTGCAGTTTTCTCCAACACTAAAATTTAAAGGTATCACATCCAACGTTTAATACTTTGAATACCATAGTTCTAATTATGCAGACCTTTTCTGATAATTAAATATCTTTTCATTCAGATTTAGATTCATTTAGCACATCCATGATGTACTCCGCTTATAAGTTAAATAAATAAGGTGACAATATACAACCTTGTTGCACTCCTTCTCGATCTTGAACCATTTTGTTGTTCCGTGTTCGGTCCTGACTATGGCATCTTGGTCCAAATACAGATTCCACAAAGGTAGATGAAATGATCTGGTACTCCCATCTCTTTAAGAACTTGCCATATTTTGTTGTGATCCGCATAGTCAAAAGCTTTAGAATAGTCTATGAAGTAGAAGTAAATATTTTTTGTGGACTCTCTTGCTTTCTCTAATATCCAGCGAACATTGGCAATTTGATCTCTTGTGCCACTTCTTCGGTGCACATCTGATTCAGGTTCATATATTGTTGGAGCTGAGCTTGTAGGATCTTAAGCATTACCTTGTTTAGCTGCAGTTAAATTAATCCCAAACCTATTATCTCACCAAAAAAAATATCACTTTACGCAGGATTATTCCTAAGTTAGCTACAGTCTAAAACACTTTACCATCCTTTACTTGGTATTTAACAAGCCTCTATCAACTATCACATTTAAATATTACACTAGCGACTTGCCCGTCAAAAAATGACGGTCAATAGAATTTTAGAGCTGGAAATGCTGTTTGTGACACAATGTGATTCTCTAACACGCTGAATCTTTTTCTTTTCTACAAAGAAGTACAAAAATGTATTTTTATTTTTATTTATGTTTTAACAATGTATTGTTAATCCACATCAAACTTTGTAATTGTCATGTATGGAATAATAATATAACAATCCATCAAATTTCTCAGAATATGTATTCTAAACCATTAAATGAAGGTTTCTAATATTCAACTTATATTGTCCAGAGGAAAGCAAACAGTAAAAAACCCCATTGCAACTTAGCCAATTGTCTCAAAAGGGGAAAAAAATAATTCCTTCCTGACCCCATTAAATGACAATCGGATTACTCCCTGGATGAAAACTTTCTATTTAATTATACATTGAATTTTGTTAACAAATGTTTCTGCTGCAAATTACATAAATCTTTCGTAACATTCAATACATGAATTTTGCTAACTTTTTAACATACAATGATAACAATGCAAACAGTAACATAAGATAATTTAACCTTAATTTATTTTAAACTATAGTGATCTTGAATATTGAATCCAGAGGAAGACAAATTTCTTTCAATAAATGTAATTTCAACTTTGTAAATTTGTTGAAAGTGTTGTCCAAAAATTATTCCTACCTGACTCCATTGTCTGGCAATCGGGTTCGCTCCTGGATCAATAATCAATATATCATGCACCATCTTAATTTTTCAACAAATGATGATGCTGCTACAAACATTAAACCTTAATTACAAAGAATGCATCAACTTATCGGTCCTTTTCAAACAGATTTTTAAGCATACAAACCGGAAAGAAACATATTAAATTGTAAACAGTAAAGGTAATAAAATGTAAGCTAACTGTTTTGTGGAGCCAATCATGTCTAAAGTGACTTCCAAGACATTTCATTTTTTTTTTTTTTCCTTATAAGTGGTTTCCTTTCAAAGAGCACAGCAGACTGTTATTTGTGTCTATGGAATGTAACCCCTTTCCTTTCTTCCTTTTTTGTTAGTTATTACTGTATTTTTCTGAAATTGTCGACATATTTTTGTAACTGAAATACTGTTCCTCTAAGAAGAGGCCAATTGACCTTCAATTTCTTCCTTCAAATGAAACCACTATTCTCTGTGATTACAAAACCTCGTAGTACACAATATTTTTTGTAAAAATACGGCCATCGTGTAATAGACCACCCTGACTTGGGTTGTCTTCAACTGAAACTTTAATCTCATCTGGATTTGTTCACCTTGAAAAAGCAACATAGAGTTGTCCATCTGAAAAAACAGGTTCTTGTAAAAAAATACCCAAAGACTTAAAGGTTTGTCCTTGGGATTTATTGATGGTTATGGCAAATGCCATGATAACTTGGAAATTGTCTAATTTGAAGGACAAAAGGCAAACCACTCTCACTTGGAGCTAAATCAATTCTTGGTATAAAAACTCATTCACTTTTATGGGTCCCAGTCATAATTTCTGCATGTATAAAATTATCTTTTCAATTGTGCACAATTAATCTGGTCCCATTACAAAGTCCTTTTTTTGGATTCATATTTCTCAATAGCATGAAAATTGCCCTTTTGTTCAATTGCAAAACAAGTGATAGCATTCCAGATGGGGTTAAATAATTAATACATTCTATACTAAAATTTGATTCACTGTCTTTATCATCAGCCATAACTGAATATGCACTGTAATAATTATTTTGGGGTGCATTGATGAATTTTAAAATTTTGTTATTTAGATTCAAGGCATATATATTTTTTGATGTTATTATCACTTTGTTTGCAATGTCTGAGTAATCATCCGTATTCAGAGTGTTTAGAAAGATTGCTGTTATGAGTGATTCCTTGCAAACCACTGTTGATGGAATTTCAATGGTATAATTGGGTAAATCATATATTTGTGGATGTTTTCCTTCTCCAGTTTGAATGAGCCAATCATAGAATTTGTTTTGGCATTCCGATCTCATATTTAATTCTAATTTGAGATGTGTAAATAAATATTTTCCACAGTTTACTTGTCTTAATACATGTTTCAATTATATCAGTTCTATTTCCATGTGGCACAACAGGTAATGTTTGCCTAAAATATCCTCCTAACAACATCACCTTTCCACCAAATGGCAAATTATTATCCATCACTTCTTTTAAGAATCTATCAATACATTGCAAAACATGACATGACATCATTGTTGCCTCGTCTATGATAATTACTTTTTTTTAAATGTTTGGCTTGTAAAGAATTCAGTCGAATATCTAACAATGATGTTTCTAAAATGGGAACTGGCAGTTTAAATCCACTGTGCACAGTTCTACCACCGTGTAACAAAAGTGCTGCAATTCCAGTTGTTGCAAATGGCAATTCTATCTGACCCTGTGCTTGAATGTAACTCATCAAACAATTGTAAAGATACGTTTTTCATGATCCACCAGGGCCGTTTAGATAGAAATAACGGTCTTTGACCATTTCATCATCTGTAGCATTTTCTTCTGTTTTTTTGTTTTTGTAGCTCAGTGTCATAATCATCAAAGTTGATGTCATCTATAAGTCCTGGATCAGGCAAATTGAAACTTGCACAATTTAATCCATGAGCAAGCAATATTTCTTTCCATTAAAGTTTTTAACAGTGCTTGGCTCATTGTAATGTCTCAAGAAGTCTTCAGACATATTTAATTTAAATGTTTCCCACAAAGTAAATGCATCGGGGACATTGCAAAAGATGCACATTGTTCTCTCATTTGCTTTGGCATTTGACATAGTGCTGCTTCTTCCAGACACCTCTCCCATTCTGTGTCATCAGCTATGACGTTTTGATGTCTTGCAGCTAATAGGAAAGTCGCATCAACTATGTAATTCACTGTGCTTAAATGTTCAACATGCGCACCGGGAACATGTAAAAGAAGTAATCTTAAACTGAAACGTTCAATGTCTCTTGGACTGAAGGTATAAATTTGTGGTATAATTTTAGGCGTATCTCTTCTTTGTTGTCGCCATAGACCATTTACAAATACATAGTGATATGGAATCTCAATGTATAAAAATTGTCTGGCCTGCATATCCTGGCAGTTTAATTTAAACCATGCGTTAAGTGTTGTATCTCTGTGTTAATTTGGAGCTAAGGCAGTTCTTTCATTGCCTGCAGTAAAGCAAACAAACTGGCTTTGTGGCAAATGTACAGATAATCGATTCACAGCATGTGACCAATCATGCATCTCAAATTTCAGAAGCCGCCACATTGCTTCCAAAGCGCTGACATAGCGAGCATCTAAATGTAAAATTGGATTTTCCTTTTCGTTTGCTGCACCTTGCACAACAACAGTTGCTGCATCATATCCTTTGTATATATATATATATATTTATACACATATTTGATGTATTTAATAGAAGTTCAAGCTTCAACATTTAAGTGTTCATTGTACTTCATGAGCAAATGTGGATTGTTTGGAACAACAAATCTATTATCAACCTTTTGTCCACTGATAATAGCTGTTTGTACTTGTCTTCTTTTATACTAAGGGTATCCATCACAATTAGCATAAGTTTGCATTTAAAATTGTTTAGGAAATTCTTTTGTACATTTTTTATTTTTCATACATGGTGAATTAGGATTCATATCTCCACATGGCTCATGAATCATTCTGTGTGTCACAATCTCAAATAGTTTTGAATATTTTTCTGGATCTGGCAATTCGGCAGTAATGACTAAATCCACTCTCTCTGCAGTATTTTTCCTGCAGGATTAAAAGTATGTGAGCATGTGGCAGTCCTCTTTTTTTAAATTCAATGGTATAAACAAAAGCCACACATTTTCCAAATAACTGTGCTTTAGTATAACTGTGCATGTATTAATGAATTGAATTTTATTGAATTGAGTTTGATTTTGAATACTCTTGCCACTAAATCTGGTCGGTCAGAAGTAGTTTGTCCCAGATTCAAATTCTCCTTGATCTCTGGCCATTGTGGATTACATGTAAATGTAATGAATAAATCTGGTTTTCCAAATTTGGTGACAATAGCCATGGCATCATTATATCTTTCTCACATATTGCGAGGAGATCCTTGGAAAGTAGATGGCAAAATGATTGCTCTTCCAGCTGGAATGTCTCTGTTGGTAACCAATTCAGCGACATAATCCATCAATCCACAATACTGTTCTACTCGAAGCATATTTTGTTGAAATGTTTTGAAATTGAGATTATTTGCTTTGATTTGTAGATAGAAATCAATAATCCATTGTTGTGTGAGTTTGCCCCCACATAAAATTGGATCAAAAGAATCCCGAACAGCAGTTTGGGCCACTTTATATTCCAGCATAGAAATATTTCATCTAACATGAACTTTACTATTGGGATAACTTTGCAATTGTAATTTGGTTCCCATCCATGTTCACCATTTGGAAAGAAAATGCGAAATGTCATTGGATCTAAATCACAACTTAATATATTTATGTTTATAAAAGGTTGTTCTTTATTGCCTGGATATATTCTAATATCCCCCTGAAAAGGTGGTTCACCATCTTCATTTTTAAAACCATAACAACCTCATTTACTGTTGGTAAATTAGACCGTCTTTGATCAGTGTTGCGATCTCTTTTTAACACCATTTAAACTCTTGGCATTGTCAATTGATGTCTTTGAGCATGTCCCTGTTGTTTTTTTTCAACCTATGCTAATTGTTTGTATGCTTGAGTGTATGGGTTGTTGGCCATATTTTTATCCAGCTGTTCAAAGACTATGCGCAAACACTGTTTATTTTCTGGAAGTGTCATTCTTTGTTCAACAGCTTCCACTGTATTTAAGACATATAACGGTGCAAAATTCCTTTGCTCTCCTTCTTGTGGGTGTAAATGTGAAGTTCAGTGGTAAATTTGTCCTTGATCTTTAAAACAGTAAGGACCATGCCCTGGGACATTTTCTGCTAATGTAGCACCCATTGAAGCAAATGAAATAGCACTGTTATAAGACCTTATGTTTTTTTTTAAATTAGTATAATTTGGAAATGTTGGATAGCTCACTTTGTAAGTGATCTGGAAACGTGTGTCTTTGTAGAAGTTTTACCTTTCCTTTCTGACAACAATTAATTACGTCTTCGTTAGTTGGTCTTTCCTTTAGAAAATGATAGGCTCCAAAAAACTGACAAACAACATTGAGTAATTCACAATAATGAGTGTCTACTGTTACTGCTCTACTAAACACATTATCATGAGCTTCCTCAACATAGATACCACTACAACTTTCTATATCTACATTGGTGTCATATGTCTGAACATTGGTGTCAATGGAAAATATAGTATCATTGGGCAATGGTTCACATACATGTTTTAGTTTACTTTTAATTTTCTTTGGAGCTCCAGCACACTCACTTTGTGCTTTCTTCCTAATTTTTCTTTTATTTAAAATTCTCTGTCGGTCTTCTTCTCTTAAGCGTTGGGAAGTTTCAGATGACTGTGCATCTCTCCACCTTTGCTTCCTTTCCCTTGCCAATCTAGGCCACCCCTTTCACCCAGACTTACAACACTGCCTTCTTCCCCACTACATCCTTACTTCATGTCCAGACCCCCCATCCCTTCTGTCCTTAAGCTTTTATTTAAGGCATGTTGCTCCTCTTGCTCCCCTTTTTCTGTCTCCCCTTCCTTATGTTTTTCTTCTCCTTCCAACTCCCTTCTCGTTGCCAATTTTTTCTTCCCCCTCCCCATCTCTCCCCTCTAATCCATTAATTTAATGTTACTAAAGCCCTTACTCCTTCCCCAGCCCCTCTCACCTCTAAATCCATCTCCTTGCTTTTACTGAAAAAAAAATATGTAGCAGCCGCCATCGTAGATGGCCTAGCATGGGAATCTGACTTCCCCAGCCCTCCCAGCCACTTACCTACTTTCGAATTACATCAGCAGAGTGCCCTGGTGCTGCTGCCACTCCTGGGTATAAAAGTCCTTCTACTGCCCCTTGCAGCACAACACAATACTTTGGCTCAGCAAAAAAAGGCCTCCCACATCCTAGAAAGGCCTGGAAGGGTGCCAGAGATGCTGGAACACCTTTAGGTGCCGGTGATTGCACCTGGAGCTCCATAGTGAAAGCATGCATAAAAGGGGTGCCAGGTGGAGAGGGGCTACAGTGTCTGGGGGTTCTAAGGGTGGGAATCATCCTCCTTGGAGACCTCAGAGGGCAACCTGGACTATTAGGAAGATGGGCTGGAGGGCTATAAATCACCCATATAATAATTTAATAACCCTCTCCTTATTCCCAGTCCGGTCAAGCTCCCACTCTCCTTAACTTAAGGGACATCATAATATTTAACATTTTGCAGAACTGCACATGCAGATTTAGAATAGTGTCACTTTAATACACATTTCGTTTCTGTTAAGTATTCCATTACATCTATTTAATACATTGTTGTAGCCCATAATAATATGGACTAACAAATATTTATTGTAAGAATTTGTACAATTATTTGTTTAAAGTGTTTACATAAAACACATTAGGGACATTTTATAAGATAAAATGTGTAACTGTGCAAAAAAGAATAAATATATATATATATATATATATATATATATATATATATATATATATTAATAATTTGTAGGTAATACTTTAAATATTGAACTCATACAGTATATTCATCATGTACTGTTGATATATTCATACTTACTTTTATAAAATTGCCTATTGCCCAGTGTTCATGTCACCTGTTACAGCAAATAAAATAATTAATTTTTTTGCCATTTTCCTTCATCTCAGTTTTTTTTTTTTTTTATCTCTGTAGTCTGTTGTGAATATATGAAAGGTCAGGACTTGACATTAACATTTAGAAGATCTAGGAGGGGGAGCGAGATAAAGTGGGGGATAACTTTAGGAACTGTTCAGAGAGATCTGTAGAATGTTAAAATTATTTGTTGAATCAAATATTTCAATTATATAACATGTAATATATACACCATGTGCAAAAGTGAATTAGTTCTCCAGCTTGTTTTCTTTGATTTGATTTGGTGTCTTATTTTGTAACACTGGCGAATATTTTATATTATATTTCTAAAAGCATTAAAGCCATCTGCAATTGTGTTCCGCCATCAAAGTGCTGGAAACAAGGCCACAAACCCTATATCCCTATGACTATCTTCCTGCATTGGCTATTGCTAGCAAACTTACACAAGTCAGAATAAAAATGGACAGATTTCTTTGTTATACAACAAATTCAGTGGATTTTAAGCATGTGGATGAGACTTTTTTCTTTCTCTTGTTACATTTTTCATAATGTCATAGAGGGACCTGATGTCAGTCTATATAAATTCAGACACATTTAAAACAAGTT
The DNA here is from genome assembly GCA_027410445.1 of Discoglossus pictus. Lineage (NCBI taxonomy): Eukaryota > Metazoa > Chordata > Amphibia > Anura > Alytidae > Discoglossus > Discoglossus pictus. The sequence goes on along the minus strand of CM050163.1, from coordinate 154,228,254 downwards.
TATTAACCTTTATTTGTAAAGAACCAATCATTTACTCAGTTCTGTATACAAGTGGAAAATATATTAAATACATCGACTATGTCACATATAATAGTACAGTAAAACATGTTGATTCAAAACGAGTAGAAGAGTTGTTTTCTTACAAATGTATCAGGTATATGCAAGATGTCTATGATATTAATTAAAAATATGAATACACCATTCATGTATTTTTTGCTTTTAATTTAAGAAGCTTCACACTGTATGTTGCACTTCTCTTTATTACTGTTGCACTTCTCTTTATTACTTAATCAAATAAATGTATTATAAATGTTGCCAAATGCCTAATATACTCATATGACATAGAAATGTTACAGCAGATATTTCCATGTATGTTTACAATTTACTTCACGGTACTGCACTGTCAAAAATGAAATATCTGAGGGTATGGTATAATAGATGTTCCTAAAGGGACACAACTAGTGATGTCCCGAACAGTTCTCCGGAGAACTATTCGCTGAGATTTTCACATGTTCGCGTCCGCCACGAACGGCGAACACATGCGCTTTTCGGTTTGGTTTTTGTGTAATCTATGCCTGCCTGCCAGTGTGTGTGTGTGACAGGCTAACACCTAACAGCTTATATTGTGCTTATTTTCACTACTCATACCTGGTGGTGTAACATACATTGAAAACAACCATTTTTTTCCTGTAATCTAATTTCAGTTGCCTGCCTGTGTCAGGCTCACAGCTTATATTGTGCTCAGTGACATAAAACAACACTTTTTTGACTGTAATAGATTGAATAGCAATTGAATGCCTACAGGCATGTGCGAAGCCTATTGCATCTACTCTGCCAACTTTTGCCAGTGCACAGTGACACTCATATCTGGTGCAACCGTAGTGTACAGTGACATAAAACAACACTTTTTTGACTGTAATCGAATGAATATCAGTTGCCTGCCTACAGGCATGTGTTTGGGGCCTACAGTGCCTACTCTGCCAAATTTTGCCAGTGCACAGTGACACTCATATCTGGTGGCACCTTAGATTGCACACGCAGTGCCCCAAATTTGAAGTAGGAGGTCCGACCAAGCATCTTTTTCCATCTCCCTGTTCCAAAAATCAATGCCATATACACGTCCCCTAATAGTGGATGTAACAGGGATTAAACCGATAGGAATAGTACTACTTAACAGTACACACCTTATAATAACGCAGACAGAGGCAACGCAGAGAGAGAAGTCTGAAGAAGAGGAGTCAGAGGAGGAAGGTGGCTTTGAGGAGGTGGAAGACCAAACACAGCAGGCATCCCAGGGCGCTTGTTGTTACCTTTTGGGGACCCTTGGTGGCTGGGTGGAGGAAGAGACCTTCAATGACATCAGTGAGGAAAAGGAACGGGACATGGCTAGCTTGGTATCCAACCTTGTGCAAATGGGGAGTTTGCGGTTTTGCAAAGGGACTGTTTGCGGTTGTTTGCGGTGCAACAATTTAGGAATGGTAGGTGATTTATGCCCTTTATGGCTTAAAACCAGACTCTGCATCAACTATGTAATTTTCCGTGCGAGTTTTGCCATGGATCCCCCTCCGGCATGCCAAAGTCCAGGTGTTAGTCCCCTTGAAACAACTTTCCCATCCCTATTGTGGCCAGAGTCCCTGTGGGTTTTGAAATTCGCCTGCCCGTTGAAGTCTACGGCGGTTTGCCGGGTTCGCCCGTTCGCGAACATTTGATTGAAGTTCGCGTCCGATGTTCGCGAACCGAAAATTTGATGTTCGCGACATCACTAGACACAACATATTATAAATGTTTTTAAAGATGAAGATCCATGTACCTTCGGTGCCAGGGAAAGGTTCATCCAAAAACATGTCACTCAAAAAGAAAACATGTTTAAAATGTAATATTACGCTAAGAGAGCCTGCCCTATGAGGAGCTTCTTTGAAAAATTATGCATTTTGGAATCACGTCCCCCTTTTATACCAAATTTTGAAGACTCTGGCTTAAAATTATGTCAATCAAATTTCAACCATCAGGTTAGTACCGCTGTACCTGCCCAGATTGCCAGAGGTGTAGTTGTTACAAAATTACCACAACCCAGACCAGATTTACCACTGTCAGGGATACTAAACTGTCTATAGCATCTTAAAGCCCAATAAAAGGGGGACCAAACACCTTGGGTTATTAGCCAGGAGACAGGGAAACAACTTTCTACTCTCTGCTAAACCAGCAACATAATCCATGTTAAATTCCATAGACTGTCAACCATACATTGGCCCTGCCCTTATTGGTGTACATATTACTATACAATAGAACCTTCAAACTATGTATATGGTAACATTCACATAATCTCAAAATTATTTTTTTCTGTACAAGTTGTTATCTGAAGAGTACTTGTTTTAATGTAGGAATTCATATGGTCTAATAATCATGTGACAACTTTGCTAGAAGAAGTTAAAACTCACAATCTGTAATTGTATCAGAATAGTGAATGTATTTGACATTCAAACTGGACTACTAACTCTCTAAAACTCCATTACATGACACACTGCTTTTTGCCCAGCAAGCAATTTTGGCGAACATGTTGGAATCTCTATTGCATGCCGCATTATGAGCTCACTACCTGTACACATAACAGCTCAAAAGTGTGAATCATAAGACATCTCCCATATCAACACCACTATTTCTAAAAAAAATTTGTTCTCTTTAAACTTCTCCTTATAAAATGTAGATTTTGTTAGTTTTTTAAAATATTTTTACATATATAGAGTGCGCCATAGATGTGTATTAAATTATATATATGACTTATACAACCAGTGTTATAATACAACATTTTTAGGATAAGATATTAGTCTTTCCATCTGTATGTGACTTTTTATAAGTATCTATGGATTCATGCGTTTCAAAATAAAACATGACTTTTCTACAAAATGATTGTCATGGGTCATATGACAAATTGTTCTCTGTAGTTTCAAATTCTGGAAATAGCAGAGAGATGAGGCTGATGTATTTTCCCACTATTATTCTTTGTAGGTGAGTTAGGACAAAGTGAGCGGTCATTATGGTCTATGGAGATTTCTCACCTTGAGCTGGATAATTTAAATCAGCGTTTGGAGCAGGAACTGACAATTGATCCTGCCATTTATGGCAGTGATTGATGATGCTACTAAAGTTAGAAGACATTGGATTTGGTTGAGTTGTTCGTTTGGAAAAAGTTGAGGAGTTCTGCTGTTGATCAGAAGATGATAAAGTTCAGCTTTGTGCGCAGACTCTGGGAATGGGATTTCTCTTTCTATGAGTTCCTGGGTGAGCCTAGGAATTGTCCACTGGCGCAGAGATGAATGGCTATTCACTACAGATGGTGGTCTAATGGGAGAAGAGGCTGCTTGAAGGGACAATCTCGGCATCAGATACAGCGATATCGGCCGTTGTTGTGGTCAAATTGGTCCTGCAATAAGATAATGACAATAGTGGTGGGGAAGTATTGGCGTGATTATGGTACAAGTATGCTGAGGAGAGATGGATCTTGAGGGATGATTTGGGTGTGATTTAGTAAGGGATATGAAAGGAAATGGTAGGAGAGTAGGGAATTAAGGACAAAGGAAGAAGCGAGTTAAAGAAGTGAATTTAAGATTTTGAGCATAGATTTGAATTTGCGGGGCCTGGATAAGGCAGTGAATAGTGAATATGGTCGGAAGGTATCGACTGAAGTGAGATAGGTGGGATCAAATGAATGGCCTTTGGAGTTGCGGCTTGTGAAATGCCTGTGATGTAGTAGAATTTGAAGTTTGGGTGTGGTTGAAAGAGGTACAAGAAGGATAACTGGGAGATACAAAGGTAGCCAATAGAGAGGAGAGGCTAAAAATTCAAGGCAGGACAAAAAAGGGGGGCAAAAGTGGTCAGAACAGCGCAAGAGAAGGAAGGCACCAGAAACACGGAGACCCCAGGGTGGCCTTGGTAACGATGTCGAGGGGAATATCAGCAGCGGGGGAAAAATATGCAAGGCAGGGGAGCAAGAGGCAAAAGCAGCAAAATTGGGACTGGTGGGGGGGCACCGAGCAGGGGGGGTTGAGTGGAATGGCCACCAGGGACAAGAAAGAGTGAAAGCACCTATGCGTGTGGAGGGGGGGGGGCAGAGGGGTGGAGTGGGCTTGGAAGCAAGGGCAATGCATGGAAGGAGCCCAAGGAGAAACTTCTAAACCAAACAAGCATAGAACAACCACCACCATCATAAAATGCCACCTAAGAGAGATCTTGCCCACTCAATAACCACAAAAGAATGCAGCTCCACCAGGAGGAAGCGCAGGATGGAAGATGGAGCCGGCAAATGCTGGGGAATGGAGCAAAAGGAAGGCGGAGCGAAGTGCAATTTGTTGTCTGTCTGTATGCTGTCTCTCTCTCTCTTTGCTGTCACTCTCTCACTCTTGATTGTGTAATGATTTGTTGTGTGGCACATTCTCTCACTCTGCTTTTTGTCAGTCTCTCACTTTGCTGTCTGTCTCTCTGCTCTGTCTATCTCTCTCTTTGCTGCCCGTCTTTGTACTCTCTCTCTCTGTGCTGTGTCTCTCTGTGTTGTCTGTCCATATGCTGTCTCTCTATCTCTGTCTCTCTCTCAGGTGTATATTGGCAGTTGTTATGCCACTTGCTATGGTGTGTGGCATGTGACAGGGCTTTTTTTTTTTTTTTTGCATGGTGGGTTCTCTCTCTCTCTCTGCTGTCTGTCTGTGTGCTGTCTCTCTCTGTTCTGTGTCTCTCTTTCTCTAAGGTGTGTAATGGCAACCGTTATTCTGATTGCTGTGTTGTGTGGCATGACCTCTCTCACACTTTGCTGTCTCTTTCTCTTTGATGTCTGTGCAGTCTCTCTCTCTATATTACGTGTGTAATGGTGGCTGTTAAGCTGTTTGCTGTGTTGTGTGGCACGTTCTCTCTCACTTTTTGCTGTTTTTGTCTCTCTTTCTGTGCTGTGTGTCTGTACTGTATGCATGTTTTCTGTCTGTATGAGTACTCTCTCTCTCTCTCTCTGTGCTGTCTGTCTGTGTACTGTCTTTTCCTCTCTCTCTCAGGTGTGTAATGGCGGCTCTCAGGCCCGTCTCTTGATAATATCATGACCATGCCTCTCCATGATGTCAATGATGTAATGTGTGTGTGTGTGAGAGTGAATTAGTGAAGTAGCTGTTAGTGTGCATTAATTAACATATATACAGTATCTCACAAAAGTTAGTACACCCCTCAAATTTTTGGAAATATTTTATTATATCTTTTCATGTGATGACACGGAAGAAATGACACTCTGCTACAATGTAAAGTAGTAATTGTACAGCCTGTATAAGTGTAAATTTGCTGTCCACTCAAAATAACTCAACACACAGCCATTAATATCTAACCCGTTGGCAACAAAAGTGAGTACAATGAACTGTAGTTCCCGAGTCCCGGCAGCACTCATGCAGGCCCAGACCATGACACTCCTACCACCAAAAGTATACATTTTTACTGAGGAAAGGTAGGTTAAATATTCCCTAAATGACAGATAAATGGATAAGGCACAAAGAGCACAAAAACACTGATATGAGATGATGAGAGAGTGGAGGCAACATCAGACATCAGCAGGTAAATGCATATAGGGGGAATCAACACAACAGATTATAGAAAATAAATATACACATTTAGACATATGTTTGGTCCGGGCCTGCATAAGTGCTGCCGGCACTGGGGAGCTACAGTTCATTGAGGGAACTATGAATACCAACATATACTGTGACATACTGAGCAGAGCATGATACCCTCCTTTCAGAGACTGGGCAGTATTCCAGGGCAGTATTCCAACATCATAACGACCCCAAGCACACCTCCAAGATGACCACTGCCTTGCTAAAGATGCTGAAAGTAAAAGTAATGGACTGGTCACCGGTTTAGACATTAATGGCTGTGTGTTGAGTTATTTTGAGGGGACAGCAAATGTACACTGTTATACAGCCTGTACACTTGCTACTTTACATTGTAGCTGAGTGTCATGTATTCAGTGTCATCACATGAAAAGATATATTAAATATTTACAAAAATGTGAGAAGTGTACTCATTTTTGTGAGATAATGTATATACACATGTGGAATATGTTGTCCTGTTACAATTAAAGGATTTTATATATCCTTTAACTGGTACATGGGGATGGTACAGTGGAGACCAAGGAAGGGGGCCAGCACTCAAATCAAACTGTAAAACAATAGCATACAAGGAAACAGACATTGCACTTCAAAAAATTATAGATTTTATTTTGGAAGAAATAAGAGAAATAGTGAAAAGGCACTTGGTTGTGCAATTTATCTTCAGACATATTCTTAAGCATCAACAAACAAAAGAATATGTATTAATGAACTCTTCTCTGATCCAATTAAGTGCAGAAGTGGCAACCTTAAACTTTTATGTTTGAGGACACAAATAATAAATGAAAATAAAAATCAAAATACAATTATAAAATTTCATGAGAGGATTAAATAAATTATCCAATTAATGTTTAGATAGGTTGGTTTATACTGACAGCATCCATATTACAAGGTGAGAATAATTTAATTGAAATCTAAGTTAAATTAAAGTGAGAATACAGTGACATGGTGTCATACTCTAATAAAGTGGTAAATGTTTTAACTGTGAGTAGACAATGTTTATACACATTAAATGGATCTAATATGACAAAGACTATCTATGATATAATATATAATATACTTTAATCCTTGTTCCAATTCATATGGACTGAAAATTATACCATATCACTTTTAGTATTTTACTCAAGCTGCACATAATTTATTTAAAAAAGCAAGGTCTTTGATTTATTTATAGTTGTCACTCTTTCTGCTCCTTCTTGCTTTAACCTTAAAACCACTGCTGTTCAGGTACACACAACACCTCTCCTTTTAAATGATTTACTTTCACCTCAATATCTTAATAATAAACAGACCCAATGTTAGCTTGATATTCTGTATGGAAGGATGGGATTATGCCTTTAAATATACTTGATCTTTGGAGGCAATGAACTGCTCTATAATAACATACCTAACTGATACTGTAAGAGAGCAATTTCCTATGAGGGGTTCTTTGTTCTTGAAATTGCAAAACTTCTAAATTTTATTAAACAAATATTTCTTCTTTTTTTTTTTCACAAACACCAAAAAAACATAACAAAGAGTGAAAGAATCAAGGCAGGGGAAAAAAAGAGAAGAAAATAAAAATAAAAAAACAGAGGAAGGAGGTACTCCACCTTCTACAGATCTATATCTTTATAAGGAAGATAAGAGAAGATCTAGACCAAACTTCAGCAGCAATTATTTTATATGATTCAAAGTCACAAATTTATCCCAAAGAGTCTATTTAGTTGTATCTTTTACAAACTCTATTTCTAGTCAAAATGTATTCTATTTATCTCCAAGATGGGATTTTCTCTGACTTCCAGTTTGAGGTAATGAGGCATTTAGCTATCATTATTGTTTGAATTATTATAGCCAAAGCTTCAGATTTTGTTTCTGATGGAAAAATGTGTAGTATATCCCTCTGGGGGAATGGAATAGTAGTTTTACCCACAATTGCTGAGATATAATTAAAACATTCTTTCCAAAAATGTAATATCTGAGGGCAATCCCACCTTTATAGAGCCTTTTTGACCACACTTTCTCCAGTAGTTTTGTTGAACTAATGTGTCTTAAAAATGACTCATTTTATCCGGGGTCCAATGCAAACGATTAATAAGCTTTTGTCCATATTTCCATGTCATAAGAGGTATTCAGATGTTTTCCCCACCACTTCATATTTATAGTTTTATTTTTCTCTTTACTATTTCTTATAATGTCGTGACATTTAGTAATTATTTTTTTACACTGAGTGGACTGAATCATTTCTTCAAATGGGGTTAAATTTTCTCTGAACTTCAGAGTTTTATTAAAAACTTTTAGGGATATGTTTAGACTCTCATAGTGCAACCAATCCTTACTTTCTAGATTATACTTTTTGATTAAATACTCTAAAGAGGCAAAGTTTCCATCAACCAGCATGTCCTTTAATCTAATTATCCTTTACAAAACCAAGTATGCAAAAAAGGGAATACTACAAATTCAGCAAGTATTTTAGTGGCAATGATGGGACTTAGGAAGGGCATTAACTTTAACTTTGGGTTAAATGTATTCCAAAATGAAAGACAATTTTTTACTATTAAAGAGTAATCCTTTGCACTCTTTTTAGACTGTTGGAGAATTAATAGTTGGTCTAAAATTATTTTTTCCAGTAGAAAATTGTCTATCTGGAACCAGGGTTTCTCTTTACTTAAGTCTGTCAATTTACTTTAATCCCCCAAAATAATCACGTCATGCTATGCTTTAAAACTGGGAAAAAATAAACCTCCAGCTTCAAATTTTCTAATCATAATATTTTTACTAACCCTGTTTTTCTTACCCGCAAAAATAAATCTGTCTATCAAAGATTGGAGAACATTAATTCAATAACTTGGTATTTTCAAAGTAATATTCCTGATTAGATAAATGAATCTAGGGAGAATTGCCATTTTAATAGGATAAGTTCTTACCCTTCCAGTTTTGTATAGAATCTAAACATTTTGATAGATATTTTTGTAATTAGATGGGATGATTTTGTTTAATTCTTTCCTATAAGTAATGCCCAAGTGTGTAAACCTATTTCCTGTCCAATTGAACGGGAATATTTTTTCAAATTTTTCCTTAAGAACACCATGTAAATTTATAGACAATTCTTCTGTTTTATGAAAATTAAATTATTATTAAATTAATTCTTGGAGATAATATAAAGAGTTTTTAGGGCCAGTAAGACTCAAAACAGCATCGTTAGCAAACAATACAGTTTTATAACTTGAACCATTTATTTCAATACCTCTAATTTCCTCCGTATTTCTAATGGCTTGCGCCAATGGTTTAATAATCAGAGGGAAGAGCAATGGGGATAGGGGACAACCCTGTGTTGTTCCGTTGTAAATTCTAAATCTTTTAGAAATAATCCTGACACCATTACTTCCGGCTTAGAATATAAGGCGGCTATTGCACAGTTTCCAAAATCCCCCAATCCATAGTTTTCCAAGATCAATTTCATGTACACCCACCCTATTCTGTCAAATGCTTTTTCGGGGTCTAAAGACAAGAACAGGCTGGGAGTATTACACTGGCCCGCATAGTCAATAAGTCTTCTGGAGTTGTCCGTACTATCTCGACCCACTATAAAACCAGTCAGGTCTCCAGTTATCAGATCTTTTATAATTATATTCAGTCTAGAGGCCAGAATTTTTGGATTTAATTTAAGGTCTGTATTCAACAAGGAATTGGGACAAAAGTCACCGAATTCTACTATTTCTTTGTTTGTTTTATTTTAGGGATAGTGACTATTGTGCAAGGAACAATTCCTCTGGGGATTTCCCATCTACATCTAATCATTAAAGAGATCTTTAAGTTGCAATATTCAAACTGATTGGCAAGTTATATTAAAAAAAATGATAAAGCCGTCCGGGCACGGTGTGGAACAACGTTTTAAACTTTTAATTGCCTCTTTCTCCATTTTTCTAACTCCTTTAACTGAGTTTTGGTAACTTTCACACTCTTCAAAAATAAGGTAATTTCTTCTTTAGAGGGTTTATTAAATTGTTTATCCGATTCAAAATTATATAGCCCTTGGTAGAATCTTAGAAAGGCTTCCGCTATTTCCAATGGTTTGGCTAGAATTGTATCTTTATGTTTCAGCTTTTCAATGCATTTCTTTGAAATCCTAATTATAATCTTATTAGCTAGCATTTTACTAATATTATTATCAAAATGATACAGCTTTGTCTGCTAAAGTCTGATTATTTTCTTAATTGCATTTTGATATTCTTTAATTTGTTTTTCAATTTCCACTTCTGATTTCAGTTTATTTTCTAATTTATTAAGTTCAATATATAATTGTCTAAGTGGGTTGCCTCTTAGTTTTTTTCTTTGATTTCTCCAGGCTATAAGCCGACCTCTAATATAGGCCTTTTGCGCACACCACAGTGTGGTATTAGCTTTGACCAATTTCTCATTATTTTCATAAAATCTTTTTAATTCATCCAATAATTGTGTTTTCAAATTATCATCTTCTAATAAGTTATTCTCTAATTTCCATAATGGTCTTATTTTGTATATCCCTTCACTTTTTATATTAATGTTTACAAACACAAAATCGTGGTCTGACATCACTATATATATATATATATATATATATATATATATATATATATGCGTTTATAATGACAGCATCCAGATTACAAGGTCAGAGTGATTGAAATCTAGAAGTTAAATTAAAGTGAGAATAAGAGATATAGTGCCATACTCTAATAAAGTGGTAAATATTTTAACTGTGAGTAGACAATGTGTATACACATTAAATGGATCTAATATGACAAGGACTATCTTTTATATATTATATATTATACTTAAATCCTTGTTCTAGTTCATATGGACTGAAAATTATACCATATCACTTTTAGTATTTTACTCAAGCTCTACATGATTTGTTTAATAAAGCAAGGTCTTTGATTTATTTCTTGTTGTCGAAGTCACTCTTTTCTGCTCCCTATTGCTTTAACTTTAACATCACTGTTGTTCAGGTACACACATAACCTCTCCTCTTAAATTATTTACTTTCACCTCAATATCTTAATAATAAAAAGACCCAATGTTAGCTTGATATTCTTTATAGAAGGATGGGATTATGCCTTTAAATTATATACTTGATCTTTGGAGGTAATGAAGTACTCTAATATACCTAACTGATACTGTAGAAAAGCAATTTCCTATGAGGGATTCTTTATTCTTGAAATTTCTTAACTTTAATAAACAAATATTTTTGACAAGCTTACAATATCTTTATCTATGATTCCTCATTTGATTACTAGAGTATTGTGCTACATCAATGGAGGAGCTATTTGCCTAATATTATGAGTGTATCTGTTGTTCAAATTATAATTAGTTTGGAAGTGTTTTTACGCTGCTACTGCTGTGAGAGAGCTCAGAGACACTGAATCAGGGGCAACCGCATCATAATGACACTCCCGATGCGCGTTTCTTCCAACTCTTTCTGGTTGGAGTCATTAGGGGTAGGCCTGCAAACAAACATTGCACTTTAAAAATTATAGGCACTTGGTTGTCCAAGGCACTTGGTTGTCCAATTTGTCTCCAGACATATTATTAAGCATCAAAAAACAAATTCATATATATTAATGCACTCTTCTCTGATGCAAGTAAGTACAAAAGTGACAAGCTAAAACATTTATGTGTGAGGATACAAATCATAAATAAAAATAAAAATCATAATAAAATTATAAAATTTCATGAGAGGATTGAATACAGTATCTTACAAAAATAAATAAACCTCACATTTTTGTAAATATTTTATCATATCTTTTCATGCGACAACACTGAAGAAATTACCCTCTGCTACAATGTAAAGTAGTAAGTGTACAGCCTGTATAACAGTGTAAATTTGCTGTCTCCACAAAATAACTCAACACACAGCCATTAATGTCTAAACTGTTGGCAACAAAAGTGAGTACACCTCTAAGTGGAAATGTCCAAATTGGGCCCAAAGTGTCAATATTTTGTGTGGCCACTATTATTTTCTGGCACTGCCTTAACCCTCATGGGCATGGAGTTCACTAGAGCTTCACAGGTTGCCACTGGAGTACTCTTCCACTCCTCCATAATGACATCACAGAGCTGGTGGATTTGTATCATTTGGATTTGAAGTGGAGGAGATGTCAGCTCCCTGGATTGTAATAGAGAGAAATGCATTACAATCCCTCCTCAAACACAGAAAGTTTACATATAACTCTCAGTGGTGGGCAACATCATGTGTATGACAAATAGCCTCATCAAATACCACATAGATATACATTTCTTAAACATCAAATTGAGACAACAAGTATAGTTGTGGCTACTGCAGTATATGCAAATACAGACTCTGTAGGGAACGGGGTGCAGTGCACTAGGCCATCAGAGAACACCTCTCAGCAGCATGTTAGCAACTATTTATTAGAGATGCTCACAGATTTGTTAGTATGACAGAGCAAGGTAAGCAGACTAGGTCAATGCATCTGTAGTAGAGGCCAGAACGATACATGAGCCAGGATTTTGTTATGAGCTAATAACAAGGAATCTCATAATACAAAGCAATGATCACAACTAGTAAATGATAACTCTGCACAATAGCAAATAACTGAACAATCCAGGTTCAAGATAACAGGACATCAGATAGATAGGGACACACAGCAACCAAATTATCATACAATGTTTTTAACCATATACCATTCTTTTCTTATCTCATTTCAGCTGGCAGAAGGTCTGGGTCCACAACGGAACTAGGGTTGGGGGTGTCTGCTCAGTTGGAGCCAGAAATTACTGGTAGTGTCCACGCCAACCAGGATCCATTGCAGAAGGAGGAGGCAAGGAGAGGATCTGAGAGCATGTCATCAGAGGAGGATACAAAATGTATGTGGTCAGTGAGGGGACTTGCTGGTCCCTCAGCCACACACATGGCATTTGACCCCACTGGCCCACTACTTCCTGAAATAGTATCTTCACCCACATCCTCCTACTGGACAGACCGAAGGTCATTCTCTCTTACACAGCCACCATGTCCAAATTCTCCCAGTAGCTCCCCAAGCTGGCTCCCACCACCTGGCCTACCACCACCACCACCTGCATCCAGTCCTCAGCACCTTGTGACTGGGCAACAACCATCAGCGCCATTATCTCCTCCCACAGCCATGGCCTAGATGGACCTCCCTCCCCCAGGACCACCGTTAGAGGCCACCATGAGGGAGATGCTGGCCCTTATGAGAAAGGAAAGAGAAGCTATGCAGGGAATCCAGGTCAGCATCTCCTCCCACCAGGCCTTGATGAGTCGCAGCCTCATGAGGCTCAATAGGGAAGTGACGAGGCACAAACAGCAGATGGAGTCCTACATGGCCAGACTAATCAAGGTAGTGCAGAATCAGAGAACGCTTAAACAGTTGAGAATGGACATTACCCAGCTGCTTCCCAGCACTGCCTTCTCCAGCCCAGAGGCCTCCCCGCACACCTGCAGGCTGGTCCTCCTTGCCTTTTTAAATTGTCATAACCTCCACCTGTGTTTCTGCCTCCAAGGGGATGCTTCCCCTGCAACCCCCTCAATTAGAGACTAGACACAGTGGCAAGGGGGGCCCTGTGTCAAGGTGGGGGAGGAGATAGGGACTGCACTGATTTGACCTTATCAGCAGCACTCCTCATTGACAGTCTATTGGTAGAATTGTTAACCTAATTTAAAATGGCTACAGAGTAAAGGATCGTGGCCTATGTAATAATGATATTTGGTAAACAGATGACTACTCCATCACATGGTCCATGATACTCTTCTCTGGGAATGCCTAGGGCTATGTTTAATATGTCACCCATCGAGGAATGCCTTTGAGAAGAGATGGTGTAGACTAGTGATGTTGCAAACATCAAATTTTCGGTTTGTGAACATCGGACACGAACTTCAATCAAATGTTAGCGAACGGGCGAACCCGGTGAACCGCCATAGATTTCAGAGGGCAGGCGAATTTCAAAACCCACAGGGACTCTTTCTGGCCACAATAGTGATGGGAAAGTTGTTTCAAGGGGACTAACACCTGGACTGTGGCATGCCGGAGGGGGATCCATGGCAAAACTCCCACAGAAAATTACATAGTTGATGCAGAGTCTGGTTTTAAGCCAAAAAGGGCATAAATCACCTACCATTTCTAAATTGTTGCACCGCAAACAACCGCAAACAGTCCCTTTGCAAAACCGCAAACTCCCCATTTGCACAAGGTTGGATACAAAGCTAGCCATGTTCCGTTCCTTGTCCTCACTGATGTCATTGAAGGTCTCTTCCTCCACCCAGCCACCAAGGGTCCCCGAAAGGTGACAACAAACCCCCTGGGACGCCTGCTGTGTTTGGTCTTCCACCTCCTCAAAGCCACCTTCCTCCTCTGACTCCTCTTCTTCAGACTCCTCTCTCTGCGTTGCTTCTGTCTGCGTTATTATAAGGTGTGTACTGTTAAGTAGTACTATTCCTATCGGTTTAATCCCTGTTACGTCCACTATTAGGGGACGTGAATATGGCATTGATTTTTGGAACAGGGAGATGGAAAAAGAGGCTTGGTCGGACCTCCTACTTCAAATTTGGGGCACTGCGCGTGCAATCTAAGGTGCCACCAGATATGAGTGTCACTGTGCACTGGCAAAAGTTGGCAGAGTAAATGCAATAGGCTTCACACACACGACTGTAGGCAGGCAATTGCTATTCAATCTATTACAGTCAAAAAAGTGTTGTTTTATGTCACTGAGTACAATATAAGCTGTGAGCCTGACACAGGCAGGCAACTGAAATTAGATTACAGGAAAAAAATGGTTGTTTTCAATGTATGTTACACCACAAGGTATGAGTAGTGAAAATAAGCACAATATAAGCTGTTAGGTGTTAGCTTGTCACACACACACGCTGGCATAGATTACACACAAAAAAATATAAAATAAAATAAATGATGTTCCAAGTTTCCTCAATGATAAAGTATAAGAGGCGAACCGAAAAGCACATGTGTTCGCCTTTCGTGGAGGACGCGAACATGCGAAAATCGCCGCAAATAGTTCTCTAGCGAACTTTTTGGGACATCACTAGTGTAGACCCTATTATTTATTTCTCTTAAGGCAAATACCAAATAATGTGAGTGGAATCTATACACAGCAACTATCAGATTCAGCCATTCCACCAATAACATCCCCCAAGCAGAATGATCTCACAAGCCATTAAATAATCATATATCATATCATTTCATAAAACCTATTATTTTTATGTTCAACATATAGCAATACAGATATGGCATGGGACTAGCACAGCCTGACAATAACTTTATTACTCCAAGCCAGCATTAATACAAGTGTTAATTAACCATGTCATCCCCTCATCAGTATGAGAACAAATACTTTTGTTTAATGTAAGCAACAGACATTATGACTGCTTACATTTGTCTAACAATAAGTTATAATCTGATAACACCTATATACAGGATGAATGTGATATCCATGTGGATAAAAACTATTATAGAGAGATGGTGATGGTACTCTCGTCCCACTAACTGTAGTCACAGCTAAGCAATCCTTGTGAGATGTTTTATTATTACTTATGGTGAAGCAAGGGATTTCTCATGACAGATACAGAATGGTTTGCACTGCTTGTGGATGAAGTTCGGGTAAGTTGGTTTATTTTTACAACATTTACCATTGTACTGTGCATACAGATTTTTTTTTCAGTTAGTTTTTTTCTCCTACGGCTTCTTTTAGCTTAGGACCACCTTTTTTTCATTTTTGGTTTTCTGACCACACTGTATGTGTGTAATTGAATTGGATTACACAATCCATGATTAAATGCATCTGTTTAATAAAGCAGATGAAGACTTGATATGTGCTATGCACATTACTGGTTACTTCTATTATATGGAGTTTTGAATGATGATATTTTTATTCATCTGATTATGGCTACTGTGGTGTAATGACCACATGTGACTCTAATAGATGCTATGCATCATCATACAGTATTATAATACTCAAAAAAATGATCTTTGTTTATTTTTTAGGCCTAGGTGTTATTACTTAAGTGCGTACCAAAATATTGTCCTGTGGATTCTATTTAGGAAACCTTGAACAACCAACCAAGGTTGTACAGAAACACCTTTTATGCAGCCTTTATTTTAATTATTATTGCCACATACTAATTTTAAAAAATTCAATCTTTATTTGTACATTTAAAATGTTGTTAAAAATGCAACGATTAAAAAAATCATGTTAAACCCAAGGTGTTTAATCCTTTGGGTTTTTTGACGTCCAGCAAATTATTAGAGGTTTATTAAAGTTTTATTTTTGTTATTATTATATTCTTTGCTTTGATCACAGCTTTTTTATTTAATTACTTTATTATGCTCAAGTCAATAAAAGATTTGGTTTTTAAATTCAATTGTATTTGTGTAATTTTGGTTATGTTTCCTTAGTCAAATCCTTATCAGGTACCCTGGATTTTAATTTACATAAGATTACATTATTTACATAAGATTAAGATAAGGTTTTATAATCCTTTTGTCTGTTGTATAGTTTTGTTTATTCATACAGCACTTCCCTGGAGTATATGTTTTAAGTGCCTTTGCATTTCTTTTGTGTTAATCTTTTATCCTGTTGATTTATGTTAATTCAGAATTCTATTACTTAAAGTGCATTGTAATTCAAGTTGTGTTATTCAAAAATTCTTATCTTAAAGTGCTTGTGCTATTTGACTTAGTGCTTATTTCCTCTTATATTACCCTTTTACCTCGTGACTGTTAGTCTATCACAGTCACTACTTTACCTTATTCATTTATAGTGCTAATGCTGTGCTATTTTTTAAAAATGTATACACTCCTGATTATGCTGTTTCTTAAACTATATATTACCTTAATGCTTCTGTCTATTGTTTTTTAGAAGGAGGTTATGTCCTCCTTTTTCTTCCGTTTTTTTGCTTTAATTATGCTTTTACTCCGTTTTCCTTTTTCTTTCTTTTCTATTTCCTTATTCTTGTATATTACTCTATTGTAACTATATTGAGACTTTGTGGTGAAGGAATTGGCTTTCTATCTTTCTTTTAAGTTAGTAGTGGACCTGGAGCTTTAGAGCTGTATCTATCATGCTCCACGCTATATTGGCGTGGTCTGCGCTGTGATCGCGCTTACTGATGACGTCACAATCTCCCGACGCGCGTTTCGTGAGGCTCTATCAGTCTCTCACTCATCAGGGGCACAGTGCTGCCTCCTCTGTGGAGCTATTTATAGTTTCTATGGCAATTATTTAACTCTTTGTGTTCCGTAGTTTCTATGGCAGTTAGTTAACTCTTTGTGTTCCTGAATGTTTTTGTGCATGCTTTATTTTCATATGTTGCTTTTGAATTTCTTTTTTACTATATTATCTTTATATTATTTAAATAAGTATAATGATTTTAAATAAGGAAATTACTTTCAAAGTAATACTTTTAACTTGCTAGCATTAGTATGCCTTTGTATTATTTTAACTTTGCTAAACATATTATTTGATTTTAAATTATAATTATTTTGCATACCATGTTAATTTATTTTTTATCTAATCCGGATACTTATTTTTGTTTTTTATTTTGCTATATATATGTGTATATGTTATTTATTTACTTATTTATTTATATGTATTTATTTTATTTATGTTTTATATTTATTATTATTATATTAATGACTTTTTTAGATAAAGATGGTATTCTAATTACTTCTTTTAAGTTTTATTATCTTTGATCAAAAGTTGTTGTTTTCAACAAAAAAAAAAAAAAAAATTGGGTATTTTGTTTTATTTAGTAATTCTTTCAAATGAATACTATATATATAGATTCTTCTGTTAAACTTTTGTATCCTATTCATATATTAGATCTAGGTATTGTTCATAAGAGTTTTTTTTCAAATGAATGCTGTATATGTAAATTCTTCATTTAAACCCTGTGGTTTTTTTGTATCCAATTGAAATATCCATTTTGCCTCTTGACACAGTAGGTGTTTATCCCAATCTCCTCTTCTTGCTGTTTTTGGTATGTGATCTATACCTATGAATTTCAAGCAGTATGGATTATTGTTGTGATGATGACGTACATGTTTTGCTATTGAGGTATCTTTTAAATTTAAAACATCATTGACATGTTCTAATACACGGCGTCTTAACTGTCTTTTGGTTTTGCCTGTGTATTTTTTATTACATGAGCAAATTATTTGGTAGATAACGCCTTCAGTTAGACAATTTATATTGTGTCTTATCTTATAATTCTTTAATCCTGTTGCATCTTGAAATTCTGTGGTTTTTAATAAAAATGGACATGCTTTACATTTGCCGCATGCTTTACATCCTTTTTGGCCTTCTATTAGCCAGTTCCTCCTATTTTTCTTTTCTTCATAGTGGCTATGTACCAGGAGATCTTTTAGGTTTTTTGCTCTTCTGTATGTAATTGTACTTTGTTCTGTAAGTACTTCATCCAGATCTCTGTCTAATTTCAAGATGTTCCAGTGTTTTTGCAATATAGATCTTATTTGTTGGGATTGACTTGAGAAGTTTGTGATGAATCGTATAGGTTGTTGTTTTTTGTCTCTTTTATTTTCAACCAATAGTTGATATCTATCCTGTGTTAAGGCCCTATGGTATGCTTTCTTCAACACTTTTTTTGTGTATCCTCTTTGAATGAATCTTTCCTGTAGTTCTTTAGCTTGTATTTTGAATTCTTGTTGACTGCTACAGTTTCTTTTTATACGTAGATACTGGCCTGTTGGTACGGCTTTCTTTGTTGAAATTGGATGGTGACTCTTCCAGTGTAACAACGAGTTTGTTGCTGTTGTTTTTCTATAAGTTCTTGTAGCTAGTTCTTTTTTGGAATTTACATAGATGCTTAAATCAAGGAATGTCACTATTTCTTTATTGAACTCATATGTTAATTTTAAATTTTGTTCATTATTATTCAATTTTTTTATGAACTCTTTGAGTTCTTCTTCAGAGCCTGACCATATGACCAATATATCGTCAATGAATCTTATCCATAGTTCTATTTTTTGTGTATAAGATTCATTGTTTTCTGAGAATACTATATTATTTTCCCAGTGGCCTAAATACAAATTTGCGTAGTTAGGGGCACACGGCGTCCCCATTGCCGTGCCCCTAATCTGTTTATACCATTGTTTGTTGAAGATAAAATAATTGTTATCCAAAACAAATTCCAATAGTTTTATGGTAAATATATTTTGATTTTCATAATCCACTCCTTTAGAATCTAGGTATGCTTTCACCGCTTGTAATCCATGTTCATGTTTAATGCTTGTGTAGAGTGATTCTACATCCATTGTTACCAGTAGGGAATTGTTTTGTATTGTTATTCCATCTATTCTCCTCAATGTGTCTTTTGTGTCTTTGACAAATGATGGCAGAGTTGTTACATATTGCTTTAGAATTTCATCTATATATACACTTGGATTTTGGGTTATGCTGTTTATCCCTGACACAATGGGTCTTCCGGGGGGATTTGTTAGGCTTTTATGTATTTTTGGTATAGAATAGAATGTGGGTATAGTTGGTCTTCTGTTTATAAGGAATTTCTTTTCTATTGTTGTTATTAATTCCATTTCTTTTGCTTCTTCCACTATTCTTTCTAACCTTTTTATACATTCATCTGTTGGATCCTCCTTAAGTTTCAAATAGCATTCTTTATCATCTAGTAATTTTTGAGTTGTTGCTATATAGTCTGTGGTATTTAATACCACTATATTGCCTCCTTTATCTGAAGGCTTTATAATGATATTTTCATTTTTCTGTAATTCTTTTAATGCTTGTTGTTCTTTTCTACTCAAATTATTACTTGATGTATATTTAGGAGTATTTTTATCCAATTCTTTAAGTTCTTTTGTTACTAGTTCTACAAAGATTTCTAGTGGTGGACAGAGTGAGAAGTTTGGTGTAAACTTACTAGGTATATACACTCTCCCTTTTTTCTCTTCGTTTTCTCTTTGTTGTTTTTCAAAGTCTTTTAGGCATTCTTGTTCTCTGTTTGTTAAACCTATTTGACTTAGGTATTTCTGTCTTGTTGAATTGTGATATTTGTGAATTGCCAACTTTCGGGCAAATAAATTAAGATCTTTTACTTGTTCAAACAGTTGAAATCTCGCTGTTGGTGAGAATGTTAGGCCTAGACTTAATACTCTTGTTTGTTCTTTATTTAAGGGAGATTTGGATAAATTATATACTTGTAAGTTATCATATTGGTTAGTCTTTATTGTGGTTGTTGAGGATTCCAAACTCTCTTGTCTTTTGGTTCTCTGAGTGGCATTTGATTGTTCTTTCTTTTGGTTCCTATGGATAAAAAACTTCTCTCATTTCTATTGGCATTAGTTCTTTTTTTAGAGGAGGTATCACTTATTTCATTGTCAGAAGGTTCTGTGTCAGTTGCGCTACTCTGACGTGAGTATCTTTGTTGTGAATAAATCTTTTTTTGCACTGTTTGGTAAGCTTTACCATTTTCAAAGTCTTTTGTGTCTCTTATGAAGTTTTTCCTTTTTCTCTCTTTTAACTCATCCTTGAATGCATTGATTTCTCTTGTGAGCTTTTCTTGTAACTCTATAAATTCTTTTTGTGTCTCATATTTTCTACATTGTTCTTTTAATTTTAGAATGTTGTTATTAGTTTCTTCCAACAGTACTTTTTCTTTGGTTATAATCAGCCTCATTAGCTCTAGAGAGCATGTTGTCATTATTTTTTCCCATTGTTGTGTGAATTCACTATCTTGTATATAATTAGGTGGGTTTAGCCTTACTCTCAATCCTCTTGGTACTATTGCATTTTTTATGTAGTTACTTAAACTTGTAATTTCCCACCACTTTTGTAACTGTATTTTTTGTTTATGTAATAATTGGCTTTGTATTTCTTTAAATGTTAAATCTTTTATTCTATATTCTCGTGTTAAGTTCATTTGAAATACCTCTTCTGCCTCTGCAGTTAGTAGGCCAAAGTCAAACATTCCTTCTGAATTCATTTTATATCTTATAGATCAAGAATGGGATTTTCTCCCTGCAGTTACTTATAATACTCAAAAAAATGATCTTTGTTTATTTTTTAGGCCTAGGTGTTATTACTTAAGTGCGTACCAAAATATTGTCCTGTGGATTCTATTTAGGAATCCTTGAACAACCAACCAAGGTTGTACAGAAACACCTTTTATGCAGCCTTTATTTTAATTATTATTGCCACATACTAATTTTAAAAAATTCAATCTTTATTTGTACATTTAAAATGTTGTTAAAAATGCAACGATTAAAAAAATCATGTTAAACCCAAGGTGTTTAATCCTTTGGGTTTTTTGACGTCCAGCAAATTATTAGAGGTTTATTAAAGTTTTATTTTTGTTATTATTATATTCTTTGCTTTGATCACAGCTTTTTTATTTAATTACTTTATTATGCTCAAGTCAATAAAAGATTTGGTTTTTAAATTCAATTGTATTTGTGTAATTTTGGTTATGTTTCCTTAGTCAAATCCTTATCAGGTACCCTGGATTTTAATTTACATAAGATTACATTATTTACATAAGATTAAGATAAGGTTTTATAATCCTTTTGTCTGTTGTATAGTTTTGTTTATTCATACAGCACTTCCCTGGAGTATATGTTTTAAGTGCCTTTGCATTTCTTTTGTGTTAATCTTTTATCCTGTTGATTTATGTTAATTCAGAATTCTATTACTTAAAGTGCATTGTAATTCAAGTTGTGTTATTCAAAAATTCTTATCTTAAAGTGCTTGTGCTATTTGACTTAGTGCTTATTTCCTCTTATATTACCCTTTTACCTCGTGACTGTTAGTCTATCACAGTCACTACTTTACCTTATTCATTTATAGTGCTAATGCTGTGCTATTTTTTAAAAATGTATACACTCCTGATTATGCTGTTTCTTAAACTATATATTACCTTAATGCTTCTGTCTATTGTTTTTTAGAAGGAGGTTATGTCCTCCTTTTTCTTCCGTTTTTTTGCTTTAATTATGCTTTTTACTCCTTTTTCCTTTTTCTTTCTTTTCTATTTCCTTATTCTTGTATATTACTCTATTGTAACTATATTGAGACTTTGTGGTGAAGGAATTGGCTTTCTATCTTTCTTTTAAGTTAGTATTGGACCTGGAGCTTTAGAGCTGTATCTATCATGCTCCACGCTATATTGGCGTGGTCTGCGCTGTGATCGCGCTTACTGATGACGTCACAATCTCCCGACGCGCGTTTCGTGAGGCTCTATCAGTCTCTCACTCATCAGGGGCACAGTGCTGCCTCCTCTGTGGAGCTATTTATAGTTTCTATGGCAATTAGTTAACTCTTTGTGTTCCGTAGTTTCTATGGCAGTTAGTTAACTCTTTGTGTTCCTGAATGTTTTTGTGCATGCTTTATTTTCATATGTTGCTTTTGAATTTCTTTTTTACTATATTATCTTTATATTATTTAAATAAGTATAATGATTTTAAATAAGGAAATTACTTTCAAAGTAATACTTTTAACTTGCTAGCATTAGTATGCCTTTGTATTATTTTAACTTTGCTAAACATATTATTTGATTTTAAATTATAATTATTTTGCATACCATGTTAATTTATTTTTTATCTAATCCGGATACTTATTTTTGTTTTTTATTTTGCTATATATATGTGTATATGTTATTTATTTACTTATTTATTTATATGTATTTATTTTATTTATGTTTTATATTTATTATTATTATATTAATGACTTTTTTAGATAAAGATGGTATTCTAATTACTTCTTTTAAGTTTTATTATCTTTGATCAAAAGTTGTTGTTTTCAAAAAAAAAAAAAAAAAAAAAATTGGGTATTTTGTTTTATTTAGTAATTCTTTCAAATGAATACTATATATATAGATTCTTCTGTTAAACTTTTGTATCCTATTCATATATTAGATCTAGGTATTGTTCATAAGAGGTTTTTTTCAAATGAATGCTGTATATGTAAATTCTTCATTTAAATCCTGTGGTTTTTTTGTATCCAATTGAAATATCCATTTTGCCTCTTGACACAGTAGGTGTTTATCCCAATCTCCTCTTCTTGCTGTTTTTGGTATGTGATCTATACCTATGAATTTCAAGCAGTATGGATTATTGTTGTGATGATGACGTACATGTTTTGCTATTGAGGTATCTTTTAAATTTAAAACATCATTGACATGTTCTAATACACGGCGTCTTAACTGTCTTTTGGTTTTGCCTGTGTATTTTTTATTACATGAGCAAATTATTTGGTAGATAACGCCTTCAGTTAGACAATTTATATTGTGTCTTATCTTATAATTCTTTAATCCTGTTGCATCTTGAAATTCTGTGGTTTTTAATAAAAATGGACATGCTTTACATTTGCCGCATGCTTTACATCCTTTTTGGCCTTCTATTAGCCAGTTCCTCCTATTTTTCTTTTCTTCATAGTGGCTATGTACCAGGAGATCTTTTAGGTTTTTTGCTCTTCTGTATGTAATTGTACTTTGTTCTGTAAGTACTTCATCCAGATCTCTGTCTAATTTCAAGATGTTCCAGTGTTTTTGCAATATAGATCTTATTTGTTGGGATTGACTTGAGAAGTTTGTGATGAATCGTATAGGTTGTTGTTTTTTGTCTCTTTTATTTTCAACCAATAGTTGATTTCTATCCTGTGTTAAGGCCCTATGGTATGCTTTCTTCAACACTTTTTTTGTGTATCCTCTTTGAATGAATCTTTCCTGTAGTTCTTTAGCTTGTATTTTGAATTCTTGTTGACTGCTACAGTTTATTTTTATACGTAGATACTGGCCTGTTGGTATGGCTTTCTTTGTTGAAATTGGATGGTGACTCTTCCAGTGTAACAACGAGTTTGTTGCTGTTGTTTTTCTATAAGTTCTTGTAGCTAGTTCTTTTTTGGAATTTACATAGATGCTTAAATCAAGGAATGTCACTATTTCTTTATTGAACTCATATGTTAATTTTAAATTTTGTTCATTATTATTCAATTTTTTTATGAACTCTTTGAGTTCTTCTTCAGAGCCTGACCATATGACCAATATATCGTCAATGAATCTTATCCATAGTTCTATTTTTTGTGTATAAGATTCATACAGTATTAGCTTTACTTCTTTAGGTTTTTCCAATTTTCCACAACAGTCTCTTGTCCTTTTCAGATCTGCCCAAATGACACCTATGAAATTAATGCACAGTTAGATTTTTTTATATGTTATATGTACTCTAGTGATTATTGGAAATTAAAACCTTGATACATATACATTGTGGCACTAATAGGGCTCACCATTCCACTGAAGGGTTGTTAACCATCTAACATGTCTAATTAAGAATTAATTGATTCATTAAGACTAGCACTAATTGCCACAGGATCATTATTGGTATACATGTTGCCACATGAACAACAGTAATGGTATGGGACTTCACAGGACTGATTTACCAATGCTTCTCATTGATGGAAGTAATATTCCTGGTGCTCCATGTGCCTCTCTGCAGGTGCCTTTTGTGTTTTGTAGGCCTTCCTGAACAACATCAAAATATTAGTATAATCCCCCTTGTTATGATAAATCCCTAAATGGTCATGTCCCTGTGCCTGTAACAGCCTGTTACTAACATGCTCCATGTGAAAATTAAGTGCCTGGCCTGTGCTATCTAGTTATGTACCTTTGGCATTCACCTCCCCCATTTCTCCACCATGTGTCAGCCAATCCTCTGTTTAAGGCATCATGCTCCACATGATGACATATCTCCCACCAGTGTCTGAGACACCAGATTATTGTGTACATGAATAACCTTGCCATGGATGTGCTGTAGATGATCTCTGTGCGTACTGTGCGGTGGTGATGATCACTCCTGTTGCTGAGTATTGTTTGTGTCTTTCCCTTTAATTATGAGAACTTCAAAGCATCTGCTTTGGTCCATGTATGTTTGCTAATTGGTATTAACCTCTTGCATCCTGTGGTCCCTTGGACTTTGGGATATGTTATGTGGAGGTGTGATATTGGCAATCGTTGCTGTTTCATTATATATGTGATGAGTGAAACATATTTATGTATCTATATGATTTTTCTTTTTCACATTTGTACCTCAGCGACTGTAAGATATTATTTTTAATGGAGTTATATGATTTCTGAGTCAATTTATGTATTTATTACTGTGCTTTCTCTATAACAGATTTATCCAGCTGTGAGCTGTTTCAATTTATCTAATGAGTGACACGTGCAAATAAAATAATTTTAAATCACAAATAAGTACCAATAGCAATGTACAGCATTCATTTGTGATGATCTTGCATGCTTTTGTATTGTGTTTAAGTCCTGCACTGTCTCTTTAAGTTGTGCTCTGGCTGTCAGCAATAGATTTAAAACCTTTTACGAGTGGTCTTTGGTACCCGTAATTCTGGCTTCAGATTTTTGATGTTACCTCTCTGCCAGGATTTGCGATAGATCTGTAAAGTGGTAGAAAAGGGTTTGATGTTAAAGTGAAAAGGATTAACTCATAATATTTTGGCACTGCAAAAATCAATGGAAAAGTTGGCCGGAATTTGAGGCTTGGTCTTGGCACAGTCACTCATAGTAGTTCTCTCTCAATGTTTCTGCAATAGGTGAATAGAATAGTTAGGGAGATTTTCTTTGTTATCAAACATGGTGTAATTTGTGATATAGGGGAATTGAATAGGATTCATAGATTTAAAGCCATATCTAGCTTTCCCATTTTGTCTGTCTTTTTATACTCAGATTATCCTTTTGCATATTACAGACATTAAGTAATTCCTTCACATTATTTGCCCATTATTTCTACTTATGTACTACCATTTCTGTATATTTACCATTCTACCATTTATTATCAAATTATGGCCATTTGTTCTTATGTTTCACTGTTTTTCATTCTTGTAAATCTCATTCTCTTTCTTCCTTAAATAATTTGTTACAAAATGTATTTTTAGTAAATTAACCAAATAAGGTCCTAATAATCTAAATACCCTTACATTTAAGGAGAAATAAACTAAAACCCCAAAATATCATCAGCTTACGATTTACAATTTACTGGCTGACAGCAAGTTCTGCCGGCAACAGTTTGAAATAAAACATAAGCTGCAAACGTAAACATTCAATAAATATGATTAAATATGAGATAGCTAAGTGAAAGAAAAAAAACTAAAGTGAGAATCCGCTAAGTAACCCTCTTCTAACACTTTTCACCTGGAATGATTTTTTATTGAGATCTACAGTTTTATTTTAATAACCAAATACCCCAAAAAAAGATAATTTGTATCTGACAATGATTGGTTATGTCACAGTATCTTGTCATGCAGTTAGTTATCATGATGAGCTGTGGAATCACTTCATAGTAGTAGCATGTATACACATTTCAATTTTTCTTTTGATACAATCTCAACAATGTATATTATGAATACTGTTCCTCTATAAAGTTTGTTATTGGGTAAAAGTCTTAACTTATTATTATTATAGCCGGATAATATAGTTATACCCTTGGAGACTTCAACATTGTTTCCATATCATGTTTCCATTATTTACCCAAAAAACTAAACCTACAAAAACCTTCAAACAAATTAAATTCATTATTGGATATGTTTCTTTCCCCATTATAATGTAGATAGTTATTTTAGTTGTATAAGTTTAAGGTCATTACTTCCAGTGTCTTCTTGCTTACAATCCTTAATCACTTAATGCTTTAGTTTAAAATGTAATCTACTATTGGGCACAATTTTTTTTTTTGTCTTTCATTATCATACTTGTGTCATCATTTCCATGGTAACCCATACAAACAATGAACTAAAAGGGTATTAAATGTATATTTCATTTTGTAAATGGGTATTCTGATGAATAGGCTGATCTTAGAACTTTAAATGTTATAACTTGTAAATCTTTTTTAAAACATTAAAAGGGCATTGTTTTAGTTACAATCCTTGATCACGTTTTTGTATTAAGATCAAATATATGTTATTGAAGTACTGTAATATTTATATTTCAAGGGTGAAAGAGTAGAAATTCAATAGAAATTCTACTCCAATTCCTCCAAAATATCAGTTATTTCTCTATCACAATTATGTCTTCATTAACATAGTAAAGCATATAGATAATGAGCACAAGTGCCACTAGTTCTAATTCTATACTATTATTATTTGGGGTAACTACATACTATTAGTATCCATTTTTCCCATATAGGAATGTTTATTTTAATTTTATAATTCAATTTCAATTTAGTTGAAATCTAAAAATGTCATTGGTACAACTGATACAATTAATACAAATGTATTAATGCATATTTCGATCATTTTTTTATAAATTAACTAGTAATAAAGCTTGTTAGCCTGAAAAGAACATTATAAACAACAAGCATAACTATTGTGAACATGTATAGGAGGTTTCATTTTAAAATGAAAACATTAGTAGAGATAACATTTCATATAAAGTTTACAAAGTTGCGTGTTACAAAATGAATCAATTCATATTTTTCTTGTCCTATTTAACTCGCTGTGGTAAAAGTGGGGGATAAGTTAAGATAAGCAGGGATAAGTAGAGTTAAGCAGATTTAAACATAAAGTACTTTCATTTCCAATGTTTTCTATGGGAGCTATTTATCTAGCAGGAATACAATTTTATTCTGCTAAATACTACAATGCAGAAAAAAAAAGGAAATTTCTCATATTTAACTCTACATTTTGTTTTTATTACTGTTTGAAATCTAAAATAAATCTACCACATAGTGAGAAATTAGATTTGTCATATAAAGAAGTTTAAGAGACTGAAAAGCATTGCTGGTTAGGCAATCATATTGTAAATATTTTGTATTTAATGAGCTTTCAATTAAGAGATTAAAGTAAAAGGAAGGAATTTAGAAGAGAGCAAGCGTTTATTCTGCAAAAACTGAATTTGGTGTTGAAACAAGGTAAGAGCCATGAGAAGATTACATTTTGGAAATTAAGAAATAGCAGTAGCCAAAACAGGAAAATATGAGTGACTGAGTAAGTATTGTAGTGATGAAGGAGTCAAAAACGGTGTGTTTTGACTATATTTCAAAAATGTTAAACATAGGGCCATATTAAATTCCAGCCTCATAAGTCCAAAGTGTAGCATGTAAGGGCTGCATGCTTCAAATTTGGCCTACTTATGTTGCTATTCAATTAGAAGTGCTGCAAGAGGCTATTTTGTAAACCAGTTATCGGCCGTCTGGGTTGCATGCTTGAGCACAAAGAATTAAGCAATCTCGTGGTTCAGATGGAGCCAATGGAAAAAGAGATTGTTAGCGTTACGTCACTGAAAAAGGGGAGGGTAGATATCGAAATCCTACGTGCTTCAAATACAGGTGGTTGTGATCGGACCCACAGGTCAGATATAATGCAAAATTAATAAAGCAGTAAATATGATATTCTATTACATGCAAGTTACATTATATGTCGTAACACATTGATTGCAGGGATCGATATGACACAAAATATAATCATGAAATAAATTATTTTTCAGGGCCGATTTGCGGGCTTGAGAATTAATTAAATTAAATCTAAGACCTAACATCACTTTCCCTTAAAACAAATGTACAATAGAGTGTGTTTACTTGCATTACAAGTGCTAAATATTGTACATTAACCCCCCCCCCCCCCCTTGTGGGTGCTCTAGAGCACACATTGTCCTTTAAGCTCCATTTGTGTGTTATGTGCTTTCTCACAAGTGACCATTACAATTTAATAGCTGAATAGAACAAGTAGCGGTTACGGGCATGAGAGATCAAAGGATTTACGTGCGCGAAGTTCAGCGTTGCTTTCCATGTAGCCTATTCTCAGCTGTCCTGCATGTTAACACGCAAAGCCCGCTGCAAGCAATGTTACAAGGCATCTTAGCATGCCAGCAGACCTATGATGACAGTTAGGTGTTAGGTATTAACACGTAGCCCCAATTTAATAGGGCTGATAGTGTTTTAAATTGACTTAAACTGTCAGGTAACTCTGAGTTAGGCATCATTCTTTATCTAAATCACTGTGAAATTGAACTTGACATAATGATATAAAATGCCAGGTTTGAGAAAGAAGTTTCATGTTTGAGTAAAACAGTGGATAATCACTAATCCTATCACAGTAAGATACTCCATTACTATCGCGTGAAGTGCTTCTATTACGTCTAAGGAAGATCTATAGCTTTAGTTGTCATTAGTATAGAAATGCTATTTAACCAATTAGGTCACAGAATAAAAAAAGGAAAAAAAAAAACAATGTAACCCTTCAAGTGGCAAATTGACAATGAAAAATCCAGTTTAAAATTTAAAAAAAATTGTATTCCTTTTTTTTTATTATAAAAGACTCTATACAGTAATTTTCCACTATAAATACATTGATGGACATGCATATATATGTTTGCAAATCCATGTGTAGAAGCTATGTACTCTTTATATATATATATATATATATATATATATATATATATATATATATATATATTGTGATCAGGATGGCCGCGAATAGCGGTGGTTTCTTGAATAAAGGGCTGATACCGACTTCAAATGCAGCAAATTGGTTTATTTGCAAAAAGAAATTAACAGCTGAAGCAGTAGCTCTGCTTAAAATAACGGAACATAAATAACTACGTCTCTGCGACGTGGGAGTATGCCACCTTGTGGCCAGGTTACAAACAGTCCTTTAACTTTGGAGACTGCCACCTTGTGGCCAGGATACCAATAGTCCCTTTGACTGGTGATAGTGCCACCTTGTGGCCAGGATACAAATAGTCCCTTTAGCTTGTGATAGTGCCACCTTGTGGCCAGGATACAAATATTCCCTTTAACTTGGGAGACTGCCACCTTGTGGCCAGGATACAAATAGTCTCTTTAACTTGGGAGACTGCCACCTTGTGTCCAGGATACCAATAGTCCCTTTAACTTGGGAGACTGCCACCTTGTGGCCAGGATACAAGTAGTCTCTTTAACTTGGGATAGTCTTTTCCGCTCTTTATCTTTGTAGCCGCGGATAAATAAATAAATAACTACGTCTCTGCGACGTGGGAGTATGCCACCTTGTGGCCAGGTTACAAACAGTCTTTTAACTTTGGAGACTGCCACCTTGTGGCCAGGATACCAATAGTCCCTTCGACTGGTGATAGTGCCACCTTGTGGCCAGGATACAAATATTCCCTTTAACTTGGGAGACCGCCACCTTGTGGCCAGGATACAAATAGTCTCTTTAACTTGGGAGACTGCCACCTTGTGGCCTAGGATACAAGTAGTCTCTTTAACTTGGGATAGTCTTTTCCGCTCTTTATCTTTGTAGCCGCGGATGAAGCATCGGGCCCGCCCGTCTCTCCCGCATGCTTCACCCCAGGGACCCTTGGATATCACAACAATCACTGGTGTTACCTTCCTTCGGTAATCTCTCAGTCTCTTCCCTGGGGCATAAAAGGTCTTGGAACCTTCATTCGGTGCCTCTGTCAGCAAACCCAACCGCCTTTTTACTCCTGTCTGTAAACCTTCAGGCTCCTCTCAGCCTGGTACAATTTCTGCTTCCAGCAGACTGCGTGAAAATACTGAGTTCCTATAAATGGCAAATAGCTACAAGCGTCCTTCTTTGGCTTGCTTCAGTCTGAGGCCTTCACTCACTGGCCTCCCTCTGCTAGGCCAAACAGGGCCTAACTGCAGGGGATCTTCAATAATCCATTCACTTACTTGGCTTTCCTTGTATTTTCACCTCTTGAGTCTGTAGTCACTCTTTCAGCTCAATTTGTCCTGCGACTGCAATCAGCACACTCTTCTCACTGTTGTAGTACTCGCAGCCCCAGTAAATCAGGCTTCACACAGCCCCACTTTCTCACTTGCTCTGGTAGCACACAGCCTGCCCAGAGCCTAGCCAGCCACACCCCTTTCCATGTCTGCTTACCAGACTTTTAAAGGGAAGTTGCACCAATTAGGAGTTCTACAGAAGTTTTAACTCCGTCCCTTCTGTCAAGAACTCCATACTCCACTTGCTTGTATAACTTCTAAGGGGCAAACGATCACAATATATATATATATATATATGTATATATATATATATATATATATATATACATATATATATAAGTATTAGTATATATAGTGATACCTTTTTTATTAGACAAACAGATGAAAAAAGAACGACAAGCTTTCAAGAGTGACCTCGCTTTTTCAAGTCAGAAGCAATGCTAAAAATGTAAGCACTGAAGTCCAGAGTCCAGTTCGATGTGCGGCCGTGAACATGATCAATTAGTCAAACCCATGGTTAAGGGTTTAGATGGAGCAAATGGCAAATCGTCATCAATACGTGACTGAAAAATGGTTAGATTTCAAAGCCTTACGGGTTTCAATTACAGGTTACGATCGGACCCGCATTCCAGAAATAATGCAATATTCATAAATTAGTAAATATGATATTCTAGTCCATGCGAGTTCCATTATATGAATTAAAACATTGATTGTCGGGATCGATATAGCACCGAAATTAAACAGAATGAAAAGTATTTTATATTGCAGATTTGCGAGCTTGAGAATGTTGTGCTATTCATTTTAATACTTAGCTTTACTTTCTCTTTCATTATAAGTACATACGGTTTGGACTTTACCCCCCTTGCTGGTCTTCTCTAGTATTCCTTGGCTTCTTGGCTCCAATTGCGGGTTATGCGGTTGAATGCCAGTGGATTCATTGCAATTTAATAGAAAAATTGGCACTGTAGCGGTCGTGAAGTTTGCGGGCGTGAAGTTCAAACTTCCACGTCCAGTAGAATTTTTCCGCCCTTCAGCAGCAAGTCATTGGCGGGGCAATTTAGTAGCTGCAAGCCTTGCGGGCTACATTACGGGCTATGGTTTTACACATTGAGGGAATTTAATAGGTCTGTTAGAGTGTGGTAACAATAATCTTAAATAAATACTGCAAATAACTGAATACCATAGCAAAAGTAAGAACTTAAATATCATACTTAGAAGGACACTTTACTAGATTTTCCCTTCTGATTCAGTATAGTTTACAGAGCTTGAGAATGTGTAGTCTCCATGCTAAGATTTTAACAATAGGGACATTATTAAGAGCCTCATTCAATTGCAAGACTGCAACTCAAGGTATACAGGCCGTATGTCTGCGGGCTTGCTGCGGACTTGAACTCTGCTACAATTACGGAGTGATTCATTTGAACCAGCCCGCAAGTTGAGGGGCAAAAGCCGAAACCATAAATTATGCAATCGTAAGTAGTATTTCAGAGCATAATCACGATCAATGAGGAAAGCAGGGCCATAACAACCCATTTAGAAAATGAGACCATCATCATTATGTCAGTAAAACATGGAGGTTACATGTCAATCAATTAGCATTTAGAGGTCCTATATGTGATCAGACTCACAATCCTGCAATGTACAAAACAATAAAAATGAATGAATGAAAGGTTCTAGTCCATGTGGGTGTCCTGATATATATTAACTCATTGATTCCCGAGAACGATATGACCCCGAAATTAAACATCGAAATAAATATGTTTTTTATTTACAGTTGTAACAACCACAGGGATTTCAAGCCCGTAACCCATAGACGGTTTGCGACTTGCAAAATGACACCAATTGAATAGCAAGTTAGGTAACGGCATTTTTAGCAAGCCTTTATAAATAAATAACTAATTTAGCAGAATGATATTTAAATGTTGGCATGCTTTCTTTAGGCATGTAAATTAATATGAAACCATGTTTTGACAGCAAGTATAAATATGTGCTTATATTTTCTAAGATTTCATTTAAAATAGTATAATTGTTAGTTCAACCAGTGAAGAGAAAACTGTTATTTATGGGTCATAGTGAGTTCAGTGAAAAGACACTAGCTGTACTTCAAAGTACCATGAGAAATAATGTCCATATCATGGGCTAGTGTTGACAGGAGAAATGGAAGGATAGGTTTAGCTGCTAGTTTGTTATTCATGCATAAATGATTCAAAGAGAAAGAGAAAAGCTCAAAACTAAATCCTCAAAGGAATGAATGTTTTCCTTCCTGTTCTTTCTGCTATTATAGAAGAAGGCTAAACTACAAACTAAATCAACTTTAATAAAAAACTATCAATGTCTAAAAAAAAAAAAAAATATCCCACATTTGTAATATTTACTTTGAAATTCAAAAACTTCTCTACTTCATATTGATTTAATCTTTAGATTTGTTTTTGCCTTTGATAATCAATTTGATGCTTAATAGCATATGATTAGTCCAACAATGAGAAAAAAGACAAATGAGATTGAAAAAACAAAAAGCCCACTGTTTACATTATGGCTATACATAAAAACACATTGTTATGAAATGTTATATTAATACATATTATCTTACTGGATATATGTTAGTGGTGGAAAATATGTAAAATAAACAGTTATGTATTTTTGTTATTTTTCCCTGACACCCTTGTTTGTGAAAAGGCATTGGTTGGTCTATATAACAAGCATTAATGTCTCATACTGAGTAACATGTCATACTATTCCTTTTTAAAGGTGTTATGGTTGTAACTTTCTTTTGCACCCGACTAAAAACATCCATACGTACTTGCAAACATACTATACAGCACAGACACATTGTGACCCTTTTGAAAGACTACACAATAGCATAACATGTTTTTGTTTTCATGAAAAAAGCTGTAAGTTTCTTCTAATGTGCTCTAGTCTTTGAAATATAAGGAGGTAGTTTAAAAGCTCATTTTAAAAATATTATAAACAATGTTATATATGACAAACCATAACCTACGCACAATGTAAATGTTAATGTTATTCTTATAATTAATTGAAAACACTTCATTAACCTTTATTTTGTTTACATTTGTAAGTAATAATACTACCATGCATAATAGCATCACATATTTATATTATATGTTTCCCTTTTTTTCTACTATGATACATTGTAACCCACTCTCATTATTCAAAGATTTTCTCCATTCATTCTCTTCCATGAATAAATGGTGATATTGAGATAGTTTGTAATGGCAGACCTGAGAGATATCTAGAAAAGCCCTTTCAGCTTAATGTTTCAAATTCATTCTCAATACTTCATACCCATATCCTTACATGCTGCTGGTTGCATAAACTATGATTTAAAAAACATAAAAGAACACCAACATAACTAGTATCCAACATGACATATAATTTCAAGGACTGAGGAAGTAGACCTTAGACATTGCAATTAAAGAATAACCTTTATTTGTCCAGTAAGAATACTTTTAAATTAAAAACTAATAAAGGCAAATACATATTAATACTTTGTTTCAAATCTCTAAAGCATTCATAATAGTATCAGGTGCTAATAATCATAATCACCATTTATAGAGCAGAGAAAGTTAGGGTGGGGACTTATTTAAGGCTATTGTATGGCTATTTAGTCTGTAACCAGATATCCAGCTACTGCTCAGAATATAACATTTTAGATATTTAAGATAACCAAGTAAGGTAAGGCCTTAAAGCCACAAACATACTTAAAAATATCCTCAATAAAATGAGAGTGTTATAGGTCTAGTGAGGTAGTACATATAAACTCTGAATAATACCAGATACCAAATTCAATAAGTCACTATATTAGTTCTACGTGATTCCTACCTCAATATGCACCATATTCTATTAGCTGCTCGCAAATGCCTCAAACCCATAATTTTGGCTGTGGGTGCTTTTTTCTTGTTTAGATGTATTCTATTGACTCAAGCCGGCAAATGGCTGCAAGCTTTTAGGAGGCATGAATAAATGCAGCTCGGATTTTAAAGCGAATAGAAAATGGCCGAAGGGATAAGTGATTGACAGGGAGAGATAATAAAGCTGCAAGCTTCATGCCCATGCTTTGTCTGTGATGTACATTTTGACAAATTAGCATTAAGGTCCCGGAGCTGGAGGTTTTTGTCTTGGAAAGTGAGAGTATGTGATTTTGGAGAGCAGGTTATTGCAGGTTTATTGATTTCTATTTCTGACTAGCAACTTGCCCGTCAAAAAATGACTGCAATACAATTGTAAGGCAGGTAATGCTGTTTGTCACAGAGAGTGGGTGTTTTGGTGGTCTGAGATCCTTGTGCGCTCATTGCAAGGCTGGCGCTGAGTGCCTTTGGCGCTCATCGCGTGGCTCACAATGAGCCCCGTTGGTGTATTTGTTGTTATCATAGGCGCTTTTGAGCTTATTGTAAGGTCCGCAGTGATATCGTTTTGTCGCTTATTGAAGGGCTCTCCCCTGGTGTAGTTTGTGTCCTAGGAGCAGCGTTGGAGCTCCTTGTGGGTGGCACGGTGAAGGTGTCTGTGGTTGTTTGCGCCAGTGTGGCTGTTTCCCCCAAGGGAAGCCGTTTGTGTTGCTGGGTACTTCCGCATTCTGTAAGTTAGTGTTGTAAAATAAAGGCGAATGTGTATGTGGTAGGCGGGTTTGTATGATGAAGCGTCCTTGCTAATGGTGTAGGTCATACAGGTTTTTGTAAAAGCTGTATTTGGTTTGCGGTATTTTGCGGCTTAAAGGGTCGTGTAGCCTTTTTTTCCGCTCGCTTAGGGGATTTTCGAGTGTCTAAACCTTGTAAATTTGACTGAAATCGAGGTTTAACCTGTGTTGCAGAGGTCCTGGGTGCCCCCCCCCCCTTGCAGTGGGTAAGGTTATTTATTTTTTGTGTGTATTTTGTGGTTTTTTCCTTTTTGCCGCTTTGCGCGGGTTTGTCCGTTAAAGTCCGTAATGTTTTTTTTTCTAAGTCCCGCGGGTCATAATTTTTTTGTGTAATTCCGCAATTTTTCTTTTTGTCTGTCCTGCGGCTCGTATTTTTGTAAGTCCGTAGTTAGTCATTGCGTGTTTGATTTTATTTTCAAAGTCCCTCTTGTGTGGTCGTTTGTAACCGGTTGTGAGGCGCCGTAGAGCCTCCACCTCCGCTAATGAGGACCCATATAAGGTCCAAAAGTCGTAGGGGGTCGTAAGGATGAGCACCTACGGAGCTCATCTCCACCAGTGCAAGGATCGCTTTTGGTGCTCCTTGCCAGCAACTGCGGCCCTCATTAGCAACAACCCCTATTGCTAACAACTATATAAGTGATTACTTACTTTATACTTAATCCATCAAAACCCATATTAATTGATATTGGGACCCCCCCTCCCACTGAACCCCACAATCAACGCTACTATTTTGGACTCTGGCACACTGGCTTTCTAATATCCAATGCTATCAAAATGAACATGGGACTGGTTGTAAGGTGTGACAATTTGTCTTTCATTTATGTGTCATGATTAAAGAATTATGTGAGCTCAGAATGTGGTAAGAATATGCTAAGATTTGACACTATTAGAGGGTACAGTGTAATTTTCCCCATTATAAAGTTTTGAGTCATGGCTTGAACTGGAAGGGGTTAACTTTCATGCAATGTGCAGTCCTCGGTCAGAAAGTAATAATCCGAATTGGGAGTTTTGCTGTTCCAGGAGAAGCTAATGGGAGTTGGCAGTCCGTTTGCACTAAGCAAAGATGCATGTGTTCGTATTGTATCCTAAAGAAAGGGATCTGATTGTGCCTGCCTCTTCAAGGATGATATCCTGATCTTAATTGTTAGCTGGGTGCTGAGATATTGAACACAAAAGGCACAATCTTGAGGGAGAAAATTGAAGTGCACGTGGCCCCTCAATTCTGATTACACATAATATAGATAAACATAAAGTAATAACACACATAGATATATAGATAGGTCACTACATCCATCCACCCCACCATTATACCATAATATGTAATAAATATTCATAAAACATACATTTTTTACATCACAAATCTATACATACATACACACTTATTTTCATTTATCGTTATATTATTTTTAGGATTATGATGGAGGGTAGAGAGAGGAGAGGAGGGGAGAAGTGGGGAGGAGAATATGATGAGAGTAGAGGAGCAAAGAGAGGAGAGAGAGGTGACCCTGGGGAGTGGAGGGGAGAGAAGTGGAAGAGAGGGGACTGGAGGTGAGGGGAGTGATAGTGCTGAAGAGTGACAGGCCTCAGGGTCAGAGGAGGGAGTACAGGATTCCCATCCACAGTCAGGAGGGCAAGAGGCTTGGGGCAGATGATGGTCCTCCTCAGTGCCATCCATGACCACCCCACTATCCTTGCTGAGGGAGGGATGGTAGGCCTTGGCCCAGGACTGGGAGCAGGTAACGTCCACAATGACAGCAGTGGGCTTGGCAGAAAGGGATACGAGTTCTGTCAGCATCACTTCAATGACTGCTGGGAGGATTGATGGATGATAGAACCAAGTGGTGGCCCCCAAGTGACTGTTAAGTACAACCTAAAATCTGCATGAAGTGTGCCATACTTCTGAAATAATTATCCCTATTTATTGTCCAGTACATTGTTATGTGAACATTCCAGCCCATTGCAGTGACACCGGCGTGGTTTTCAATTGATCTCATGTATTAATAGTTTCAAAATTCAAACACTATTTTGTGTGTTATCCCGATTTTTGATAACATGCTTGAACAATATTATTGGTGATGTTTGTGAGTTAATACTCAGGAAAAGTATACATTGTAGCATGAAGGGTTGCTAACCAAATGACAGGAAGTATTAATAATGAATTAATACAATAACACTTGCTATAAAGCAATGGCGTGCGAATTTACAGGATACATGTACCCAAGATTGGCCTTGATTGAGGTCAGTTTGCTGTTGCTCTGTGTGCCTCTCCACAACCTTCTTGTGTATTTGTTTGCCTTCCTGAACATCTTGATCACATTTGTGCAGTGGTGGCTGGTGACTTTTCAAGTTGGAGGGGCGACAGGGCGAAACATAGCCACTCCCCCTTTTCAAACCACACCCATTTTTATAACTCCTCCCCCTGACATCATAATGAACTTTATAAGCCCTGCCCAATGACCTTATACTTGTAAAGCCTATTGAAATACATGATCAGCAATGCAGAAATGTCAAGAAGTAAAGTAACAATGTGTTAAATTCATTGGTATACAATATAGATTGAAAAAACTCATGTGACAAGACTACAGCAATATCATAATTGCACCTATACGTATTAACAGAAAAATTAAAGGAGTGACACCTACCATTAGTCGGGTCTTCTTCTCAGGGTATTCACGTTCATTAATTTGACCAATGAGTAGAAACAAATCTGCAGCCACATAGGGTTTGCACCTGGGGTTGAAAGAAAACAAGCAAATCAATCAGACCATTCAAGAACAAAACCATACTTAAAAAACATTAAACGACCAAGTGGAACCATATAGGCCTCAAACATACCTTAGAAGACCAAGTGTGACCATAGGCCCCAAACATACATTAGAAGACCAAGTGGAACTATATAGGCCCCAAACATACCTTAGAAGACCAAGTGTGACTATATAGGCCCCAAACATACCTTAGAAGACCAAGTGTGACCATATAGGCCTCAAACATACCTTAGAAGACCAAGTGTGACCATAGGCCCCAAACATACATTAGAAGACTAAATGGAACTATATAGGCCTCAAACATACCTTAGAAGACCAAGTGTGACCATAGGCCCCAAACATACCTTAGAAGACCAATCAGCACTGTATAGGCCCAAACCAGTGGATCTTGGGATTCAAGAAAACAACAACATTTAACTTCTGTTTAGACAACACAATAATCAATGTCAAACAAACACGTTGAATTAGCATATGGATAACCATATGAGCAGTAACGCCACGCCAAGGCTTCAACAATTGTTACTGACCATTCACACACCTTTCATAGCTCCTTCAATATGCACACCCACACACCATTCATACTTTACTTACCACTAGTTATTTTTGGTAGTGAGGTGGTGCCATTTCTGAGAACTTTACGTACCCTTGAAGGTGCCTCCAATTCCTTCAAACCAATGCATTTAACCGCTACAGGGCCATGGTGCTTTTTAATTACTTTTTTGATCCTATTCAATGTGGAGAAGCATCTTTCTGGTTCTTTAGTAGTCTTCGTTGTTGTAAGCAGGATTCCTTATAGCTTCACTCACTCTGTTAAATTATGTAGATTAAATTGATGCTAAAGTTGCTGCAGAGCAACAGCACTTGTACAGACATGGAATTCTTGCTTCCCGTACACAAGTGACAGCTACCCTTGGAAGTGCCTCCAATTCCTTCAAACCACGCCAAGGCTTCAACAATTGTTACTGACCATGCACACACCTTTCATAGCTCCTTCCATATGCACACCCACACACCGTTCATACTTTACTTACCACTAGTTATGTTTGGTAGTGTGAGGTGGTGCTGCTTAACGCAGTTTATCTTTGCACACCTTGGGGGTATGCATTCTTCTTTGCTTCAATCACTTGTATTTTAATTTTGCATGGCGATCTTTCAAAGAAGAAAACTTCTCAATGTTTTTTTCATTGAAGTCTGGGATCTCGGAAATCAGTTGCTTTTCCATTGAGAGCATCGCCAATGCATTCAACCGCTCCAGGGACATGGTGCTTCTTAAAAAGGTTTTTATCCGCTTCAATGTGGAGAAGCATCTTTCGGATTCTGCAGTGGTCATCGGTGTTGTAATCAGGATTCTTAATAATTTTACTGTCTCTGTGAAATCATTCTGCAGATTAAATTGATGGAAAAGTTTGTGCAGAGCAACAGCACTTGTACAAGTATGAAAATCTGTCTTCCCATACAGAAGTGACAGCTCAGTGCGTAATTGTTCCTTCTTTAGTATTGGATATGCTTGCACGGTGTCTTCCAGAGCTTGGGTTGGAAAGCAAGTGTCATGGGTTTTATACAAGTCACTTTGAACAAGTTTGGCACTGACTAGGTGATTTGAAAATGAAAAACGTTCTTTTGCATGAACAACCACTATGTCACATACCTCTCTTGAAAGTTGTCTTAAGGTTGAGATCTCCGCACTCCGTCTGTTGACTGTTACATCGCTCGGCAAACTTGCTTCTATCTCTTCAACAGAATTACGGATTTTCTGGATGCTGGCGACAAAGTCTTCTGTGACTTTTTTGATGTAAACAGTATCCGTGTCTCGCTTCTGAAGCTGACTATAGAGGATGTCAACATGTGGCATTATTAAATGAAATAATTTAAGGAAGTAAAGGAACTCCCTGTCTTCCAGCATTCCAATGAAACCTGCGGCTTCACGTATAGATGTTGGATCAAAGTTTAGACATGCTTCAATTGTCTGTAAACACTCAAGTAGTGCATCTCTGTTCTCGTAGATCACGTTCACGGTCCTAACGTTGAAGTTCCATCGTGTCGGTGCACCTCTTGGAAGTCTTCTACCAACTACCTCATCCAGAACTCCAGTCCTTTTTGGAGAGCGTGAAAAAAAAGATGGTATGCCGCCTATGTTTGAAAAAAAAACTCTAACTCTTCCAATCCTTGAAACTGCTTTCTCCATTATTAGGTTCAGTTGGTGAGCATAGCAATGGACGTAGTGTGCGTTCGGGTACACATCTTTTATTTTTCTTTGAACTCCTCCTTGATCTCCACGCATCACACTGGCACCATCGTAGCTTTGAGCTATGAGTTTCTTCTTGTCTTCTGGCTCTGGGAGAACAGTATTCAGTGTTTCCAGCACAACAGCAGCAATCGAGTCTGCATCCGTTGATTTCATTTCCGTGAAGCCATCAAATCTTTCCACCACTTGATGCTTCTTGTCAATGTAGCGATAGACTACAACGCACTGTGTCCTAGCGGAAATATCGGTTGTTTCATCCGCTTGGATTGCCACAAACTGGGCTTCCTTAAGCTCTTGGTGAATCACTTCCTTAATAACTTCATGCATGCAGTCCAGTAGCTCATTCTGCACGGTTTTGGATGTGCCCTTAAACACAGTTGCAGTCTTTAAATGCTGTTCCATTGCACTATCGATACTGCCAACCAAATCCACCAGGCCTCTAAACACTCCTGGATTTAGCGATGTTTCACTCTCGTCGTGTCCTCTTAATGCCAGTTCAAAAGCGCCACAAAAGCGAACACAATCAATTATCTTGGAAAGGATGTACCGGTTCTTAGCCACTTCTTCGTTGTGTTTTTGAATGCTGACTTGGTATCCTTGGTCCAGTTGAACAGCAATGTTCGCCTGTCCAAGCATCTCAAACTTGATCCTGTTATCCAAGTGAGCTTTAGAACTTTTGTGTTTCGCCAATTTAATTAGTCAACCCTCCCCCATTGTATAAACTCTCAGTCAGGAGTTGGCCATATGGTCTTTAACGTAAACACTTTAAGTGATAGCAAGGCCAGAACAAAGAGATTTGCCAGACAGCCAGGCACCTAGATAACAATGGGGGGGCCTAGGAGCAAACAGGAAGTTTCCCCTGGGACCGCCTGGGTCAGAATGAGCTTGGTGGCCACGCCTGGGGTTGGCCCAGGGGAGGGGTCTGGTGGTTCCCATAGCCTCCCTCTACTACATTGGACAGAGGTAATTAGGTTACTCTAGAGGTTATCCTATTGGCCAGAGAGAGGGGAATGAGGGTTTGACTAAGAGTAGCCACTCCCTCCACTGTGTGTGTGTGAAATGTTTTAAATATGTGGTTCCAAAATAAAAAGTTGTTCATAATTTTCATCAAGACGTGGTGTGTAGATGTATTATTTACCCGGGGACATATGCTTGCAGTAAGATTCGTCAGACTTACTGTCAATATTGCTCAGTCTAAACCAAGGGCTGAGACATGATGTTCCTGTACTCAAAGCTGCTCCAAGGTCCAGAGTAACCCAAATCAAGTCAGCAGACCCCAGCCAGAGAGTGGGTCGTGACAATTGGTGGCACAGTGGTGGGGTACTCTGAGAAGGACCAGAAAATGGAGCAGATGGAACAGCAGTATGAGGACATGTCCAAGGAGGCAAGACGCAGGTTCAGTATAGCCAGGGAGTTTTGCCCTGGGGAGATAACGCTGGAAGAGGCAATTAAAGGACTGAACCTAATAAAGCAGCAAATACAGGAAGAACGTACAGGGGTGAGTGTCCAAGCTCAGCAAAGGCTTGGGGTCAACCCTGCAGAGATGCCAGTAAGAGTCAAACTGGCAAATCAGAATTTTAAACAGTCCCAGGATGATAAAGAAAGCAT
The DNA here is from genome assembly GCA_027410445.1 of Discoglossus pictus. NCBI lineage: Eukaryota > Metazoa > Chordata > Amphibia > Anura > Alytidae > Discoglossus > Discoglossus pictus. The sequence goes on along the minus strand of CM050163.1, from coordinate 154,186,654 downwards.
TGACGGATTTATCCAAGAGGACTACAGAGGAAGCGTCCTGCTAAATCAATGGATGGCATTCCTGCAATTATGGCATGGCCATGAGCTGGCAAGCTGGTTGGAGGAACTGGTAGAGAAAGAGATGGACTTGGAGGAACAGTATCTTGCCAGGGTAGAGTCCTTTGGTGGCCGGAGAAAGGATCTCTATTTTCGTTTGGATCTACAATATGGGGTTGAGGAGATTCTGAATGGTGATCCGGAATGTGGCATGGGAACTGCAAGGAGACATAATAACTTGTTTGTTGAACGCTGCCGGGGTCTGGGACTGGAACCATGGTTCCCGGAGGCTCCTTTGCTAGAACCCCTGGTTCAGCAAGAGCAGCAACTGGAGGCTGAATATGTTCAATTGTGGGATGCGATACCCAAGAAGTATTTTGGCCCATCCAGATGGGAGGACGGCTCACCAGACCCTTACAACTCAGACGGTATGTACCAGAGTGAGTATGCTCACTGGAACTGGGGAGAGGCATTTCTAGACTGTAAACAAAGTGAGGAGTGGGAAGGGGTAAACACTGTTCCTTTGCCAACTCCTGGGGATGGAGAATGTTTGCCCCTAGAACATGCAGTAACTGTGTCAGGGCCTAGTCACCAGCCTCAAGAGCCAGAGACCCAGTGGAATGTTCCCTGGGTGGGGTCAGATAATCCATGTCTGCCCCCTGATACCCCAAGAGATTTAATCCCAGAGGAAGTGGGAACTGTTCACAAGCTAGGGCCAGATAAGTTAAGTCTGCCCTCAGAAGTTCTAGGCAAAGTGTGTTGGCCAGAACTGTTAATGGAGCCAGAGGCTCGGGATGATTGTGTGATGGACGGTGGGAAGGGAGCCTTAGAGGCCAGGCTGGGTGGGAATGATGAGATTCCCCAGCCTGCATCAGATAACCACTGTCTGTACCCTGACACCCCAGGGGAGTTGTTCCCAGAGGTGCTAGTGAAGCACAGAGCCCAGGAGGGTTGTTTAAGAGACTGTGGGGAGGGAAAGGAATTGGTTTCTGGCTACAGGGAACCTGACCTCACACAGCAAGAGTGTGCCAGGGGCACAAAGAGCCAGGCCGGGGCAACAAGCATGCCAGCCTTGGCAAAAGCATTATGGGTGCAGAGTGGCACCATGATAGAGGGTGTAAAAAGTGGAGAGATACCCTGGATAACCAGTGTCCAGGAGCCCACTGGAACAGACACCACTCCAAAGACCCAGTTCAACAGAAAGGACTGGGATAAAGTTGCTCAACCCCGGGCAATGGAGGAGTCCGGCACTTCAGCTGGATGGGAGCAGCATAGCCCCCCAGCCAAGTCAGAGGAGTGTAAGCACAGCTTGGGTGGGAGCAGCGTAGCTCCCCAAGCAGCAACGGAAACAGCTGGACCAGAGGAAGAAAGCCAAGAGGAGCTGTCCCTTTGCGATCCTATAGGCCCAGAGACTGTTTTAGAGATGCCAGCCCAGCTGTGGGGACTGGCTGGGGGGAACAGAGTTGCTATGGGACAGAAACTGTGGCCCACCTGTTGTACTCTGGGATACCAGATTATTGGGGAGGTACCCTGGACTATTTGGGTGGGTGTGAATGGGAAGAGCAATTTGCTCTATACAGTGGGAGCAAGGCCAAGGGCTGGGGGAGGTTTTTACTCTGCACCTTGGGACAGACAAGAACTGGCATTGCATACAGAGGGCCAAACCAGCACATTCATGACTATCAGCGTAGCTGGAAAAATCAGGGATGTTTCCTGCCACGCATGGGGAGGTGTTGTCATGAATCACCCAGGGGCCATATTGGATTTGGTGTGAACTATGCTGGGGCCATTTTGTGACTGGCAGCAGTGGCCATTTTGGGCTGGATTATCTTACACATGCTGTTGCCATGTGGAAGAACAAAAGGTTTGGGTTGTGGTGATAATATGTTAGTATTATATTGTATATTGTATTGTGGAGTGATAGCTATGTTTTAATTAGTCAACCCTCCCCCCATTGTATAAACTCTTAGTCAGGAGTTGGCCATATGGTCTTTAACGTAAACACTTGAAGTGATAGCAAGGCCAGAACAAAGAGATTTGCCAGACAGCCAGGCACCTAGATAACAATGGGGGGGCCTAGGAGCAAACAGGAAGTTTCCCCTGGGACCGCCTGGGTCAGAATGAGCTTGGTGGCCACGCCTGGGGTTGGCCCAGGGGAGGGGTCTGGTGGTTCCCATAGCCTCCCTCTACTACATTGGACAGAGGTAATTAGGTTACTCTAGAGGTTATCCTATTGGCCAGAGAGAGGGGAATGAGGGTTTGACTAAGAGTAGCCACTCCCTCCACTGTGTGTGTGTGAAATGTTTTAAATATGTGGTTCCAAAATAAAAAGTTGTTCATAATTTTCATCAAGACGTGGTGTGTAGATGTATTATTTACCCGGGGACATATGCTTGCAGTAAGATTTGTCAGACTTACTGTCAATATTGCTCAGTCTAAACCAAGGGCTGAGACATGATGTTCCTGTACTCAAAGCTACTCCAAGGTCCAGAGTAACCCAAATCAAGTCAGCAGACCCCAGCCAGAGAGTGGGTCGTGACAGTGACCATATAGGCCCCAACCGCACCTTAAAAACCTTAAAAGTCCAAGTGTGACCATATACTCACCAACAGTTGATTCTCCTTCTCGGGGTATTCACGTCCAGTAAGTCAACCAACGAGTCCAAACAAATCTGATTCCACAGATAGTTTGCACCTGGGAAGTGATAGGAAACAAAAAAAAAAAAAACATTAGAACGTTTAAGACCCAAACCGTAACTTTTAAAACCTTAAAAGAGCAAGTGTGACCATATAGGCCCCAACCGCACCTTAAAAACCCTAAATAACAAATTGGGACAATATAGGCCCCAACCGCACCTTAAAAACCTTAAAAAACAAATTGGGACCATATAGGCCCCAACCGCACCTTAAAAACCCTAAATAACAAATTGGGACCATATAGGCCCCAACCGCACCTTAAAAACCCTAAATAACAAATTGGGACCATATAGGCCCCAACCGCACCTTAAAAATCCTAAATAACAAATTGGGACCATATGGGCCCCAACCGCACCTTAAAAACCCTAAATAACAAATTGGGACCATATAGGCCCCAACCGCACCTTTAAAACCCTAAATAACAAATTGGGACCATATAGGCCCCAACCGCACCTTTAAAACCCTAAATAACAAATTGGGACCATATAGGCCCCAACCGCACCTTTAAAACCCTAAATAACAAATTGGGACCATATAGGCCCCAACCGCACCTTTAAAACCCTAAATAACAAATTGGGACCATATAGGCCCCAACCGCACCTTAAAAACCCTAAATAACAAATTGGGACCATATAGGCCCCAACCGCACCTTAAAAACCCTAAATAACAAATTGGGACCATATAGGCCCCAACCGCACCTTTAAAACCGTAAATAACAAATTGGGACCATATAGGCCCCAACCGCACCTTAAAAACCCTAAATAACAAATTGGGACCATATAGGCCCAAATTGTAAAAATAAAATAAAAAAAATAATATATATATATATATATATATATATATATATATATATATTGATTGATAGATATATTGATTGATATATATATTTATATATATATTTATATATATATATATATATATATATATATATATATAAAAATTGATATCAATATATCACAATAAATAAATATATATATATATATATATATTTATTTATTGTGATATATTGATATCAATTTTTATATATATATATATATATATCCAAATATATATATATACGCATAAAAAATACACATAAATATACATAAACATATACATACAACAATATATATTAATTGATATTTATTTTTTGATTAATTGATGTTCTTTATTACTTGTTATATTATATTGTTCATGCATTTCTATTACACATTATTTTTTATACATATTACAGTGCTATTTTTTGGCTATACATGTTACAGGATATTATCCTGTAACATGTATATCACATAAAATAGCCCTGTAATATGTATAATACATACAGGGTCAAACAAGTTCACACTAACCTTTTTTACCCTTACAGGCTTCCATACCTGCTTGCTGATTTGCTAATTTTTTAAAGACTCTCATTGGTTGAAATCGATGTCAATCAAAAATTTCAGCCATTCAGAGTCCTTCAAAAATTAGTATATATAGCAGACCGTGGGAAAAAAACAATTAATCGCGGGAGGGGCTCCTTGTAGGAGGAGCTCTTTTAGTTTGTTGTTTTTTTTTTTTTAGAGTGTTGTTTTTTTTTTGTGGAGACCTCTTTCAATGGGCCAGAATGGATGGATGGACAATGGCTTCAATCAACATTGGATTATTTGACCATTGGCTTCAATCAACATTGGATTATTTTGACCATTGGCTTCAATCAACATTGGATTATTTTATTTTGACCATTGGCTTCAATAAACATTGGATTATTTTATTTGACCATTGGCTTCAATCAACATTGGATTATTTTATTTGACCATTGGCTTCAATCAACATTGGATTATTTATTTTTCATGACTATATCCAGAGGACAGAAGGCCAACGCTGGAGGGGTCAATTTGACAGGTAAGTATGTGCTGTTGTTTATTTTATTTTTTATTAATGTTTGTTTAAAGCTGTTTATTTTTGTATAATAATGTGTTGTGTTACATACTGTACTGTTAATGTGTTTGTTAACTGTATTTTTTTTCCCTTCCCTTATTTTTATTTTATCTTTAAAAGTGACAGGCACATATACATGCCTGTTACTTCTAAAAATGGAATAAAAATAGGGGGGGGGGAGGTATTGGTTCAGGGTGGGGTGGGTCACGCTCAGGCGCCCATCGGTCGCCCATCGGACCACATAGGCCACGATCAGGGGTGGCACAGGCCTCATGGGGGTGAACATCCACCCCCATGTGGCCTGGTCAACCCCGCTCACCGCCCGAATACCCCGATCACCGTGATCGGGGTAATCGGGCGGTGCTAGCATAGGCCGCATCGGGGTGGTGGTGATCGGGCCTCGGGGGTGGCATAGGGCGGCGACATGGAGGCCATCAGGGGTGGCACAGGTCTCATCAAGGGGGTGATCCGATCACCCCCATGTGGGCCTGTGTCACCCCGCTCACCACCCGACTACCCCGATCCGGTGATCGGGGTAATCCGGCGGTGGCATGATGGCATAGCTAGCATAGGGCAGGCCTGATCGGGGGTGGCACAGGCCACATGGGGGTGATGGCTGGGGGTGGCACTGGCACCAGGCATTGTAGGCCTAGGGTCATCGGTGGTAGTTGGTGGGTGGCTGGGTAGGTGGCACTGGCAGGCCAGGCAGGCATAGTGGGGGACTGGGGGTAACTGGTCACCCCTAACTTTTATTAGGGGCTACTAGGGGTTTTGGTTTGGCCAGGGGCAGAGGCAGGGGCAGGGCAGGTGCCAGGCAGGTAGACTTACTGTGTTAGGCAGGCAGAGCAGATGTGAGTAGATTCAGCCAGGGAGGTCTCTCAGTCTCAGCGTGACCAGGCTTAGGAAACAGAAAGGGGGAAGGGACAGGCAACTGGTGGTTTTATTGACTGTATCAGTCAATCAAAATGATAACTCGAGGCCCTATTTGCTGGCGGGCGCTCAGGGCTAACGGTCTGGGTGGGTTTAGATTGATCACTAAGTAACTGGACAGCCTTCCATCATTGATTGGTCAATGATGGAAGACTGTCAGTTATTAATTGATACATTTATGACCGCCCATGCATATCGTCACTGTGATGGTGGGCGGCATGCATTAACGGTCAGGGGGCCAGGCCAGGACTCATTGAAGAGAGAGAAGAGTCTAAAGGTTAGTGTACACAGTATAACTAGTGTAATTTGATCACACAGGGTGCAGGCAGGGGGCTATATAGATACACAGCATTAGTTAATGTAGCGCAAGGGTTACTTTAAAGTGACAGTGTCCCTTTACTAACTTTACTTCATTTTTAATACTATTAATACTTGAAATGATGATGTACACCTTATATTTATTTGTTTTTGGGTTATACTAATACATTGTTGTGTTTTTTTTATTGCAGGGTGAAGAAAATATTGGGGGGGGGGCGTTTGCCCTGACGCCTCAATGGACGGGCCGCCCCTGCATTTGTGCAATCTCCCTTGTCATGATTTGTCTCTGAATCCCTACGTCCCTGTGCCTCTAACAGCATGTTACTTACATGCTCCCTGGGACAATGCAGTGCCTGATCTGTGCTATGTAGCGATATACCCATGTAGCCAGCATCAATGTCATCCCCTTCTCTCTTGTAGGCCTAAGGCTGCCCATGCTGACATTTCTTCCACCCAAGCTAAGTTTCTGTTATAGATGCCATACCTTCCATTGGATATTGGTAGAGGATCTGTTTAAGTACTGTGCTGTGGTGCTGACCAATAGTGTTGCTGAGTATTATTTGGGGTGTGTCTTTCCCTTTAATAGTTATTGATTTAGAGCAGATGTTGTGGTCCCTGTGTTTTTGATTTAATAGTTATTGATTTAGAGCAGATGTTGTGGTCCCTGTGTTTGCAGATTGGTATTAACCTCTTGTGTAGTATGGTGTATGTTCTCCTGGGACTTGATATATATCATGTTTCTGTGTAATATTTTAAATAGTTTTTGTTCTTATATAGATATGATAAAATATGTAAATGGATACATCTATATTTTTCAAGTCCACATTTGAGCCTCTTTGAGCGTTATGTATTATTTGTAAGGCTTTTCCATGTGTTTGTCTTGCAATTTAGTCATGTACTGTGTCTTCAATTGCTATATGCATCTTTAAGTACACTTTTAATATTAAAATTTGCATGACCAGTCCAAAATCTAATAATAAAAATGTTTGCCTATTTGTTCCTTGGAGACTGTTGTGCAATCAATTCTAATGTATTTCCATTACTTTGCCATGCTTTTAAAGTACAGTATTGCTACAGCTTTAATAAACATTTGAAAAATGCCTTGCAAGTCCTATTTAGTACAGAAACGTGATACTTTTCTCATTGGCAGGGTTAGACTTTATTTGCGAGCTAGCAGGTCCAACAGAATACAGATTTTGTGTAACTTTAATTATTTAGCTCTCATAATATTTGAGCTATGCTAAAACCAATGGAGTTCTAAAGCAGAATTTTCTGCTTTGGCTGGCCTGTAGTGATTGTGGGCTGTTAACTTGTAATCACATTGTGAGTAGCTAATAGAATATGTGGCAATATTAAGAGCGGTTTTAAGTGTGTATAAATTTACAAATTGCCCAATAGCATAGTGCCCAATGTTGAGTACAATATTTTTATTGTTAATTATTTTGCACCGGAATAAAAACATGTATTATATATTATAACTTATCAATGTCACAATGTATTGTTCACTAGAAGGGTTTTATTTTCATTTGCCCTATTGTGTCTTTTTCTTTCTTACACCTATTTATAGGTAATTACAATATAAATCTTATAAAGTGTGATTGCTGACTACTAACCAAGGCAGCATTTTCACAACCCACTCTTCATTGGTCTGTAAAGACCAAGAAGACCAATCCTAACCCCAGGTTGTATAGGTTCCTTATTCCCACTCAGAGGATAGATTCACCAGAGGCTAGGACAAGTTGTCATTTTGAAGATCATGTTTAAGAGTTTCTGGAGAAGTTACCAGGACAAGCTGCATAAATTAAATTCAGATTAAAAAAAATAACAAATGCCTTCTTTCTAAATGAAACACATCATACATGTGTCCAAAATTGTATTTTCCAGGTCAGATTTTTATGTGGTCAGTTCACACCAATGGCACCCGGTATATGCTAATGCCGTGACGTCACATGTGTGCCACGTCCCGGAAGGAGGGGAGGCTGGAGCAGGAGCTTCAGATGAAGGTAAGTGAGGGGAAAGGGAGAGGGGGGCTATTTAGAGGGGTAGAATAAGGAGGGGGGGGGGTAGAATGAGGGGGGTTGAGGAGAGGGGTTGAGGTTGAGGAGGGAAGTTGAGGAGGGGGTTGAGGATGGGGAGGTTGAGGATGGGGGGTTGAGGTTGAGGAGGGGGGTTGAGGAGGGAGGTTGAGGAGGAGGGAGGTTGAGGATGAGGAGGGAGGTTGAGGAGGGAGTTTAAGGATGATGAGGGAGGATGAGGAGGGGGATTGAGGATGGGGGTTGAGGTTGAGGAGGGGGTTGAGGATGAGGAGGGAGGTTGAGGAGGGGGATGAGGATGGGGGTTGAGGTTGAGGAGGGAGGTTGAGAAGGGAGGTTGAGGAGGGAGGTTGAGCATGAGGAGGGAGGTTGAGGAGGGAGGTTGAGGTTGAGGAGAAAAGTTGAGGATGAGGAGGGAGGATGAGGAGGAGGGTTGAGGATGGGAGGGGGTTGAGGTTGAGGATGGAGGTTGAGGAGGGTGTTGAGGATGAGGAGGGGGCTAAGGATGAGGAGGGAGGCTTAGAATGAGGAGGGAGGTTGAGGATGATGAGGGAGATTAAAGAGGGGGTTGAGGATGAGGAGTGGGGGTAAGGTTGAGGAAAGTGTTGAGGATGGGGGGGTTGAGGATGAGGATGGGGGGTTGAGGAGGGGGGTTGAGGAGGGGTTTGAGCAGGAGGGGGTTGAGGATGAGGGGGTTGAGGAGGGAGGTTGAGGATGAGGAGGGATGATGAGGAGGGAGGATGAGAATGAGGAGGAGGGGAAGAGACAGAGGGAAGGGAGAGGGGGGGAAGAGACACAGGAAAGGGAGAGGGGGGAAGAGCCACAGGGAAGGGAGAGGGGAGAAGAGACACGGGAGAGAGAGGGGGACACAAGAGGGGGACACCAAGGGCACAAGAGGGACACAGGGGGCAGCACATTTCCCACCCTCGGCTTATACTCGAGTCACTAATTTTACCCAGTATTTTGTGGTAAAATAGGTACCTCGGCTTATACTCGGGTCGGCTTATACTTGAGTATATACAGTAATTATTTGTAATTGATATATGCAGCGAGCCATAGGCTGAAGAGGTAACAATCTCTTTGTATTTTGCGTCTGCATAGAATATACATTGTGAGCGTTAGTGCCCTGCTTATAAAGTGTAATGAATGTTTGAACTGTGCATTCTAAATAGGCTGCGTGCCGAGGGGAAGCCGTTGGGTAAAGCGGCATTGTATAGTCGTAATGTAATTAATGTGGTACGCGTCTCGTGAGCATTTTCCGTCTTTCATAATAGTGTATCTTGTAGTTCGTAGTGTGAAAGTGTGAAGTGAAAGTGGTACGCAGTTTGCATTGGTTTTCGCAGTCCGTGAGCATTTTCCGGATTTTGTAATAATGTATCTTGTAGTTCATAGTGTGATGTGTGAAGTGCTACGTGTTTTGCAGTGTTTTGCACGGTCCGGGGTCGTGTAGCCTCGTTTTCATTTTTTGCGGCGGCCATTTTTCCAGTGGTAAAAATCATCTAAATCAAGTTAAATTCGTGTTTCACCTCATTTACAGACTTCCTGGCTGTTGCCCCATGCTGTCTGATGTTTTTGGACATTTTTGGGGTGTATTTAGTGTATTTTTTGTTTTTTTTGTTCGGCCGTTAACCTCGTAAGTCCCGCTTCTCTTATCTTTTTTTGTGTTAAGTCCCACGTCTCGTATTTGAACGGCTCACCTCGCTTTGCAAGGCTCACATGGGCTAAGTGGTACGGTGTAACACGTCACCTCACTTCTCGAGGCTCGCAGCGATGAGCTCCTTATGCAATCATCGGCTATGTGCTACGGTTTAATGGCTCGCAGCGCTGAGCACCAGGTCCTGATAGATTATATCCAAGGGTACTGAGGGAACTGGTTTCTGTAACCAAACAAATGTATCTACTTTTTCAAGACTCACTCACCACAGGGTCGAAAACAGATGACTGGAGAAAAGCAGATCCAGGGAATTATAGACCTGCAAACCTCACTTCTGTAGTGTGGAAGCTTTAAGGAGGATTAGTAAGGAATAGTATACAAGAATAATATGTCTGTTTGAACAAAATTATTAATATGAGTCAACACAGATGTATGAGGTATAGGTCATGTCAAATGTAATTAGTTTCTATGAGGAGGTTAGTATGAACTTGAATCAAGGCATGTAGGAAGCAAAGGGTTATTGTAAATGGAACATACTAAGACTGGACTAATGTGGTAAGTGGGGTTCCTCAGGGTTCAGTATTTGGTCCTCTCCTTTTTAACATATTTATTAATGGCTTATAACTAGGACTGGAATGTATTGTCTCCATTTTTGCTGATGACTATAAGTTGTGCAAGGTGATTAAATCAGAAAATGATGTACTTTCCTTCCAAAGGGACTGGCATAAATCAGTGAAATGGGCAACAAAATTTCAGATGAGATTTAATATGAATAAATATAAAGTTATGTATTTGGAAAGGAAAAATACCCAATAAATGTATAACCTTAATGTAGCAAATCTAGGGGTTTCACATATATAAAGGGATTTGGGATTACTTGCGGACAACTACTTATATAACAGTACTCAATGCCAAGCAGCATCTGTAAATGCAAGCAAAATATTAGAATGTATTAAGAAGGGTATGGAAGCAAGGGAAACAAATATAATTCTGCCACTATACAAATCCCTAGTACACCCTCATTTGGAATATGAAGTACAATTTTGGGCACCACTTCGTAAAACTGTCATTTTAGAGCTGGAAAAGGTACAGAGGAGGGCAACAAAACTAATAAGGGGAATTGGGGCAGGAAGCTATGAAGACAGACTAAACAAGTTAAAGTTTTCTAAGAGGGGAAAGGATTACCTTAAATAAACACACCTTGCCTACATTACCTGTTTACTAAATAATGATGTCTAGCATTAATCTTAAAAAAATGCTTGTACTATATGTGTCAGCTGCAGCATTACCAGAAGATTTTCCTGAAAATAATAAATAAAACATGACATGGTAAAATACAAGATTTTATATTAATGTACATAAAGGCTTAATAAATGAATAGATTTCCAATTGTATTTTCTTTTTTGTTTTCAAAGAGAAATCTTGACCCAGGGGATGTCATATTGTTTAACAAATTATAAATTATACATCAAGACATGTTAAACGTCTTCATTGAACTTTTTTGTGCCTAATGACTCCACTCACAGTAATTGCAGATGGTAACACATTTTCTCCTCTTTAAGTAAATAATGTTCATTACCTTCTAATGCTAATGGCAGAAAATCCTTTTGATGTAGTAGATTATTCCCATTTGCATGTTCTCGAAGGGCATTGTGTAATGCACAATTAATTTAATCACAAAAAGTCATTGGATATATTTTGAGACATTTATAGAGAAAATAACATATTTTGGAACATATTCAATTAGAGTTGATAAAATCATTTTAATGCAGCATTGAAGTAATTTCATCCTATTTTGTAATTAATCAAATAGTTTAAAATTCTACAGCAAAAACAATAAGCAGAGCATTTTTTTAACCACTAAGGGGTATATCTAACAGAGTTAAAACTGGGTTAAGTGTGGTAAATCATAAAATCACCTCACAATGTTTTATTTTAAACCTATTTATCAATAGGTGTAAATTTTAACTTAATTTGAAAAATAGCCCCTATAAAAAAATAGAAAGTAGAGATAATTTCAATTTTTAACCCCACTTCCATAAAAACAACCCATAAGTTATTTTCAGTGCATGTCTTTTAGACTTTTCTTTTTACATGGGAATGTTATTTACAGTGCCTTGCATTCACATGCCCAGTCTTGCTTTTGACACTCTGAGTGATGCTTAATATCAAAGAAACAGTATTGTGGGCCTTGCCCCTCAGTTGGTCTTTAAGTTAAACACTTTCACTCTTATTTTCACTCTGGTTCTATAATTTATAGCATGTACTTATGTTGGTATTTGTTTACAGTGCATCAAATTTGATGTTTCTTTTAGGGAATATGATTCCTTTTGTTTTTATATACATATTTGTTAGCGAACATGGTTGAGTATTTCAGTGTTTTGTTTAATAAGGACTGATAACAGTAATCTTGGCTTTGAAATTTAACTGGTCATTTGGACACTGAGCCTTTTGAGTGTTTCTATAGAATAGTTTTTACCTGTCTCTGATGTTTCCTTGCCATAAATGAAAACACACTTAAACTGCAAATTATTTTGTTCTACAGTATGGCGGAGTATTAGTCCAAAATAGTTATTTTGATTATAAGAGTCCAGGTGCAGACATTTTGTCCTCAAGACATACACACATTGGCCCATTAATTTACCATGGCAAGAGCAAAAAACTGTTGTTGCATATACTTTGCATGGGGTGGCTAACTCATCCCATTTATTAATTGAATCTTAAGTACGGTAGTTAACAAGATTCCCCACCCAAATTTCAACTTTTAGTTAAACTGATACAATTAAAATCATCCCATGAACAAATCGAGATACTAACTTGGTTCACATATACTGTATATTAAATACAGTTTAATTCTGCATGCAAATTTAAGAATAAACACTTAAGCAGAATATTCTAATATTAAAAACAGGGAAACCTCCGCTATTATTAATTCCATTAGACTGAAACACTATTGACAGTAATCACATACAAATACAGTATATAGGTAATCCAGTTACTTAGCTACAAACTCACTTTTTAAATAACTTTACATAAATATATTTTAATTTAAAAAAATACCCATCTACAACTGAATATATCTCTAAGAAAACAGTTTTTTTTGCTATGAAAACTCTTAATATATGTCTGTATGTATTGTTGAACATTAAAGTTCATAGCTTATAGTTTAGATACTATTTGTTTCATTTAGGTTTTCAAACATTATTTACCACAAATAAGAGTGATACTAACACCATACTGCATTTTCTTATGTACGGTACATGAATTTTTCTTGTATCGGTGAACAGGTTTCAATTATGACAGAACACTGAACAGCAAAAGTAAAATTAAATTACTTGCTTGGTACTATGTTACAGATTGTCGATAGATTAAAACAGATTTTGGGAAATAAATGACCGGCGATTAATATCTTCTATGAACTCAAAGACAGATGATAACATTTTAGAAATATAGATAATGTTAATAGAGCACATTTGTGCTAATAATTGAGGTTCTCTCGAACGTATAGTTATAAACTAATTTTTCATGAGCTTATACCTTCACATTGGTTTTATGTATCTCTAAAATTTTGTGTTTGATGAGAGATTGGAAGTCTGTTTTCTTTTTGTAATTTTATAATTTTCATGAAATTTTGTCTAGCAAAAAAAAAGTTCCATAAGAATTTTTTTAAATGCTTGCTTACTTGTAGGCAAAAGTTGACTGAACGGATTTGTTTGAAATTTGGCAATGCAATAAAGCTCTACTTAACTCAGTTTTGTCATACTGTATAATAGTTTAAAATGTCAATGCAATGAGCGAATGATAGTTAATGACATATGGCCATATTTGTTCAGAGGAGATAGCAAGGTCAATAGAGAGAGAGAGAAGACAATGAGGGAGATAGAGAGGTTTATCGAGAAAAAGAGAGAGAGAAATACAGAGAGAGAGAGAGAGACAGAGATGTTAAGAGAGAGAGAGACCCAGTCACTCCTGCTGTCTGATAAATGTTCACCTTTACAAGTGAGTGAATATTGCAACAACTTTATTTTTCAAATCTCAATTTCATTGATCTAAATAATCATGCACATATTGCTTTAAAAAAGCTTACATTTTTATTACTACAAATTAACATTAACTTGCCATTACATGTAATCAAAGGTATACATTACTAAACCTTTTACATCATTTTTCAAATATTTGAAACACTTTTCTAAATATTAATGAGAAGCTGCAACATATGGTAAAATATGACTTTATAAAACAGTAGTAGATAATTACCACATCATTCTAGTGCATGTGGTAGGTCCAAAATCATGGAATTTACAGCTGCATTGCAAAAAGCTAACCTCAGGCTAAAGTGACCTAAACTTACTATAATAGATGGACATTTTTGTTCTGTTAGCGAAATCTATTTCTCTATGTTAAACAAAATATACACATTCAATAGTCAGCAGTTGCCACCAATCAGTTTTGTGGAGAAAACAGATCAGCATTTATTTCCAACAAATGTTATTAAACAACATCTTTCGTTTGTATAGCAATGCATATTAGCTATGAGATTACACATGACATATATATAATATAATAAATTACCTAATCATGCTACTCCCCTATAATGTCACTTAATGGTAACACTATTCTTAAAAAATATTTTTAATGTATGACGCACAACATAATGAAAACATTGATATTTGAAACTAAAGATAATGTATATGAATAAGAAGAAGTTTTAAAAATAAATATAATAATGTCAAGTTGTTCTAGCGTTAGTCCTGGAGCAAATTAAATCAATTTGATGGAGTTGAAACATACAATATTAGTGGCTATGTGTGTCAGACGTTAAAATGCATTTTCTATATTACAATATTTGCTGTCCTTTGACTTAAACATAAATTTAAAGCCTGGCATTAAACCTAACCAATGATACAAGTGTAAATATATATTTAGTTGTATCTAATAAAATATAGAAGAAATAAATAGGCAGTTAATCTTCGATATACCAGTAATTCACAACCGTCTCCTCAAGGCCCACCTACTGGACCTCCTATGATGACACTTAGTGCATTTATAATTGTACATTAATGAATAATTTAAAAAAAAATCAATTTTTCCAAAAAAAACCTCCTCCTAAAGCTCACCAGATAGACCAAGCATTAGGTTTAACTCTGTGTAAATATATATGAAACTCTTATTATTCAATAGCCTATGGAACCTGCATTTGTATTTACACAGTGTGAAACCTAACTCTGGTTGTGTCTGGCATGCTTTGAGTAGAGGAAATTACTGCTCTATAGTTAGATAATTAACAGCATATTTGTTCCTATATTTTATGAGATACAACTGAAAATTATTTAGCCATTGATATGTACCAACTCCATCACATTTATTTATTTTGATCATGGCTAACAGTCCATATACATTTTTTTTTTTTTTAGGATTATTATATTTATTGTTAGAAATTCCTTTTCAATCATATACATTATCACTACTGTCAAATAACAATGTTTTCACTATTTTGAGTGTCATAAATTCAAAATAGTTTGTCAGAATAGTTACCATTAAGTGACACCATAGGGGAGCTAGGATGATGTGATCAGTAATATGAAAGATTATGTCATTTATATATAAATAATGTCATGAGTGATATCATATATGTTGTAATTATTTATATCACGCATCATGTAATGAATAATGTCACCTAATATTATAGATGTCATAAAAATAATGCTGGTGAAGGAGGGGTTTTAAATTCCAATGCCACCTAAACATGCTCCCAATTGCTGGCATTTTTCCAGCCTTTAGTTGCCTCATCCTGCACTGCAACCTTAACTATACTTTAATATATATATATATATATATATATATATATATATATATATATATATATATATATAGTAAATAGCTAGTACATTTATGTTCAAATTTGAATGTCTAAAACAAGTTGAAAAACTTGTTTCATGCCCAGAATTTCAAGAAATACAGATATTACACTGCATTCTGGGAACCTTGGCAGGGACATGCAAATGTGCCCACAAATACTTCGCTCTTGCAATATGCTTGCTTTATCAAACAGCTTTGAACAAAGCTAGGGTTGGATTATACACAAGCCAGGAATCTCACCCACATACAAGCCTTTCAAGGTTACAGCCTATCATCAGCGTGGGGCCAGCTTGTGTAGTGGATATTTTGAGAAGGTAGTTCACCACAAAAATCATGTAATATATAGTGGGCAAAAAAAGCTATAAATATATTGTTTTTGTTTCAAGTTTGGAGGTTGTTTAAATGCAAAGTGTCACCACCTGTATCTTAAATGGGGTATGATAGGAGCCTATTGCCCAAACCTCTCCCCACAGGTGTGCCCAGTTCGTTTTACCTCTGTACAGCAGGAAGAACTTTCAGCCCTTAGGTTAGACTGAGATGTGTCTGTGGTCTTGTGTAGCATAAGGATCTTTCTAAGTTCTGAAAATAACTTACTCCAGGAAACAGAATTCCCAGCAACAATAACAAAATTCACACTTTAATTATGTGATCCAGTATCACATCTTTATTACTGAAGCCATCAGACATATTTATACCACATTCTAGAAACAACAGACCAATCAATTCACATGTGCATCCATGGTTACACCCAATCTTTCTAACTTACGTTATCACCCCTGCCTGCCAGACTAAGACAATCATCCATTGTTTTCCCTTGGCACTGCTGTATTCTTAGTAGGGGGCAATTACATACA
The DNA here is from genome assembly GCA_027410445.1 of Discoglossus pictus. Classification (NCBI taxonomy): domain Eukaryota; kingdom Metazoa; phylum Chordata; class Amphibia; order Anura; family Alytidae; genus Discoglossus; species Discoglossus pictus. The sequence continues at coordinate 154,170,378 of CM050163.1, read as the reverse complement.
ATAGGCCTGGAGACACGAGTCTGAGGCTTGTGATACATAGAGAGAGATACCGTGTCATGTGACTCCTAGGGGTCAATTATCTCCCCCTCTTGTTAATAAGGGACTAGTCCATTACTATGAAATATTCAGCATATACAATATTTCCCTTGTAAGTGCTAGACCCCCAAAACACAACACAGTAATACATCCCCTCACTCCCACCATGTTCATACACACACCCCAACTATAAACATGGGTAACCGCAGTATGGGCCCAGTGGCACCCAGGCAACTTTAAACAGGCATAACAAGGAATAACACATAAAACACAACATCCCCAATGTTAACCCATCTAAGTGGGCCCCTTTCCTCTGGCACAAAAAGCCTATCTTATAAGGCTGAGGGCATCAGTTTGTACGGAATTGCACAGCTTGTGCCTTGGCATGCTACAGCCAGGACACAAAGATTTGAGGTTTGGCAAAATGTTTTTCTTATTTGTGCATCATCAGTTAGAATTGGTTGTAAATCTTTGTTTATTTTCATAATTTCTCTAGAGCTGGATGATAGGTGTAACAGGTGTTCACATGGTGTTTTATGGGCAGATGTTATGTTCATGGTAATGATGATGGTTTGGAATCATTTTTTTTTAAATATCCAGAAAGTATGTCACTGTCCTCAGTGTTAAAGCATATGCTTTGGTATCTCATGGTGTAACTATGTACAATGGTTTGCTTATTGTGGGAAGGATGGAACCTGGAGATGTGAAGGTAACTGCATCTATCTGTGTGTTTCCTGTATGCTGAAAAATGGAGCATGCAATTTGTGACAGTTATGGTAGTGTCCAGAAATTTAACTTGTTTGCAGTGAAATCCATTTTAAATTCATAAATGGGTGGAAGTTATTAAACAAATTGTTGATGTTTCTGAGTTGCTTTTCCTTTTGTCCATATGATGTACACATTAGCTATGTAGTGGTAGTATCTGTAAAGTTAGTAAGTACATATAGTTAAGATTCTCTCTTCCAATCAGCTATCAATAGATTGGAAAATTGTGGAGTCATTTTGGTAACCATGGCAGTCCCATTATTATTAGGTAGTGAAATAGTATTGTGTGAGGATATAATCCACTAGTTTTGCAATAGTATGAAGGGACTATGGTTCTGGTTCTGAGTGTATGTTAAGAGAAAGACATGCCTCAATATCATGTGTGTGTGAAATGTTGATGTAAAGCGATTTCACATCCAAGTAGTGTGTTGCTCGATTGACCTAATTAGAGTTTGTTGAGAAAGTCTGTATCATCTTGTATATCGTTATTTGTGTAATTAACTAGGGGTTTAAGGATGTAATAAGGCCAGATTTCTCTTCTGTCAGTTTGTCTATACTTGTAATTATAGATTTCCCTAGGTTTAGAAAGTCAAACATATAAAAACAAACTTTACGTATTATAAGTTATACATGCAATTATTCCTTACTGTGTGATTCCAGTTTCCTGTATTTTACTTTCCCATGATGATGTGTCCTTGTAAAGTAATAAGCATTCCATTCATCTTCTTTAAAGTATGTGTAGTTTTAGTTGCCACAATCCCAATGTGCTTATATAAACTTCCTATGTATTCAAAGTCTTTTCCCACCTCAATCAGTAGAAATCAAAATGGTAGATTTTGCTGCAGCATAATTGCATATAAAAGGCTGCCCTAGAAATTAAGTTAAATAATATGGGCTATATTCTATTGCCCCGTAATGAAAATTTCTTCTACATATAGTCAGTTCGCAATTGCCACATATTCTATTAGCTACTCGCAAACCGATTACGAGTATACCACCCTCAATGACTACTGACGAGCCAAACTTGCAAATCCTAGCTGAAAACTCCATTGGTTTTAGCACAGCTGAAGATTTCTGAGTGCTAACCAATTAAAGCTACAGAATAGCAATATTATATTAGACTCACTCTAATTTGCAAATATTTTAAAAACGCGTAAATGAAAAAAGTACCTGAGAGAACTTGCAAGGCATTTTTCAATCAATTAATAGAGCCTTAACAGCTACTAAACACACAATTCTGTCCTCTAAAAACATGAGAAAGCATAGAAATACATTCAAATAATTTGCAGAACCTTCTCAAACCCACAAATATGCAATTCAAAAAACATTTTTTTGTGTGAAGTGGATTCCAGGCCTTAAGTGGTTAATAAATATCATGTGACCCTCATAGACTAGCTCAGTAGCTATTCTATTCTATTGATATCTACATTCCTGGATTGTGAGTCCGATCGCTAAATTAACTTCTCAACATTCATTAATTTGTAGTCTCTGAGTGAAGTTTAAGTATAAACTCCATGTTTTACTGACTTTGTGATGACTGTCTCATTTACTATTTACTGTGTCTAAAAAGTATTGAGAGTGTTTAAGAAATGAATTGTGGGCTTGTTTATGTATTGTCAGATCATATGATCACGCTCCCTGAAATCAGACTTGAAAAGCCAGGGTTTACAAGTTCCTCCTTTAGTTTGGAATTTGTGAGTTGGAGTCAATAGAATACATCTAAACATTTGTTTAAAAAAACACCCACAGCCAGAAGTGTACATTTGAGGCATTTGCGAGCAGCTAATAGAATATGTCCCTATATTATTTGAATTTATATTCTAAAGCAGTTTCCCTATTTAGAATTTCTTTAGAAGGGTATCACTTCAGATGTCCTTTAAAGATCATTCTTTATACATATGTGTAATTGTTCTTTTTTGTTGGTTTCTCTCTTCCTGAATTCAACACAGGATACATCAGAAATAATCAGGAGAGGGCAAATAATGTAATACTGTTTTAATATTTTTATGACAAATAGGAATATAAAGGATCATGCAATATCGATGTGGGAGTTTCTCATTTATGAGGCATTGGCGTTAGACTGTTTTAACCAGCAGCAATTTGCATGAACTACTTGACCAGTTTTGCTAGTACACAATCAATGGAATTGGCTAATTTGGTGAATATTACAACTCCCATTGAAAACAAATATTACATTAAACTTGAAAATATGAGAACGTGAAGCAAAATATGTTAATAGACTATTAAATCTCTTAATGGTTGTGAGAGCCACTCCAGATAAAGAAGATGAATAGATAGATAGATAGATAGATAGATACAGTAGATAGATAGATAGATAGATAGATAGATAGATAGATAGATAGATAGATAGATAGATAGATAGATAGATAGATAGATAGATAGATAGATAGATATTACACTAAGGCTGTCAAATATTAAACCATTCTCACCTATTTTCTAGCAGGATATATTGCTTAATTAATGATCATCTGCCCAATGCCCATATGCAAAAATATATATAATTATTACAATTTGCTTTAAAATAGAACATTTGCATGCTATAAACCAAAGGATGAAATAGCAAATACACTGTTTCATTAGACCTTACAATATACTAAGAATTTATGTGACATTTTCTTACAAGCTGGAAGTGTATTTGGGGAAATTGTTTTTTGCACTCTTGGTAATCAGGCCAGGGTAATGCAGCTTCCATTCTGCGAGAAGCAAAACTGTGTTCCTATTTATAAGTTCATTGAAATCATTACCTTACAATGTCCAAGTGAAATTGGACAATAAATCACTTTAATTTCGTGTAAGCTAGTTTGAGGTTAAGAGAGGATAGGTCAAGGTGAGTGCAATCCTCCTTGCTGCATGACTTTGGCTTTATTTTTTCTTGTATAGTGTATTCATTTTTTGTTTAAAAAAGTGAAGCTTTATATATAAAGTACATAAACATAATTCTATATTTCTTGGCCTCAGAATGAAGAGTGGTGAATTATCAGTGCATCTGGGTAATCATTACTAAATGCCATAATCTATCCATGGACTAAGAAAGGCAGTATATGATATTTCTATTCATGCTCATGCATCAACAGCTAACTTGTATTGTCATTGTCACCATATTAATTGCCAACAGAAATTCTGTTCATTGTTCATCCTCTATCATCCTTACATGCAGCCTTATTAAATTGTGATTCGGCAAATTGAACAGGGCTCTATATAAGCACACAGCATATTTTATTTACTTCTATCCAAAAGCAAGATCTTCACTAACTAAAAACTTATGTAACAAAAATATGCTCTGTGCTTATATAGAGCCCTATTCAATTGGCCGAATCACAATTTAATAAGTCTGATGACTTGTTTACTGTGCCTGTATATGTACTTTCAGGATTGTGAAATGAGCCAGTTACATGACTGTGATTGCTTAATTCCGTTATTTGTCATATTCTCCCAAACACCCATGATGCACATTGGGCCCCCTTCCCACACACCCTTTTTCTTTGGATTGGGTCCCATTAATTATGAATAAGAAAGAAAATATCACACAAAATGATCACTCACAAGGCCTTACTCATAATAGTTTGCTATGGACAGCATGTAATAGCTCCATTAGGCCTGTGGGATATATTTACTTGTAAGATTTTCAGTGGGAGCCATGCCATCAAGCCCTAACTCTGTAAATCCAGATAACTGTACTGAGACAGTTTAAGCCTATTATTGCAGCACAGTTAACTGAACTTCTTCATAATTCAATATTGTCAGGAGTAGTTTCAAATGAATGAAACATTACTCATATAGTTACACTTCATAAAAAGTGTAGCAGGTAAAAAAACAGTTTTGACTTGAGTAGTAGTGAGCAATTTAAAGAGCCACTACAGTTCAAGGGAAAAGATACTTGTTTGTCATGTGAATACAAACTAACAATATTTGCAGTTTATGTTTGCTACATCTAATCCTGAGAGCTGGATTATGGAGGTGTGTGCTTGTAGCTTTCAGTAGTGGGAGGCGTGTGGAGGAGGGAAAAGGCAGATGTACAAAACCTTTGTCCAATAATAGGATAAGACAGAAATGGACCCCACTCCCCTCTACCTCACTGGTACAGAAGCAGACACCTTGCAGCATTAAATGCAACCATAGCTTTTATGAAATGTAATCACATACATAACCTCCACCAATGTATAATGGACCCCACCAGAGCCCTGCAGAAGCATTAAAAACTTTTTGTTTTTAATTTTAAAACTACTTGCATACATTTTTTCCTTCTTACTTATGCTCTTAGCCAGACTTACAGCTTATATAACACTAGCAACCTGCCCGTCAAAATGATGTCAATAAAATTTGAAGTCCGGCAATGCTGTTTGCCACACAATGCGAGGCTCTCCCCCTCTAACTTGCCGGCGATCATTGCGGGCCTCACAATGAGCGCCTTTGGCACTCATACTGAAGCCCCCCCCCCCTCTACTTTACCCCCTCTCCCTCCTCTGGGTTTTTTTTTCCCCACCCCCTCTCTACTGTATCTAAGCCATAAAATGCCAGTCAGGTACGGGCTTCGCAAAGAGCGCCTTTGGCGCTCATCACAAGCTCCATGAAGCCAGTCATGTACGGACCTTGGCGCTCATTGCAGCCCCCGTCAAACCCATTACTTTCAGGCCTTGCACAAGCCTATAACATTTACCATAGGGTGATCGACAAATCATAATTACAACAACTATATATATGTAATATATATATATATATATATATATATATATATATATATATAACGTATGGGTCAGAAAATTGCTCTGATTATAATTTTTTTAAGAATATCCATAGTTACACATATACACATAAGCCTTACATTTATGCTACGTAAATGTGTCAATTTTGAGGTCTAGGAATCATATTAAATGTTAATTTTCTTTGTAGCTATTCCTGAGAGACATGTTTTGTTGCATGCAAGTATGATCATTTGTGGTAATTTGGAATGATATTGGAGATTAATCAAGACAAGGGAGATGTTTTTGTAAAACTTCTTCACCCAAATGGACCTTCACCTTCATTCTGCTGGCCTAGTCGTGACGATTATTGCGCAATACCATTTCCTCATATGATTGTTATTGTATAACCCCCACAGACAATGACTGGCAGAAGATACTTCTTTCCCAACAAGTAGATGGCGTTTTTGGAAGAAAAAATGGAAAACTTACAGGTGATACTGAGGCTACAAAGAAGAAACTGAGGACCATTATAATTGTAAGGTAATCAACTGTGATTATAGCATAGTCTGTGGTAATTTCTTAATTTAGTTTAATTGTTGTCCTTTTTGTTGTTAATGTATCTGCTGTCATAAAACTGCCTCTTGTGCCGAGGATCTCAAGAGGAACAGACAACGCAGGTTTAATGAGACTTTGAAGTGCTATAAAATTAAAACCGTTTGCGATAGAGGGGGTTTCTTTCAACCATAAGGCAAAGGATGTACACCAAGTTTCATCAAAATCTGAGTTGGAAGGTGACATGACCTCGTTGAATTGATATGGAATGACCCACCCCATTACTTATATCTAGTCCCTCCCCACCTACTAGTTTAAAAACTCCCCCAATTGTTCTACCATCCTTTCCCCTAGCACACTAACTCCCTTTTCATTAAGGTGCAATCCATCGCTGCTATAGAGATTATACTCAAGTGAGAAGTCAGCCCAGTGCTCTAAAAACCCAAACCCCTTCTTAATGCTCCACTTTTTATCCACGCTTTAACCTTCCTAAGCTCCTTCTGTCTTACTGGACTAGCACGTGGCACTGGTAGTATCTCGGAAAATACTTCCTTGGAGATCCTTGCCTTCAGCTTATAACCTAGTTTTATACAATTATTCTTTAGGACTCTCCATCTTCCACTAACTTTGTCATTGGTACCAATATGTATCAAGACCACCAGTTCATTTCCAGCCCCTCCCAATAATCTTCAATTGCTGTGATCTGGGTGACAAATCACCCTGTCTAATAACCTAATAATATAGTCCCCTACCACCAAAACCTTTCTCTTGCTCTGTCTATGCTGCCCTCCCTCTCCTCCAGTAGAACTAGATGTACCCTCTTAGGTCACATTTCAGATAGCCTCAATGCTATGTAAGCTATTATGGAGAATTCCAGATTATGCGATGACAGTTTAGAAGGAGCAGGAATTTCTCTAATACAAGGAATATTAGAGAGAGAGGAGTTCACAGGAAGGAAAACAGCAAGGGTATCACTGTCACAGACAACGTGGAAAAGTCTAAAAAAGTTGACTTATTAGTGGTGGCAGACACAGTGCATGCTAAGCCATATTTGTACCAATTAGTCCAGTTGGAATGCATGTTCTGTTGGATGTAAAATAAAAAAAGTGGAAAAGGAATTTATCACTCCTCCTCCTTGATAATTTCTTTGAAGTCAAGGAAAGAAAACATGAGACAAAAAAATTAGGAGGAAGAAAGAAAATAGAGGTGTAAGAGACTTTCTAAAACATTCTCTATTTGTCTACATGCTTTTGTCATTATGGCATCATTGGTGAACATTTCCCAGAGAATTGTTTGTCTCTATTTTGTTATTTGGATGACATAGAGAGTATATACAGGAAATATGGAGGAATGGTTTTGTGGTTAGAGGTATCGACAGACATAAGGTGGGATGACCTGGACATGGGAAATTGGATGAAGATTGTCCTTGAAATAGATTGGGTCCTTTCATGGCTAGCTCACAAGACTGCCTACATCATCTCAGGCTAGAGAAGTCAAGATAGGATACTGCTTTCAGTGTAAAGAAAGTGTCTGCAAATGGAGTGACTCCTGCAGATTCAAGCATAAGTGCTTTTAATCAGTTGTTTTGATGTTAAAAACAAGTAATTATTAAAGGAACTGTGGCCTTTTAACTTCCAAATCACTTGTCTGTGTGTTTATTGTTTCATGTTTTCTGGAGTACATCCACAGTTGAAAATGCACTGGGCAAGGAAGCCCAATGGCCATGCAAAGTTAAGAAGAGTGGGGGTTTGACTGGGCTTGGAATAAGGAGAGAGTTATTTAGTTTTTATGTGGGCAGTATAAGTCCATAGTGGTTTGTTAAGTCTAGATGGGTTGTTTATGTCCCCATATCTCCTAATAAAAATTGTATTGGATAGGTTACAGGAGAGGACATAATATAATACACTAGCGAATTGTCCATCCAAAAATGACGGCAATGAAATTGTAAATGAGCTAATGCTGTTTGGTGTATAATACTACATTAATAAATTAATATACTTTACCTATTTTTAAGTAATATATGCAGGAAGCATTGTGTTGAAGAGCTGACAATCTGTTTTGATGTTGCTGCAGCATTAGTGGTGTGGAGGTGCTGTGTAAGCGTGATGAACGTGTGCAGTGTAATAGTGTGCGCGAGACCAAACCATTAGCGTAGTTGTGTACTTCCGCATTGTTGTAATATGGCAGGTAATGTGTGGTATGCGTCTTTGCGGATTATCCGTAGGTCTTTTGTGGTGTTTTGCGTGTTTCTTGTGGTGTTTTGCGTGTTTACAGTGCTGTAGCCTCGTTTTCGTTTTGTTCGACGGTTATTTTTTCTCTCGCTTAGAGACTTTTTGAGTGTCTAAACTCTTTTGAGGTGTAACTTCATTTTTTGAGGTCCTGGATGCCCCCTCTCGCTGTAGGTAAGCTTTTTATGCATGTGTTGTGTGTATTTATTGTGTTTTTAATTTTTTCATGTTCGCGGGTTGCAGACGATTTTTGCGAGGTCGTAATGTGTGGTAACGTGTGTCGTATGTTGTTTGCGTTCCGATATAAAGTTTGCAAGGGTCGCAGTTGCTGGCATGGAGCGCCTTCGCGCCGTGTGTCGTATGTTTTTTGCGTTCCGACGTAAAGTTTGCAAGGGTCGCAGTTGCTGGCAAGGAGCGCCTTCGGCGCTCCTTACTAGCAACTGGGGCCCTCGCTATGTGAGGGCCGTGGCTCGCTGCGCGAGCCCGCAAGCGTTAGCAACAACTCGTATGCTCACAACTTATATAATAATTTACACATAGCAGGGAAAAAGTGCATGTATGCTTTTAATATATTGTAATCCACCTTAAGTGAACAGAAGAGGAGAGAGGCAGGGATGGGACTTTGTCTGAATGCTGGTCCCAGAGGATACAGGATATGATGGGATACTGAATCTCTTATTACATTAGCACTGCAGGAGATAATTTACACATAGCAGAGAAAAAGTGCATGTATGCTTCAATATATAGAAATCCACTTTAAGTGAACAGCAGAGGAGAGAGGCCCCTGCGTGATGTCATTAACAGATGCCGGCAGCTCACAGGAAGAAGACATGCTGCTACAGAAGAGCAGCAGGAGGTGCTTGCATCAGAGTAAGGAGAGGGGGGAAAGAAGGAGGATAACGGGGAGGGAGGAGGATGATAAGGGGTGAGGAGAAGGATGATGATAAGGGGTGAGGAGGAGGATGATGTGGGGAAGGAGGGAGCATGTTGTCAAACTGCGAGTTGTCATCCTGCAAGGCCGCAAGTGTGACTACAACTCGCAGTTAGACAATTATAATGTTGATGATAGGTTATATGTATGCCTGTTTTAATTTATTTCTGACAGTTGATCATTTAATTTATTTCTGACAGTTGATCATTTGGTTGATCACATATCACTCCCTCCGCTCTTTTTTCGTTAGGCTACATTGTGTCAAATTAAGTAGAAGGTTCCTGAAAAGTATCTTGATAACACAGCTTTAGAATGCCGGGGGTGCTTGCCTACCACCTGGTTTGAGCCGCAAGTCAAGCAAAGGGTTGTCTGTACTCCTGGGGCATTTAGTATCCTCAAGTTATGCATTGTTGTTTGACCTCTTGTTTTTGTCCTTTGATTCAATTGTTAAAAACAAGCAATTAATAAAGGAGCTGTGGTCTTTTCACTTCCAAATCATTTGTCTGTGGTCTTTATTGTTTCATGCCTTCTGGAGTACATAAGCATATGAGAGATGGTGGAAACAGTTGTTTATTCTTTTAATCTCATAAACAAAGTATTTTAACATTGACATTTATGCATTGCATGCCATTGAGACTCTCCCACTAGAAACTGCATTGGTAATGAAGTTTAAGCTGTGTCACACTGATTATATTTTACCTTTGCTACTTTCTGTACTCACTGCTTATCATACAGGGATATGGTTATCTTAGTATTTAGCAACCAGTTTTCAATTTTTTTATTTAGTTTTAATAATTATCTTAAAAAAACATTACAGCACGAATGCCTCATGCCATCCCTTTACAGTTTATACATATGGCTGTCTAAATGGTAAAAGAAAAAAGTTGAGTAGATTTCAACCCTTCAGATAGTCAAACATAATTGAACCAGTATGGGCCAGTATTTTGTGCCATTAGTGACAAAGGGCATAAGTAGTTCATGGGTTAGAAACTTGCATTTTGCTTAATTTAGTTATTGCTAGTGTAACTCGCTTCAAGGCATTAAGACAAGTGAAAACTTACTGATGTGCTAGGAAGGAAATGGAACAGACTGTCAGTATAGTCAAATGTAATTATAGAAAAAAACATTTGCTTTTGAAGCTTACCTGCAAGTGGGATGAGGAAATAAGTAATTGTAGATTTACCATGTAAACATCAAATTGCTGCTTTGTGGCTAGAAGCTAAAATACCTGTTTAATATTAACAATAAATCACCTCATTATACCTGTTTAGCTGTAACTTAACAGGGATAGATTGTTGTGAACATCTTGTGGAAAGGGTCATAACAGACCAAGGGCTTCCCACAGAAATGCATGACATTGTTCTGCATTGTACTGCTTATGTCACTGTAAACTATGGATTTAAAATACACCCGCAACTAAATAAACTTTATTAAATGCAATATTTGTGTGTATGAGTGTTCATACACACTTTGTAAGAACTTAGTGATTGGATGAAGAGGTGATTTATTGTTAATATTGATCATCAGTTATCCCTTCCTAATACACAGTTATCCCTTCCTAGTACTTATCCTGACTTTGTATCTGGCATATATTACCATTACACACAGGGCATTTAGCTAGTTTGTGGGACATACTTGATTATATAATAGATCCTTTACTTATAATTTGGTTGTTTGCTCCTGGAATAGTTGTTGTTCAAGTCGATTAGTCACCAGTTTGTGGGGCACACCATAGCCCTTCAGTTAGAAGGTCTCTGAAACGAGACATAGGGATGCTACTCCTGGAGGAGTTACATGTTCTATTTTTGTATATATGTCAATTACTATTTAGATGCTAAGTTCTCTGGTATCTAATAAACAATTTTATTGGGATTGTGTATTGAGTCTACTAAGGTATATTAGTAGATATATCCTTTCAAATAACATTAACCCATTATTGGGATTTGTGGTAAAGATTTCCAAATACACATCTCCTCTAGAACTACTTGTATTATCAGATGATTATATTTTTTTTTAAGAGTCAGATTTTTTATAAATGACGTAGTTGATTTTATGGTGTAAATAAAGGTTTACCTATTTTTTGTTGTTTGTAAATTGAAGACTTTTTCGGTTCTCTCTTTTTGTAATTATTAACATAAATAAGACTTTAAAAAGCTAGATGAGTGTATTATTATTTATGTTGGCATTTAAAAGTAAAATAAATATACTATATAGTATCATCATAATGCACATTTTTTTAAAAATTGCATTTTACATTCATGTGTATAAAACCTTATTCTTATAACTAATAAATCCATCCTTTGCAGACTGGCATATTAGGTTAAAGCAACTAATTGATCGTGTTAGCAAAAAGGTGTTGTTCATTCTACAAAAGTTAAGTTAATTCACATTGACATAATTCAAATTAACCTTAATCAGCTTCTAGGCTGACTGTTATTTCATTACTAGTTATTCTGCAATTAGACATACTCTGTCTTTAAATGCCCAATAGCCTTACATCAGTGTGTTTTTAATATTAAATACCCATTTACACATCAAATTTTATTAGTGTAATTGGCTTTAGGATTGACTTTTGTGTAGACACATATTTTTGTACTGTTTATCCTGAAAAGGTCAAGTAATTCCAATTGATGTGATCTATACCAACCTTCAGCAGGCTCAGCTTTGCTAACAATAACATGTCCCTAATATGGAAAGCAATAAAACAGTCCAGGTCATGGATTTATACAACACCGTATTTTTAGCATCACCAGTTCAAACTGAAAAATTCTAAAGTAAAATCTTCAGATTGCCTATAGTCACTGTATTATACCTGAAAATGTGCAGCTCTTGTAATTAAATGTTGATTCTTTAAACAGTACTGTGAAAGCAGAGAAAAGGGAGATGTTTGGTTAATGTTTGGAATAATGTACTCTGAAGAAGGAGTTCAGTAAGTATGCATGCATTTAAGGTCCGGTTGATTGTAATATCCTTTAAAGTGCACAACTGAGGTGTATTTGATTATTTTTTTTCAGAGTTTTGATCTATGCACTAAGAATTATTCATTATAATGAGGTCCAAGATTGGTCCTCAGGTCTTGACACCACTAATGTTTTCCCTATTCCACTTTAAAATAATGCAAAATCAAAATAATGTTTGTGATTTGCATTATATTGGTTGCTAACGCAAAACAATTGTGTGCATATATGACTAATCCTTTGGGATTCAGTAAAACTATTATAAGTTAACTATCTGTATATGTTATAATACAAATTATGAATGTAACCAAATAGAAAAGGAATTAGCAATTACAAATATAGCATTTAGGTATTATTACCTTTTTTATGGAATAGTTGTATGTGCTGTACAATAATACATATGAAACTATATTTGTTTAATACAGTGCTGCTTTTCTGCCAGGGGAATGAATAATACTAAGAGCTGTCTGAAGGCTCCACCTGCCATGTTGTGAATGGACATTGCCCATGTTGTAAATGGACGTTGTCACTAAAAAGGGACATTCTCTTTCCATGTTCAGTTGGATATTCCGGCTATACAAGATAGAGGGGGATCTATATGAGGAAGAATGTGAGAAAAATAAGCAAGTAATACAAATATTTTGTGTATTTCACTGAAATGTTTATAAATTAAATACAATAGATTAGCTTTAATTCTGTGTAATTTTCCCAAATGTATTGGTCCTTTAATTAGCTAAGGAGGGCAGCATATTATAGAAATAAAGGAATGATAAAAGGAGAGGTCATGATTTGAAGTTGGAAATTGGATGATTTAGAAGTAATGTAGGAAAGTTCTATTTTAAAGAAAGTTTATTAGACTGACTTTCAGTGGAAGTGCCACGGAATGTGTTACATATTAATAAAAACACACTCCCTTAATAAGACTTGGTATCCACCAGGATTGCCTCAGTGCCCTAGAGTCCTGTTTCTGATCAACATATTATATTAAACTGCCACCACAGGATTCCTTATAGACCCCATAAAACTTTTATCCCCTACTACAGAGGTCCTTAACCCTCATGTACCCTCTCTCCAACAAGGACTCCAAACTCCTTAACACTAACCCCATCAAGTATCCTATGATAAAGTTAAAAAAAATAAATAAATTACAAACTACATTTAAAATTACAAAAAATTAAAATAATTACGGTTAAAAAAGTTATTAAATAATCAAATCAATTACATATAATAAAAGAAATTACAAAAAGAAATAAAAAACACTACATCCTGGTTCTCAGTCTCAGGGCCTGGATATGCAGATTATAAGCTTTACATTCTTTTCCCTGATTGGCTATTTCACCAACCAATCAGTTTGGCTACTGAATTATAATTGCCTATCAAAATGCAGTAATTTCAATTCAAACCCCCTAGTATGGGGACTACTATGGGGGCCTCCATAGCAAGGTATTTTTAAGGACTCAAATTGAGTAAACCTGTAGGGGTCCAATAGGGTTCACATGGGGTGTGGGGGTCTGTAGTGACCCTCATTAAAGATAAGGGTTCATGTAAGATATTTAGGATAGGTTGGGAATGTTAGGGGTTTAATGTTTTCTTTCACCCCCGAAGTAGGAAGAGCTGATGGCCCCTGAGTGGTGAAGCAACCATGGTATTTTATGAGTGAGGGGCTAATGGGGCATAGACCACTTGAATTCATTTTTATAAATATGTATCCCCTGCCTGTCACAATTGTATCAAGGAAGGGTATAACTTTGATTTTAATGTAGACTGTTAATTATCACAGAACAGTTCTTAGTAGGGGTGCTACAGTTTGTTCATTTTACATGTAGGTTTTTGACCGTGAGCACCTACAGGGCTTTACAGGAATACATAGTATTAGGCTAGATTTCTTACGGGAGCCATGTAATCGCACTTTAAGTAGAAACACATGTAGAACAGGGAATATAGAACACATATCGACCACTCTTTACGGTTTAGACATATAAGTTTTTTTTTACAGAAAACATGTAATAGCTATGTTCCTTCATTTACTCATGAGATTTCCTACTGAAGCCATGGGACTGAGTCCATAATCTGCCAACAAATCTTTGTTTCTGTATCCGGTTATGCATTAGACCTGTAATTTACATTATAAGGCAGTCCAAATAGGGCACCATTCCATGGTCCAAAAATAACAAGTAAACTTAACTCATAAATCAGATACCAGCAAATACTTCACAAACCATAAAAAAATCTATGAGAAAGACTGGTAAAGTTCCTAAAATTATACCCCACTAGCACCTATTTCCTAAAAGGCCATCACATTGTTGCAGTAGTGAAATCTAGTAAATTCTGTGTGAACTCTCAACCACCCGTGGAGGCACAAAACATAACTGATGCTTTAATTGTGTTGGATTTGAGACTTGATTCGTTCTATCCAATACAATTAAGTGTAAATACCCCTCCCCTTATGGGCCAGGGCATCCTTGAGATTCCCCCTGCCTATGGGCTATGATTTGGTAGATCGCCTGGGATTCCCCCTTCCCATGGGTTAGCCCTTATAACCCCGGATATCCCCATCTAATGTATAACCATGGTGGTCCCTATGACTCCCCACGGCACCAACAATTAAGGGGAAATCCTGGCTCATAGCACATGGGCAGGGGGAATCTCAGGGGAACACTAGGCTCATATCAGTATTGGGAGAAATCCCTGGTTTTCCTGGGCTCAAAGGGTGTAGTAGGTCATAGGCAGAGGGGTCATAAACCCTTACATTTATTTTTATTATTGTTTAACCCCTTCTCTGTCCTGGGAATAGAAAGGGATCAAGGAGTATGTTAGGGCTTGTGTAGTGTGTTCACATAGTGAGTACCTTTCATCAGAGTTGCTATGGAGACTACTGAGCAGATGGCGAGCACACATAAGGGCTAGAGAGCAATGAGCAACCCTTCCTGGTGTGTCTGACTTAGATTAAGGGGATCTTTTTTGAGAGGAGTCATAGGAGAGCTCCCCAGCTAGCGAAAAAAGTTCCCACAGTTGTGGTGCCTTTCCTTGCTGCTATTTGACCACACGATATGGAGCCCACATAGATTTATGCTAGTTATTGTTAGCAAGAAAATAATAAAAAAGGATCATTGTCAAGAATGTTTGGCAATGCTTGCTGTCAATTCAAAGTACTGTTCTTCATGTATACATACCAACAGGTTATTTACATAGTTATATAGTAATTGAGAATGAAAAAAATATTTTAAGTTCAACCTTTTTACATCTCCTTGTCATTCTTGTAATATGTGGTTAATTGTGTATTGATCAAGAGGACGCAAACAGAAAAAAACATTGAAACATTATCAATTGTCTCAAAAGGCTGCAATCCACGCCCCACACTGCCTGGTCTTAGCTTACAGCAATTCCTCTAGGCTGTGGATTTTGGGGTGCATCTCGTAGTGCCCAACCTGCCTAGTCAGTCCACGAACAGTCCTCATGATACAGGACCACTGGAAAGCAATACTACCCCCAGTGGTTAGGAGAAGGGTTGAAGGCAGAGTACACAAAATTAATTCCAATAGTTAAAATAATTATATATCTGCTGCAAGAAGATATTAAACAGTCTGGGTACCCATTACATCAATAAATGTATACATTAAAAAAATCCTGCTGTTAAGGCCACACACACACTGCTCTGTATAATACACACACACGGCCCTGTGCAAATAACATCATATAGTAACCCCAACATGAATTATTGTGGCCTACATTACGTTACACATAGCAACATCATATCATATTCCTTAGCAAGTCCCATGTCTATGGAAATATTTAGCAATCACCTTGACTGGGTTTACAATTATTCAGGTACCAGGTTCCCCTCAGGGCCCACAATATTCCATAGTCCAAAAAGTTTGGTGGGCATGACACTTCCTGACCCCAGATACTGGCAATAGGATTCCTCCCTGGATCAACACTCCTTTTTCTCTGGTTATCCAGGATAACCCTGAATGCCCTTTTTAAGCAAAAATATATCCAACCATTTTTTTAAAATCATCTATCGAATCAGTTGTCACAACCACCTTTGGTAGATAATTTTACAGTTTAATCACCCTTACTGTGAAGAACCCTTTTAATTTTTGAAGGTGGAGCCTTTTCACTTCTAACCTCAAAGGATGCCCCTTTATCAGTTGGGAAACGCTTGGCACAAAATGTTCACTTGACAATGCCTTGTATTGAATGTGGATGTATTTACACAAGGTAATCATATCATATCTGTCTTCAGTTAGTCTGTCTTCATTGCTTAGATTTTCGTTCCCTTCTCTGTGCTTTTTTCGTCTCTAAAATTCTCTTTTTATGAAGTGATACCCAGAATTGTACTCCATATTACAGATGAGGGCTTACTAGGGATTTGTACAATGGCAACATTTTATGTGCTTCCCTTGATTCTATACCCTTCTTAATGTATGCTAATATTTGACTTGCCTTTGCAGATGCTGCTTGGCTTCAGAACTGTTATGTGGGTGGTTGTCCAGAAGCATAACATCCCTATCCCTAGATTTGTTCCATTAAGATTATAAATTGCATGATTATTCTCCTTCCCAAAAGCATAACTATAAATGCATTTGTCTTAAACCTCATCTGCCATTTAGTTGTCCATTTATCTAATTCGTGTAAATCCCTTTGGAGGGAAAGGACATTATTTTCTGATTTAAATACCTCGCACAACTTAATGTCATCAGCACAAATGGAGACAATACTTTCCAGTACAATCATTAAATAAATATGTTAAAAAAGGGAGGACCTAATACTGAACACTGAGGAACCCCTCTTACCATTAGTCCAATCTGATTATGTTCTTTTTACAACTGCCATTTGCTTCCTGTATTCCTGTTTTAGCCAGCTCTTAATCCATGAGCAATTCCTGTATCCATTAGTTTTCACAATAGTCTCCCATGTTACACTGTAGCACAAGCCTTTGCAAAATCCCAAAAGATTACTATTAATTTGTTTGACATAACCTATACCTCAAAATTCATGTTGACTCCTACCTGTTATCTAATTAACATACAGCACTATTAAATTCCATAGTTTTGCTGGAGTTACAGAGCGATTCACATATAGTTGTGAGCATACGAGTTGTTGCTAACGCTTGCGGGCTCGCGCAGTGAGCCCTCAAGAACTGCGTCCCTCGCCAAGCGAGGGACGCAGTTCCCCACAACTGCGGGTCCTCGCAAAGCGAGGGGCCGCATTTGCAGTGGTGGAGCATCCCACGTCCGCGCAAATGCGGATCCTCACGAAGTGAGGGGCCGTATTTGCGGTGGTGGAACATCCCACGTCCCCGCAAATGCGGATCCTCGCGAAGTGAGGGGCCGCATTTGCGGTGGTGGAGCATCCCACGCCGGCTGTGTTTTTCCGCAAATGCGGACCCTCGCGAAGCGAGGGGCCGCTTTTGCGGTGGTGGAAGGTCCAACATCGGCTGTGTTGTTAACACACACGCACGACTTAAAAAAAATTACGTACACGTCCATTTAAGTCCAAAAAAACGAGTTTAAACTGCTGAAAATCACCTAAGCGAGAGAAAAAATGGCAGCCGAACAAAACGAAAATGAGGCTTCAGACGTAACTATACTACAGTGACTCGCAAAACTGAAACACATACTATGTCGCACGTACCACACTGATATTAACCACCATTTTGAAAACTACTACGCATAAAATGGCAGATGGAATGCAAATTGTAAGCTGGAACGCAAATAGCGCATGCGTATTGCGTTCTAACGGTCTGAGGCACTTGAAAGTTTATAAATACTGCCTACATTCCAGAAAATTCTACATTTCTACTCAGGTGATGAATGGAGTGACTGGATAGTTAACTGCTGCTGTTACTTGAGAAGAGAATTGTTTCCTAATTTCCTACTTTACATTGTGCAAATTACAACTGAGATGTAAGCTATAATATATTACATTTTATTATCAAGACAGGACAAAAAAAAAAACTTTAACTATGAAAATGTGATTCATGTATAGTGATATGTGACACGCACATTTATGTGTATAGCCCCTATAACAAACTAATCTTAACCCAAACTAATTAAACAAGTATATTTAAATGACACTAAAAAAAAAACGACTTTAACTATTAAAATAGGATTCATGTATAGTGATATGTGACACGCACATATATGTGTATCATGTACAGTGACATCTGACACAAACATTTATATGTGTAGGCCCTAAAACAAACTAATGTTAATTAAACTAATTAAAGAAGTATATTTAAATGACATAAATTTATTGCAATTCAATATATAACCTAAAGCTCAATCTTTCTCCTTTTTTTTACTATTCAAACAGACTCTGCATCAACAGCATCACTCAAGAATTTGCACCGTGCATTGTGAACCAGAATCCCTTTTAAAGAACACAAAGAAAGAAGAAGAGGTAAGATAGAAAAATACATTACATGCTGAAAAAGACCATGCATTCCTAAATCAAAAAGAAGAATTATACAATTAACCATTTTACTTTCTTTTTCAAACAGACACTACAAGAAGACCGGCGGATTAAGATTGGCAGGATGGGACTCTCTGTCATTCGACACTTCAATGAAGCTAAAGTATAACAAGTAAAAAATAGAAAGGAACTATATATGTTTAATGGCCGCCATCATAACAAATGCAGCAACCAAAAAGTGGTGAACACAAAATAGGATAATGCTAAAAACATTGCCATAATATCCAAAATAGAGAAAACATTAATTTTCACTGTAGAAAAACATTTAACCTTCATAAAAAAGACTAATTAAGCAAACAAAGTATGCAACATATGGTAGACACAAAACAGGATTGTACCAAAAATCACAAAAACACATAGCAAAGTAAATTAATATTCTTCTTTAATTTTTAAGAACCTATAAGCCTTACATAGAAGTCTAAATTAGCATAGCAAAAGTGGTGGACACAAAACAGGATTGGACCAAAAATCACACAAAGACATAGCAAAGTGAATTAATATTATTTTTTAATGTTTAAGAACCTATAAGCCTTACAAAGAAGCCTAAATAAGCATACCAAAAGTAGTGGACACAAAATAGGATAATGCAAAAAACATAGCCATCATATCCAAAATAGGAAAAATATACATTTTCAATGTACAACAACATTTAATCCTCATAAAAAAGACTAATTAGGCAAATAAAGTATGCACCATATGGGGGACACAAAAGAGGATTGTACCAAAAATAACACAAACACATAGCAAAGTAAATTAATATTCTTATTTACTGTTTAAGAAGCTATAAGCCTTACAAAGAAGTCTAAATTAGCATAGCAAAAGTGGTGGACACAAAACAAGATAATGCTAAAAACATTGCAATCTTATCCAAAATAAAAAAAACATTAACATTGCAATCATATCCAAAATAAGAAAAACATTAAGAGTTACAGTATAAAAAAGGATAACTGGAATATACAAATACAATTAAAGTATTTTTAAAAGGTTGCACAAAAAACAGCATAGCAGAAAAATTCACCCTAACAGATACAATAGACCAAAATAATGAAATATGTTATTCATTACAAATACATATAATCAAATAACATTTTCATTTTTCTTTTACAATAGACACTGCGTGAAGACCATCGGACGAAGACTTTCAACAAAGATGACCAACAAAGATTCTGCTTGAAATCACACTTCAACCAAGGTAAAGTATAACAAGTAAAAAAAGAGAAAACTAAATAAACATGTTTGCTCTGCCTCCATGTCAACAGAAAAAAAAAAGAATAACAACCACTAACTATAACTTTTACCAAAATATAACTGACACATTTCTTATTCACCTCTTATTTGTCTGTTATGGACAATAATGTTTAACAGTAAATCCAAACTTCGATCTAGCCAAAAAAAAAAAAGAAAACAGCAAAGTCCACAAAAGTCTCAAAACATAAATAAACTAAATAAAATTTGTCATTCTAAATTACCAGTCGTAATGTACAATATTAAGCATAAAACCTAAACACACACATAAAATAGAATACTTCAACAAATATTACTAACACCCCAAGAAAAAAAATAATAATAATAATTGACCGAATATATAAGCTTTTAAATAAATCATCGGACTTCCCATTTACATCCAGAGGAAGGAGAGCAAAGAAAATTCGCTCAACTAAATGTCCTAGATACAATGGAAGCTGTTGACCAACGTATGCAGCTGGAAGAAAATAAAAAATGCTTACCCAGTGTTTTTATAGAGCTAAATAACATTATGGACAATAACCCCTACAGTAAAGCTTATAAAAAATTGGCAGAAGTAGAAAATGAACAGCTTCATACACAAAGACATCAATTACCAATGCCAAAGGTCAATATGGTGCTTAAAAGAGACAGACATACTGATAAACATCGTTATAACTTACCAACATCAAATGAGGTTGCAATGGTGTTTCAAAAAGGAGAACCACCATTTCAAAAAGACATTATAATATATCCCAGAAATGAGGAGCAGCCATTCATTAATATGAGTATCTTAAGTCCAAATTTAGATCCAATGACATATCCCATTTTTTCCCCACATGGAGAGGCAGGTTGGCAACCAAAATTAACACTTCCCAGTTACCCAAATGCTAAAGCCAGAATCCGAAATAATGTTTCTATGCTTGAATTTAAAGTAGCTCAAATTGCCATTCGAAATACATTTAATCCAATTTTATGTGGTGGAAAACTAACACAACAATGGATTATTGATTCCTATTTGCAAGTTGAGGCCAATAATTTAAACTTTATAAAATATCAACAAGATAAACTACATGTAGAACAATATTCTGGACTAATGGACTATGTTGCTGAGGTGGCTACAAGCAGAGACATGAGAGCTGGCAAAGCCATAATTTTACCATCTGTCTTTCAAGGATCTCCTCGAAATATGAGAGAAAAATACAATGATGCTATGGCTATTGTCACCAAATTTGGCAAACCCGATTTATTTCTTACATTGACATGTAATTTCCAATGGCCAGAAATTACACAAAATTTACTTCTTGGCCAAAGTGCTTCCGATAGACCAGATTTAGTAGCCAGAGTTATTAAGATTAAATTAAATGAATTAATACGTGACATCACTATAAGTCACTTATTTGGCAAATGTCTTGCTTATGTATATACCATTGAATTTAAAAAAAGAGGCCTTCCACATGCACATTTTCTCATAATACTTCAAGAAAAAGATAAGTTAGATACTTCTGACAAAGTGGATGCAGTAATTGTTGCTGAACTACCAGATCCAGAACTATATTGTAGACTATATGAGATTGTTACTCATCGCATGATTCATGGACCCTGTGGTGAGCTTAATCCACAATCACCATGTATGGAAAATAATAAATGTTCCAAAGATTTTCCAAAACATTATAGAGACAAAACCTATGCCAATTGTGATGGCTATCCACTTTATAAAAGAAGAGAAGGAGACAGTGCCATTATTCGTGGCAAAAAAGTTGACAATAGATATGTAGTACCCTACAATCCACATTTACTCATGAAGTATAACGCCCACATAAATGTAGAAGCCTGCACTTCCATCAAATCCATTAAATATGTGTGCAAATATATTTACAAAGGCCAGATGCAGCTACTGTAGTCTTCAAAAGTGCAGACAACCCCGAAAGCACTGAGTTAGTACATGATGAACTTGCATCTCATGTAGATGCTCGCTATGTCAGTGCGCCAGAAGCTATGTGGCATAGAGATGTCCCGGACAGTTTGCCCGCTGACTATTCAGGGCAATTTTGGTTCTTTTGCGCTCGCAGCGGACGGCGGAAACATGCGCTTTTCGGTCCTCCCCCTATTCTTTATCATCGAGGAAACTTTGACCCTGCACATCACAGTCAGCAGACACATTCCAGCCAATCAGCAGCATACACTCCCTTCCAGAGCCTTCCATCTGAAGGACAGCATGCATTTTAGAATCATTCTGGAGCTGCATTCGTTGTGAGAGGACAGATAGTGTAGCTGCTGGAGATTTAATAGGGAAATAGATAGCCAGGCTGTGTATTTAGCTTCCACTACAGACCTGAAGGACTCATCTGATATCTGCTGCAAGGGCAGCAACCAAAAAAGCCCTTTTTAGGGCTAGAACATCATTTATTTTATTTTATTATTTTTTTCTGTGTAATCTAATTGCATATGCCTGCCTGCCAGTGTGTGTGTGTGACAGGCTAACACCTAACAGCTTATATTGTGCTTATTTTCACTACTCATACCTGGTGGTGTACCATACATTGAAAACAACCATTTTTTTCATGTAATCTAATTTCAGTTGACTGCCTGTGTCAGGCTCACAGCTAATATTTTGCTCTGTTCACCAGTCATAGTAGTGTACCATACATTGAAAAAAAACAACCCTTTTTCCTTTAATCTAATTTCAGTTGCCTGCCTGTGTCAGGCTCACAGCTAATATTCAGCTCTGTTTCACCAGTCATAGTTGGTGTACCATACATTGAAAAAAAACAACCCTTTTTTCTTTAATCTAATTTCAGTTGCCTGCCTGTGTCAGGCTCACAGCTTATACTGTGCTCAGTGAAATAAAACAACACTTTTTTGACTGTAATAGATTGAATATCAGTTGCCTGCCTACAGGCGTGTGTGTGAGGCCTACAGCACCTACTCTGCCAACTTTTGCCAGTGCACAGTGACACTCATATCTAGTGCAACCTAGTGTACAGTGAAATAAAAGAACCCTTTTTTTTACTATAATCGATTGAATACCAGTTGCCTGCCTACAGGCG
This sequence comes from Discoglossus pictus, assembly GCA_027410445.1. Classification (NCBI taxonomy): domain Eukaryota; kingdom Metazoa; phylum Chordata; class Amphibia; order Anura; family Alytidae; genus Discoglossus; species Discoglossus pictus. Next base: position 154,147,455 of record CM050163.1, on the reverse strand, counting down.
TGTGTGTGAGGCCTATTGCGTCTACTGTGCCAACTTTTGCCAGTGCACAGTGCCACTCATATCTGGTGTCACAGTAGCTTGCACGCATAGTACCACTAATCGAAAAAAAAATGACAGGCAGAGGCAGGCCACCCCGCAGGGGGCGTCGTGGTCGTGGTGCTGTGATTCCCTTTGGCCCTAGAATAATGCCCAGTTTTCAGAGGCCACGTACCCTGAACTTGAAAAGTTCTGAGGACATGGTTGACTGGCTAACACAGGACACCCAATCTTCTACAGCTTCCGCTCGGAACCTAGACGCACCATCCTCCTCCAGCTTAGCTTCGGGCACCTCTCCAGTTACCACTCGTCCGCCTGCCACCACAACCAACACTATCACCACAGCCGCTTCACTTGATCCATCAGCAGATTTATTTACAAATCCGTTGGAAGAAATGAGTGATGCGCAAACATTAGTGCCAGAGGATGTAGATAACAGGGATATGTCCCAGTCAGGCAGCATTACACACATGGACGTACGGTCTGATGATGATGATGTTGTACCCGGTTCTGCTTCCTTTGTTGAGTTTTCAGATACAAGTGAAGCGGTAGATGAGGACGATGCGTCTGAGGATGTCATGTGGGTGCCCGCTATAAGAGAAGAAGAACAGGAGGAAAGTTCAGATGGGGAGACAGAGAAGAGGAGGAGACGAGTTGGAATCAGGGGGAGGTCGTCGCAAGTAGCTAGTGGCAAAGTCAGACAGCATGCATCGGCACCCGGGGTCAGCCAGACAGCACGCCAGTCAACGCATGCTGTTGCCACCACTAGAATGCCGTCATTGCAGAGCTTAGCAGTGTGGCAATTTTTTTGTGTGTCTGCCTGTGACAACAGCGATGCCATTTGCAACCTGTGCGAAAAGAAACTGAGTCGTGGGAAGTCCAACACCCACCTAGGTACAACTTCTTTGCGAAGGCACATGATGTCACATCACAAACGCCTATGGGATCAACACATGAGTACAAGCAGCATACAAAGTCAAAGCCGCCATCCTCCTCCTGGTCCAGCATCTTCAGCCACGTGAGCCACTTCTGCCCTGCTTGCCCCCTCTCAACCATCCGCCACTCCGTGTCTCGCACTGAGCAGTCCCTGCTCATCTGCCCACAGTCAGGTTTCTGTCAAGGACATGTTTGAGCGTAAGAAGCCAATATCACAAAGTCACCCCCTTGCCCAGCAACTGACAGCTGGCTTGTCTGAACTCTTAGCCCACCAGCTTTTACCATACTAGCTGGTCGAGTCTTATGCGTTCAAAAAATTTGTAGCTATTAGGACACCGCAGTGGAAGGTACCCGGCCGAAATTTCTTTGCACAAAAGGCAATCCCCAACCTGTACTCAATTGTGCAAAAGGAAGTAATGGCATCTCTGGCACACAGTGTTGGGGCAAGGGTCCATCTGACCACTGATACCTGGTCTGCAAAGCATGGTCAGGGCAGGTATATCACCTACACTGCGCATTGGGTAAACCTGGTGACGGCTGCCAAGCATGGAATACGTGACTCTGCAGAGGAGTTGGTGACACCGCCACGACTTTCAGGCAGGCCTGCTGCCACCTCCTCTACTCCTCCTACTCCATCCTCTTCCATAACCTCCTCGGCTGAGTCCTCTTCTGCTGCTGCTATGTCTTGCTCCACATCAACGGCACCCCCCCAACTCCACAGGTACTATTCCACATCCCAGATATGGCAGTGTCACGCCGTCTTGGGGTTGACTTCCCTGAAAGCAGAGAGTCACACTGGACCAGCACTCCTGTCCACCCTGAACGTACAGGTGGATCAGTGGCTGACTCCGCACCAACTGGAGATCGGCAAAGTGGTTTGTGACAACGGAAGAAATTTGTTGGCGGCATTGAATTTGGGCAAATTGACACATGTGCCGTGCATGGCACATGTGTGTAATCTGATTGTACAATGCTTTGTGCATAAGCAACCAGGCTTACAGGACGTCCTGAAGCAGGCAAGAAAACGCCATTAACAAGTATTTGTATGACCGGGGTGCTAGGACAGCCTCTGCGGAGCTGAGGATTTTTTTGCCACGTTACTGGACGCTCATGCCCAATGCCTGCAGGTTTATGTGTCCTTTTGAGGAGGTGACAAACCTGGTCAGTCGCACAGAGGGCACCATCAGCGACATCATACTATTTGTTTTCTTCCTGGAGCGTGCCATGCGCAGAGTGCTGGATCAGACCGTAGATGAGCGTGAAGAGGAAGAGTTGTGGTCACCATCACCACCAGAAACAGCCTTATCAGCATTGCTTGCTGGACCTGCGGCAACGCTAGAAGAGTATTGAGAGGAAGAGGAGTCAGAGGAGGAATGTGGCTTTGAGGAGGATGAGGAAGACCAACCACAACAGGCATCCCAGGTTGCTCGTTATCACCTATCTGGTACCCGCAGTGTTGTACGTGGCTGGGGGGAAGAACATACCTTCAGTGAGATCACTGAGGACGAGGAACGGGACATGACTAGCTCGGCATCCAACCTTGTGCAAATGGGGTCTTTCATGCTGTCGTGCCTTTTGAGGGACCCTCGTATAAATAGGATGAAGGAGAACGACCTGTACTGGGTGTCCACGCTGCTAGACCCCCGGTATAAGCAGAAAGTGCCTGAAATTTTACCGAATTACCACAAGTCGGAAAGGATACAGCACTTCCAAAATAAATTCAAAAGTATGCTTTACACAGCGTTTAAGGGTGATGTCACAGCACAATTGCAATCTAACAGCGGAAGAGGTGAACATAATCCTCCTCCTCCCACGACCACGCCGGCAAGGAGAGGACGCTTTACAGAAGTGTTGTTGATGGAGGACATGCAGAGCTTTTTCAGTCCTATGCATCGCCACAGCCCTTCGGGGTCCACCCTCAGAGAACGACTCGACCGTCAGGTAACAGACTACCTCGCCATAACTACAGATATCGACACTATGAGGAGCGATGAACCCCTTGACTACTGGGTGTGCACGCTTGCCCTGTGGCCTGAGCTATCCCACTTTGCCGTAGAACTTCTGTTCTGACCCGCTTCAAGTGTCCTGTCAGAAAGGACCTTCAGTGCAGCAGGAGGTTTTGTCACTGATAAGAGAAGTCGCCTAGGTCAAAAAAGTCTAGGTTACCTCACCTTTATTAAGATGAATGAGGGATGGATACCGAAGGGACTGACAGTGGGCGATACATACGAATAAAAAAGGCCTGATAGATGAGCTGCCTTGAGCTAATAATGGTCCACACGCTGCTGTATTTTATCCCTGAATGCCGGATGACTTGCGTGACTTATACGCCACCAACTAGGGTTCAAGACGCAATGTTTTAGGGCACTTTCTGCCTGGCAAACTAACATCAATTTTTCTGGTCGCTGCATAATACCTAATTTTTGCATTTAAATTCTTTTATTGTCAGAAGGCATACAGCATGTAATGAAAAATAAAGCATTTTTGAACAGTCTTGCATAACAGTTGTGCAAAAATACATATTTACAATAAAGACATTTTGTGAAAGTTAGCTGGCTATTCCTTCTTATTTTTACTTTTTAGGTTAATAATTTTTCTTATTTTTTACTGTGATTGCAATTTAAGAGATACCTAAAACATGGTAAAACAGAAAATAGTAAAGAGTATATCTGTAGGAAACACCAAAGTCCTATTAGCTATTATCCCTCCAGCAGTATTAGCTTATTATTTACAATATCTAACCTGGGTAATCACCCTTGGTTAGGCTTCAGTAAGCAACCTCTCCTTTCCTGGGATGATTTTGCCGCCGGTTGCTTCTGAAGGGTCTCCAGGGCTCCCCCACTCCGGTTCTTCCCCCAGTGTCGCTTCAACCAGTAACAAATGTTTTATATTTGTAAAGCGACCCAATTATCCCCCTTGATAGAGGTTTATCTTTACAAAATTTGGAGAACCTATTTAAGACTGGTGTGCCCTGTTTCTGGGTCAGGGAGTGTGTGAAATGCCTCAGCCTACAGTAATTGTAATGTTCTGACAGCGGTAGCTCATGCTTGTCCCTCAGTTCCTCATAGGTGAGCATCTTGCCCTTTACTAACCAGTCTCCCAGTCTATCTAGTTTCCTTGACCTCCACCCATGTTGTGATGTTGTACTCATGTGTTTCTGGGCCTGTGGGTGGTCAAGAATTGGGGTCATTTGGGTGGATCCAGGGAAAAAACCTGTGTGTTTCTTGGCCCATTTCCAGTATGATAGTGAGTGTCTGATTAGGGGGTTTGGCAAGTTTTTAAGGCTCTAAGGCAATTCTGATTGCCAAGCCACCTTGTTCCAGGTTAAGGGCCCTAAAGTGTGGTTCTCTAAATACACCCAGGCTGGTTGATGCCCTATAGAATGTTCTATTGGGAGATAACTGAGCTGCCTTGTGGTAATATTTTAAGTTTGTACATGATAGTCTCCCCTCTGACTTATGAAGGTACATAATTTTCTTTGTGATGCGTGAGGGAGAGTGGTTCCAGATAAACTTAAATATTTTCCTTTGAATATTTTCTAATTCTTTTTATTGGATCGGAAGTGTTCGAAATATGTAGAGCAACCTAGGAAGAACATAAATTTTTATAGTATTTATTCTCCCTAGCCATGATAACCTATACTTTGTCCATTTACTCAGGTCATTAATTATTGTTTTATAAAGTTTGGAGTGGTTGGCTTTGTACAAGTCCTCTTGCTTAGGGGTTAGTCGGATTCCCAGGTAGTTTATGTGGTTATTATGCCTCTTAATATTAAACTTCTCTTGGAGACCCTGCTTCTCTACTGCTGTTAAGTCAATCGCTGGTGCTTCTGTCTTCTCTATGTTCAGTTTAAGGCCAGAAAACTGACCAAACTCCTCCAGTTCGAATCAACTCTGGGACCGATTGGGTAGGGTTTGAGAGCATACACAGCAGGTCGTCTGCAAATAGACAAGTTTTGAAATGGTGATGGCCTATTTTTATGCCTGGTATCCCAGCGTTGGCCCTAATTGTCTGAGCCAGGGATTCTATTGCTATTGCGAATAGAAGGGGAGAAAGGGGGCACCCCTGTCTTGTTCCTCTTTCTATTTTAATTAAGGATCTCCCATCTCCCGGAATCTGTAACCTTGCCCTGGAGGATTTGTATAATGAGTGTATGAGATTTATGAAATGGCCTTTAATACCAAATTTTTCAAGCGTGGCGTATAGGTAAGTCCACTCCAGGGAATCAAATGCCTTTTCAAAGTCAAAGGCCATAAGACAGGCTTGAATTTTAGAGGCTTTGGTGTGGTACAGTAGGTTCATGACTTTTCTAATGTTGTCTCCCGCTTGCCTGTGGGAGACAAAGCCTACTTGGTCATTATGTATTAACTTAGGCAAGAAGGATGACATTCTATCGCTATTATTTTTGACAGGATCTTTGTATCACAGTTTAGTAATGATATTGGCCTGTAGTTTTTTGGTTCTAGGGCATCTCGACCCTCCTTAGGGAATAGAGCGATATCTGCCCTGTTCAGCTCTGCTGGTGTTTGCTTGCCTTCTAGAACTCTGTTAGAGTGACCAAGTGCGGGCCTAATATGTCTATAATTTTTTTATAATATAAATTGGTGTACCCGTCTGGGCCTGGTGATTTACCAGGTTTGAGGTTCTGGACTGCTTTTCTCACTTCCTGTAGGGTCACTTTGGCATTTAAAGTCTCTAAGTCATTTTTTTCTATTAAGGGGAGATCACAGGAATGAAGAAATTTCCTCATTTTGTGTATATCTATGTGTTTTGTTGCCGTATGAAGGGTATTGTAAAATTTTGTAAAAATCTTCTGGATCTTATTTGGGTTTGTTGTTTTCTCTCCCTTCGAGGTCTTAATTTGAAGTATCCTATTTTGTGTTGTTTTGGTTTGTAGTTTCCTGGCTAGTAACGGGCCAGGTTTATTGGCTTTATTGAATCTGATAAATAGTACAACTGAACACACCACTCCTATCTGGTGGCCCCTTCGATTGCACGCGCAGTGCCCCAAATTTGAAGTGGGAGGACAGACCAAGCATCTTTTTCCATCTCCCGCTTCCAAAAATCAATGCAATATACACGTCCCCTAATAGTGGACGTAACAGGGATTAAACTGATAGGAATAGTACTACTTAACAGTACACACCTTATAATAACGCAGACAGAGGCAACGCAGAGAGAGGAGTCTGAAGAAGAGGAGTCAGAGGAGGAAGGTGGCTTTGAGGAGGTGAAAGACCAAACACAGCAGGAGTCCCAGGGGGCTTATTGTCACCTTTAGGGACCCTTGGTGGCTGGGTGGAGGAAGAGACCTTCAATGATATCAGTGAGGACAAGGAACTTAGCTAGCTTGGTATCCAACCTTGTGCAAATGGGGAGTTTGCGGTTGTGCAAAGGGACTGTTTGCAGTTGTTTGCAGTGCATTAAACAGGGAGATTGGTCTGTTACTGTGAAGCGGGTGTAACCCTTACACTACCTGATCGATACAACATCATACCTGATGTTTTAAAGCATGTTATTCCAAACAATTTAGCAATGTTAGGTGATTTATGCCCTTTATGGCTTAAAACCAGACTCTGCATCAACTATGTAATGTTCCGTGGGAGTTTTGCCATGGATCCCCCTCCGGCATGCCACAGTCTTTGAAACGACTTTCCCATCACTATTGTGGCCAGAAAGAGTCCCTGTGGGTTTTGAAATTTGCCTGCCCATTGAAGTCTATGGCGGTTCGCCCGATTTGCCCATTCGCTAACATTTGATGAAATTCGCGTCCGCGGTTCGCAAACCGAAAATTTTATCTTCGCGACATCTCTAATGTGACGGCTTTTAAAATGTGAAATGCATGATAGATCACATGCAGTATATAGATTAGCAGTAGATTTGCCACAAAGACATTTAGTATATTTCCATGCTGGAAATGAAAGTAATGTATTGGCCCAAAGTGAACGTCACACTACACTAACTGCATGGTTTGAATGAAATTCCACTGATTCAGAAGCAACACAATTCTTATATATTGAAATTCCATATCACTATGTTTGTGTGAATGGGTTATGGAGACATAGAAAAAGCAGAGGAAATAAAATAATCCCAAGAATTTCCACAGTCAGTCCAAGAGATGTTGAACGTTTTTGCTTACGGATAATACTTTTAAATGTTCCTGGAGCACAAAGTTTTTAACACTTAAGAACTGTTAATGACATAGTATATGAATCCTTCCATTTAGCTGCAAGACATAGAAACTTACTAGCTGATGATACAGAGTGGGAAAGATGTTTAGAAGAAGCAGCACAATGTCAAATGCCACGGCAGATGAGAGAACAATTTGCATTTATTTGTATCTTCTCAAATGTTCCAAATACATTAGCTTTGTGGGAGAAATTTAAAAGTAATATGGCTGAAGACTTTATTCGACGATACAATGAACCCATTGCACACTTAAAGGCGTTAATGGAAATCCAAGAAGTATTTTTAACTCATGGATTAAGTTGTGCAAGTTTTAATTTGCCTGATCCAGGTCTTATAGATGACATAAACTTTGAAGACTATGACATTCAACTACAAGTAGAAAGAACAGAAGAAAGACTTGCAACTTTAAATACGTTACAATTGCAAGCATTTAATGCCATTAAAAATGCAATAGAGGATGACATGGTCAAAGACCGTTATTTCTATCTTGATGGACCTGGCGGATAAGGAAAAACGTATTTATATAATTTATTAATGAGTTCTGTACGAACACAAGGTCAAATAGCACTGGCGTTTGCCACTACTGGAATTGCTGCACTTTTATTAGAAGGTGGAAGAACTGTACATAGTGGCTTTAAACTGCCAGTGCCTATTTTAGAAACTTCTGTGTCAGATATTCGCATGACATCATTACAAGCAAAGAAATTGAAAACAAGTCAATTAATTATAATAGATGAGGCAACAATGATGTCATGCTATGCCCTCCAATCTATTGACCGTTTGCTTCGTGAAGTCATGGATAATACTCTTGCATTTGGTGGAAAGGTAATGTTGTTAGGTGGCGATTTTAGACAAACATTACCTGTCGTTGTACATGGAAATCGAACTGACATTATCGAAACCTGTATAAAGTCAAGCACACTATGGAAACATTTTACCCATCTTCAGCTGCAACAAAACATGAGATCAGAAGGCCAAACTGATTTCAATGATTGGCTTATTAAAATTGGAGAAGGCAGAACAGAAAAAATAACACATTTACCTGGGGACACTGTGGAGATCCCACCTCATATGATTTGTCACCAAGATATTATATCGGCTATATTTGAAGGTAGCATAAATAACCAGGAATATTCAAAGCTTGCAAACATATCATACTAATGTGTAAAAATAAGGATGCATTAATCCTCTATAATGAAATCTTTAAAAAAATGAATGCACCACAAAGAAATTATCACAGTGCTGATTCTGTACTTGCAGATGACAATGAAAGTCAGGCTAACTTTTCCACTGAATTCATAAACTCACTAACTCCTCCTGGAATGCCACCACATATTTTGCAGCTAAAGAAAGGTGCAATTGTCATGTTACTGCAAAATATGAACCCCAAAAAAGGCCTATGCAATGGGACAAGATTAATTGTTCAACAATTAAAGAACCATTTTATAGATGCTGAAATTTTAACTGGTACCCATAAAAGAGAGAGAGTTTTTATACCAAGAATAGATTTAGTACCAAGTGAAAGTAGTCTCCCTTTTATACTTCAAAGAAGACAATTTTCCATTATGGTATTTGCCATGACCATTAATAAATCACAAGGACAAACGTTCAAATCTGTGGGTATTTTTTTACAAAAAACAGTATTTGCACATGGCCAATTGTACGTTGCGTTATCACGGTGCAATAATCCACAGGCTATTAAAGTTTACATTGAAAAGAATGAAAGTCAAGGTGATTTTTTAGAAGATGGACTTATTTTTACTAAAAACATTGTCTACTATGAAGTACTATAACTTTTCTTTAAAGAAATAAAACCCATGCAAAACAAATTTAAAAGCATTGAAAAATACAAAACAATAAACAATTCAGTCATAATTAATGGAAATACTATTTATAGATGATTAGCCTCACAAAAATACTTGCCTTGCATTATTTTTTTACAAATTATGGTAAAATGTTAATTAACTATGTTACTGTTTATAATGTTATAAGTTTGAAAACAATATTTTCAAGTTCATTTCTTAGACTGATAAGAAACTTCAAGTTTCAAAAAATATACTTTCCACTTCTTTAGTTCAACATATTACAAATTTCATGTTAAGAGCTCAACAATGTTTTAAGTCACAATGTAAATATTGTCTGTTATGTTAAACATTAATCCAGGGAGTAATCTTATCGCCAGTTCATGGGGTCAGGAAGGAATTAATTTAATTGGATACGCTTCAAGTAGGGTTTTTACTGTTTGCCTTCCTCTGGATTCAATGTATATTGAAGTTAATAATTCTTCAGTTAAAAAACAATTACCTCAAGTTTACAATACTGATTAATTTAAAGTTAAACTGTTTTTACATTCAAATGTTAATACTTTTAATACAAAATTATGTTAAAATCATAATTCACTATGTTACTGTTTATAATGTTCCAAGTTGGAAAAATGTTTTTTCAAGTTCCTTAGTTACACAGATATTAAAGTTCAAGTTTCAAAAAACATACTTTCAAGTTACTTACTTAGATATATTAGAAAGTTCATGTTAAAATTGCGTACGTTTCAAGGAGGGTTTTTACTGTTTGCCTTCCTCTGAATTCAATGTATATTTAAGTTAACAATTCTTCAGATAGAAATTGCATGTTAAAAAAACATTACCTGCAGTTTACAATACTGATTAATTTAAAGTTCAACTGTTTTTACATTCAAATGTTAATACTTTTAATACAAAATTATGTTAAAATCTTAATTCACTATGTTACTGTTTATAATGTTCCAAATTGAAAAAAAGTTTTTTCAAGTTCCTTAGTTACACAGATAGGAAAGTTCAAGTTTAAAAAAAAATACTCTAAAGTTTCTTACTTAGATATATTACAAAGTTCATGTTAAAATTGGCTACGTTTCAAGAAGGGTTTTTACTGTTTGCCATCTTCTGGATTCAATGTATATTGAAGTTAACAAATCTTCAGATAGAAAGTGCATGTTAAAAAAACGTTACGTCAACTTTAAAATACTGATTCATTTAAAGTTCAACTGTTTTTACATTAAAATGTTAATACTTTTAATACAAAATTATGTTAAAATCTTAATTCACTATGTTACTGTTTATAATATTCCAAGTTGGAAAAATGTTTTTTCAAGTTCCTTAGTTACACAGATAAGAACGTTCAAGTTTAAAAAAATATACTTTCAAGTTTCTTACTTAGATATATTACAAAGTTCATGTTAAAATTAGGTACGTTTCAAGAAGGGTTTTTACTGTTTGCCTTCCTCTGTATTCAATGTATATTGAAGTTAACAATTCTTCAGATAGAAATTACATGTTAAAAAACCATTACCTCAAGTTTACAATACTGATTAGTTTAAAGTTCAACTGTTTTTATATTCAAATATTAATACTTTTAATGCAAAATTATGTTAAAATCTTAATTCACTATGTTACTGTTTATAATGTTCCAAGTTGGAAAACATTTTTTTCAAGTTCCTTAGTTACACAGATAAAAACATTCAAGTTTCAAAAAATAAACTTTCAAGTTTTTTACTTAGATATATTACAAAGTTCATGTTAAAATTGGGTATGTTTCAAGAATGTTTTTTACTGTTTGCCTTCCTCTGGATTCAATGAATATTGAAGTTAACAATTCTTCAGTTAAAAAACCATTACCTCAAGTTTACAATACTCATTAATTTAAAGTTCAAATGTTTTTACATTCAAATATTAATACTTTTATTACAAAATTATGTTAAAATCTTAATTCAATATGTTACTGTTTGTAATGTTCCAAGTTGGAAAAATGTTTTTTCAAGTTCCTTAGTTACACAGATAAGAAAGTTCAAGTTTAAAAAAATATACTTTCATGTTACTTACTTAGATATATTACAAAGTTCGTGTTAAAATTGGGTATGTTTCAAGGAGTGTTTTTACTGTTTGCCTTCCTCTGAATTCAATGTATATTTAAGTTAACAATTCTTCAGATAGATATTGCATGTTAAAAAAACATTACCTGCAGTTTACAATACTGATTAATTTAAAGTTCAACTGTTTTTACATTCAAATGTTAATACTTTTAATACAAAATTATGTTAAAAACTTAATTCACTATGTTACTGTTTATAATGTTCCAAATTGAAAAAAAGTTTTTTCAAGTTCTTTAGTTACACAGATAAGAAAGTTCAAGTTTCAAAAAATATACTCTCAAGTTTCTTACTTAGATATATTACAAAGTTCATGTTAAAATTGGGTACGTTTCAAGAAGGTTTTTTACTGTTTGCCTTCCTCTGGATTCAATGTATATTGAAGTTAACAATTCTTCAGATACAAATTGCAGGTTAAAAAAAATTACCTCAAGTTTACAATACTGATTAGTTTAAAGTTAAACTGTTTTTATATTCAAATGTTAATACTTTTAATACAAAATTTTGTTAAAATCTTAATTCACTATGTTACTTTTTAGAATGTTCCAAGTCGGAAAAATGTTTTTTCAAGTTCCTTTGTTACACAGATAAGAACGTTCAAGTTTCAAAAAATATACTCTCAAGTTTCTTACTTAGATATATTACAAAGTTCATGTTAAAATTGGGTATAGAAGAAAAAGGTATGATCTGTATCTTATTATACCCTTGCTGCTTGACACCACTATTATCTAAACAATATAAATACTTTAATGGGATATTTTAATCCGGAAATAGCGCCGCTTAAAAGTTATAAAAATTGGTGCACAATATAGAATAAATAAATACTATATGGTATAAGAATGAGGATAGATCAGTATCATCACCAATATAGAGATCTGGTCATGAGAGGTACCCTAAATAAAGGGTTAACGTATTCAAAAATAATAGATGAATGAAGTATTGAATCCTCATATATCAGAATATACTGATATACCTGAAAAAGTCAGGATATACTGATAATCATAGGATTATTCTATATAGAAAGCACTATAAAGAAAAAACTAATGTTAAAAACAAAATATAGAGTAAAACAGAGATCATAAATAAACTGGAGCTATCAATATATGTAAATATCAATATCAAAGATATTAGGGACACTGTGACTTTAAAAGGTAATGAATGATAATAGAAGCTGCAGATAACATATAACAGTATAACAATATAGTGTATTGGCAAAACGTTGCCACACTTAGTATACTTGCTGTTCAGTTGCTATGCTTCATGTGTAACAACATGGCTTGTCCCATCAATTCACTATGTTAGATTGGTCCTCCAGTGGTCTCTGTCCTCTATGACTACTGATAAAAGTGCCAACGGGCCGTTTCGTCCATTCTCGTGGACTTTCGCTAAGGCTGTATTCTATGCTGGACTCTCTGGCTTATAAAGCCAGTTTATTTCTGGGTTTGATGATGTGTATTGCGTAATTGCGTCATTACGTTCGCGTAACTGCGTCATTGCGCTTTTTTGAAACTGTTTAACTTTATTTAAATGGACAGTGGGCATTTTCAAAAGACAACTAACTTTATTTATTCCTGATTTTTTACAAAGGTTAACAAAAAGCAAAATGCAATTATTTACTGAATGTATATGGGACTAGAGATCAAGATTTAAGATAGGATATCCCAATGATCACAAAACTAAAGTGATAAAAGAGGTACTATAACTACTATTTTATGTAGTGTGGTGATATGAAATCTAAAATAATGATATAATAATTATCATTGTATAGTGGACAACACTAGTCCAATAAGAAGAATAATGAAGCATAAAATAATAATATGATGATATAATAAGTGGTGAGTGATATAACACTGAAGTGACCTCTTATGTCGATATATAATATAAAATGTAACTCTAAAAGTGAATGATTATTGTCTATCTTTAAAATAATAATAAATAAATGAAACTTAGGTGAATTATTAGGTCTAAAGCCTATATAAAATGTTTTGATTGTATATTTGGGTTCAAAGAAGAAAAGAGAGTGAATAAAAAATGATGATACTGATGTAAAGTGAAATTTATATACTGTGGAAAATGTTTAAATAAATTAGAAAAAATCAGGGGACCCTAGAGAATGTTGTAACATATCAGCACCTCTAGACATATAGTATCTTAACTCTTTATATGTTAACCCATATTCGGGAACCCTTTTTCAATTTAAATAAAGGCTGTATAAGAGTATCCCTCATTTAACCCATTAGGGTATTTACTATTGAGTGTGAAGATCCATTTGCTTTCAGCTTGTAGAAGTTTCCTATCTATGTCACCACCTCTTGGTCCTTGAAACAATCTTTCTAAGACTTGAAATGTTATAGCCTCCGGTTGATTTCTATGAAAGAATTGTATATGCCTCGAGACGGAGGTATCCAATTGTTTTTTAATAGAATATGCATGTTCTAGTATTCTCCTACGTAGCTGACGGAATGTTTTACCTGCGTAATATTTTTTACAAGAGCATGTCATGACATATATAATGTGAGTGGTTTCACAATTTATTAGACTTTTCACTGGATACTTGATTCCTGTATTGATATCTGTGAAATCTTTACATGGTTTAATGTATTTACATGCCTTGCAGTGGCCACACTTAAAGAGGCCCTTTGTAGGTGTTAACCAGTTTTCTGGTCTTTTTGGGGGATTAAAAAGACTTTTGACCAAGATGTCTTTAACACTGTTATTCCTTCTATATGTAATTGAAGGTTCTTCTGTTATGAAGTCTTTCAGAGTTGTATCTTCTCTCAAAATATACCAATGTTTCTTCAGAATATTTCGAATGGTTTTCCAATCTCTCCCATATGTCATAATACAGCGTATTATCTGCTCTGTGTCTTTTTCTTTGGATTTTATATTATATAATAGATCTTGGCGTTCGCTTGTCAGTGCTCTTTTATATGCTCTTTTTAGAACACGATTTGGGTAACCACGTTGTTTAAATCTTGTTCTCAAGTCTTTTGCCTTTTCTTTGAAATCCATTATACCATCACAGTTTCTTTTTAATCTCAAATACTGTCCCATAGGTATTCCAGATTTTACTGTGACGGGGTGCTGGCTTGACCAGTGCAGCAAAGTATTTGAGGCTGTGGGTTTCCGAAATACAGATGTATGGATATTTCCTTTATCGTGTTTTGACAAGATCAGATCAAGAAATTCAACTTTTTGATTGTTCAGTGAATATGTGAATTTTAACCCCCAGTTGTTCTTATTCAAAACTCCTATGAATTTAACAAATTCATTTTCAGTAGCAGTCCAGAAAATCAATATATCATTGATATAACGTTGCCATAATATTATATTTTTGGTGTATTCATGCATTCTTTCTTCAAACACTTCCGTTTTTTCCCAGTACCCCAAGTATAGATTTGCATAACTTGGGGCACAGGCTGTCTCCATCGCTGTGCCCTTGTTTTGTTGATACCACCGGTTGTTAAACAAAAAAATATTTTTTTGTTAATATGAATTTCAATAATCTGATAATGATTTCATTGAATTCTATATCCTTAATACTTTGCATGCTTAGACAATGTTCCACTGCTGCAATGCCTTTATCGTGTGGTATGGATGAATATAATTGTTCAACGTCAATAGTAATCAATATTGTTGCTTCTGGTACCGAAATACCATCCATTTGTTTTAAAACATCCAAAGTGTCCTGTAAATATGATGGCAGTGTTTTTACTATCTCTTTGAGATGGCCATCTACAAACATACTTATTTTTTCCGTTATGCAATTATTGCTAGAAACGATGGGACGGCCTGGTACAGGGACTACTTGTTTGTGTATTTTTGGTAGTGTGTAGAAAGTAGCTTTTGTAATTTCTTTTGGCATCAGAAAATCATATGTGTCTTGGTCTACTAATTTTCTCTCTTTTGCATATATTAATATTTCTCGCAATTCCTTCTTAAATTTTATTGTTGGATCTTCTTTTAAGATTTCATATGTTGTCTTATCCTGTAGCACCCCATTGCACATCTGGAGGTAATCTTTTTCGTTCATCAATACTATATTCCCCCCCTTGTCGGCGGGTTTAATAACCACTTTGCTATTGCTCAATTCTTTTAGAGCTTTTCTCTCTTGGCTGTTGATATTTTGTTTCGAGTTGTATTTCAATTTATACTCCTTTGCTGTTTCCATATGTTCTTTTAGATCCTTTTCAACCATGTCAAGAAAAAATTGTATATTGCTAAAAATGGATAGATCTGGAGTGAATTTACTTTTTGTCTTTTCAATTCTTTGAGATTTTTTACTTTGCATATATTCTTTTTGTTCGTTTAGTAGACCCATCAATGCTTTGAAGGCTTCTACTTGATCTTTGTCCACTCCTAATTGGTTTAATTCTCGTTCTTCTTTATTAAAAAAACATTTTTTCAGCGCCAATTTTCTAACAAAGAGATTGATATCTTTTATATTCTCGAACAAGTTAGAATCTTTGGTTTGCACAAATGACAAATCTTTTCTCAAGATTGACTCATGTGCTTCTTTTAATATAAAATCAGAAAGATTAATGATGCTTGTTTCTTTCGGAGTTGTAGTTCCAATTCGGCCGTCCAAATTTACACTCTCATTAGTTTTTTTTTTTAATGCATTGCAATAATTTTGTACAGAAGAATCTATGGCCATTCTGTGGAGGATTGCTTGACTGTTGTTTTCCTTATTTGATGATCTTGCTTTTGTTTTCATTATTAATTTGTCCATATCTTCAGTTTCTTTGCTAAGCATCCCCACTGATTCTTTGTGTACTTGACTTGTTGTTTGCCCTTTGACTAATTGTTGTTGTTTTTCTTGTACCTTTGTCTTGTTCTATGCCAATTGTTTTGGACGTGCCCCTTGGCTAAAAAATAGTGGTGTTCCAGAGTCGTCTGATTTAATAAAGATCTAGTAATTGGGCCTTGGACAGGTTGTTGAGAATTCTGCAGGGTAGCAGGGCTAGTTATTGTGTCCATTGTTTGATCTTCCTTGTCTGACTGTTCATATTCTGATGAGCTTACTTCTTCTTGTATTCTTCTTGTGACTGGTCTTAAAAATCTGTAAACCCTTCCTGTCTGATAATCTTGAGAATCTCTGTTAAACTTTCTTTTTTTCCTCAAAATTAGTTCTTTCTTAAATTTCTCTATATTGTTGAGTAATTTTGTATTTAGATCTTCGAATTCCAGAACATCTTTGAATTTTTCCACACTTTTTTCTTGTTCTATAACTTTTATATTTAATATCTCAAGATTACTCAGTTCTTCTTCTAAAATGAGTTTCATTAGGTCTTCTGAGCATTTGTTTGTGATATCTGTCCAGGTTTTAATAAATTTGTCACTAAGTAGATGTGCTGCAGGTGCTAGTTGAATTCTAAGCCCTTGTGGGATCATTTTGTTTTTAATATAATTTTTTATGCTTGAAACTTCCCACATTGCTCTTATTTGCTTCTTTAGGATTTTCAACATTTTTTTAGTAGCTAGGGTGACATTATCTTTAAGTCCTATTTGTTGTCCATTTATTTCTGTTATTGTAAATGTATCTTCAGCTTCTGACATTAAATTGAAAAATTCCATCTTTCTGGTTGATAAGTTGCCATGTTGTTGAAATAATGTTACACAATACTGACCATTCGTTTTTGGATTGAACAAAGAATAATTCTTAAATAGAAGAAAAAGGTATGATCTGTATCTTATTATACCCTTAGTGCTTGACACCACTATTATCTAAACAATATAAATACTTTAATGGGATATTTTAATCCGGAAATAGCGCCGCTTAAAAGTTATAAAAATTGGTGCACAATATAGAATAAATAAATACTATATGATATAAGAATGAGGATAGATCAGTAACATCACCAATATAGAGATCTGGTCATGAGAGGTACCATAAATAAAGGGTTAACGTATTCAAAAATAATAGATGAATGAAGTATTGAATCCTCATATATCAGAATAAACTAATATACCTGAAAAAGTCAGGATATACTGATAATCATCGGATTATTCTATATAGAAAGCACTATAAAAAAAAACTAATGTTAAAAACAAAATATAGAGTAAAACAGAGATCATAATTAAACTTTAAGTAACTTTTAAGCGGCGCTATATCCCATTAAAGTATTTATATTGTTTTTTAAAATTGGGAATTTTTCAATGAGGGTTTTTACTGTTTGCCTTCCTCTGGATTCAATGTATATTGTAGTTAACAATTCTTCAGATAGAAATTGCATGTTAAAAAAACATTACGTCAACTTTACAATACTGATTCATTTAATGTTCAAATGTTTTTACATTCAAATGTTAATACTTTTAATATAAAATTATGTTAAAATCTTAATTCACTATGTTACTGTTTATAATGTTCCAAGTTGGAAAAATGTTTTTTCAAGTTCCTTAGTTACACAGATAAGAACGTTCAAGTTTCAAAAAATATAATGTCAGGTTTCTTACTGAGATATATTACATAATTCATGTTAAAATTGGGTACGTTTCAAGGAGGGTTTTTACTGTTTGCCTTCCTCTGTATTCAATGTATATTGAAGTTAACAATTCTTCAGATACAAATTGCAGGTTAAAAAACCATTACCTCAAGTTTACAATACTGATTAATTTAAAGTTCAACTGTTCTTACATTCAAATGTTAATACTTTTAATACTAAATGCTTTAATTTACTGTTCACCAAGAGAACATTTTACAAAACTAAACATGTTTAATATCACAATACTACTTATTTCATCATAACTAAAATCTTACAAGGGTCAAATACGTATATTAATAACTAAACAACTTTCCAAACATACACATCTCATTGTCGTTAGTATATTTAGAAAAGCCTGCAAGGACAAATCTGTAAACCATGCTGCGGCACGTAGCATTTCCGGGCGTGAACATGATAAATTATTCAAACCTGTGGTTATTGGTTCTGACTGAGGCAATAGTAAAAGAGGCCATCATCATTATGTTACTAAAACATGGAGGTTAAATTTCAATCACTTACGGTTTGGAAGTCCGAGTTTCGATCGGACCCGCATTCCAGAATAATGCAATATAAAAAAATCAATAAATATAATATTCTAGTCAATGCAAGTTCTATTATATGTATTAACACACTGATTGCTGGAATCGATAGAACACAGAAATTAGTGTGAGAGCCTTTCAGAAAGCTGGGGACCACCAGCAAAACCGGTCAGGCGGGCACTGGTATGCAGAAAGGAGACAGATAAGTAATCCTAATTGATTTATACCTTTTTTGTCCTTACATGACTAGTTGGTCCCAGTTTTGGGGTCCTTGCCTTTAGTATTTGGTGGATAAAGATATTGACTGCCTTTAGTCAAAATTGTAAGGAGATATATTTATAAAGCAGTAATGATAGGATTGGTCTGTACCCACCTGTTTTGAATTATGTTTTTAAAACTTGAACCATAGGATTCAATTACAAGTTACACAAGTCAATTACAAGTTCATTATAATCCATGACAATATTTATATTTAGTAATGAGTATGCAATTATACATACCTTACAATATACATGTATATATTAAATACATCACTTACCTGCATTAACTACTATTAGTTGGAAGCCAACAAGCAATAGTTAATTATAGTATAAGCCCTAGACTACTATTAGTTGGAAGCCTATAAGCAATAGTTAATTATAGTATAATCCCTAGACTATCAAAAATCATAAACCCTTACTTGTCACATATTGTCACTAAACAAAACACTAGTATATTTATCACTATTCAGTGATAACTAATCAAATATTGACAGAAGAGCACTTGTTTATAATATACAAACAGAGGACCTTAAAATAGCACTTTATAAAATATGTTTGGCACACAAGCATTTTTTCCAATACAATACACTAAGAATTGTTAATAAGCACTATTATTAAAAGCACATCAGCACTTTATTCCAATTCATATTTGAATTGGATCATTGTGGTTAAAGTCTGTACTGTATATGAATTGGTTCTAAATGTAAGGGGCTTATTTGAACATAGTATACATAGGCACAAATTGGAATTCCGTTTGTGCTTTTTCTTTTATGTTTTAAATAAAATATCATCTAATATATTTTTAAGAAACAGAATAAAGCATATTTTTTTTAATTGAACAAGGTGTTGGGTTCCCTTATAAACCAGAAATGAAACATTAAAAAAAGGATTTTTTTATTGCAGATTTGCGAGCTTGAGAACATTGTGCTATAAATTTTAATACCCTTCACCCTATAATTGAAAAGACAGTAGTTTGTTTATATTTGATTTTACAGTGCTACGGACAGGAGTTTTACCTCCTTGTGGATCCTCCCTAGTACCCGTAGGATTTTAGCCTATATTTATAATTTACGGGTGCGAAAATAGTTGCTGGCTTGAGGACTTGTAACAATTTAATAGCGATTTGTCATTGTAACATTTACGGGCTTGAAAGATCAAAGGTTTAGCTGGGTCAGATTTCAGATTTTGACAGCCTGTAGGGATTTTCCACCTGTAACCAACAGATAATTTGCGAGTAGCTAAAAAGAGGCCAATTTACTAACCATAACTTTTACAGGCTTCGGGAACTCAAAATCGCAGAATTTAGTAGGGCCCATATTCTTGTATACTATCCCTTATTTAACCTTCTTAAAGCTTCCCCACTAGAGAAGTAAGGCTTACAGGTCTATAACTCTCTAGATTTGCTCTTACTCCCTTCTTAAATGTAAGTATCACATCTGCTTTTCTCCAGTCATCTAGTATCGACCCTGTAGTGAGTGTGTGTGAAAAAATTAGATATGGTAGTTTGTGCACCAACAGCAGCGTGCTTGACAAAAGGAAGCAGCGACGCCAGCGCATCCCACAGATCAGTGACAGTCACAGATCACTGGCAGGTAAAGAGCTTGTGTGGGGATGTGTGGATCGGTTTGTGGATGGCCAGGGGATAGAAGTGTGGATGGGCAGTGGGATGGGTGTAGGGATAGTTATGGGATGGATGTGTATGTTCTTTTAATATGAAAAACTGTATGTGTTACACCTACCTCCGCAGCCACTAATGGCTTGCAGATATATTTGGCTTGTCATACACATCCATCCCCTAACTATACCGCTGACCATCCACACATTTATCCCCTGGCCATCCACAAACCCTTCCACACATCCCCGGACAAGCTCTTTACATGTCAGAGATCTGTGACAGTCATGATGGCATGTTTGGTGTGGGAGGGATGGAAACTAGAGCTGTGTAGAAAGCTAAATCTGTCTGTGGGTTTCTTATATACAGATGAGTGGAGAGTGCCTTTGGTGATGGATATAGTAGTGTCTAGAAAGTTAACTTGTTCTGTAAGTGAAATCCATGTTAAGGTTTATAGATGAATGGAAGGTGGTAAATGAACTGTGAAAGTCTCTGAGTTTGCTTTCTCCTTCTATCCATATGATGAACAGACCACCTATGTAACAGTAGTATCTGTATGGCTTGTGAATGGATACAAATAAGAATGTTTCTTCTAGACTGGCCATAAATAGATTTGCGTATTGTGGAGCCATTTTGGTACCCATGACAGTCCCTATCATCAATAAGAAAGCATAATGAAGAAAGTTATTGTAGCCCAGTGGGACACCATTTTAGCCAGAATTATCACTCCATCCCAGAGGAAACTCAGAGGAAAATGTAAAAACAAACACGAGAGAAAAGCATTAAAATAAAGATGGTCATGTTCGTCAACACTAAAAATACAGGACTTAATATGGACTTGGGTTTTCTAAGACATTATCACAATTTCATGTGAAGTTTATTTACCATAACAGGCTTAGTACTTGTAGTAAGATGTTTATCCAACAGGAAAGATATCACTATGGACTACAGTGCTCTGTTTTTTCATGTATGTGTATGTAGGTTTCCTTTGCTATGTTGTGTTTATCCGCCCTATATGTATTTACCTGATGATGTCAGATGCTATTTCCAATCTCTCTGCATCTCTGTTTTTATTCAAACTGAGAGTTCCATTTCATGACAGTATTGCTTGAGACTTGAAAAAGAGTGGTTAAACCTCCCGAAAGCTTGTCAATATAAAAAAGACATTTTTCCAATACAAAATGTATCATAATATACTCCAATACTCATTATTAATATATATATATATATATATATATATATATATATATATATATATATATATATATATATTGTAATAGAATCATACAAGGGGTGTATGTAAGTAGCAGACTTATCAGAGCCCTTTTTTCCCTGGGAAGTGAAAGAGTTAAGCCTCCTGCAACAGACTAATTAAGCCCAGCTGCATTCTGCCTTAAAAGGACTACTGAGCACTCAGCAGGTTGGGTTCATTCTGGACTGAGAGCCAGGAGAGACAGCTCTGCACTCTGAAGCAAATCCACAGACTTTTGGAGTAGAAAACTTACAGACCTGTATATATGAATGCTTTCTTTTACATTAGTTTAAGGTAGTGAGGAAACTGCTAGTTCTGTTTAGTCAGTGCTTCAATGAAGCTAGGCTTTGTTTTGTATTATTTTTGTTTGTACCTGCTGACCAAGTTTTCAGTAAAACTCCTTAAAGCTATAACGCCTCCTGAGCTACTTCGTTGCAGAGCCGGTCAACAGGGCATTGACCACGGAAGTGGCAGCCTGTCTGTTACAATATATATATATATATATATATATATATATATATAAATAATTACTAAATTGCTAGATTACTGGACATTCATGGCTGCTTCACTCTACATATATACTGTATATATATATATATATATATATATATATATATATATATATATATATATATATATATACAGTATCTCACAAAAGTAAGTGCACCCCAGCACTGGGCAGCTTCAGTTCTTTGAGGGAACCATGAATGCCAACATCTACTGTGACATACTGAAGCAGAGGATGACCGTGAAGTGATTGAACAGTACAGACTTGCATTTTTAAGACTGGATATCTTTTTATATCCCTTTCCATCTTTATGAAGTTTCATTACCTTGTTAGGCAGGTCTTTTGACAGTTCTTTTCTGCTCCCTATGGCTCAATATCTAGCCTACTCAGTGCATACTCAGTGCATCCATGTGAGAGCTAATAATCTCTTTGTCTATTTATACACAGACACTAATTGTAATTTAAAAAGCCACAGGTGTGGGAAATTAACTTTTAATTGTCATTTTAACCTGTGTGTGTAACCTTGTGTGTCTGTAGCAAGGCCAAACATTCAAGGGTATGTAGACTTTTGATCAGGGCCATTTGGGAGATTTCTGTTATCATTATGATTTAAAAAGGAGTCGAACAACTATGTGATAATAAATGGCTTCATATGAACACTATCCATCAATAAAAGACATTTTATTTGTGCATGATCAAACATATTTTCAAAATTAGTGCCAAAATTTCACAATTTCAGCCAGGGTATGCAAACTTTTGAGCACAGCTGTGTATATATATATATATATATATATATATATATATATATATATATATATATTGTCCAGTAACTTAGTTGAATAATCAGAGTATTGCGGTATACATATATATATATATATATATATATATATATATATATATATATAATGCATTTCCTATAATAATATTTTTCTTAAAGCCAAATATCCACTTTTGATTGTTTTATAAAGCATGTTATTTCTGGAGAATATTTCTGAAGTTTTAAATTATTCATTTTTTTCATTATAAAATGAAAAAATATGATAATCTAATAATATCATCAAATAAGGAAAACAATGTTACTTTGATGGAGATTACTATTACTGTCAGCCAAAACTGCCTATCATTCATTGCTGTAACTTAATAAATGTATAATATTTCAGCTTTGAAATTATTCCAGAACACAGTCCTTTTTAATAAGTCTGTGCCTTCATTTATAAGGAAATCCATTTGATTTTACCTTCAACTTTTAGAGCCTCAAACCAATCAGGAGTATTACCACTTATTAATTTTAATGTTATTCCTTTTCTCTTGATGAAAAATGCAACTGTCTTCCTTATTTTAATACAGTGCATGTGAAGTGGAATATGAGACAGAAGTAAACCGCCTTCTTATATTAAACAAATGTATTGAGCTTTTTGAATATTTATTGCACATTTTCATTTATTTATATCCAAGCACATATTTTATTTTCAATAAACATAAACTTTATATCTGGCATTTAGATTGTCAGATTGTTTTTTTAAATGTGCACTTTGGATAAATTATATATTCAACTAAAATACAAAAAAATAGAAGTATTCTAATTTTATTAATTTAGTGCCTTTGTCAGAATTTTATAAAAATCTTAATAAGGACACATATCTTCCTTAACTATACTTTAACACGGTTTTTGCCATTTACAGTGCTTTTAATAGTCTTTATCAATGTATATTTTGTATTTTATAAGGTCAGACTAAAATATAAAACAACTGTTCGAAACAGCTGACATATCAACATACATACTTACACATATTTACCAACAACTTGGAAGGTCTTATAAGATCTGTAAAAACACAGAAACAGCTTCATACATATAACTAAACTGAATTTTCTCTCTTTAGCAAAATCAAGTTATTTATGCAAAGTATAGTTGGCTACCAATAACATTCAAATACAAGCAGTGTTTTTAAAGAAAGTATCATATTGTGAATTGTGTCCATGTATGTATGAAGTCTGGAGAAGCCTGGTGTGCTGCGTCTATGTGGTCACTGAGTGTTGGACATGACTAAAGGGCTGAACAACAACAAAATGTATGAAGTACTATATATAATTACACCTTTTCTTCACACAATTGATTGGTGGCAACTAATGAATGTGTATATTATTTATAACATAGATAGATACATTTCACAGCAGTTAGGAAGCAAATTGTCAATTTGTGTGTGCGAGTTGGTTAATTTAGCCTGTTTTTGACCTTGCCACATACACTGGAAGGTTGTGGCAGTTATGCACTACGGTAGCACTTTGCCACATCTACAAGAACTGCAGAAATTAAAAAAAACGATTCAAAGTCCAAAACAAGACAGCATTAGCTAGGCCCCCCAGAGCAAGGCCCTGGTGCGACGCATCACTTGCAAAACCGAACCAATAGATCCACCCCTGCTCGCTTACATTCTCTTTCACACTCTCTCACATGCTCACGCCCTCTCTCTCTCACACTCTTTCTCTCACACTCTCACACTCATTCTCCGCTGACTGCACAAGCACATAAATCCACAACTCATTAACAGATATTCACTCTGTGGATAACCTGTGATATAGTCAAATGTATGTATCCTGGGCAAAATGTCCCTGTACTTTATTGTAAAACATTGACAACTATTTCTCTTACACATCTTTTTTACTATTTAAATTGAATGTATTATGCAAGATTGCTGCACTCTAACATGAGGTGTGTATATGTCACAACCTCCCTGGTCTGCACCTCCACATCCTGTGCCCCTCAGCATGGAGCTTCTCTGTGTCAGTACACTGACTAGCTGGCAGCAACACTGCAAATTGAAGCAGGTGTACCCACCACTCATTTTTTTTCTTTTAAAATATTTTTCTTATGTTTTAAACAAAAAGAAAAATACAACATTCAAATACAATACATATAAAATAAAACAGCATTCTTCGTCAGAACAGAGAACATTTTAACAGTAAAAAAGAATTTAAATTTATAAATAAAATTGAGTTCCTAATTCTAATCTGAGAGGTTATAAATGATCACAGACATGTAGCAATATACCTTTATACAACAAAAAAATTCCCCATTGATACAAATGCACTTAACTACTTTCTCTGATATATCTTTGAATTTTAGCCTCTTAATATCAAATATGTAATTACTCCATTCCGAGCAAAGAAATCTCCTTTGTTATATACAGCCCACAAAACAAAACAAAGTAAAATAACACAAAACAAGGTAAGACAAGACAACAACAACAAAAGGGGGGAAAGGTGGGAGGAACCATCTTTTCCAGCCACATGGTGTACGAGGTAGGAGAAGAGAGGGAATCTCACACAAGACTATAAATATCAAGAGTTATTCTTAGATAAGATAAAATTATATCATAGCTTCCATTCAATTTCATTATATCTAAAATATTTGTCCAAAGCTCTATTACGCATTAATGAGAATTCTATATCATTCCAATTAAGTGCTGTTTCCATTTCCCTGCTATTTTACATTTTACTATAGTTACAATCTGTATAATCCAAGCTTGGTCCTCTATATTAAATTCCAGAGGTATTAAATGCAGAATAGCTATTTTAGGTGTTGGTAGTAGGACTTTCCCCAGAATATAGGACAACTTCCCAAAACAAGTTTTCCACAACACCTGTATCAAAGAGCAAAGAGTACCCAATTGACCACAGCTTCTCCAACAAGTTTGTATATTTGGATTTGATGAATATATCCCATTTTCATAGCTTCCCAATACCATCTATTCAATACTTTCATAAAGACTTCTCTAAGGGCAGAATTTTTAATAAATTTAACAGTTAGGTTCAATGCATTTTTCCATCTGTTATCACTATAGGAAGACTTTAGATCTTTCTCCCACCATTTCATATTCATTGTTTTGTATTCTTCCTCTTGCAATCTAATGATATTAAAACACTTGGAAATGAAATGACTTTTATTGTCACTCCATATTAATTTTTTCAAATGGGTAAACTTGCACCCTCTTTAAATCCATTAATTCCACTTTTTTCAGTGCTCCCTTTAATTTAAGATACAGTGCCTTGCAAAAGTATTTACCCCCCCCCCCCCCCTTGACTTTTTACCTATTTTGTTCCATTACAGCCTTAAGTTCAATGTTTTGTTAATCTGAATTTTATGTGATGGATCAGTACACAATAGTCTAAGTTGGTGAAGTGAAATGAGAAAAATATATACATAAAACTATTTAACCAAAAACAGAAAATTGGCATGTGCGTTTGTATTCAGCCCCATTGTTATGAAGCCCATTAAAAAGCTCAGCTGCAACCAATTACCTTCAGAAGTCACATAATTAGTGAAATGATAGCTGCCTGGGTGCAGTCTAAGTATCACATGATCTGTCATTACATATACACACCTATTTTTGAGGTTGCAACACCTAAGCAAGAGGCAGCACTAACCAAACACTGCCTTGAAGACCAAGGAACTCTCCAAACAAGTAAGGGACAATGTTGTTAAGAAGTACAAGTCAGGGTTAGGTTATAAAAACAGCAAAGAGACGGCCGCCCACCAAAACTCACGGACCGGGCAAGGAGGGCATTAATCAGAGAGGCAGCACAGAGATCTAAGGTAACCCTGGAGGAGCTGCAGAGTTCAACAGCAGAGACTGGAGTATCTGTACATAGGACGACAATAAGCCGTACGCTCCATAGAGTTGGGCTTTATGGCAGAGTGGCCAGAAAAAAAGCCATTACTTTCAGCAAAAAACAAAATGCCACATTTTGAGTTTGCGAAAAGGCTTGTGGCAGATTAACAAAATGTGTAGAGAGACTAAAATGTAACTTTTTGTCCATTAAAGAAAACGCTATCACATCACCCAAAGAACACCATCCATGTTTCTCAGCAGCTGGGACTGGGAAACTGGTCAGAGTTGAGGGAAAGATGGATGGTGCTAAATACGGGGTCATTCTTCAGCAAAACCTGTACCACTCTGTGCCAGATTTGAGACTAGGATGGAGGTTCACTTTCCAGCAGGAAAATGACGCGAAACACACTGATAAAGCAAAACTTGAGTGGTTTTGGGTGAAACACGTAAACGTGTTTGAATGACCTAGTCAAAGTCCAGACCTCAATCCAATAGCAAATCTGTGTTTAGACTTAAAGATTGCTGTTCACAAGCGCAAACCATGCAACTGGAGCTGTGATTGCCGCAAAAGTTGGCTGTACAAAGTATTGACCTTAGGGGGGTGAATAATTATGCACATTGAATTTTTCTGTTATTTTGTCCTATTTGTTGTTTACTTTGCAATAATAATTAAAAAAAACATCTTCAAAGGTGTGTGCATGTTCTTTAAATAAAATTATGCAAATCCTCAAACAATCCATGTAAATTTCAAGTTGTGAAGCAACAAAACATGAAAAAAACCAAGGGGGGTGAACACTTTTGCTAGGCCCTGTAATTCAACCAATTGCTTTTATTAACTCCATACGTTTTTTTTATCAGACGTTTAAAGAAATTCAACCTATATATACTGTATTCAGATCCTTTAAGGTACGAATCCCCATATGTATCCATTCCACCAAAAATTGCAAATTCAAACTGATAGACAAAACTGATACCCTTGGACTAGGGTATGGAATACATTTTAATTTTTCAAAGTCTTTTCTTAATAACCACTGAATTCGTATGTGCTGATTTTTGTTGAATCTTCCAAAAATAACAGTTGATTCAAGGTCCCTTCATTCAACAATAAATTCTCTATTTCCGCCCAGGAACGATCCTTAAGTGGGTAACCCCATTTAGTAATATGTGACAACATAGTGGCATCCTTATATAATATCAGGTCAGGATATGCTAATTCCTTTCTATTCAATTTTATAATCAAGCTTTCCTACCATTGAAAATATATTTATCTATAAGTGATTGAAATTGATTGATTCAATAAAGGGGGAATTTAATGGGCATGCTCCGTATAAGATAACTGAATCTAGACAACAATGCTATTTTAACCGCAGCAATTCTGCCTGAAAGAGAAAGATTTTAATTCTTCCAATTAGAAACATTCTCTATACAGTTTTGATAAAGCTTTTTACAATTCAAAGGAATATTTTTCTCAAATTTTCTGTCATATAATATTCCTAAGTGCATGAAGTTATTTGACCAATTAAAGGGGTATAGCAAGCTAAGTTCTCTCTTTACTTCAGATTCTAGATTAATATCCAGAACTTCAGTTTTCTGTATATTTAATTTTAATTTTTAATTTATATATTAGAAATCTTTCCAAAATTATTAATTACTTCTTGTTTAGGATCTTTTAGCATCAGAACTACGTAGTCTGCAAAAAGAAGAATCTTATGTTCATTGTTATTTATTTTAATACCCTTAATTTTATCAGCAGACCTTATCACTTCTGCCAGTGGTTCCATCAATAATGCAAATAAACTACATTTATTTGGGCTAACAAATGCCCCAGAATTTCTAGGTTTCTCCTGCCCAAATTTGAAGTTTTACTTCAAGGCAGCTCAACTGGCTTGGATTCCTTTGGCACACTCAACCCAACACCAGCCCTTATGGGTGTTATTAGAAAATAATGAAATGTCTTCATACTCATGGGATAGCTTGGTGTGGTTGCCTAAGCCCCACCTGCTTTTGGGAAAGAGTGATCATCCCTGCATTAAGTTAATATTAAATATTTGGAACTGGGCGGCCTCTATACATGATTTATCGACTGTACAGGCAGAATTTACTGCAGTGGCTCCCCACCCGGGGTTACCCTCTACCTTATTGTTAACCTCCATGTTTTGGTGGAAATCACAGGGCTTTTTGAGATTGAGGTCCTGGTACAATACTGACAAATTGATGAGTACTGCTGAACTAAGAGAGCAACTCCAGCTCCCTCCCAAGGAATACTTTAATTTCCTCAAACTGTACCATCATGTAAACATGCTGGGAAGAAAGCATGGGGCTCCAAGTGTGAACTGGCTTGTTAAAATTTGTGAGTTGTTCCCAGTTTCAAAAATATGGTTAGTCTGCTATACAATACTTTTAACATAGACACTTAAGAGAGAAAGCAGAAATATATGATTTGGGAAAGACTAGGGAGCAGGACTGCTGGTCCTCTTCATGGAGACTCTTATCTAGGGGTCATACAACTACAGTATCCTGGAGACGTCTTTAAAGGTACTACACAGGACATACATAACACCTGAAAGCATCCATAGATGGAATCCTATCGCAAACCCAGCTTTTTTCCGGGTTTCCCAGAAGTAGGTACATTCTTTCACATCTGGTGGACATGCCTCTTAGTGCAGAAACTATGGGACAAAGTTTTTACGTTAGCTTCCTTGCTAGTACACTCCCAAAATAATCTGAATTTGGAAATATCGCTATTGGGTGCTCCTGCAGGCTCTCTCCCTTCCTCTCAGAAAATACTATTACAATTCCTCATGCTAGCGACGAAAAGTCATATAGCTAGACAGTCGAAATGCAAGGAGCTTAGCTCACAGGCAGTGGTAAACAAGGTTAATTATATAGCAATCAATGAAAGACGCATGCCCGAGTTTATAGACGTCTGGATCCTTTGGCTAATCTCACCCCTCAGTCTAAAAGGCATAATGTGCGACCGACCTGGCAGGCTGGGTGTCTGAGGAGGCAGGATCAAGGATGCTGAAGTTAAGGGATCCTCGGGATCAGACATTAGAGTGGTAAGATCTTTTATGGATCAATAAGGATCCTTGGAGGTCTTCGGGCACACAATACACCCGCTCACCCCCACCTTTCTTATTCTGATTTTTATTTTATTTTGTATTCGTTATTTTGTATTTTTTATGCTTTCTTTCCCTCTATGAGTGTGAAACACTTAGTTAATAGGCAATCCCCATAAAATCTTAGGGAAAAAAATGTGAATAAAAGAGGTCACAAGGGACATCACTGTCTTTTACCGTTTCTGATACAAAACTGGTTAAATCTAAAGCCTAACCCCAGAACTTCAGCTTCTGTGTTAGAGTATAAAGCCCCAATAGCAGATCTACCAAATTCTCCAAAGCCAAATTTTTCCAATGTCAACCTCATATAGTCCCACCCTACTCAATCAAAACCTCTTTCAGCATCTAAAGAAAGAAGTAGGGTGGGAGTATATCTTTTACTGACATAATCCATTGCATCAATTAATTTTTTGTGTATTAGTGAACCCCTGACGACCTGGAACAAAACCATTTTGATCCAATCCTATTGAATCCTTAATAATCTTACTCAATATTGTAGCTAACATTTGTGAATACAATTGAAGGTCTGTATTAAGTAATGATATAGGTCTGAAGCCATTACAAAATTTCTAGAATCTCATGTTCTTTTTTTGGTATAGTAATAATAGAAGATAATAAGAATTCCTTTGAGGCTTTCCCTATAACCCTTATCTCATTGAAAAGATTAAACATTCTGAAATTATTGGTTGATAATTTTTATAAAATAAATTAGCAAAGGTGTTAGCGATATCCACCAGCTTCCTAATAAGTTCATCTTTCGAGAGTAAAACTTCAATTATTTTCCTCGTAAATGTACTGTATTCTTTATTTTATTCGCCATTATGGATTTTATTATGAATTTTGTTGTAACTTACACAGTTTTCTATCAGCAATAATTTGATTCATTTTCTTAATTAGCAATTGACATTCACAAATTCCTGCCATAGATTTTGCATCAGGTTTAATTCTATTAACCATTTCCAAGTTATTCAGTTGTAAATATAACTGTCTTAAAGGGACCTCTCTCTGTTTGTTATGACTTTTCCAACTAATAAGAATCCCTCTAATGAATGCCTTTAATGCATTCCAAACTGTTAAATTAGCAGGAACTGAGTTTTTATTAATTTCCAAGAAACATTTAATCTTTTCTTTCAGTTTTTATTTTTTATCTTCTTCCATAATAAGGAAGTTATCCATTTTCCAATGGGGTTGTGTTACAATCTCGGTACCCAATCTTACTTTTACTATAATACAGGCATGATCTGACATTACAATTGGTCCAATTGTAACCTCAGAGATCAAATTAATCGTTCCAGAATCAGCCAGCACATACTCGATCCGTGAATAGGTTTTGTGCCTGTGAGAAAAGAATGTGAAGTCTCTTTGTTCCGGGTGTAGTACTCGCCAGGAATCATATAGATTATATTTCAAAACACTCGCTAGAAACAATTTAGATTTCCTAATAGTTCTTGAATCGCATATTGGATATTTTGTTGAATTTCCATCTATTTCCGGACTCATTAACATATTGAAGTCCCCACAGAATATTGTCTTACGTTTCACATATTTCTTCCACATCACTAGTGCTTGGTTCAGAAAGCTATTTTGTTTCACATTTGGTGCATATAAATTTACTAATGTAACATCTTAATTTTGTATTTTGCCAACCCATATACGGTAATATAACAACCATTTGGATCAATCTTAACAAACTCATGGGAAACCACCAATGTTTTATTGAATATAATAGCAACTCCCCTTGCTTATTTTTTAAATGTGGAATTATGAGCGATGTCAAATAAATTTGATGAGAATTTAAGGGTTTTTATCATGTTGCCAGTGTGTTTCCTGGACACATAAGATATCAGCCCTTTCCTTTTTTAAACACACAGGCAGCATGATTTCTTTTAACAAGGAGATTCTAACCCTGTGCATAGAAGCTTAATATCTTTAATTTCATCTCTATTTCAACACATTTTTTACTCTTTAATCCCATTTTTAAAACTTGATGGGGATTTCCTATAGCTCCTGTGCCTACTCCAAACATAGAGAGGATAGACAAACTTGATTGTTTGAATGTTGAGGCAAACTAAGGCTGAGCATAAGATATTTCATCTTACATCAATTTCCTCTAGTAGATAATTATTTGAGCAAATTTACATCCTAATTAACCCATGGTTATAGACCCTTTCTTTTTTATAATTCATTTTGACATTTATTCATCTTGAAAATATAAGTGTCCTTCTTAATTCTGTTATCAGTTACCCATATAATGATTAGTATTCTTTATAGGCTTAACCCATGTTTTCCATATCCAGTTAAGCAAAAATAAAAATAGAATGTGTACATTATTTAAAACTATTTCAAATATATCTAAAGCTCCCTAAAGTGCTTAAACATATACAGGGAGTGTAGAATTATTAGGCAAATTGTATTTTTGAGGATTAATTTTATTATTGAACAACAACCATGTTCTCAATGAACCCAAAAAACTCATTAATATCAAAGCTGAATATTTTTGGAAGTAGTTTTTAGTTTGTTTTTAGTTTTAGCTATTTTAGGGGGATCTCTGTGGGCCTCATTCTATTAGCGGCCGTAAATCGGCCGTAAGGCTGTGATTCCTTGCGGGGGTTCTGTTAACTCGCGATTCTATTATACGGCCCTGCAAGTATCTCCTCTTACGGCCGGCCGCATATCTTGAAACCGGACGTAAGCTGTGAAATATAAAAACTCAAAAATAAATTCAAGCCTGCACTGTACAGCTCTGTAAATGCTAGGGATCATATTGGGGGACATGAGGATTAAAAGGAACCCACTCTCAAGCTTGCACATCAGCCCAAACCCGAGTTCAAATTAACTGTTTATTTTCCGGATGCGGCGTGGGCATGTCTGAGGTGCTCCAAGCACTCTGGACTTTTTACATGGATATTTTACGGATATTAAAAATAAAATATTTTACGGATTTGAGTATAGGATAATTATGTGCTATTTTTTCTAACACCTAAAATCCCTTTATAGTCTTCTCAAAGTGCAGGGTGGCTTTATTTGAGCTATTTTATGTGCTTAATTGGTGCTAGCGGGACCTCTTTCCTGCAAGTAAGCAGCGGCTCATTTTTAGCCTTGCAGAGAGGTTTCCCGGAGCAATTGAATTGCAAATAGGAATTTCTTACGGCCGAAACTCTTGCGGCCGTTTTAGATCAAAGGCTTTCCTCTGGCGCGAGCGGCCGCAAGAGATAGCAAGGCACCGGCCGCAAGCCTGCCGGAGCCTCCGGCCGTAAGGGAATAGAATAGCCGAATAGCTTGCGGCCGGTCCTTGCGGCCCCGCAACGGCTGCGGCCGCTAATAGAATGAGGGCCTGTGTGTGCAGGTGACTATTACTGCGCATAATTATTAGGCAACTTAACAAAAAACAAATATATACCCATTTCAATTATTTATTTTTACCAGTGAAACCAATATAACACCTCAACATTCACAAATATACATTTCTGACATTCAAAAACAAAACAAAAAAATCAGTGACCAATATAGCTACCTTTCTTTGCAAGGACACTCAAAAGCCTGTCATCCATGGATTCTGTCAGTGTTTTGATCTGTTCACCATCAACAACCACAGCCTCCCAGACACTGTTCAGAGAGGTGTACTGTTTTCCCTCCTTGTAAATCTCACATTTGATGATGGACCACAGGTTCTCAATGGGGTTCAGATCAGGTGAACAAGGAGGCCATGTCATTAGATTTTCTTCTTTTATACCCTTTCTTGCCAGGCACGCTGTGGAGTACTTGGACGCGTGTGATGGAGCATTGTCCTGCATGAAAATCATGTTTTTCTTGAAGGATGCAGACTTCTTCCTGTACCACTGCTTGAAGAAGGTGTCTTCCAGGAACTGGCAGTAGGACTGGGAGTTGAGCTTGACTCCATCCTCAACCCGAAAAGGCCCCACAAGCTCATCTTTGATGATACAAGCCCAAACCAGTACTCCACCTCCACCTTGCTGGCGTCTGAGTCGGACTGGAGCTCTCTGCCCTTTACCAATCCAGCCACGGGCCCATCCATCTGGCCCATCAAGACTCACTCTCATTTCATCAGTCCATAAAACCTTAGAAAAATCAGTCTTGAGATATTTCTTGGCCCAGTCTTGACGTTTCAGCTTGTGTGTCTTGTTCAGTGGTGGTCGTCTTTCAGCCTTTCTTACCTTGGCCATGTCTCTGAGTATTGCACACCTTGTGCTTTTGGGCACTCCAGTGATGTTGCAGCTCTGAAATATGGCCAAACTGGTGGCAAGTGGCATCGTGGCAGCTGCACGCTTGACTTTTCTCAGTTCATGGGCAGTTATTTTGCGCCTTGGTTTTTCCACACGCTTCTTGCGACCCTGTTGACTATTTTGAATGAAACGCTTGATTTTTCGATGATCACGCTTCAGAAGCTTTGCAATTTTAAGAGTGCTGCATCCCTCTGCAAGATATCTCACTATTTTTGACTTTTCTGAGCCTATCAAGTCCTTCTTTTGACCCATTTTGCCAAAGGAAAGGAAGTTGCCTAATAATTATGAACACCGGATATAGGGTGTTGATGTCATTAGACCACACCCCTTCTCATTACAGAGATGCACATCGCCTAATATGCTTAATTGGTAGTAGGCTTTCGAGCCTATACAGCTTGGAGTAAGACAACATGCATAAAGAGGATGATGTGGTCAAAATACTCATTTGCCTAATAATTCTGCACTCCCTGTATATCTATGTCTAAATTCCAGATATTTAAACTGCAGTGGTATACACATCTACAAGATATTTTTATGATTATATTTATTCATAAAAAAGCCTTTTAATATTACTACCATAATTCTCATACAACAATCAAAAGCCTCACCAGAATCTATTACAATTTAAAAAAGTTTTTCATTACCCTTAATACATTCAAGTGTAATTTGTGCACTAATTGAAATGTCTTTACAAATCTTATCCGTGTTATTCATATTCAACAAACCATACATTTTTCCCATCACTCTATTAATCCATTGCATGCTATACAAATATAAAAATATCAAACATACAAAATCTTTAAAGTGCAGTGCAATTCAAATTTATATCCAAATAAATTAACACCAGGATCTACTGAATCTAAATAATTTCTTCTATTAAACACTTAGGAATATTTTGCTATAGTATTGTCATC
Organism: Discoglossus pictus; assembly: GCA_027410445.1. Taxonomy (NCBI): domain Eukaryota; kingdom Metazoa; phylum Chordata; class Amphibia; order Anura; family Alytidae; genus Discoglossus; species Discoglossus pictus. The sequence continues at coordinate 154,112,853 of CM050163.1, read as the reverse complement.
ACCATTAATCAATAACTATTCTTGAATATCCAGGTTTTCCGTATATAATAAACAATATGGTTTTTCAATTTATCTATCAATCAGTACTGTGCTATACATATATAATAATATAAAACATACACAATTATTAAAGTGCTGTGCAATTCAGATTATCACCCAAATCCATTAACACCAATGTCTATTAATTGTAGGTAGTTTCTTCTATTGAAACACTTAATGATATTTTCAAATAGTATTGATATCACTATTGGTCTAATATCAAATACTATTCCTAACCATTAGTTTAACTGTAAATCTTCTAAAACTTTTATATCCTAATTTATCAAGATCACTGAATCTAAAAGGCCCCAAATATCAATTTATTCACAATTGCCATTTTGTCAAGAGAGACTTTCCTGCTTCATAGGAGGAAACAATACATTTCTGATTATTATAAGAGATAATAAGTTTAGTTGGAAAACTCCAGCGATAAATAATGGAATTATCTCTTAAAATGTTGGTAATTTCTCTAAATTCTTTGCGTTCTAACAAAATTTTACCTGAAATATCTGAAAATACCTATATTTTCTCATAGAGATTTTGAAATTATTATTTTTCAAAAGCAATTTAAAGTATTTTTTCTTTCAAAGCCAGATGATGGATTTTCACTATTGTATCCCTAGGAATATCTCTATTGAGATTTTTAGGTAAAGGTATACAGTAAATCTTATAAATCAAATCGTGTTTGTTAATTTCACATGTTATTAAGTCATTAATAAATTTAGTAACAAACAGCCTTATTAAATTGCGATTTAGCCAATTGAAAAGAGCTCTATAAAAGCACAGAGCATATTTTTTTACAGAATATTTTAGTTAGTTAACTTCTATCCAAGAGCAAAGTCTTCACTAACTAAAAACTTCTGTAAAGAAATATGCTCTGTTCTTATATAGAGCCCTTTTCAATTGGCCTAATCAGAATTTAATTGCGCAACTTCTTTGATTAATCTCTGATGTTAATTTAATATCTGATTCTGACTTATTTCTAATTTTTAATGCATCTATTAATCTTTATTTGTGATTGCATCTATTGTTTTAAGTATAGCAGTTTACAGTTATTAAATCTTTTGTGCATCATTTTGCACTTTCTTCAATATTCACCTGTTCCTTGTACACACACACATACACACATTATTATCCCTTATTTGTAACAATTTGCACAATCACTACAGCCCTCTGCGGCTCCTCAGAGAAAGAACTGGCTGATGTCATATTTCTAGTGAACTCTGGTAGATGTTGTTCTTTCGTCTGTTTATTTGATGCATTTCGACACACAACGACAACTCTCAGCCTGCTATGTAGATTATCTGTAAATGTTTCCAATCATAGAGGAACTTTGCTATTCCTGTCCATAGGCTATAAACCCATCCTGGTAAGAACTCTGCATAGAGAAAACATTTCTAGCTGTGTGCTATTGTATTTTAAGTACTGGGACATAGTGATCCCTGCAAACAGACATCTTTAGACACCTGCTTACTCTGCCTAATGGAAATTCTGGCCCTTGGCATCGTGTGACAAGCTTGGATAAAGAATGACGAAACGCATAAGTAAGGAACACAAAGAAGGGGACAACACATGTAGAGATGGATAGATGAGAGAATTGAAGAAATCAACATGAACTTGATGGAGCTCAGACGGGCAGTGACAGACAAATGCACCTGGTTTGCCGTGGTCCATAGCTTCACAGAGATTCGGACATGAATGAATCACTAAACAACAAACAACAAAAAATGGATAAGTACAAGTTTGTTATTCATAAGGAATGCATTTTTTGCAAACGTCTGCATTTGAAATATTAAGTACAAGTTCCCATAATGTAATATCTGGTATAGTTGTTAATTGGCTACCTTACTCCAGCTTCCTATGAACACTCAATACCATGCAAATGATTGCTGCTATTTGGGGAGATACTCATTTTAACTAGCTGACAATTGAGTTCAGACTAAATTAACTGAATTATCTAATACGAGAATACATTATTTTGTTGAAATTTTAAGCTGGCTTTGCAAGTTAGTTTCTTAGTTATATATGGTATATGTGTTTTTTTACAGTGTTCTGTCTTATGATCTATTTATACAACTGGTATTGGTCAAGACATACTGGGCACAAACCTACCAATGACACCGAGCTGTTGCTGACTGTAAACTTTATTAGTTATCTTTGCCCTATTATAAGTTACAACAGAGGAAGACATCTGATATTGCTTAACCTATGAAGAACTACATGTCTGTAGCCATATATTGACACGTATCCATGCACACTGCTGCTGCTGGGATGTTATAGGAACCTAGACTACATTATTTGCTGTGGTGTGTTGAAATGCATTCTATTTCCATCACCAACAAAATGACAAGAACATTCAAAATAAATACTGCTTTATATGCAAATATAGCTAAATGATACATGTTACCACTCGCCTAAGTTTCCTGTTTTATTTAAAGATACATAGACATTTACATGGCCATATAAATGTAAGTGTACGTTTGTACAGTATATTTAAAATGTCTACATAATGCTTGAAATAGTTTTACAATGTTTCTCTTCTCAGAGGTCAGCTGTAATACAAGAGTATGATAGTGTTAGAAGATAGGCTAGGTTGCAATGCTGTTTTACTGCTATCACTGCTAAAATGCAAGTATAGAAAGTTATTTTGCATTTTATATTTTGTATCTGGTACCCTTAGGATTTTCTTCTACAATTTGCCATTTTAGCGATTGTAACTTTTGCGGGCTTGAAAGATCATAGGCTGAAGTTTTGACAACCCCAGGGATTTTCAGCCTGTAACCCCTAGATCATTTGCGGGTAGCTAAAATATGCCAATTGAATAGCAAATTAGTTTACAGGCTCTGTTACAGGCTCCGGTAACTTACAATTGCTCAATTGAATAGGGGCCACTGTCTCTGGCTTTTAGTAATCAATACAATAAACTGCAATCAAGCAAGGCTGCATGGAAATTGTAATAGTTTGGGGTGAATAAATTATCTGACAGGTTACCTTTAGCGATAGCATGAAAAGTCTAGTGTGTTTTATGCTTGTTCTACCAGATTTGCGAGCTAGAATAAATAGTGAGCAGAGAAATGGAAACAAATTACAGGATTTTTTATGGATGGAGAAATATACTCAAATACCAAAATGTAACATACACTTTTTTACCTATTTATGTATTTATGGTAATCTTAATATATGGACATAGCAATGGAAAAGAATGAGTAATAAAGTGGGCATGCACCCGCACAAATCTGAGTGGCCCTGGGGTAGCATAAAACCTAAATATCCTCATGGTCTATTATGTGTATCTGTATGAGCATTGGAAAATGTAATCTGTATGAATTAATGTGTATTGCAAATATTATGGAGCAGTCATGTGGGAATATCAAGCATCATATCTGATTTAAGTATTTTAAAGATAATATACAACTGGAAGATTTTTTTCAGACTGTAAAATTACTCCCAAATTTATAGCCTCTTTCATTAGCTACTTAATTAAAGATTTCTTCAAATCAAGTATTGGACAGTAGGTATTAATCTGTGTTAAATCACTAATAAAATATGCTTAAAATGAATAAGCTCTTTGCTAATAGATGGGAATTAAATTGCTAGTTAGCATTCCCAAAGTTATTACATTTTTTTATATTTAAAATGCAATTAAAGATTTTAAAAGCCTTTCTCCAGTAGTGTTTCCTAAGAGTTTAAGAGTGTTAATCCTTGTTAGAAAGATGTAACCTATGTGGTATTATGCTTTTAGAAATGTTTTACTTGTAGGTAAAATATATTTTATTTCATTTGTGTAAGTATACCAACATGGATACATGTTGATTAATCTTTGGATCCAGATATTAAAGGTGTGAGGGAGGAGGAAGAAATGGTGCATTTAGAAATGTTAAAATAGTTTCTAAGATAGTGGCCTCAATTGTAAAAAGATGAATGTTATGTTTTAAAGATGGTGATCTATCAGAACTAGTAAATTCCCTTACGTTAAAAACCATAGCAGGTAATGTAGCCCGTAATGTAGCCTCTCAAAGCTTGCGGGTTATGTGCGGAAAAAACCCTACGGGCTGTGGAAATTTGAACTGCGCACCTGCAAATCCTTTGTTGTCTTAAGCCCGTAACTGCTACGTACCCAATTTCAATTGCAACAAATCTACTGGCATTCAACTCTGAAACCTGCAAATGGAGCCAAGAAGCCAAGTGGTACTAGAGAGGACCTGGGGGGTCAAAAGTCCTATCCGAGCACTATAAATGCAAACATAAACCCACTTCTGTACAAATAATGAAAGGGAAAGTGTTTGTAGGTATTAAATATAATAGCACAACATTCTCAAGCTCGCAAATGGGCAATATAAAATACTTATATTTCGGTGTAATTTCCGTGTTATATTGATCATGGCAATCAATGTGTTAATTCATATAATGGAACTCGCATGGACTATAATATCCAATTAACTGATTTATTAATATTGCATTATTTCTGGAATGTGGGTCCGATCGTACCCAGTAATTGAAACCCATAAGGCTTTGAAATCTAACCTCCATTTTTCAGGAACGTAATGTTGATAATCTATTTTACCATTGGCTCTATCTAAACCCGTAACTACGGGTTTGACTAATTGATCATATTCACGGCCGCACATCCAACGGTGCAAGAATGGTTTATGGGCTTGTGTCTCAGGCCCATAACTGGCGGCATGGTCTAATTTAATAGCACTGTAACGCAGCTGAATTTCAAGCCTGCAGCCTTTGCAAGCTTACCGATGCCGCTACGGGGTTCGAATTTTATACGGCTGTATGAATTCAAAATAACTATAACTTCTGCAGTGGTTATCATGTGTTGACTAGCGTAATTTATGTGAGAAGATTCAGCCAGATTTGTTTATAGGGCATTGCACATTTACTGGAAAAATGGAGCTCTAATGAAATTAGCACAAATATATTTCACTACTTGCAAACAATGGCACAATTATTATGACAATAGGAAACTTAACATGTATGACATTTTAATGAGAGGTCTTAAAAATCATAATTTAGGTTGGTCTACCAGTGACATCTGAGTTCCTATTGCTTGGCATGGTAGAGAAAGTTAGCCACAGAGAGTAGATAGATATAGCTATACTCATGTTTTAAAATGTTCTTCTAGAGTATTGGATTTCTAAATATTTTAAATCTTCTTTAATGGTTTCACATTCATAACTTTTAAGTAGTATAGACCTATATAAACAACTCAGGGAAAATTTAGCATGAAAAAAATGCAGTATTTTGTTGTTTTCCCCACATTAATTTGTCTGCAGCTCTTCCCATATATTTTAATCTATGGCAAAGCCTGCAGCTGCCTATTTGCTGAACAGTATTACTAGCATAGCCTGGTGAAATGTGCTACACATCATGCATCATGCAAAAACAGATGGGCAGAAGTGAATCCTGAAAATGAACACACACACAAATATATAAGAATAATAAGAATAAAATTAAGATAAGCATATATAGATTTGTATTCTTGTGTATTGTGCTAAACACACATACACACTATTTTAGTACTGCTCACCACCTCCTGCTGCATTGATTTACATTTTCTAAATAATATCTGTTTATTAGGTAACATATTTAATAATAGGTAAGTATTATTATTATTTCGATTTTAAGTTTGTGAGTTTTCAATCATGTGTCAGCGCTTTGGAAAAAGGCACTATGTACATTTGATGTTAAGCTCAAAAACAGGGCCCCCCCTTCTTTGTAAGGTGTTCATTTTTTTAAGTTTGTACTTAACCCCTGTATAGTACTACAAAACATTTTGGTGTGCTGCAAATAAAGATAATAATAATAATAATAATAATAATTATTATTATTATTATTATTATTGTTATTATAAGAAACATTTTGTAATTTTCATTAAGGAATTCAAAATTGCAGAGAAAGAAATTACTCTCATCTGTAAACACCTTGATGAAGGTGTTTGGTTCTGCAACTTTTGTATACCTGCTTAAAGGCATTTCTAATTGTCCTGGATTATGAATGCATCTGATAAAGGAGAATCAGTAGTGTAAGGAAACATTTTTTTGCATGAAAAAATACCAAAATAAACATTTACAAACTCATCCTGATTTTTGCTAAAACTTTTCATTTTTCAAGTTGAGGCTTTTGTCAGTTGACACCCCTGAAAATCCCTGCTTAGATTAGCATAAAATGTATTTGTTTTTGCCTGTCAGGAGAAAGCAGATACATTTGTATCATACTCTGGGTTCCTGAGTTGCAAAGCCATATATAGTCTATTTCTCTCTATATCCTTGTGCTCTGATTCAGTTGCAAGCTCAGACCCCGCCCAACCATGTGATTCCATTCTGTAGCAAGTAATTCCTTTGAAAGGTCATACTCCATACCTAGCTGCATTCCATATGCATACTTGCAGCTCCATTAAATTCCCCCAACGTTTAAAACCGTAGCCCGTAACTGAGCCCGCAAGACGGCTACTAAATTGACCTCTTAAAGCTACCTGCAAACAATCTGCAGGTTACAGGCAGAAAAACCCTATGGGATGTCGAAATCTGAACTCCGTGGCCACAATACCTTTGATCTGTCAAGCCCCTAACTGTTACAGTCGAAAATTGCTATTAATTTGCAACGATTTCCCAATAACGCCCTGGCATTCAAACCTCTAACCGCAAATGGAGGCTAAAATATTACAGCCTCAAAATAGGACCAGCAAAGGATTTACAAACAAGTTCTAAACACTGTAAAAGACAATATAAACACACCACTAGAATTTAAAATGTGGGTAAAGCATGGAAAGGCAGTATAATTACTTGCACAATAATCCCCAAATAAAAAATAGGCATTGAAAAATATTTTATTTCATCATATGTCATGCATACGCTAATATCAAAAGCCATGCTACAACATGCATAAAGCAATTAAAGACACACTACCTGATTAAATAGCAACCCAAAAACATGAAATTGATGCCGTATTAACCCTTCCTCACTCACAGAGGCTCTAATGTGAACCCTGGAATATATATATGATTGCATATACATCTTGCTCATCACACCTGCATTGGGAAAACAAATAGTGGCCAAATTACACCGCCACATCATATATATCAAGTACCAAGGGAACATTTTATTATTTGTTGTTCAGTCTTTCAGTCTTGTTCGACTCTCTGTGACCCTATGGACTGCAGCACATTTAGCCAGGTCTCTGCCTGTGCTGTTCCACAAGTTTGTATGCCAAATAAACTGGAGTGGGTTGCCAGTTCCTTCCCTAGTGACTGTGACTTGTCTTACCTCTCTGCTATCACCTGCAAACCTACAGTGGCCCTACATGGTATAGCTCACAGCTTCATTCGGGTACACAAGCCCATTCACCACCATCGCTTATCTATACACAAGGAGACCAGAGGAACATACACCACATTAATGTAAATTGATGAATAGCAAAACATAATGGGAGGTCACCAAATGGAAATGGCTATACATCTTGGCACATGGCCACCAGCAATGGTGTGGGACTCTCCAGGATGGGTATAGCAAAGATGGAGGTGAGTTGGCTGTTGATCCATGTGACTCTGCGCAGCCTCCATGTGTTTTTGCAGCCCCTCCTGATGGGTTATAGTGGATTAGTGTGGTGTATGTTCCCCTGGTCCTCTTCAAAGTGGTGGTGGTGAAGGGGCTTGTGTACTGCAATGTAGCTGTAAGCTATACCATGTAGGGCCACTGTAGGTGGGCAGTTAATAGCAGAGAGGTCAGACAAATCATAGTACACTAAAGAAGGAACTGGCAACCCATTCCAGTATCACCTGTCATATTCCTATCAGGCCCTCAGGGGAATGTTGATACTCCACAGTATCACTAATTGTTCTTTGCATGAGTATTAACCCTTTATGTAGATTATATATGATATATATTATTATATGATATCTAATGCTATTATTATTGTTATATGTTTTGAGCTATTGAATAGTAACTAGGGCTCAATAGTTTACATACAGTATATAGGAATGTTACACAAATGTGATGCATGTGGATGTCCCATAACCCCAACCATTGAAACACACTGACACAGTAAGAAAGGTATAACAAAGCTTTATTTCATACGCAGAGCACACTCAGAAATGGACAAGACTGTGCATTAATATCATTGGTGTGGTGTGGGTGGGTCACGGGAGAGCAAGAGGCTTGTGGAAAAAAGGGGATACCTACAGGGGGTAATGTCATAGTCTAGAATAAGCATTATGCATAGCACCTACCAGGGTCACATGTGGTCACTACACTACTGCAACTGGAATTTGATGAAACAATCACTCCATTTAATTGGAAAAAAACATGAATGTGCATAGCACTTACAAATTATCTAGATCTGCTCAATGAGACTGGTGATTCAACCTCTAGACTGTGTAATCAAATCGAGTTTCACACATACAGTGTGGTGACAAAAAAAAAATATAGAAAAAAGTGGTCAATTAAAAAAGGCGGAGAAGGCTAAAAAAAAAATCAACATGCATGTATATCAACAATATACCAACTCACTTGATTACCATCTGCAAACATTACTAACTATTAGTTAGGTCTCTGAATAATCAGCAATATGATATACGATATATATACAGTATATATAAAGCTAGGGGGGGGTGGCTGTCATTGAAGGAAGGTCTACCTGAGAGGCACTGTGAAAACCTTACACCTCATACATTTCTTTCACAATGCTTGCAGATGCAGAGGATGATTTCATGGACCTGAATTGTAATTAAAACAAACAAAAATAAATAAATAAAAAACCTACAAAATAAGGCCTTAAATAATATAGGACTACAGCATCACTTCTCAACAGCATTCTTCAGTGACCATCAACTGGTGACATGTTAAACAGAATCCTACATGTCCACAAGAAGAGAAGAGGATGGACCATGTGATGGGAGGTAGCCATCTGCATATAAAATATCACCATCACATAGGCTAAGATCCAAGACTGTAGCCAGGCTCGATTAGGTTAACATTGTGACCAATAGATTGTCACAGAGGAGTGCTGTTGGGAAGGCACAAACATAATGTATGTGCAGCCCTTAGGCCCTCCTCCACATAGACACAGGGCCCAATTCCACCTTGGCTGATTACTGTTGTTGTGCCCAGAAATTATAGTGTTTTGTCGGCTTCATTGATTTAATGATGCATACATCTATCCCTTGTTAATGTCAGTGTCCTTGTTGGTCACCATGTACATGTGTAGTGTGTGTGATGTACATGTGGTGGCATGTTGGTGTATGTGATATTCACCTGACATGGGGGCTGGGTCCTGCTGGGCCACCAGGCCTGAACCTCCAGCAGCAGGCAACTGTCTCAGAAGGTCCTTGGTGACCCTCTCCCACTCTTTATAGGTCACAGTCACGTTCTTGGCCCCCTTGGTCATCATCATCCTCACCTTGGCCCTGATGTCGTCAAACCGGTGCTTGACAGACCTCACATCCTTTGGTGCTGTGTCTACTGCTGTCACCTCAGCTGCTACCTCCTTCCATGCCTGAGCCCAAAGCCCTGGCCTAACTTCCCTCTTCCCTGCAAGAATCACGGGGCAGCCACGGATAGCACCAAGGATGACCACAGTTTCCTGGTGCGTGCCCTTAGCCTCTTACCCTCCCGACTGTGGACGGGGATCCTTACCTCCCTCACGTGTCCCTGAGGCCTGTCCCTCCTCCTTCTGCTCCTTCTCCTCCTCTGTCACCTCCTCTGCCACCTCCTCCTCCACCTCCTCAACCTCCTCCTCCTATTCTCCACCACTCCTCACCTCTTCTCCACCATCACTACTCACCTCCTCTCCACCACTACTCCCCAGAGCCACCTCTTTCTCCTCTCTCCCCTCCTCACCTCCCATCCTCCCCAACTCTCCACTCCTCTCCCCTCCTCTCTCCTCTCTCCATCTCAATCTAAAAAATAATAGAATCATAAATGAAAATAAGTGTTACTGGAAATATATGATGGAAAAAAAATGTGTGTATTATGTGTAATCAATACCTGTAGGGGGATGGAGTGTGGTGTATGAAGTGACCTAGCTCTAAATGTGTGTTGTTTAAATTATGTGTATTGCAATTATGTGTAATCTGTAAAAATGTGTAATCAAGGATTAAGTGTAAAATAGTAAATAGTATAATATAAATCAACAAAACCGGAAATTACTGCTCTCAAAATAATCCTACTCTTTATCTTTCTCTCAAAAAAACCTCCAACTATGGGACCTGCGTGCTACTTCGTCAGAAAATAAAATAGAGTCAATGCAAGGGCAGGTGGAACTCAAATTTATAATCTCCCTCTGTCAATCATCTGTGGCTACACCACTTTCTATTGGCTGAGAGGTCTGTGTTGCACCACGTTATACAGCAATTGGATAGTAATGGCCAATTGTGGCTCGGCCAGCCCCTAACCGCTTGCATGCGCGGAAAGAGTTTACAGGCTTGCGTCTACGGCCCGTAGCTCATGGCATGGTTGAATGTAATAGCTCTGTGACGCAGCAGAATTTCAAGCCTTCAGGTTTTGCGGGTGTGCTGTTGCTGCTACGGGCTTGGAATTTAATGGGGATGCATGTTATATAAACTTTCTGTGGGTGTGCAAAGCTGGAATTTACTTTACTGTATATAACTTTGTAAATACACTGAACTTATCTATATCAGAAGATATAAATGAGAAAGACAGGTTCCTTGACTATGTAAATTGCAATAACATGAACCTTAGGTTTACTATGAATACTGAGTCTTCCTTTTTTGGATGTGGTATTGATAGGGGAAAGTGAAAGTGTATTGTCACTTATTTATGCCAAACCTACAGACAGCAACGTCTACCTACATGCTAGAAGTGGCCATAAGAAGAATTGGTTAACTACATCCTCTAAGGCCAATTCCAGAGGGTTAGGTGAAACTGTTCCAGTATTGTGGATTTTGAAGAAGAGGGTAGCTCCATGATGGGAAGATTTAAAGCAAGAGGTTACAAAGAACATACGATTCAGGAGGCTTTCAAAAGAGCAAAAGAATTAAAGAGAGAAGATCTTCTGATGAAAAAGAAGAGGAGGGATACACATATACAATTTAAAGATGTATGTAGATTCCTAACAAAATACAATCAAGCATCCGGAGAGATAGCCAGAATTTTCAAGAGACACTGGCATTTCCTACAGAAAGATAGTGTTCTTCAAAATATCCTTCCCGCAAAATCAGTTTTGACTTTCAAGAAAAATCGTAATCTGAAACAAATTCTAGCCCTGAGTGAGCTGAAGAATTTGAGTTTCAAAAGAATCAAACTGGATACAGTCCTTAAAAGGGTGTTACAAATGCTGTACAAAAAATTGTAATGCATGTAAATATCTCAAACCTACTAACAAGGATACTATTATATCGAACAATTTGGGGTTAGAATTTAAAAAAAAGTACTTCTTGAATTGCAAAAGTGACTTTGTGTATGTTATCACGTGTTTTTGTGGTAAACAATATACTGGCCGAACCACAAGGTCTCTGAAGAGACGGTTCTATGAGCATATATACAATGTGGAGGAAGGAGTCCTAACAAATGGTTTCTCCTCACATATTATACAAGAACATAATAAAATCATTAAAGGGATAACTATACAGGCAGTCGACTACATACCACACAATAAAAGAAGAGGAAACCGTAATCTACAACCGAGACAGAAAGAAACTTTCTGGATTCATAAAGTAAATACTCTAGAACCTTTTGGGCTTAAGTGAGATATAGATTTAGCAGCCTTTTTAGACAAGACTTGGTTATCCTTATGGTATCCTGAGTATTTTTTTTATATATTACTATTTTTTATCTAAGTATTTATCTCTAGAACGAGATTTCTCAATATTGCTCTAGTCTGTTTATTGATAGCCCCTCTTTGCATACACAGATATGTATGCTAGTAGGGAATAAGAATATTATAGTTTTTAACAGGTGGGGAACTCCTTCTTGCCTCATTCTCAGTAGTGTATTTTTCTTGGTCTTGCTATTATCTCCATTTTTCCCCTATATTGCTATATTGTAGATAGATATTAACAGAAGATATATTATGGAGCATAGTACTAGTCTTGTTATTTTTATTTGTAATATATGCATAATTTGTCTATTTTAATATTATACAAACTCCAATATATGTTTAGAGATTCTAAACACCCTATATTTAATTAACTATTTACTATAGGATGGTGTGATACATATATATTTATTTTCTTTTAATATAAGAGTTGTATATATGAGTGACTTTATAATATAGGGATTTGTGAATTGACTACTCCTTTTCTCTGTTATAGATTTAGAGGTACATTTTTATTTATCTATTTATTTTATATATATAGTGGTACTCAATAAATAATTAATAATCTATATATTACTAAATTAGGCACCTCAAGATTTTGTTTCTGGCTTATTCTATTTATATTTAATTTTATCTTGATATTACAATATGACCATTAGTTTAAGTTGTGTATGCTATATGGGTACACTGTGATTAATGTGCCTTTTAATGTCTTTTAATATACTATATATATGGACCAACCAGCCCCATATTTCAACCCATATACTGTAGTGGAACTCATATGCGTTCCAAACGCTGCTCCTGGCTGTACTGGGCTGGGAGATGCTTCCTTGAGCCCTGTGGAAGCGTAGTGACGTCATAACGCACGTTGCATACTGCAATGCACGACGGGTTATGACGTAATGACAGCACAATTCGACTAGGGAAACAGGAAAGCGCACAAACATGGAACACAAGAGTCTATGAGTGAGTAATGTGTGTACATATGCACATATAAAGGTCAGAATTCTTTACTTTTATGATTATTACCATTGATAAAGCCCAATAAACGGCCAAAATGCGTCCGGTGGAAACAGGTAGACACATCAGAGGCTTTTTTATTTACTTTTTTATATATTTTATTTTATTATATTAACAGCTAGCTGTTTTCTTTGTATATATTGTGTTTATGCATTGATTATATCTTATGCATTTTGATGGTCTAACAACATTTTTCTGTAGAATCTAATCTTGAAAAGAACATCTAATTCGCAAATAGTTCTTTTGGCCACCTACTCTGATTTTTCACACACTGGGGCCGAGTACCCCTAAGTGAATGAAATTAAAGATAAGAGCCCTGTCAGACTAATAAGGTAGACCATTATCCTCTGGTAGAGTTTTTTGAAAATCAAATATAGATTGATTTTCTCCTTTTTTCTAACTGGATTATATGTCACCCATCTACCAATGAGGATCTGTTTCGTGAAAACAAGTGGATAATATGGATGTGAAAGGTCTGAGTATAATCCTGTATACATATACAATACCTATAATATAGAGGTTCCTACATGTGAGTGTCCATTTGTTATCTTTGTGTGTTTTAGAATAAAATCAAACTGAATTGCACTCGGAAGTGGTGTGCACTTTTCCCTTGTTTTTTCCATTTTCTGGAACTTATCTATATAACACATCTTTTTCTGATAATCACTGCCTGTTTCTTATCAAACATTTGAAACCCAGGAAATTTATATTTACCTTTAAATATTTATGTTTTTGCATCGAATATAACTTTGTTATAATATGTCACTTTATGTCTAGATAATACATAAATTCATATTCGACATAGTTAATATTGTTATACATTTTCCACTTTCAGTTTAGGCAAAAACATGTAATCTGAAACTGTATTGGCCTTCTTCTGATTTATTCATGATTTTATAGAAGTGCATCAGCCAATTCACTCTGCCATCTAACCAGCAGGCTGTCAGAAACTGGCCATCTGTTAGAGGCTCTTTACATGTGTATTTGGAAGGGCTAAAGACCCCAATTCCCAATAGTACATTATGCAAAAGCTGACAGGGATATGAGATTGTTTTGTACATTGCACTTTGCTGAAGAACTGTCATTATTTTATGAAGTGAACACAACATGTTGTTGCAGTAAGGTTATTGTGACTGAACACTTTTGTCTCAATCCTGTACATCAAACTATCAGGGGATGGAATACCCAGGCCTTGTGTCAATTTAGTATACATGTGTATTCTTCAAGTGTTGCAATAGTCATTTTTCAAATGGACAGATACATTTTCATATTAAGTAATGCAAACTTAGATAAGTAAAGGAGAACATTTTATCACATTGGTGATGTGTGCAGCATATTAAATCACAGATATATGGTAATTTAGGCACATTTTTTTTTTTTTTTTTAAATAATCAGTTTGCTGTTTACAAAAGCAAATATTATGAATTAAAAAACCTTGCACTTTTTGAAAATGTTTTATGGTTTTATTACTACTGAAAGACTTTCAGAAATTTTCAAACTCATCATTTTGAATAATATCTCTGTCAAAAATGTCTAGTGCATGAGGAGGACATTTACATGTGTTAATATAACTAGCCTGTATTATATGCGTAGATTTACTTAACTACAGGCCTCATTCTAATGATGGCCATAGGAGCTGCGTGGACTCAAGGGGTGGCCGCAAGCTACTTCCCTATTCTAATCCCCTGCGGCCGACAGCTCCGACCGGCTTGTGGCCAGTGCCCGGCTTTCCCTTGAGGCCATCCCCTCCGCAGCTCACTGCCAGGAAAGCCTTTGATCCCACACGGCCGCAAGAGATTCTGCTGCATGAAACTCCACGACCCTATTCAAATGCTCCGATAACCACTCCGACAAAACTACTCAAATCAATAAAAAATGCAGCGGCTTACTTGCACCCTGGAGCCGTTGCAAGGGCTGTGAAGGCCTTGCAGCTGCTCCAATTAAGGCTCCCGCTGGCTGCAGTGGTCACGATCATGACCCGATCATTACCCCTGCACTGTCCCTATAGTGTCCCTACATCACCCGTATCACACATTGGTCCGATCGAGACCCCTGGGAACAGCAGGGTTTGAATTTCCCACCACGGTTTAACCTTAAGCTGCGGGGCTACTATAAGTACCTTGCAGGCACCTAAAATTAACCCTATCACTCATGGGGGTCAATATAGACCCCCATGAGACTAAAAGTAACCACCTCAGTCCAATAGGGGTCTAAATAGACCCCTATACTACACTATTAACCCCTAGGTTAACCCTACAAGTGCCATGAGTGTCCTCCAGGACCCTCATGACAAAGTCTAAGCACTACACTACACCATTAACCCTAACTATACCAATTTACCCCTTAACCCTAACTATACTACATTAACCCATACTAAACCCTATGTAACCCTAACTGGGTCTATTTATGCCATTCTAGACCTATTTAATACTAACTGGGCCTATCTAACCCTAAATGGGCCCATCTAACCCTATCTGGACCTAATAGCCCAAACTGGGCCTATTTAACCCCTCTAGACCTATTTAACCCTAACTGGGCCTATTTAACTCCTCTATACCTATTTAAACATAACTAGGCCTATTTAACGCTAACTGTCCCTATCTAACCCTAACTGGGCCTATATAACCCTAACTGGGCCTCTTTAACCCCTTCTAGACCTATCTAACCCTAAATGGACCTAATATCCCTAACTGGGTCTATTTAACCCCTCTAGACCTATTTAACCCTAACTGGGCCTATTTAAACCTAACTGGACCTAATAACCCTAACTGGGTCTATCTAACCTTAAAAGAGTCTACGTAACCATAACTGGGCATATTTAACCCTATCTGGACCTAATATGCATACCTGGGCCTATTTAACCATATCTGGAACTAATAACACTATCTAGGCTTATTTAACCTTATCTAAGCCTATTTAACCACACCACTTATCGGGGGGTATACAAACCCACATGAGCCTCCATCTAACCCCTTCACTTATGGGGGTCCATACAGACCCCCGTAAGCCTCTACGTAACATAATCAGTCCCATAAGGGTCTTTGAAGACCCTCATAGGACAATGATAACCCTATTGTTAACCCCATAAGTGCCATGAGGGTCCTCCAGAATGCTCATGACACTTAGTACAAACACTACACTACACTATCCCAACCAATAAACCAATAAATCTAAACTAACCCCCCTCTACCCTAAACTATTAACCCCTACCTACCTAACACTACCTACCTAACCCCCTATTAACTCCCCACCCCACTAATTACAAAACAATTACAAAACACCCCACTAATTAAAAAAGCTGTCACCAAAAAAATGAAAGGACATTAAAACCCCCCACTACATAAAATAAAAATAACATTATAAACCCCACTACAAAAAATTAAAAAATAACATTACAACCACCCAGTACAAAAAATAAAAAAAGAACATCACAAACCCCCCCCACTACAAAAAAATAAAAAATAATTACACACCTGCAAAGAAAAGACATGCAAGAATCAGAATTGGATATAGGGGTGTATCCCATTCTGATTGGCTCACACCTTGGCATCTTCTGATTGACTGAAATTTGATTGACAGCCATTTCAGCCAATCAGAAAGCGCCATTCTGTTGTTTTTTTCCGGTAGAAGCGCTAGAGGCCTCATTAGCGTTGGTGAGCTCCGTTATTTTTTTTATTATATTTTTAGAGTGGTGGTTTTTCTCAAGGGCCGAGCCGGGGCAGAAGAGGAGGAGGACAGGGCATTGGGGACAGGTAAGATTAATATTTAAAATGCTTAGTTTATTATGTTTTGTGTATGTGTATATGTGTACTAATGTGATGTTTCTTTTTTCCAGGGGCCAAGCCGTAAAAGACAAGAAGAAGGACATGGTGGAAAGGTAAGTTTAATTTTTAGAATGTGTATTTCTTTAGGTTGTGTTTATTTGTGACTAAGTTCATGTTTCTTTTTTTCCTAGGGGGTGCAACCTGCTGAAGGGACATCTGAGCAGGGTAAGTTGTCTTATGTATTCTATTTTAGTTTAGATTTAGGCTTTTAAATGTATTGTAGATAGGGTTTGATGTTTTGTAGATAGGGGGTAATGTTTAATATATATGGGTTATGTTTGATAGATAGGGCTTAATGTATTGTTGATAGGGGGTGATGTTTAATAGATAGGGGTAATGTTTAATCGATAGGGGGTAATGTTTACTAGACAGGGTAATGTATTGCAGTTAGGGGTTAATGTTTGGTAAATAGGGGATGATGTTTCATTGATGGGGTAATGTTTTATATATGGGGTAATGTATTGCAGTTAGGGTTTAATGGATTGTAGAAAGGGGTTATTGTTTGGTAGATAGGAGAGGATGTCTCATAGATAGGGGTAATGTTTTATATATGGGGTAATGTATTGTAGTTAGAGGTTAATAGTATGTAGTTAGGGGTATATCTGTAATGCATTTATTGATGTACCGTGATGTGTAATTATTTGTTTATTTTTTGTAGTGGGGGTTGTGAGGTTCTTTTTTTATTTTGGTAACACAGTTTTTTTTAGTTTTGTAACTTAGTTTTTATTATTTTGTGTTATTAGTGGGACGGGGGGTTTAATAGGGATTTAGGTAGGTAGTGTTAGGTAGGTAGGGGTTAATAGGTTTGAGTGGGTAGTTTAGATTTAGTGGTCTATTGGGGGGGTGTAGTGTAGTGTAGCGTTCGTACTTAGTGCTTTTATTACTATCTGCTGGGAAAAAATAATAAAACTTAACATTTATCAATAAACTAAAATTTTGATTTAAAATAATGAATCCATATGAGCTTTACTAAATTGTAGCTCAGAAATGGGGAACAACAATAAATAACACATTGTTGGGTATAGAGTGAATTAAAATTGAATGAGAAGTTTGAATAAAATGTCCCATACAGTTTTTCAGTTTTGTAAGTAATGGTCATAATCTTTATTGTGTTAGTATATAATATTGTACTGTATTAGCAAATACACTTTAGAAGTAGAAAGGGTATTCTAATGTAAGCAGTCCAAAATTAGCCAATAAAAAATGTCTCCTGTAATTAGCCAATAAAAAAATGTCTCTTCTAATGAAAGCAGTGTTGAGTGTGGTTATTAGATTATTTTCTGTATCTCAGCTAAATTAATAAACTCGTGGATTGAAACACAAATTTAGATTAAAACACTCTTGTAAACTAAGGGCCCTATTAAATTCCAGCATCGTAAATAAGAGGCTTCTACTTAAGCCCTACGTACTACAAAGTTTCTCTAACTTACAATGCTATTAAATTAGCCCTGCTGCGAGCAACGTATGAGCTACGCAGCAGGGCCGTACGTATCTACACTGCGTAAATGTACATGAGGAGTGACAGCCTGCGAGATGATATCGCAGGCTCCCACTCCTCTTCAATTGCTGCGGGGGTCCTAAAAGGGACCTCCGTGGCAGTCCCCCACATAAGCCCTGCCGTGGGGGTACTCCGAATACCCCCCCCCGGCACCTAAAATTAACCCCCCCTCAATGCGGGGGTCCCCGTCGGGACCCCCGAAGTGTCCTCACATGAACACCTTGCTGCAGGGGTCCATAGGAAACCCCGCAGCCCCCACACATTAACCCCTTGCAGCGGGGGTCCCCGATCTGCATAGATCAGGCCCTCAACTGCATTTAAAACTTTTAAATTCCCCGCCGCGGCTCCTTAAAGGGGCCGCGGCACACTATTACCCAATCCCGGCCGCGGGACTTAAAATTAACCCCCCTCTATGCTGGGGGTCCCCATCGGGACCCCCGAAGTGTCCCCACATAAACCCATTGCAGGGGGGGGCCCCGATCTGCATAGATCAGGCCCCCCGCTGCATTTCAAACTTTTAAATTCCCCGCCGCGGCTCCTTAAAGGGACCGCGGCACACTATTACCCAATATCGGCCGCGGGACTTAAAATTAACCCCCCTCTATGCTGGGGGTCCCCATCGGGACCCCCGAAGTGTCCCCATATAAACCCCCTGCAGCGGGGGGCCCCGATCGGCACCGATCGTGACCCTGCTGCAATTCAATTTTAAATTTCCCGCCTCGCGGGTCCTCAAAGGACCGTAAAGGTCCTGAAAGGACTCGCACTAAAAATATTAACCCCAGGCAACTATAATTACCCCATTAACTCATGATGGTCAATACAGACCACCATAAGGCCTAAATTAACCCATTAACTCATGATGGTCAATCCAGACCACCATAAGGCCTAAATTAACCCATTAACTCATGATGGTCAATCCAGACCACCATAAGGCCTAAATTAACCCATTAACTCATGATGGTCAATACAGACCACCATAAGGCTCTATTTAACCCATTAACTCATGGTGGTCAATACAGACCACTATAAGGCCTAAATTAACCCATTAACTCATGATGGTCAATCCAGACCACCATAAGGCCTAAATTAACCCATTAACTCATGATGGTCAATCCAGACCACATAAGGCCTAAATTAACCCATTAACTCATGATGGTCAATACAGACCACCATAAGTCTCTATTTAACCCATTAACTCATGGTGGTCAATACAGACCACCATAAGGCCTAAATTAACCCATTAACTCATGATGGTCAATCCAGACCACCATAAGGCCTACATTAACCCATTAACTCATGATGGTCAATACAGACCACCATAAGGCTCTATTTAACCCATTAACTCATGGTGGTCAATACAGACCACCATAAGGCCTAAATTAACCCATTAACTAATGGTGGTCAATACAGACCACCATAAGGCTCTATTTAACCCCATCAGTCCCATAAGGGTATATTATTACCATTATGGGCCTGTTACAACCCAACATTAACCACATAAGTGCCATGATGGTCCTCAAGGACCATCATGACACTAACTACAAACACTACACTATAACCACCAATAAACCATTTAATCTAAACTAACCCCCCTCTACACTAATCTATTAACACTTACACTACCTACCTACACTACCTACCCCCTAATAAACCTCCCCAACACTCTAATTACAAAAAACAAAAAACCTACAGCACAGAAAACAAAAAACCTACAGTACAAAAAACAAAAAAACCTACAGTACAGAAAAAAAAAAACAATTACAACCCCACCCCCCACTACAGAAAACAAAAAAATACATTACAACCCCACCCCCCACTACAGAAAATAAAAAAATTACACACCTGAAAAGGAAAGACAGATAAACACAATACAATACATACATATAATACATTACATACATTACATACAATACATGACATTACATATAATATATTACATATAATATAATTACATATAATATATTACATATAATACATTACATACATTACATACAATACATGACATTACATATAATATATTACATATAATATATTACATATAATACATTACATACATTACATACAATACATGACATTACATATAATATATTAAATATAATATATTACATATAATATATTACATATATTACATATAATACATTACATACAATACATGACATTACATACATTACATATAATATTTTACATATAATATATTACATATAATATATTACATATAATACATTACATACATTACATACAATACATAACATTACATATAATATATTAAATATAATATATTACATATAATATAATACATATAATATATTACATATAATACATTACATACATTACATACAATACATGACATTACATACATTACATATAATATATTACATATAATATATTACATATAATATATTACATATAGTCCTAATCAAATACCCCCTATCTATCTAACATACAATCTATTTAATTTAAAATAAATCCTAACTATATCAAATACATCCCCCTATCTATCTAATATACAAAAAATCCTAACTACATACACAGACCCTTATTCTAAAATAAAATAAAATAATTACAGTCCTAACTACATACACAGACCCTAATTCTAAGCTAAAATCAATAAATTAAGACCACTTACCTTTAAGATGTTGCTTCAGATCACTAACCTATGGGTCAAACAAAAAGAAAAATTAGTACAAAACATTAACATCAAATAAATAAACATTATATACATTCTACATATTCAACTCACCTTTACAGCATGTCCCGTCACTGTTTAGCTCTTCCGGCGCGGCCCTGTTAAAAAAAAAAACACAATACATGAATACATAAATACAATATATAAACAATAAATAAAATACACAAATAAACATCTAAATATACATTTAACTTACCTCCCCGCGATGTCCCCGGCCTTCTCTCCTTCAGCCCCGGCTGGGCCGCGGAACCATCCGCGCTCTAAAAAAAAAAGAAAAAAAACTAACGGAGGTCTGCACTGGCAGACCTCCCCGACGCTAATGAACCTCCCGGAGTCGTTTCCGGGAGGAAATTGGCATTGTCGGCTTGTGATTGGTTGGGTTGTAACAGGCCCATAATGGTAATAATATACCCTTATGGGACTGATGGGGTTAAATAGAGCCTTATGGTGGTCTGTATTGACCATCATGAGTTAATGGGTTAATTTAGGCCTTATGGTGGTCTGGATTGACCATCATGAGTTAATGGGTTAATTTAGGCCTTATGGTGGTCTGTATTGACCATCATGAGTTAATGGGTTAATTTAGGCCTTATGGTGGTCTGTATTGACCATCATGAGTTAATGGGTTAATTTAGGCCTTATGGTGGTCTGGATTGACCATCATGAGTTAATGGGTTAATTTAGGCCTTATGGTGGTCTGGATTGACCATCATGAGTTAATGGGGTAATTATAGTTGCCTGGGGTTAATATTTTTAGTGCGAGTCCTTTCAGGACCTTTACGGTCCTTTGAGGACCCGCGAGGCGGGAAATTTAAAATTGAATTGCAGCAGGGTCACGATCGGTGAAGATCGGGGCCCCCCGCTGCAGGGGGTTTATATGGGGACACTTCAGGGGTCCCGATGGGGACCCCCAGTATAAAGGGGGGTTAATTTTAAGTGCCGCGGCCGGGATTGGGTAATAGTGTGCCGCGGTCCCTTTAAGGAGCCGCGGCGGGGAATTTAAAAGTTTGAAATGCAGTGGGGGGCCTGATCTATGCAGATCGGGCCCCCCCCCTGCAATGGGTTTATGTGGGGACACTTCAGGGGTCCCGATGGGGACCCCCAGTATAAAGGGGGGATAATTTTAAGTGCCGCGGCCGGGATTGGGTAATAGTGTGCCGCGGTCCCTTTAAGGAGCCGCGGCGGGGAATTTAAAAGTTTGAAATGCAGCGGGGTGCCTGATCTATGCAGATCGGGGCCCCCCCCTGCAATGGGTTTATGTGGGGACACTTCAGGGGTCCCGATGGGGACCCCCAGTATAAAGGGGGGTTAATTTTAAGTGCCGCGGCCGGGATTGGGTAATAGTGTGCCGCGGTCCCTTTAAGGAGCCGCGGCGGGGAATTTAAAAGTTTTAAATGCAGCGGGGGGCCTGATCTATGCAGATCGGGGACCCCCGCTGCAAGGGGTTAATGTGGGGGTGCTGCAGGGGTCCTGATAGAGACCCCGGCAGCATGGGGATGTGTATAGGGTGCAGGGGGGAGCCTCACACTGCTGTCTCGGGCTGTTCCGAGGCAGCACGTAGAGGCTTTCGGATCCCTTGCGTAGACTTTTTCTCCACGTAGGGATTCTTACGATATGCGAGACTCGTGCATAGATTTAAGGCTACGTAGCTCTCTCGGAGCCTATTCTCGGCCATTTTCTCGCAGTCATATCGTAAAGCAGGCTGCGAGAGATTCGGTTCTCGCAAACAGCAGGAAAACTGCCTTTTGCGAGCACCGAGAGAACTACGAGGGAGAATTTAATAGGGCCCTAAGTTTTTAATCCTGTTAGAAACAAAAGAAAATGTCTGAACCATTAAATCAAAGTTGAAAGCAATAGTTAAAAATAAAATACTGTATTTATTTATTTTAAGATTTCTAAAATGTTATGCCCATTATGAAGTCAAATTCTTCATAAAATATGACACTTCAGTTGTCTTTATACAGTGATTATTTAGTAGCAACCTAATTAGCATATACCAAGTATACCACTTTAAAGCGCAGTTAACATATAACTGAAGTCTGAGGAACATAAATTTCACTACCTTCTATACTCAAATGTGATTTGTATTATAATAAAAGGCAATGGAAACATTGTATTACAAAGCTTAAAGGACCACTGCAGTTCAAGTAAAAACTCACAGCTATAAATCCACTCAGAGTTAAAGTTTTCAAACTATTTTCTTTCATTGCTCAGTGGTCCTTAAAAGAACATTGGCTCACTTCCTCAGAGAAAATAGGCATCACTACCTCTTTTGAAACATAGTGAATATAGGCACTTCTGGTATCATATACACTAATCAATAATTTTCAAATTACAAAAGGCATTTACTAAATTGTGTAAAAATAACTGATTTAACCTATAATACAGTATGAACAAATGTTAAACTCAATGTTTAACATGGTTTAAAACATAAGATCATATTCTTAATTCACACAACTTAACATTTAATGCATTATAGCTTTTGCATATTATTTATGGCATATCATAGGGCTAAATCAAGGTCCATAATTTATTTTTTATGGCTGTACACAAAGGGTTTAATAAAATAGCATGAGAGAGGTAAAGCATTAAAATTTAAATAAAAGTGATCTATGAAAATTAATAAGTAAAAGTATTGTATTTACCCTATAGATTAGTTAAACATATGGAAGCTTTAGAAAGGAAGTTTTGCAAATGTATTTATGAAGTGGAAGAATCCGGTTGGAGGTGCTGATTCTGATCTAAACAGTGTTGTACTTAGTAGCTGTGCTGCCCTATGCATGCCCAAGTCAATGTGCACCCTCCCATCCATATTCTAAGACTATCAGGGTACAATTAATAGGTTTCTCTTTTATATATATTTTATACATATTAATTATATGTGAAAAATATTTTTTCCATTTTTTACAAGTGTGGAACCTGAAATCCTAAAATGTGTACTTCTGACTCCTAAATATTTTTGTTCCAAAGAATAATGTATCTTTATCAATGACTTCCTTCTATATCAGGTCTTGACAAGATTTCTTCCAATTTAGTAGCCAGCCCCACAGATTTCTATATAAAAAAAAATCACTGACTGTCTCACAAACCTTTTTCTGCAATCGTTCTTCTTTACCATAACACTCCATATAGTGTTCTTTGAACTCTCATTTCCTTTTCTGTTTCATTCTGCTAATTTCTCTCAATCTACGTATGCTATCTGGATATCTCATAAGTTTGTTAGAAAGATATGGAGAGAGTGGCTGATGAGCTTTAGAATATAGGAATCCTGCAGTCCAGTGTCGGCTGGTGACTTTTCAAGTTGGAGGGGCGACAGGGTGAAACATAGCCACTCCCCCTTTTTCAAACCACACCCATTTGTATAACTCCTCCCCCTGATGTCATAATGACTTTTATAAGCCCCGCCCAATGACCTTATACTTGTGAAGCCCATTGAAATACATGATCACCAATGCAGAAATTTCAAGAAGTAAAGTAACAAAGTGTTAAATTCATTGGTATACAATATAGATTGAAAAAACTCATGTGACAAGACTACAGCAATATCATAATTGCACCTATATGTATTAACAGAAAAATTAAAGGAGTGACACATACCATTAGTCGGGTCTTCTTCTCAGGGTATTCACGTTCAGTAAGTTGACCAACGAGTAGAAACAAATCTGCAGCCACATAGGGTTTGCACCTGGGGTTGAAAGAAAACAAGCAAATCAATCAGACCATTCAAGAACAAAACCATACTTAAAAAACATTAAACGACCAAGTGGAACCATATAGGCCCCAAACATACCTTAGAAGACCAAGTGGAACCATATAGGCCTCAAACATACCTTAGAAGACCAAGTGTGACCATAGGCCCCAAACATACCTTAGAAGACCAAGTGGAACCATATAGGCCCCAAACATACCTTAGAAGACCAAAGGGAACCATATAGGCCTCAAACATACCTTAGAAGACCAAGTGTGACCATAGGCCCCAAACATACCTTAGAAGACCAAGTGGAACCATATAGGCCCCAAACATACCTTGGAAGACCAAGTGGAACCATAAAGGCCTCAAACATACCTTAGAAGACCAAGTGTGACCATAGGCCCCAAACATACCTTAGAAGACCAAGTGGAACTATATAGGCCCCAAACATACCTTAGAAGACCAAGTGTGACCATAGGCCCCAAACATACCTTAGAAGACCAATCAGCACTGTATAGGCCCAAACCAGTGGATCTTGGGATTCAAGAAAACAACAACATTTAACTTCTGTTTAGACAACACAATAATCAATGTCAAACAAACATGTTGAATTAGCATATGGATAACCATATGAGCAGTAACGCCACGCCAAGGCTTCAACAATTGTTACTGACCATTCACACACCTTTCATATCTCCCTATTGACCATTCACACACCTTTCATATCTCCTTACTGACCATTCACACACCTTTCATATCTCCTTCCATATGCACACCCACACACCATTAATACTTTACTTACCACTAGTTATTTTTTGTAGTTCGGTGGTGCCATTTGGTACGTACCCTTGAAGGTGCCTCCAATTCCTTCAAACCAATGAAATTCTGACTTCTCGTACAGAAGTGACAGCTACCCTTGCAAGTGTCTCCAATTCCTTCAAACCAATGCATTCAACCACTCCAGGGCCATGGTGCTTCTTAAATATCTTTTTATCCTCTTCAATGTGGAGAAGCATCTTTCTGATTCTTTAGTAGTCTTCGGTGTTGTAAGCAGGATTCCTTATAGCTTCACTGTCTCTGTGAAATCATTATGCAGATTAAATTGATGGTAAAGTTGGTGCAGAGCAACAGGACTCGTACAGACATGAAATTCTGACTTCTCGTACAGAAGTGACAGCTACCCTTGGAAGTGCCTCCAATTCCTTCAAACCACGCCAAGGCTTCAACAATTGTTACTGACCATGCACACACCTTTCATAGCTCCTTCCATATGCACACCCACACACCGTTCATACTTTACTTACCACTAGTTATGTTTGGTAGTGAGGTGGTGCTGCTTAACACAGTTTCTCTTTGCACACCCAGGGGGTATGCATTCTTCTTTGCTTCAATCACTTGTATTTAAATTTTGCACTGCGATCTTTCAAAGAACAAAACTTCTCAATAGTCTTTTCATTGAAGTCTGGGATCTCGGAAATCAGTTGCTTTTCCATTGAGAGCATCGCCAATGCATTCAACCGCTCCAGGGACAAGGCGCTTCTTAAAAAAGTTTTGATCCTCTTCAATGTGGAGAAGCATCTTTCTGATTCTGCAGTGGTCATCGGTGTTGTAATCAGGATTCTTAATAATTTCACTGTCCCTGTGAAATCATTCTGCAGATTAAATTGATGTAAAAGTTTGTGCAGAGCAACAGCACTTGTACAAGCATGAAAATCTGTCTTCCCATACAGAAGTGACAGCTCAGTGCGTAATTGTTCCTTCTTCAGTATTGGATATGCTTGCACGGTGTCTTCCAGAGCTTGGGTTGGAAAGCAAGTGTCATGGGTTTTCTACAAGTCACTTTGAACAAGTTTGGCACTGACTAGGTGATTTGAAAATAAAAAACGTTCTTTTGCATGAACCACCACTATGTCACATACCTCTCTTGAAAGTTGTCTCAAGGTTGAGATCTCCGCACTCCGTCTGTTGACTGTTACATCGCTCGGCAAACTTGCTTCTATCTCGTCAACAGAATTTCGGATTTTCTGGATGCTGGCGACAAAGTCTTCTGTGACTTTTTTGATATAAACAGTATCCGTGTCTCGCTTCTGAAGCTGACTATAGAGGATGTCAACATGTGGCATTATTAAATGAAATAATTTAAGGAAGTAAAGGAACTCCCTGTCTTCCAACATTCCAATGAAACCTGCGGCTTCACGTATAGATGTTGGATCAAAGTTTAGACATGCTTCAATTGTCTGGAAACACTCAAGTAGCGCATCTCTGTTCTCGTAGATCACGTTCACGGTCCTAACGTTGAAGTTCCATCGTGTCGGTGCACCTCTTGGAAGTCTTCTACCAACTACCTCATCCAGAACTTTTTGGAGAGCGTGAAAAAAAAGATGGTATGCCGCCTATGTTGGAAAAAAAAACTCGAACTCTTCCAATCCTTGAAACTGCTTTCTCCATTATTAGGTTCAGTTGGTGAGCATAGCAATGGACGTAGTATGCGTTCGGGTACACGTCCTTTATTTTTCTTTGAACTCCTCCTTGATCTCCACGCATCACACTGGCATCATCGTAGCTTTGAGCTATGAGTTTCTTCTTGTCTTCTGGCTCTGGGAGAACAGTATTCAGTGTTTCCAGCACAACAGCAGCAATCGAGTCTGCATCCATTGATTTCATTTCCGTGAAGCCATCAAATCTTTCCACCACTTGATGCTTCTTGTCAATGTAGCGATAGACTACAACGCACTGTGTCCTAGCGGAAATATCGGTTGTTTCATCCGCTTGGATTGCCACAAACTGGGCTTCCTTAAGCTCTTGGTGAATCACTTCCTTAATAACTTCATGCATGCAGTCCAGTAGCTCATTCTGCACGGTTTTGGACGTGCCCTTAAACACAGTTGCAGTCTTCAAATGCTGTTGCATTGCACTATCGATACTGCCAACCAAATCCACCATGCCTCTAAACACTCCTGGATTTAGCGATGTTTCACTCTCGTCATGTCCTCTTAATGCCAGTTCAAAAGCGCCACAAAAGCGAACACAATCAATTATCTTGGAAAGGATGTACCGGTTCTTAGTCACTTCTTTGTTGTGTTTTTGAATGCTGACTTGGTATCCTTGGTCCAGTTGAACAGCAATGTTCGCCTGTCCAAGCATCTCAAACTTGATCCTGTTATCCAAGTGAGCTTTAGAACTTTTGTGTTTCGCCAATTTATCAGCTAGATGTTTGACGTCAGTCACTCCAGTTTTGGTCCAAGCAGCGTCACCACCAAATAGGATGCATGGGAAACAATATAAGGACTTCCTAGAAACGCTTCCAGAAAGCCAGTCGTTCTTCTTGTACCATTCAGTATTGAAAGTACGGATATATTGCTTCCCTCTATCTCTTGCGATTTGCTGCAGATTTATCTCTGGTTGGTCAGCTCCTAACCGTTTTACTTCCACCTTCTCCTCATAGGTTAGGGTGCCGAAAGGCTTCACAAGTAGAGAGTCAATAGTGTTCATTTCTGATACCAATAGAAGAAAGAGATCACGGTATATAAATTTATATTATGTCACAAAATTACTTTAAAATAACAGTGTGTTGAATTCATTGATATACATTACAGATTGCAAACCCTCATGTGACAAGACTACATCAACATCAAATTTGCACCTATACGCATGGACAGAAAATTAAAGGCAATGATACTCACCTACAGTTGACTCTCCTTCTCGGGCTTCCACAGATAGTTTGCACCTGGGGGGTGATAGAAAACAACAAAAAAAACATTAGAGCGTTCAAGACCCAAACCGTAACTTTTAAAACCTTAAAAGAGCAAGTGTGACCATATAGGCCCCAAACGCACCTTAAAAACCTTCAAATTCCAAGTGTGACCATATACTCACCTACAGTTGACTCTCCTTCTCGGAGTATTCACGTCCAGTAAGTCAACCAACGAGTCCAAACAAATCTGCTTCCACAGATAGTTTGCACCTGGGAAGTGATAGAAAACAACAAAAAAAACATTAGAACGTTCAAGACCCAAACCTTAACTTTTAAAACCTTGAAAGACCAAGTGTGACCATATAGGCCCCAACTGCACCTTAAAAACCTTAAATAACAAATTGGGACCATATAGGCCCCAACCGCACCTTAAAAACCCTAAATAACAAATTGGGACCATATAGGCCCCAACCGCACCTTAAAAACCCTAAATAACAAATTGGGACCATATAGGCCCCAACTGCACCATATAAACCCTAAATAACAAAGTGGGACCATATAGGCCCCAACCGCACCTTAAAAACCCTAAATAACAAAGTGGGACCATATAGGCCCCAACCCCACCTTAAAAACCCTAAATAACAAATTGGGACCATATAGGCCCCAATCGCACCTTAAAAACCCTAAATAACAAATTGGGACCATATAGGCCCCAACCGCACCTTAAAAACCCTAAATAACAAAGTGGGACCATATAGGCCCCAACCGCACCTTAAAAACCTTAAATAACAAATTGGGACCATATAGGCCCCAACAGCACCTTAAAAACCCTAAATAACAAATTGGGACCATATAGGCCCCAACCGCACCTTAAAAACCCTAAATAACATAGTGGGACCATATAGGCCCCAACCGCACCTTAAAAACCCTAAATAACAAAGTGGGACCATATAGGCCCCAACCGCACCATAAAAAACTTAAATAACAAATTGGGACCATATAGGCCCCAACCGCACCTTAAAAACCCTAAACAACAAAGTGGGACCATATAGGCCCCAACCGCACCTTAAAAACCCTAAATAACAAAGTGGGACCATATAGGCCCAAATTGTAAAAAAAATATATATATATATATATATATATATATCAATTGATATCAATATATCACAATAAATAAATATATATTTATATATATATATATATATATATATATATATATAAATAATCAATATATAAATCAATCAATATATAAATATATATATATATATATATATATATATCAATCAATATATCTATCAATCAATATATATATATATATATATATATATATACATATATATAAATATATATAAATATATATACATATATATATATATATATATATATATATATATATATATATAAATATCACACACACACATAAAAAATACACATAAATATACATAAACATATACATAAAACATATTGTTTTATGTATATGTTTATGTATATTTATGTGTATTTTTTATGTGTGTGTGTGATATATATATATATATATATATATTTATATATATTTATATATATATGTATATATATATATATATATATATATATATTGATTGATAGATATATTGATTGATATATATATTGATTTATATATTGATTATTTATATATATATATATATTTATTTATTGTGATATATTGATATCAATTGATATATATATATATATATATATATATATATTTTACAATTTGGGCCTATATGGTCCCACTTTGTTATTTAGGGTTATTTAATTGATATTTATTATTTGATTAATTGATGTACTTTATTACTTATTTTATTATATTGTTCATGTATTTCTATTACACATTATTTTTTATACATATTACAGTGCTATTTTTTGGCTATGCATATTACAGGATATTATCCTGTAACATGTATATCACATAAAATAGCCCTGTAATATGTATAATACATACAGGGACAAACAAGTTCACACTAACCTTTTTTACCCTTACAGGCTTCCATACCTGCTTGCTGATTTGCTAATTTTTTAAAGACTCTCATTGGTTGATATCGATGTCAATCAAAAATTTCAGCCAATCAGAGTCCTTCAAAAATTAGTATATAAAGCAGACCGTAGGAAAAAATCAATTAATCGCGGGTGGGGCTCCTTGTAGGAGGAGCTCTGTTAGTTTGTTGTTTTTTTTTTTTTAGAGCGTCGGGTTTTTTTTGGTGGAGGCCTCTTTCAATGGGCCAGAATGGATGGATGGACAATGGCTTCAATCAAGATTGGATTATTTTTGGACAATGGCTTCAATCAAGATTGGATTATTTATTTGACCAGTGGCTTCAATCAACATTGGATTATTTGACCAGTGGCTTCAATCAACATTGGATTATTTATTTGACCAGTGGCTTCAATAAACATTGGATTATTTATTTGACCAGTGGCTTCAATCAACATTGGATTATTTGACATGGGCTTCAATCAACATTGGATTATTTTTATGACTATATCCAGGTCATAGAGGACAGAAGGCCAACGCTGGAGGGGTCAATTTGACAGGTAAGTATGCGCTGTTGTTTATTTTATTTTTATTATTGTTTGTTTAAAGCTGTTTACTTTATTTGTATATTTGTAATAATGTTTTTACTGTATTGTTTTTCCCTTACCTTATTTTTATTTTATCTTTAAAAGTGACAGGCACATGCACATGCCTGTTACTTCTAAAAATGGAATAAAAATAGGGGGGGGGTGCTAGGTAGTTGGATCAGGGTGGGGTCGGTCACGCTCAGGCCAGGCGCCCATCGGTCGGTCAGTGGCCGCGTAGGCCACGATCAGGGGTGGCACAGGCCTCATGGGGGTGAACATCCACCCCCATGTGGCCTGTGCAACCCCGCTCACCGCCCGAATACCCCGATCACCGTGATCGGGGTAATCGGGCGGTGGCATAGCATAGGCCACATCGGGGTGGTGGTGATCGGGCCTCGGGGGTGGCACAGGGCGGCGACATGGAGGTGATCAGGGGTGGCACAGGCCTTATCAAGGGGGTGATCCGATCACCCCCATGTGGGCCTGTGCCAACCCGCTCACCACCCGACTACCCCGATCCCGTGATCGGGGTAATCGGGCGGTGGCATCGCATAGGGCAGGCCTGATCGGGGGTGGCACAGGCCACATGGGGGTGATGGCTGGGGGTGGCACCAGGCATTGCAGGCCTAGGGTCGTCGGTGGTAGGTAAGTTGGTGGGTGGCTGGGTAGGTGGCAGGCCAGGCAGGCATAGTGGGGTAACTGGTCACCCCTAACTTTTATTAGGGGCTACTAGGGGTTTGGTTTGGCAAGGGGCAGGGCAGGTGCCAGGTAGACTTACTGTTAGGTAGACTGCAGAGCAGATGTGAGTAGATTCAGCCAGGGAGGTCTCTCAGTCTCAGCATGACCAGGGTCAGGAAACAGAAAGGGGGAAGGGACAGGCAACTGGTGGTTTTATTCACTGTATCAGTCAATCAAAAAGTAAACTCGAGGCCCTATTAGCTGGCAGGCGCTCAGGGCTAACGGTCTGGGTGGGTTTAGATTGTTCTCTTAGCAACTGTACAACCTTCCATCATTGATTGGTCAATGATGGAAGACTGTCAGTCATTAAATTGATACATTTATGACCGCCCATGCATATCGTCACTGTGATGGTGGGCGGCATGCATTAACGGTCAGGGGGCCAGGCCAGAACTCATTGAAGAGAAGAGAAGAGTCTAAAGGTTAGTGTACTAGTGTAATATGATCACACAGGGTGCAGGGGGCTACAATAGATACACAGCAGCATTAGTTAATGTAGCGCAAGGGTTATCTTAAAGTGACAGTGTCCCTGGGAATATTTTACTAACTTTACTTCATTTTATTACTGTATTAAGACTTGAATGATGATGTACACCTTATATTTAATTGTTTTTGGGTTATTACTAATACATTGTTGTGTTTTTTTATTGCAGGGTCACGATAATATTTGGGGGGGCGTTTGCCCTGACGCCCCAATGGACGGGCCGCCCCTGCTGCAGTCTCATGATCGTTTCTAGGGAATCATGCAGTTTCATGATATGGCCCAAATATTTTAGCTTTAGCTTCATGATCATACCTTCTAGTGAACAGTTCGTCTTGATTTCCTGAAGTACTGATTTATTGCATCTTCTTGCAGTCCAAGGGACTCTAAGCAGTCTTCTCCAACACCACAATTCAGACTCAGACTTCTTTATGGTCCAGTTCTCACACTTGTATGTTACTACTTAGAATACCATAGTATGAGCTATGTGGACCTTTGTTGATAGTTTAATATCTTAACTTTTTACTAGCTTGTCAAAGGTTGTTATAGCATTCCTCCACAGAACCAAACACCTTTAAATTCCATGACTATAGTTATCATCTGCAGAGATCTTGTATCCCAGGAAATAAATTCTGTCACTGCCTCCACTTCTTTCCCGTCTTTTTCCCAGGAAGTGAGATTGCCGTTTGCCCTGACCCTTGTCTTTTTAATGTTGAGCAGCAGGCCCTCACCAGCAGGTCCTTTAGTTCCTACTCACTTTCAGCCATCAAGGTAGTATCATCATCGTATCTGAGGTTGTTAATATTTCTTCCAGCTATATTGATTCCAGCTTTGGATTCATCGAGTCCAGCCTTACGTACAATGTACTGTGCATATATGTTGAAAAATAAGGTGACAATATAAAACCTTGTTGCACTCCTTTTCTGATCTTGATCTTGATTGGTCCACATACAGATTCTTCAGGAGGTGGATGAGATGATTTGGTACTCCCATTTCTTTTAAGAACATGCCACATTTGGTTGTGATCCACACAGTCAAAGGCTTTAGAATAGTCTATAAAGCAGAAGTATCTGTTTTTCTAGAACTAGAACTTGCTTTCTCTATTATCCAGGGGACATTGGCAATTTGATTTCTTGTGCCTCTCCCTCTGTGGAACCCACCTTGCACATTTGGTAGTTCCAGGTCCATATATTGTTTGAGTCAAGCTTGTAGGATCTTAAGGATTACCTTGCAGGAATGTGAAATTAGTGCAATTGTTTGATAATTGGAGCACTTTTTAGCACTGCTTTTTTTGGGACTGAGATGTAGACTGATAATTTCCAGTCTATAGGCCATTGTTGAGTTTTCCAAATGTGTTGGCATAAGGCAAGTAAAACTTTCACAGCATCATCCTTTAGAATTTTGAATAGTTCAATTGGGATTCCATCACCTCCTGCAGCTTTATTATCAGCAAGATATCCTAGGGCCCATCTCACTTTGCTCTCCAAGATGAAGAAACTATTGAGGTCATCACTGCTATTAAGATCTTTCCTGTACAGATTTTCAGTGTATTCCTACCACCTCTTCCTTATCGGATCTTCTGTTAAGTCCCTACCATTTTTGTCTTTTATCACTCCCACTTTGGCATGAAAGGTGCCTTTTAGGTTCCCAATTTTCTTGAAGAGACCTTTTAATTTACCCATTCTGTTATCTTCTTCGATCTCTTCACATCGCTCATTGTAGAATGTCTACTTGTCTCTTCTTCCAATCCTCTGTAATTCTGCATTAATTTGGACAAATCTATTCATATTCTTTCCTGAGTTGCTTTCAAAGCCTCACAAGCCAGTTTGAATTCTTACTTTTCTTACTTTTTCTTTCGCTGTTTCCTGGATAATGTTGCAAACTTTGTTCCAAAGTTCTTCAGGTACCCTATCTTCCATTTCTATCTATTCTTTACCTCCACTGCATATTTACAAGGAATAGTATTTATTTTGTATCTACTTGGTCTTATGAATTTCTCTCTTTTCTTCCATGTAATTTTGAACTTTGTAATAAGAAGCTCATGGTCTAAACTGCAGTCAGCTCCATGCCTTGTTTTTGTTGATTGTATTGTTCGCCTCCATCTTTGTCTGCAAAGTATATAGTCAATCTGATTTCTATGTTGTCCATCTGGTAATGTTGATGTGTAGAGTTGTCTTGGAGGCTGTTGGAAGAGGGTTTTTGCTATGACCAGAGAATTATCTTGACACAATTCTACTAATCTCTGACCTGCTTCATTTTGTGTTCCAAGGCCAAACTTTCCAGTTATTCCATTTGTCTTTTGGTTCCCTACTTTAGCATTCCAACATCCTATAATGATAGTAAGATATTTTCTTGGTGTTATATCTATGACTTACTAGGACAGCTACTCCATTTCCTCTGCAGGATTCTTGACCACAGTAGAAGATCTGGTGGTGGTCTGATGTGAAAAATCCAATTTCATTCCTTTTAAGTTGACTAATTCCAAGGATATCAATGTTTAACCTTGTCTTCTCATTCTTGACCACATCTAGTTTGCCTTGGTTCATAGTTCTAACATTTTAGAGTGTTAAAATGTTAATTATTTATACTTATGTTTTAACATATTTTTCCTCGACAATAAGTTCAGTACATGGATCGTTAAATTAATGAATAATGATAATGGATTCCAATAGTTAGGTCCTCTCCTCTGTTGGTTTCTGTTTTTCGGTGCTAGGGATTCCACTGAAAGGAGGTTTGCTTTGGAAAGCAGGAATGCAGTTCTGGGATGTAGATACAGGGTTACATGGTAACTGGACTGGAGCAAAGTGATAAAAAAGCTTTCTCCTACACCTCAGAAATACAGCTGTCATGCTTGTATATTTTCAAAAGAGATAACTGGGCCAATGTAACCCTAATTGGACCTAAACCTCTCTGGACCTAATAACCCTAATTGGGCCTGTTTAACCCCATCTAGCCCTATATAATCTCATAACTTATGAGGGTCTATACAGACCCTTTAAGCCACTACTTAACCCAATCAGTCCCATAAGGGTCTATGAAGACCCTCATAGGACAATTAGAAGCCTATAATTAACCCCATAAGTGCCATGAGAGTCATTCATGATACGAAGTACAAACACTACACTACACTATTCCTCCCCAATACACCACTAAATCTTAACTAACCCCCCTCTCCCCTCACCTATTAACCCCTACCTACCTAACACTACCTACCTAACCCCCAATAAATCCCCCACCCTACTAATTAGATATAAAAAAAGAAAACTAAGGTACATAAAAAAAAAAAAACCTAAGGTACACAAAACAAAAAAGGACATTACAATCAGAAGGCTCAGGTGCCTTCAGCCAATGACCTCGTGAGAGTGTATCCCATTGTGATTGGCTGAAAGCAATAGTGCCTTCTGGTTGGCTGATGTCACTGTCAGACTGTAGCCAGTCAGAAGGTGTAGATGCCTTCAGACAATAATTGTCCTATGACGGTCTTCATAGACCCTTATGGGACTGATTGGGTTAAATAGAGGCTTTTGGGGGTCTGTATAGACCCCCATAAGGGATGGGGTTAGATGGAGGCTTATGGGGGGGTGTATAGACCCTCATAAGTGATGGTATTAAATAGGGCTAGATTGGGTTAAATAGGCCCTGTTAGGGTTATTAGGTCCAGATAGCGTTAAAAAGGGTTTAGTATGGGTTAATGGGGTATAGTTAGGGTTAATAGTGTAGTGTAGTGATTACACTTTGGAGGACCCTCATGGCACTTGTAGAGTTAACCTAGGGGTTAATAGTGTCCAATAGGGGTCTATATAGAACCCTATTGGACTGAGGGGGATAATTATTGTCTCATGGGACTCTGTATAGAGCCCCATGAGTTATATGGTTAATTATGGGATTATGGGAGTCTGTATTGACCCCCATGAGTGACAGGGTTAATTAAGCCTTATGGGGGTCTGTATAGAAACCCATGAGTGACAGGGTTAATTAAGGGCTTATGGGGGTCTGTATTGACCCCCATGAGTGACCAGGTTAATTAAGGGATTATGGGGGTCTGTATTGACCCCCATGAGTGAAAGGGTTAATTAGGCTTATGGGGGTCTGTATTGACCCCCATGAGTGTCAGGGGTAATTAAGGCTTATGGGCGTCTGTATTGACCCCCATGAGTGACAGGGTGATGTTTTTTTTTTTTAACAAATATATTACATCACCAGAAAAAGAATAATAATTATACAATACACAAAAACAAACAGAGATAACGATCAAACATTGTACCAACGATATACTCCAAAAGTAGAACGGTTTTCTAGATTATATAATACAATGAAAAGGTACAATGTACATCCATACTGGCATTCGCTCAGATTCAAGGCAGATAACATGTTTAAACACATGGGCCAATGAGGAGAATTAGGTCCGAATAGAGTTACACCCGAGAAATAGTAAGGTAAGTACTATTTCCCCTTGCCCTCTGGCTAAAATGTACTATGTTTGATGTGGTTGTCCCATTTAGACCAATTTATCATATTTCTATTTTTTGCATTAGCCAAACTATAAGCGTTGAGATATAGGTCTCTGTTATAACAAATAGTGTTGATTAACTCTCTAATTGTAGGTATATCTGGGGTTTTCCAGTATTTTACTAGCAGCCATTTGGCCCCCTAAGAGGACATGCGAAACCAAGTTCCTTTCCACTGGGGAGAGAAACTCCAACCCTCTATGGAGTATGGCCACTTGAGGGGTACAAGGAATATGTTTATCTAAAACTCTAGCTAGAAGTTGACAAATTTCTAACCACATATCTGAGATCTTTTTACACTTCCACCAGACATGGAAGTCATCTCCTAGAAAACCGCACTGTTTCCAGCAAAGAGCATCCCCTTTTGTATTAAATTTTGACATTCAAACTGGGGTTAAATGCCATCTGTGTAAGATTTTAAAAAAGAGTTCCAGATAAGCTGGATTTATGGCGGATTTCTTAATCAACATTATAATATCCCTCCAATTGTCTTCATCAAGAGCCATATTTAGATTTAGTTCCAAGCCTATGATTATCTTACTTTTAACAAACGGAGTAATCTCGCTTATAATCTTATTGCAGTTTGAAATAATATGATGATTCCTTCTCTTTATAATTAGTTCTTCTATTTTAGTAGGTGAATTTATTTTTAGGTTTTTAAATCCCCAAGACATTAAAGCTTGTTTTAAGCTTTCGTAATTTAGCCATGAGAGTTTTTCCAGGTTATATTTTTTCATTAACTCTGAATATGTCAGAAGATTGTTATTGTAATATAATTCTGAAACCAAGGAAATGCCTCCTCTATACAAAAGATAACGGTTTACGGAGGGGTCTTTGGAGTATACCAATTCAATAGGGGTGGCTAAAGATGGATAATGTGTTATTTGCATTCTCTCTTTATTCTTATACCAAAATTTTACTAGAAATTGTATATTTTTTGGTAGTTTACCCAGTGAATTGTAGTATGGTAGCCATAATAGGTTCTTTATAGAAGAGTCACAAAGAATAGCCTCTTCAAGGGCAAGCCATCTGGGTTTCTCCTGGAGGGTGTTCCAATTTATAAGTTGCGCGATGATAATTTTATGATATATGTCTTTTATACTAGGGGCATTTAAGCCTCCTTTTTCATATTTCTTACTTTTCATGATTCTACTTTTTTTCCTACCATATATGTATTTATCCAAAATATCCTGAATGGTTTTCAGATAATTATTTGATATTCTATCAGGTATAGATCTTAAGCAATAGGTAATTTTTGGGACAATACTCATGTTGGTTGCAGCGATTCTCGCCGACCAGGGCAGGTTAAGAGATCTCCAATTACATAGAATAGGTCTAATTTGTTTCATCACATCCTCCAAGTTAGATTTAAGGATATCCTTAACTCCAAATGACATTTTTATGCCCAAATGGACGATATATTCGGATTTCCAATTATACGAGGATAATTTTTCCAATCTATTTTTAACTTCCAGTTTAAAACCTCTCATTAAGGTATTAGATTTTAAATTATTTATCTTAAAATATGATAGTCTTCCGAATTCTTCAAAAATTTCTTGTAATTTTGGTCATGCCTCCTCCGGGTTGGTCATGGTAATGACAATATCGTCTGCGAAACCCATACATTTAAATTCCTCCTTATTAATAATTACACCCTCTATAGCTTTACACTCTCGAATATAGATAGCTAAAGGTTCTATAAAGAGGATGAACAATAGAGGGGATAGGGGACATCCCTGCCGAGTGCCATTTCCAATTTTAAACTTTTCTGACTCGAAGTCAGGGTTTGCAATATATGCCATAGGATTGGCATACAGGGCTTTAACGGATCTCGAAGCAAAATCGTTAAATCCAAATTTCCTCAGGACCGCCTGAAGAAATTCCCATTTGACCCTGTCGAATGCCTTTTCGGCATCCAAAGACAGGGCCAATAAGGGTATATCCTGTTCTACCACAAAGTTTAAAATATCACTCATTCGTCTAGAATTATCAGATGCTTGGCGACCAGTTTGGTCTCTATGAATCAACTGATTGATTATAGTTTTCAGTCTATTAGCCAATATTTTGGCGTAGATTTTTATATCTAAATTAATAAGAGATATTGGTCGGTAACTCCCGCACTACTCCGGATTTTTACCTTCTTTCAAAATGTTGATTATTTTAGTCTCTGACATCTCAGGGGGGATATGCCCTGATTGTTTTATTTCATTAAATAGGTTGCATAAATGACTCTTTAGTTCAGACACAAAAGATTTGTAAAACTGAGAGTCATATCCATCTACCCCCGGGGATTTGTTGGATTAATTGTTTCAGTGATTTCCTCGATGGTTATCTCACTGTCTAAACATTCACTATCCTTTTCTGAAACCCTAGGAAACTTGATCTTACATAGGAAGGATTCAATTTCTTCTTTGCCAGGAAGTTTAAACCGCTTATCATTTCCTAGATTGTACAATTCGGTATAATAGTCCTGGAATATTACACTAATTTTATCGGGGTGTAGATGAATTTTACCCTCTTTATCTCGGATTTTTAAAATCCTGTTCTGAATACGTTGCTTCTTTAGTCTGTTAGCAAGATATTTACCAGATTTATTACCGTATAGAAAGTGGGATTGCTGATATCTCCAAAGGAGATTATCAGATTGTAACTTGAGAATTTTTTTGATTTGATTATGTATCTCCTTAATTTTTCCTCTTAGTTCTTTACTTGAGTTCTTCATATTATCCTGATGTAGCTTTTCTAATTCTATATAAAGGAGATTTAGTGACTTGCCCTGATTTCTCTTATTTTCGGCTGCTCTAGCGATTAGTATCCCTCGGATAAACGACTTGAAGGCGCACCATAATGTCTTTGCTGACTTTACCGAGTCCTTATTTATTTAAAAAAATTCCTGTATATCTCTTTTGATAGCGGAAACAGATTTGTTTTTTTAAAGTAGCAATGGGTTGATTTTCCAACTGTTCTTAGGCAACACTTTATTTGTCTCTTCCAAGATAATACTGTTAATAGAATGGTCTGACCAAGGTGCCAAAATTATTTCAGAATGTTCTATCATTCACACTGTGCTTGCATCTGCAAAAATATAGTCTATACGAGAATAGGATTGATAGCGATTAGAGAAAAAGGTGAATTCTTTTTGGTCTGGATGGAACACCCTTCAGGAGTCTAGTAGTTCATAGCTCTTAATCAAGCTAGAGAACTCAGAGGCGGCTTTACTGATATGGGTTTCCGACTTGACTTTGTAGGACCTCTGTTTATCCATTAGCACATTAGTTACCAGGTTAAAGTCCCTGCATAACATAATCAATCCCTTTTTAAATTTAAAAATATCTCTTAGTAATTTTTTAAGATATCTATTTTGGTTTTTATTTGGCAAATAGACATTAACCAAGGTTATCAATCTATTGTTTAGAAGGCCAACCCATATTATATATCTCCCCAAGGGATCTATTTTTTTAAATTCTTCAGCCACCACTAACCTTTTGTTAAAGAAGATCGAGACTCCTTTTGATTTGTTGTTATATGTGGAGTCAATTCTAGTTGGGTAAGATTTATTGGACATATATTGCACTGACTCCCTCTTTAGGTGGGTTTCTTGAAGGCAGAGAATATCCGCCTGAATCTTATTATAATTCAAAAAGGCTATTTTCCTCTTTGTTGCTGAGTTCAGACCATTTACATTATGCGAGATGATTTTTAACCCTTTACCCATTGGCAAGGTTTTTAGATTCCTCCCATGTCATAAGTAATAAAATTACCACTTTACATTGCCTCAGATAATTCCAATATACAATCATCATTCTTTCAACATAAACATTCATACATATTAAACCTAAGTCAACCAACATCCTGGACTCTGGTTAACAGGGCGATAGCCTGATATAGGGAAATGTCAGGGGTGGCTATCCACCTTTGGTAGGGAGATCTGCAGATAAGCAAAGGAAAGAACAAGAAAAGAGAAAGGAGAAGAGAAAGGAAAAAAATAATAATAGAGGAGCGAAGATACCATTGAAGAGATTGCTTGTTAAGTAATGGGTTAAGCAAGCATATATACCCTTGCAAAACCAATGTAGATGTTGTATTAAGAAAGTATCCCCTCCCAGAGGGTAGTGAAAGTGTAAGACATCCTACTTCTGATGGATGAGCATTAACCTCTAAATGTGAAACTACATATTATATACTAAATTCAGATATGTGCTATAAAAATTATTATGAGGTATTCCCCTTTAAATTGGGGAACCAAGGTGGCTAAGGAAAAAAAAACAAAAAAAACTTATATCATATAATCCTATAAGGGAATTCTCAATTATTAGTGAAGGAAAGTAATGAGAGAGAACAGGGACGGATCTGGGGAGAAGAGAGGAAAGGCATAGGAGGCAGGAAACAGAGAAATTACATATGGGAGGAGATCCTTTTTCAACTTTATACCCTATGAAAATCTTCTTCTAATCTATCTAATGAACTAACAATATATTCCTAGAAGTCTAGAAACATTGTCCCCTTCTGTATATGGGTACATTTACATTTTTTAGCTTATCCTTGTCAAGTTACTGGCAGACAGTATCATTTTTTCAGCCCCTTTAACCTCCTTACCTATATCAGTCTGCCATTCTTTCAGCAATTTTATACCTTCCTGGACTGTTTTAATCCTATACCAATTTAAATCCTTATATACGGAAATACCCATAGGAGAGATCCATTTATACTTAATTTCTCTCTGTCTTAATATCTGGGTTATTTCTGAGAATTCTCTCCTCCTAGCTAATGTCTGAGCTGATAAATCTGTAAATATTTTGATATGTTCATATGGGGAGGGTAGACCTTTCTTTTCATATGAGGCCCTTACAATTGTTTCTTTGTATGATCTAGAGTACAGTCTCAGGATAACGTCTCTGCGTAAGGACTTATGTAAGTGTCTGGCTGAGGCAGCCTATGGATACTGTCAATAGTATTTTCTGATTTTGAAGTATTTGGGACCAATTTCCCCAATAAGTCCTCCACATAAGTTTTCAAATTGTTCTCTGGTATCGTCTCCGATATGCCTCTCAAACGCAGATTATTTATCCTACTGCGGTCTTCAATTGAAGTAATTTTTAGCTGCAGGTCCTCTAATTTATTTTCTAGAGTCGTAGTGTATATTAGTAAGCAGTTATTATCTGAGATTAATTTGTCACAGACTTTTTCGATCGAGTCCACTCTTTCCTTAACTTCTTTAATGAGTTGTGTATTTTCGGTGATTTTTTTGGTCAGGTCTGCCACAAGGCTAGTTTGAAAGTTTTGAAATAGTTCTCTCATTTTTGAGCATGTCAGGATATCTTCTTCCTCAGAAAAGGAGCTCCCCGTGCTCACAGTTTGGGAGGCTTTTTCTGGCGAGCGATTAGCCCCCTCATTAAGGTGAGTTTCTTTCTCAGTATTAGAGGTATTAGCACCTTTGCTCCTGGGAGAAAAAATATTCGGTGTTCTTAAAATGTCAGCTCTTTTGTCTCTTGCTTTCATTTTAGACGGCATCTTTGCGAGTTTGCCTTTAAATGTAGGCCTGCGTATATCAGGATAAATTTCCACCAGAAATTTGAGTAAACACATTAACTGAGAATTCACTGGGGAGACTTCAGTTTACCTGGCGTGTCCTCTAGTGTCAAGGCGCAATTTCCAGAACTCAGCTGCAGCGCCCTGCCTTTCCCATTAGCAGTTATACTCTACTATGAAACTGACTGTTGGCTAATGTTCCCCTTGAAACTGCTTTCCATGGGCATAGCTGTTAGCCTACATAACTAGGAGTGGGAGGGGGCGCTGTGGAGCTGATAAAACTATTGTTGTTTGTAAACCTCCGCCCTTTAATAATTATTTTTAGTTTGGGAAACTTGTTGTCTTATTTATAATATCCAAATTTTAAGATATTGCTGGAGGTTTAAGGACTTTAAGATTTGGAAAAACTTCTGCTTATTTGTCCGTACACCTTTTAGCCTTTCTTTTTTTTCTTTTCTCCCTCTTTTATCTAGTCAGTATGGCCTTTGGCCCATATCATTATGTATATCGCTCTAGATATGGAGTTGACAATTCACCAATAAAATGAACACATGAGAGTTATTATTACCTCACTGATGCAGGCCCCAAGGTGTCTCAGGGAGTCTGGAAATGTCTTTATATAATTATAACATACCTCTTAAATGTCCAGATTGTTTCCTGTGTTCCAATTTCTTCACCTTACCCTCCAGCATCCAGACTGACCGTTCCCAACTATATTCCGAATTCCACTAGGGCAATATGTAAAGGAACATCAACTCCCTCCATGTATCTTTTATCCCTGAATCAGTGTAAGTGAAGCACCTCCTAGGTCAGGCATTATCCACAAAAGCACCTCCAGCTTCTCCTGCCTTCCCAGGCTGTCTCCAGCTGCCTGTCATCAGCGTCAGTAGGAGCCCACGGACTTCTCCCCAGATCTTAGGCTATCTTGGGGCTTGTAACAGTAGCCAGGGAGAGCTCAGGTCATCTGCGTGGTTCTGGAACCAGTCTCCGGTGTGTTTAAAAATGGCGCGGTTTTTCGGAGCTCTATGAGCCTCCCCGCTTCTCTTGACGTCTCCTCCCCCTTCTCCAGGGCCCTGCGCACCACACACTGTGTTTCACTCTGTATGGCTACCGCTCCCCCATCATCACTGGCAGTGTTGCCGGGGGTCCTACCCTCAATTATGGAGAGAGTGGCGTCGTTCTGGTAGCACTTGTGCAGTCTCCCCTTCTCTGCTTGTTGGCTCAGCTCCTCATCTCAGCAGTGCTGCAGTCTCCCTACCACCCTGAAGCTAGCTGTAAGCTAGCATGACTCCATTTCCTGTCACGCCCCCCCAGTGCAGGTGGTGATTTAAGGGCTTATGGGGGTCTGTATTGACCCCCATGAGTTATAGGGTTAATTAAGGGCTTATTGGGGTCTGTATTAACCCCCATGAGTGACAGGGTTAATTAAGGGATTATGGAGGTCCGTATTGACCCTCATGAGGTATAGGGTTAATTAAGGCCTTATGTGGATTTGTATTGACCCCCATGAGTAACAGGGTTAATTAAGGGCTTATGGGGGTCTGTATTGACCCCCATGAGTGACAGGGTTAATTAAGGCCTTATGGGGGTCTGCATTGACCCCCATGAGTTGTAGGGTTAATTAAGGGCTTGTGGGGGGTCTGTATTGACTCCCATGAGTGACAGGGTTAATTAAGGGATTATGGGAGTCTATATTGATCATCATGAGTTATAGGGTTAATTAAGGCTTTATGTGGGTCTGTATTGACCCCCATGAGTGACAGGGTTATTTAAGGGATTATGGGGGTCCGTATTGACCCTCATGAGTTATAGGGTTAATTAAGGGATTATGGGCGTCTGTATTTACCCCCATG
Organism: Discoglossus pictus; assembly: GCA_027410445.1. NCBI lineage: Eukaryota > Metazoa > Chordata > Amphibia > Anura > Alytidae > Discoglossus > Discoglossus pictus. The sequence goes on along the minus strand of CM050163.1, from coordinate 154,068,937 downwards.
AGTTATAGGGTTAATTACAAATTGTAAATGCAGCGGGGGCCTGGGAATTGGGTATTGGGAAATCAGTCCTCGCAAACAGCAAAAAAATATCTTTTGCGAGGACAAAGGGAATAACGAGGGCTAATTAAATAAGGCACAGTCAGCCTTATTAAATTGCGATTCGGCACATTTAAAAGGGCTCTATTTAAGCACATAAAATATATTTTTTTTACAGAAGTTTTTAGTTAGTGTACTTCTATCCAAAAGCAAGGTCTTCACTAACTAAAAACGTCTGGGGAAAAAATATGCTATGTGCTTAAATAGAGCCCTTTTAAATTTGCCGAATTGCAATTTAATAAGGCTGTATATGTGTTTGTTATAAATATGTACTATTGATTAAAGAGAACATTAAATGTGTATGCTATCTGATACGTACTATGTATTGGAGAGAACATCATATGTATATGAGTGATGTCGCGAACATCAAATTTTGGGTTCGCGAACAGCGAACGCGAACTTCCAGCAAATGTTCATGAACCGGCGAACATCGGCGAACCTCATAGACTTCAATGGGCAGGCATAATTCAAAACCCACAGGGACTCTTTCTGGCCACAATAGTGATGGGAAAGTTTTTTCAAGGGGACTAACACCTGGACTGTGGCATGCCGGAGGGGGATCCATGGCAAAACTCCCACGGAAAATTACATAGTTGATGCAGAGTCTGGTTTTAAGCCATAAAGGGCATAAATCACCTAACATTCCTAAATTGTTTGGAATAACATGCTTTAAACCATCAAGTATGATGTTGTATCGATCAGGTAGTGTAAGGGTTTGTTGAAACTACGTGATATCAGAATTTATGGAAGAGCAATATTACAGAATTACCAGCTTTAATATACGCAAGAGCCTTATATGTATCAGGTTGATATACCTGGGTGCAGTTTTGTGGAATGACCACATGATGGCGATTACCTTTGGTCATACACAGTCTGACCTAAAGCCCTAAGGAAAGTGACCAGGAGTGTCGAATTACCCTCCCAGGATGCACTGCGAGTCAAAATGGATTCCACCAGTGAATACATGTGCTTTAAGGAATTCCTTTGTGAGAATATCGGACCAGTGAGTTGTCTTGTTTGAGACATGTGATTTATCTGACCAGTAGTAAGTAAGAGAAGTGTATAAGGGTGGGGCAGTAGGACAAGCTTTAAAAAGGGAAACAGACCAGAGAAGTTTTCTCTTTCTCTTGATCTGGGAATCCTTCCTCTGGTGTACCAGCTAAGCTGGTTGGGTAACTATAATACACACACATACACACACACACACAGGTGGACATTAACATTAGCATTATAAAACACTACATACTGTAACGGATAGAATGACTTTCTGCTATGTTTATAAGATATGATGTTCCTAGTATTTAGCAATATTTATGCATATTAATATGATGTATCATATGAAGCCTCTTACATTGTAATAAATAAATATATATTGTTCTCATAGAAAACAAGAGTGTGAGTAATTGATTTACACTAGAATCTCAGAGTGAATGAGATTGGAATGATTATTATAATTATTATTATTAATTATTAATAATTCATATTTTATGATATGTTTTTATAACATAACTGGCGAGCCTACCTAATTTTTCTTACCGTACATTTACTTGCACTTGGGGGGGATATAACCAGTATCTTTTTCAAGTTACAAGTGAAGTAAGCGGACGAAAAAAAACGAATCTATTGTGAGCGTTTTCTATGAAGAGTCGTTGGCCACGACTATGGTTTTTGGGATCCAGAGGCAACAGAATAAGACGCAATTGGAGTAAGCCGGGCTTTATTTCTGGGGATCCAATGTTTTTCCAGCCGAAGACATCAAATTGTGTTTGCGCAGACCTTTTTGATTAGGTATCGTGTTGAAGACACAGAAACGTGTAAGTAATGGAGATAATTGCTAAATATGCGGAATGTAGTGATTTTGAACCTGTAATTGTTGACAACAAAAGTTTACTTAGCAGAATACAGAATATTTGGATACAGTGTGAGAAATATAATAAGCAAATTGATAACAAGCAATGGTGTTTAACTAAAGAGAGAAATAAGTTACAGAACTGTATGAAATTGTTAATGTGTATTAAGAACCAGATGAATATGGCTACAATGGGAAATATTCCAGTTGCAATTGTTACAGAAGATAGTCAAGAAACAGACTGTTGTCTAAAATGTGGCATAAGTGCAGAGTATGTGGATACCTTAGAGGACAATTATGAGGCGAGGGGGCAGTTAGTAGCCTCACTCAGAGAATGTTTATATGCACAGAAGCAACCCATTGCTGTAATTGATGATAATGAGTCAGCTGGTACACCAGAGGAAGAGGATAGATTACATCTTGTGGATGAAGAGCAACAAGGAACAGAAATAAATTATGTAAGAGACAGGTCTGACGTTAGTAGAAATATACCGGACTTAACCCCTCACATAGTTAGAAGTCACCCACAAAGTGTAAGACACATAACAGATACTTCACATTCAATACCATGTGAGAGGAGTAGAGCCTCAGCAGTAATTAGACACCAAAACAGAGATAAACTAGTAAAGCAATTGATAAAGTTTAAACAACAGTTTCCACAATATGATGCAAAGGTAGATGTGTTATCTAATATGTCTAATTTTGAGTCATATGTGGAACAGTACATGCTTTCTCCTAAAGAGGCATGTGTTATGTTGAAATTGTGGTTACCTAGTGGTTTAGCATCAAGATTAGAGGTCCCAGTTAGTGGTCCTAATGACATCAATATAGATTGGTTTAACGAGGATAAATGGGGTACAGAAACAGATAGGCTGAGAGCTGTATCTAGATTAGTCACAGGGCCACACAAAATTGCAATTGTAACTACTAATGAAGGAAAACGTAATCCCTTGGGAACTTCCTTCAGAGGTAATTGTAACTATTGTAATAAGCCTGGACACAGATTCAGACATTGTAGGGGATGGATGAGAGAGCACAAGCAAAGTGAGAGATGGCAGGCACACCAACATACATCAGGCCCTCCAAAAGATAGGTTTGACCAAAAGGGTTATTACAAACAGAGGGAGCCTAAACCTCCAGATGCAACAGGACAGGAGTATGCTACCAAGACTGGGCCTAAGAATAATTTGTATGGGCCAGCACAGGAAGCTTTAAGGATGATGACAGTGGGGATGGTGAGGAATCAGGAGAGGCAGTATGAAAATAATCCCTCACGGATATCCTTATCTGACTAACACCGGCCCTGGGAGATATGGTTCCTATTTGTAGTACATTTAGGAATCATTCTTGATGCCCCTGTGTTAATGGTGTGATTGCGGCCCATCACACAAGATTACTCATTGACACAGGTGATTCAGTGACTTAAACAAATTTGCCATTAAGTCCCCCATATGGGGCAAAACACACATTTCTTTTGTTGGACTTGGGTGATTCCAGTCCCATGCTTTTCCCATCCCAACAGTAACTGACATTAGGACATGAGTGGACAGAGGAGATTCCAATTTGGCAGAAGCAGGAATGCAGAATGTACTTTATTGTGTGATGTTATTATTAGAGCAGAAGGTATGATTTTATCTGTGTAACAATGTACTGTGGAGGGGTACTAGAGGGAAGTAACTGTTAGGTTAGATGAGTCTTCCCTGGGTCCATTGGCATCCATTGTATCAGTTCCTTCAGAAAGCTGTGGCCGGATACTGGTAGCCACTCTGTTTTGAGGTAATTGGTAATGGATTTCCCTGACATGTGGGCCCAACATACAATGACTGTGGAATACTGAGAGAGTAGACTAATCTTTCTGTTTTGTTACAGAACCAGCAAGCTCTCCCTAGTGTGTACTCTATTCAGGATGGGTTGATTTTTGTTTTTTATACTAGTACTACAGAGCCACCAAACTTGTTTTTTTTGAGTCCCAAGCATTTACAGAGGCAGATTACACAGTAAACTCACTCTTTCTCCAGAGGGTACCAGTAGCTGATGGCCCCTGGAAATTTATTTAGATTGATTTTATAGGCCCACTTCCACTATCAAAGGGGGGTCTCAGATATGCCCTAGCCATTGTGGATATTTTTTCAAAATGGGTTGAATCTTACCATTAAGTCTAGATTAGCCAGAATGCTCTCACAATATGGTAATTTTTTTTTTTTTTTTGGTTACACACACCTACCAGCAGTTCTAATGGCTATTAGAGCTACACCTGCTACAGCTACTAAATGTTCTCCCTATGAGCTCATGACAGGGAGACAGATGGCATTAGGCCACCCTGGTGATCCTCAATTGTCCACTCCCCTGAGAGAAGCCGTGTCAAGAGACCAATATCTCTCCCAAATTCAGGAGCAGTTAAGATTACTGCTACATTTTGCTGCCTCTAATATGGCCCCAACTGATTGTAAAGTGTCATCTAAAATTCAAACTTTGTTTGAAAAGGGGGGAATGATCATGATTAAAAACTTTAATAAAAATTCTCCATGGGATGCAAATTGGGAGGGTCCCTATGAAATTCTAGATACATTAGGTACTACAGTGCTTAAGGTAGAGAAATCAAACTCCAGAAAAACCAGAAGGCAGCCTGGTCACAAATGGGTCCATGTGGACCAATGTAAATTGTACAAAGGGACAGAAGTCCCAGATGGAGATGTTACTGCTAAGAATTGATACTTTTTTGATCTTTTCCAGATTTGCCAACGAGAAGTCAACAAGGGAAATAGAGATGCATTTGTTTTTTTGGATTGTATGGACAATGTTATTCATGTGTAATAATCAGGACATTGATGGACCACAAACCACCTCTTCCACAAGGCAAAGAAGATCAAGTAATACACAGATGATGAAGGCATGGACAAGGATATGGAACAGTGACAATTTAGAAGAACCATGCTTTGATGAACTGACTTTAAGTGGGGGTGGGATTGTGGAAATTTTTGCGACTAAAAGCCATAATAACATTAGTGGATTTTGGAGGGACAATTTGGGTAATAAAAGGAATTGGGAATGTGAATAGATAAACTGGGGAAAATGGACAATAGGTCTGACAGGTGAAGGCATTAGGCTTTCCCTTAGGTTTCAAAACCCTATTATGTCCATGAATCAGCAAGGGTATAGCACTACAAAAGTAATCACGGAGAACATGACTAAAGAAGGTGTAAAATGGGAAGTAGTGGGATCCAACCGGGGTGGACAAGATAAGGTATTGTTAACAATAGATGAGGGGAGGGAACCTACAACAGTAGCCTCTCTTCTGACCTATTCTACTGCCCTTGCTCCACCAAGGGTGGATAACTATGTGGACAATCCCATGTGTGAGGGTAAGAAAATACTTTCCAGTGGCCCATTTCAAATTAGTGCTATGAACCCCACACCAATATTGAGGGATGCTACATTCCAGCTGATTTCATGGAAGATAAGGTTGACAGATTGGCTAGTTTCTAGACACTTTCAAAATTGTTCCACAATTACAGCAACTATGGAAAGGTCCTTAATTAGATGGGTAAAGGGTACCTAAAGAAGTAAGAGGGATATTGTGGATATAGTTTTGGGAGGTGTAGGAACTGGTCTAGGGGTTGTGAATACTATTGATATTTCAAGTTTGACTACAACATTGCAGTCTGAGGGTTTATTAAATTCCAAAGGGTTACACGCACAACAAACCATTAACAAACTTGTAGAGGGATTGACAAAAGCAGGGATATATATATACAGGGTCCTGCTATTCAGCATATTCAGGAAATAGTGGTAGGGGTAATTGGGAGGTTAAGGGAAGTGTCTTGGGATTTTGTATGTCTTTCCATGCAAACCAAGCTATCAACTTATTTTAAGATCATGGCGCAAGCTATGGACAATAATCATACTCCTTTGGGAGGTTGGGAGAAAACTGACATTGACAGGTTTGCTCTTGACCACAAAGAATTATGGGTGAACAGTTGGCTGGGTTGTAAGGGAAATTTATGCAGAGCTACTTCACTAGTACCAACCAGGGGAGCCTACCAGAATATCTACTATATGACATCACTGGGAACTCCGGTAACAGAATCACATGTGTTACATCATGAGTTAGAGTTTCCCAACTTCATAGTAAATGGTACCACCATAGAACAAGTAGATGTGGAAGGTTGAATGAGATTCCCCAACAAAATCTTATGTCTACCAAATCAGGTTAGAACAGTATTTGATTCATGCTGGCATAACCATTCCTACTGCCAAGGATTTGTAGAAAAGATTAAACCCCAAGATATGATATTCTCCTTGGGACAGGGAAAGGTGTGTTTTGTGTCATTGAAACCAAGGGATGAGGTACACATATGGTTCAAACATTGTATATCTAGGGAACAGATTACTCAGGGAATTTACGGTGTAACAGATTATCCGCTGAGAATAAGTTCACAGCAGTTTAATCTCACAGTGCCACAGGTATTCACCTACAATAAAACCCTGGGGTCTCCTCTGATTGTACCAAGTGTATCAGACAGCACACCTTGGCAGAAATGGGTCATGCAACTTAAAGATGATCAGATACTGCTCAAACACTTACAAAAATTTGGAGAAAGGGTACACATAAAATTTCACCATGAACAGCAAGAACTTGAAAGAATTGAACATAAATTTTCTGATCTGTCAAGTACATCCTGGTGGCAGAAATGAATTCATTTTCAAAACACTCATCATGGGGTTCTGCTTTGGGGAACACATTTCTACACCCATTCATAATTGTCTTGATAATGTCTTTATTATGTATTGTTGTTCATATATGCATGTGTTGCTATCTAAAATCCATGATAGCACGTATAAATCATTTGTATTATGGTATACGTATGGAAACAGCTCTAGTAAAATAGCAGAAACGCACACACATAGCGGGATATAGGAACTTTTTTAAATAATCATATACTCACTCTTCTTTCAACTAATTACTGGAATGAAAAGTCACAGGTGTATTTCATTGCCAAAGGGGGAATGTTGAAACTACGTGATATCAGAATTTATGGAAGAGCAATATTACAGAATTACCAGCTTTAATATACGCAAGAGCCTTATATGTATCAGGTTGATATACCTGGGTGCAGTTTTGTGGAATGACCACATGATGGCGATTACCTTTGGTCATACACAGTCTGACCTAAAGCCCTAAGGAAAGTGACCAGGAGTGTCGAATTACCCTCCCAGGATGCACTGCGAGTCAAAATGGATTCCACCAGTGAATACATGTGCTTTAAGGAATTCCTTTGTGAGAATATCGGACCAGTGAGTTGTCTTGTTTGAGACATGTGATTTATCTGACCAGTAGTAAGTAAGAGAAGTGTATAAGGGTGGGGCAGTAGGACAAGCTTTAAAAAGGGAAACAGACCAGAGAAGTTTTCTCTTTCTCTTGATCTGGGAATCCTTCCTCTGGTGTACCAGCTAAGCTGGTTGGGTAACTATAATACACACACATACACACACACACACAGGTGGACATTAACATTAGCATTATAAAACACTACATACTGTAACGGATAGAATGACTTTCTGCTATGTTTATAAGATATGATGTTCCTAGTATTTAGCAATATTTATGCATATTAATATGATGTATCATATGAAGCCTCTTACATTGTAATAAATAAATATATATTGTTCTCATAGAAAACAAGAGTGTGAGTAATTGATTTACACTAGAATCTCAGAGTGAATGAGATTGGAATGATTATTATAATTATTATTATTAATTATTAATAATTCATATTTTATGATATGTTTTTATAACAAATCCTGAAGTATGATGTACAGAGGTGCACACAGTTGAATATACATACTATAGATAAATGCGGGAAGAATGTCAACAAGTCAATGGCGAGCTTCATAAGGCAATTACGAGGGGATTCTTTTATACATACAGACTTAGAACCTGACAATGCAGAGGTTTATTTTCTAAGGAAAGTAGTTAATTTGAATGAAATATGTTTGAAACTGTTTAACTTCAATTAAACGGAAGGTGTTTCAGCAGCCATAGCTTCTTTGGCGGAGTACAGTTATTATTATCCTTTATTTACAATGTGCCAACATATTCCGCAGCACAAATTAAAGTGCATTTGTAGCGGCAGTGATTGCCTTTTTGTTGGTGTACAGTGAGGGCCTCTAGGGACATGGAGTTCCCTGAAATGTGGTGGGATGAATTAGACAGGCAAGCACTAATGGCATTGCACTAATGGTACTGCATTTCAAACCCATTTTTCTACCATAAATTTTGCAGTGTAATTATATATGGGACAAGGTTGGTTAGTTTGTCCCTTTGGGGGTTGGGGGATTGGAGGAATCCCAAAATACAACAATATCAGGTCAAGAGGCCCACAACTAAACAAAGTGGAGGGGAAGTAGTTTTTGACCCTAAGGAGAAGTTAAGGGGATGCATCTTTTAAAATGATTGACCTGGGGCAGGGATAGGGTAGGGGCCTCTGCCATATAAATGATGGATCTGTTGCTGGGTATAGGCACAGTGGATCAGGAACACATGGAGAGTTGCTTCCTACCCATCCTTCCCTTTGATAGTTAATTTAGGCATGATGTTTTGTCACCGCTTTGTTGGGCAGTAGTGCTTGCTCTTTTGGTGGTGGACACTGATGAGCCTCTAGGGGCACAGGGTCCCCTGAGAGTGGTTGGTGAGTTTAATGGGCAAACACTAATGTACACAGTTTAATAGCATTGCATTTCAAACCCATTAAAGAAGCTTTGGCCATTTTTTCATTATTTATGGGTACAAGGTTGGCGGGTTGGTCCTTTAGGAGGTTGGGCAGTTGGAGCAATCCCAAAATGATGTCAGGATCAAACAATTTCATTGAAGATTAATGTATTTGCAAAATGTTCAACAAATTCAACACTGAAGTTGAATACTACACACAACTAGGAAACAGTTAAGAGCGTGAATATTATTTTAGATCAAATACATTTAAAAATAATATCTTTAAAACCATATAACATGTTAGCAGGGAGTATCACACTTCAGTATCAAAGTGGGTTGATAATTGTATCAGAATGTTGGTAAGACAAATAAGTTCAGAATGTTTTTACAGCTATAATGCATTTTTTTTTTATAGCATTCGTGTTAGTTTTACCACCTTTCCACTTGAAAGTAAATTAATAATTTGAAACCATTGATATGAAAAAGTGGTACAAAAAGAAGGTTCCATTTGGGGGTCTATTAAATCTGAATGTAAACATTAACATCTTCTGTTGTATGACTGATTATATGCATATTACCTAAAAAATCTGCAACATAATTGGCTGTTATAAAAAAAGCGTTACCCAGCTTCTGCTTTTTATTCAGCTATATTTATAATTCAGCATATGTTAATGAAGTCCTATGAATCATTCATGTTAATAAAACCACATTGTCCATTCATTTTAGAATGTTGGATCTACACCTAATTCAATAGCAAATAATTGTACAGTAGATTTTATGTAAATAACAGCAAAAATTATGGTGATGAAGAAAGAAGCACCAAAACAATGTTTAGAATTGCACTTTCTGAAATCATTGGACTTAATAAATAAGCTAAGATAATTTTCTATTTTTTTTTATATAATCCAATGCATTTAAGTTAGAAATTAGCTTTACTTCCTAGCACATTTATGTACATGATTATCCAACACTATAAGAGACATCTGGTTTAGACCCACTGGCATGAATCACCTTCTGTCATTACTTGATGTGATAAATATGTTGGAATATTGTTATTCTTATGTTCTGCCAATATTTTGTAAGGTATCCTTCATCTTTTACTAATGATTTAACTTGTGAAATGCAATTCTAATCATCTTCAAAAGCATTATTAAAGTTTTGCAAATAATTTTTTATGAAGGTTAAAAAGTGTTAATCAATAATTTAACACAAAATGGCATATTGAATAAATACAAACAATCTTAGTATGTCCCGCAACTGAATTATTATAACTTCATATCACATATTATAATTGTCAAACTGCGATTCATCGTCACATTTGCGAGCCTCGCGAGCCGTTGAAGCACAGAAATCTTCTGAGCTCAGAGCACTTAACCGATGAGCACTGAAGGTGCTCATCGCCTGAGAGACTCACAAAGCGAGGCGAGCAGGTGAGGCATTGAAACACGCAGGCTTAGGCAGAAATGAGCACCAAAGGCGCTCCTGTGAGCCTCACAAAGTAATAGTCACTTTCAGTTAAAACAGAAAAAATAAATACAAAAATAGAATGTATCCACAGTTATAAGTAAATGTTATTATATATTATTAAAAAAAGAGACAAAAACTAGCAATTACACAATTAAAAATTGGATGGGGTGCTAGCTCCAAGGTAGTATTTTTAACCCAATGATATGTTACTGAAGAATAGCACTTTGATTAAAATTTGTATTAAACTTATCAGGCTACTTATAAATCCCTTATCTCTGGACATTTAATTACATGTAATCACATCCTATATTTCTGCTCATATATATTCCTTTTAAAATGAAACAATATGATGACACCAGAACAATTAATGCCTGAATCACTATTAGAATATGTATGCTTTTGGGATATATACAGAATTCTTACAAAAACATTTCACCAAAGACTAAATATATACTGAAATAGTATATTGTAGTAATAGGTTTAATTTTAAATGCCTAAATATTTATTTAGACCAACCTATAACTCAGATGATGTCTGAGAAATGATGATACATATTTATATCACATATAATAGTTGGCAAACTGCGAGACGTTGTCACACTTTGCTTGGTGCGTACGAGTTAGGAGATGAGCGCCACAGGCGCTCATTGCTTGTGAGCCACGCAAAGCGAGGCGAGCTGTTAACGCGTAGCACTTAAATGATGAGCGCCAAGGCAGTTAAACATGCAGTTAAACACTTAGGCCCTCATTCAATTGCAATTTGGCCAATTGAATAGGGGTCTAAATAAGCACATAACATATTTTTTTAAATAAGTTTTTACTTAGTAAACATCTATCCAAAAGCAAGGTTTTCACTAACTAAAAACTTATTTAAAAAATATATGTTATGTGCTTATTTAGAGCACTATTCAATTGGCCAAATCGAAATTGAATGAGGGCCTTAGTAAACGCACAATCGCATTAGACTTCAAGCACTTGACAAGCGCGGGACTTAGAAAAAAAATATGAGACACAGGACTTTGGGGGAAAAAAATATGAGATACCAAAAATAAGAAGTTAATGGCCAAACCACGAACATCCAAAAAACACCAAAAACACAAAGAAAATACAAATAAATACAATAAAAATATCATCCACAGCACGGGGGAACAGGCAGGATGTCTGGGAGTGAGGTGGAATGCAATTTAAATGCAAGTTCGACGACTTTCACCCCCGAAACTTGCCTAATCGAGCAAAAAAATGCGAGCCGAAAATGTTTTAAACGAGGATACAAGACCCCGGACCCTTGCAAAACACTGTCAAATGCGTAGCACTTTCACACAGCTACGAATGAAATACAAAATACACTATTACAAAATACGGAAAAGACACATTAATAACATTACCAATCTACAATGGAGCTTTACACAACTACACCAACGGATTCCCCTCGCGCACACAAACAATTTCATTCAATTGCAATTTGCCCAATTGAATAGGGCTCTAAATAACAACATAACATTTTTTTTAAAATAAGTTTTTAGTTACTAAAAATCTATCCACTGACTAAAAACTTCTTACAAAAAAAAGGCTATGTTCTTATTTAGGGCACGATTCAATTAGCCAAATCGCAATTGAATGAGACACAAACTGCTACACACAAAACAGAATTTCTTATTCAATGTTTAACAACCTATAAGCCTTACAAAGAAGCAAAAATAAGAATAACAAAAGTGCTGCGCACAAAACAGGATTGTCAAAAACTAACACAAACACATAGCAAACTACATTAATTATATTATTTCATGTTTCACTAACTATAAGCATCCCAATAAAGGTTAAATAAGTATACCACAAGTGGTGCGCACAAAACAGGATTGTACAAAAAATAACATAAACACATAGCAAAATAAATTTATATTCTTATTTAATATATCACAACCCACAAGCCTTACTAAGGCCCTCATTCAATTGCAATGTTGCAAATTGAATAGGGGTCTAAATAAGCACATCACATATATTTTTTAAAGAAGTTTTTAGTTATTAAGCATCTATCCAAAAGCACGGTTTTCACTAACTAAAAACTTCTTTAAAAAATATATATTATGTGCTTATTTAGAGCCGTATTCAATTTGCTAAATCGCAATTGAATGAGGGCCTAAGAACCTTAAATAATAATAACAACAGTCATGGGATTGTACAGAAAGTAAAAAAAAAAAATATAGAAAAAAATAACCATAACTGATACAATACAGCCAAATTCATAATTTTTTTACTTATTTAAAAGACATTTCACTCAAACAACATTTTCTATTTTATATTACAACAGATACTGCGTGAAGACAATCGGACGAGGACTTTCTCCACAGGACCGGACCATCGGACGAGGACTTTCAACACAGGACCAGACCAGCAGACGAGGAATTTCAACACAGGACCAGCCCAGCAGACGAGGAATTTCAACACAGGACCAGACCATCGGACGAGGACTTTCACCAAAGGACCACAACATCGGACGAGGGCTATCGCCACAGGACCACACCATCAGACGATGGCTATCGCCACAGGACCACACCATCGGACGAGGGCTATCGCCACAGGACCACAACATCGGACGAGGGATATCGCCACAGGACCACACCATCGGACGAGGACTTCAAACAGAGGACCACACCATTGGACAACGATTTTGAACCGAGGACCAACAAACATTTGGATTTAAATCACACTTCAACCAAGGTACAGTATAATAAGTACTAAAGTATAAAACTAAAGAAACTGCTTTCAGTTGCATCTGTGTCAACAGAAAAATAAAAAAAATATTTTACTATCTCCCTTATTCTATTTAAATTGCTACTATGCAATACATAGCTCAATAACCACATCACTTTTTTTTTTAGCAAAGAAGTTTTGCAGTGGTAAATATCTATCCACAAACAACGTTTTTAATAAATAAAACCATTATTTAAAAAAAATATGTTACATGCTTATTTACAGCTGTATTCCATTGGCCAAATTCTAAGCCAGTGAGGACAGGAATTATAAATTTAACTAAATATAAATGATACATTAATGATTTGCCTTTTATTTCACCAATTGTGCACAAGAATCTTTAACAGGAATTACAAATTAAAATATACACAATTACATTTTTTTTTTTTCCTTTACAGATTAATATGGCTGAAAAACGAGACCAAAGAAGAGAAGAAAAGACGTCAAACTAGAGAAAGACAAGAGAGATGGGCCGCCCAGCAGACACCGGAGGAGAAAGAAATTCAACGAGAAAAAGAACGCAAAAGACTTGCAAATAAAAGAATATCAGCTGCAAAAATGAAAGATACAACCAAAAAAAATAAAAAGATAATAAAGCATTTACAAACTGTTCCTAAAACATCAGATGACATTTTACAAGATACCAGTCAAGACAGACCAAAAAAAGCAACTACAAAAACAAAGCATTTACAAACTCTTACTAAAAACTTACAGGACATTTCAACCAAACAAGGACAACATATACCAAGAAAATCCACGAAAAAAACTAAACATTTAGAACCTGTTGTTGAAACATTTCATGACTTTTCATCTGATGAATATGAAAGTCAACATCCGATATGCTTTGCAAATTGTCCTTTACTGAAGTCTTTAGCAGTAGAGGTTCATAGTTGTGGGGACATGAGTACTCAATGTCAATTTTGTGAGGCTTATTATTTTAAACAGGAGAGACCCAGAAATGGACAATTTATTAGTTGTTGTCAAAAAGGAAAGTTCAAACTTCCAGAAAGGAAACAATTTCCAACCTATTTACAAAATATTATAACTGAACCTACTTTTCCAAATTACAAAAATTTTAAGACAAACATAAGATCCTACAATAGTGCCATATCATTTGCATCTATGGGGGCAACATTGGCTGCTAATGTACCAGGACATGGTCCTTACTGTTTTAAAGTCCAAGGACAAATTTATCATCGGACTTCACATTTACATCCAGAGGAAGGAGAGCAAAGAAAATTTGCTCAACTATATGTCCTAGATACAATGGAAGCTGTTGACCAACGTATGCAGATGGAAGAAAATAAAAAATGCTTACCCAGTGTTTTTATAGAGCTAAATAACATTATGGACAACAATCCCTACAGTAAAGCTTACAAAAAATTGGCAGAAGTAGAAAATGAACAACTACTTCATGCACAAAGACATCAATTACCCATGCCAAAGGTTAATATGGTGCTTAAAAGAGACAGACATACTGATAAACGTCGTTATAACTTGCCAACATCAAATGAGGTTGCAATGGTCTTTCAGAATGATGAAGGAGAACCACCATTTCAAAGAGACATTAGAGTATATACCAGAAATGAGCAGCAACCATTTATTAATATTAATATCTTAAGTCCAAATTTAGATCCAATGACATATCCCATCTTTTTCCCACATGGAGAAGCAGGTTGGCAACCAAAATTAACCCTTCCCAGTTACCCAAATGCTAAAGCCAGAATCCGAAATAATGTTTCTATGCTTGAATTTAAAGTTGCTCAAATTGCAATTAGAGATGAATTTAATCCAATTTTATGTGGTGGGAAACTAACACAACAATGGATTATTGATTCATATTTGCAAGTTGAGGCAAATAATTTAAACTTTATAAAATATCAACAAGATAAACTACGTGTAGAACAATATTGTGGACTCATGGACTATGTTGCTGACGTGGCTACAAGCAGAGACATGACAGCTGGCAAAGCCATCATTTTACCATATTCCTTTCAAGGATCTCCTCGAAATATGAGAGAAAGATACAATGATGCTATGGCTATTGTGACAAAATTTGGAAAACCAGATTTATTTGTGACATTTACATGTAATCCACAATGGCCAGAAATTAATCAAAATCTACTTCTTGGACAAAGTGCTTCAGATCGACCAGATTTAGTAGCCAGAGTTTTTAAGATCAAATTAAATGAATTAATACGTGACTTCACTATAAATCAGTTATTTGGCAAATGTCTTGCTTATGTATATACCATTGAATTTCAAAAAAGAGGCCTTCCACATGCACATCTTCTCATAATACTTCAAGAGAAAGATAAATTAGATACTTCGGACAAAGTGGATGCAGTCATAGTTGCTGAACTACCAGATCCAGAACTATATGGTAGACTATATGAGATTGTTACTCATCGCATGATTCATGGACCCTGTGGAGACCTTAATCCACAATCACCATGTATGGAAAATAATCAATGTTCAAAAGATTTTCCAAAAGATTATAGAGACAAAACATATGCAAATTGTGATGGATATCCACTTTATAAAAGAAGAGAAGGAGATAGTGCCATTATTCTTGGAAAAAAAGTGGACAATAGATATGTAGTACCCTACAATCCACATTTACTCATGAAGTACAACGCCCACATCAACGTAGAAGCCTGCACTTCCATCAAATCCATTAAATATGTCTACAAATATATTTACAAAGGTTACGATGCAGCTACTGTAGTCGTCAAAAGTGCAGACAACCCTGAAAGTAGTGAGTTAGTACATGATGAACTTGCATCTCATGTAGATGCTCGCTATGTCAGTGCGCCAGAAGATATGTGGCGGCTTTTAAAATTTGAAATGCATGATAGATCACATGCAGTATATAGGTTAGCAGTACATTTGCCACAACGACATTTAGTCTATTTCCATGCTGGAAATGAAATGAATGCATTGGCCCAAAGTGAAGATCGTCACACTACACTAACTGAATGGTTTGCATTAAATTCCACTGATGCTGAAGCAACACAATACTTATATATTGAAATTCCATATCACTATGTTTTTGTGAATGGATTATGGAGAGCAAGAAAAACCAGAGGCAATAAAATAATTCCACGAATTTACACAGTCAGTCCAAGAGATGTTGAACGTTTTTGCTTACGGATATTACTTTTAAATGTTCCAGGAGCACAAAGTTTTGAACAATTAAGAACTGTTAATGACATTGTATATGAATCCTTCCATTTAGCTGCAAGACATAGAAACTTACTCGATGATGATACAGAGTGGGAAAGATGTTTAGAAGAAGCAGCACAATGTCAAATGCCACGACAGATGAGAGAACAATTTGCTTTTATTTGTATCTTCTCAAATGCTCCAAATGCATTAGCTTTGTGGGAGACTTTTAAAAGTAATATGGCTGAAGACTTTATGCGACGATACAATGAACCCATTGCACACTTAAAAGCGTTAATGGAAATTCAAGAAGTCTTTTTAACTCATGGATTAAGTTGTGCAAGTTTTAATTTGCCTGATCCAGGTCTTATAGATGACATTAACTTTGAAGACTATGACATTCAACTACAAGCAGAAAGAACAGAAGAAAGACTTGCAACTTTAAATACACTACAATTGCAAGCATTTCATGCCATTAAAAATGCTATAGATGATGACATGGTGACAGAGCGTTATTTCTATCTTGATGGACCTGGCGGATCAGGGAAAACATATTTGTACAATTTATTAATGAGTTCAGTACGAGCACAAGGAAAAATAGCAATGGCGTTTGCCACTACTGGAATTGCTGCACTTTTATTAGAAGGTGGAAGAACTGTTCATAGTGGATTTAAACTGCCAGTGCCTATTTTAGAAAATTCTGTGTCAGATATTCGCATGACATCCTTACAAGCAAAAAAATTGAAGAAATGTAAATTAATTATAATAGATGAGGCCACAATGATGTCATGCTATGCCCTCCAATGTATTGACCGTTTGCTTCGTGAAGTCATGGATAATATTTTTCCATTTGGTGGAAAGGTAATGTTGTTGGGTGGCGATTTTAGACAAACATTACCTGTCGTTGTACATGAAAATCGAACAGACATTATTGAAACATGTATAAAGTCAAGTACAGTATGGAAACATTTTACCCATCTTCAACTGCAACAAAATATGAGATCAGAAGGCCAAACTGATTTCAATGATTGGCTTATTAAAATTGGAGAAGGCAGAACAGAAAAAATACTACATTTACCTGACGACACTGTAGAGATCCCACCTCATATGATTTGTCAACAAGATATTATATCGGCTATATTTGAAGGGAGCATAAATAACGAAGAATATTCCGAGCTTGCCAACCAAGTTATACTGACGTGTAAAAATAAAGATGCATTAATACTCAATAATAAAATCTTTAAAAAAATTAATGCACCACAAAGAAATTATCACAGTGCTGATTCTGTACTTGCTGATGACAATGAAAGTCAGGCAAACTTTTCAACTGAATTCATTAACTCTTTAACTCCTTCTGGAATGCCACCACATATCTTGCAGCTAAAGAAAGGTGCAATTATCATGTTACTGCGAAATATGAACCCCAAAAAAGGCCTATGCAATGGCACAAGATTAATTGTTCAACAATTAAAGGACCATTTTATAGATGCTGAAATTTTAACTGGGACCCATAAAGGAGAGAGAGTTTTCATACCAAGAATAGATTTAGCACCAAGTGAAAGTAGTCTCCCTTTTATACTTCAAAGAAGACAATTTCCCATTATTATGGCATTTGCCATGACCATTAATAAATCACAAGGTCAAACTTTCAAATCTGTGGGTATTTACTTGGAAGAACCAGTTTTTGCACATGGTCAATTGTACGTTGCGTTGTCACGCTGCAAAAATCCACAGGCTATTAAAGTTTACATTGAAAACAATGAAAGTCAAGGTGATTTATTAGAAGATGGACGTATTTTTACTAAAAACATTGTCTACTATGAAGTACTATAACTTTGCAGGATACAAACTAAAGCCATGCAAACATTTTGGAAAAACATTCAAAAATACAAAACAATTGGTTGTTTAATTCAGTCATAATTAATGGAAGTCATGTTTATGGATAATTCGCCTCACAAAATACTTGCCTTGCATTTCTATGAAAAATTATGTTAAAATGTTAAGTCACTATGTTAATGTTTCTAATGTTACAAGTTTAAAAACAATATTTTCAAGTTATTTCATTCAACATATTACAAAGTTCATGTTAAGAACTCAAGCACCTTTTAAGTCACAATGTAAATATTCTCTGTTATCTTAAGATTACTACCTACATTAATGTTTATCGCCAGTTTATGTGCTCAGTAATGAATTACTTTAATTACGTACGGTTTAAGGAGAGTTTTTACTGTATGCCTTCCTCTACATTCAATGTATATTAAACTTGAAAAATTATTCTGATACAAATTGCATGTTAATACTGATTAATTTAAAGTTAAACTGTTTTTACATTCAAATGTTAATACTTTTAATTCAAAATTATGTTACAAAATGTATTTACTATGTTCCTGTTTATAATGTTCAAAATTAGACAAATGTTTTGCAAAAATTCCAAAGTTACATAAAAAATAAAGTTTAATTTTTAAAATATATACTTTCAAGGTTATAGCTTACATATATTTTAAACTTCATGTTAAAATTCGGCACGTTTCAAAAAGTCTTTTTACTTTTTACTTTTCTCTGGATTCTATGTATATTAAAGTGAACAATTGTTCAGATACAAATTTCATTTTAAAAAACC
Organism: Discoglossus pictus; assembly: GCA_027410445.1. Taxonomy (NCBI): domain Eukaryota; kingdom Metazoa; phylum Chordata; class Amphibia; order Anura; family Alytidae; genus Discoglossus; species Discoglossus pictus. The sequence continues at coordinate 154,050,281 of CM050163.1, read as the reverse complement.
ATTACATCAACGTTTTACAAAAATACATGTTCATATCACAATACTTACAAGGGTCAAAAATATATTTAAATAACTAAACAACTTCAGAAACATATACATCACATTGCCGTCATTTTTTGACGGGCAAGTCGCTAGTACATACAATAAAATGTTTTATTCCTTACAATGCAAGTAATAAGGATATTTTGCATGAAACTACCAAGTTTAATATTTTAAAAACACCTAATGTTTTTTATACTATAGTTCTGAACAATGGCATTTGTCAAGTTTTGTGAATGTTATTTTTTGTTGTCGTTGCTTTTTATTGAAGTTAGTAGTGGTTTCTCTAAAAAAAGCCCAGCAGACAAATAATGTTGTCCTTGTGATGTAACCACTTTTGTTTTGTTTGTATCTAGTATGTACAGTTGAGCAAATTGTAAATTTGCCCTTGTACTTTAAAGCAGTAAGGGCCATGTCCTTCTACATTGCCAGCTAATTTTGCACCCGTAGATGCAAAAGAAATGGTGCTATTGTAAGATCTTATATTTGTCTTAAAATTTTTGTAATTTGGGAAAGTTGGGTCAGTCATTATACTTTGTAAATATGTAGGAAATTCTAGTTTTTCTGGAAGTTTGACTTTTCCCTTTTGACAGCAACTAATGAACTTACCATCTCTTGGTGTTTCATTTAGAAAATGATAAGCCCCACAAAATTGACAAAGCACATTCAATATACCACAATTGTGAGGCCCTACATTTATATCGTTAAATAATGGACTTTCCTGTGAAGCAAGGTCAACATTAGAATCTATATCTACATTATCATCATTACCATATTCTTCTGATATTTTGTGCTCAATATTTTTAAGTTTCCTCGCTCTCTTACACAGACTTTTGGGATCACCCATGTGGCATTTGTTGTACATTTGTTCACGGTTTTGTTCTCATAGATTTTTCTTACTGTCCTCGGATAATTTATTTCTGCATTATTTTTGTTGTTTGTTGGCCAGAGGTAGGTTATATTTTTTTGCTGGTTTCTGGCTGCTGATCCTTAGGAATCTGTAATGATAAATATGAATATTTATTTTCATTGTACGGATTATGTTACATAGACATTTTTAATGTAGCTTACCTCTTGCACGTCCTTTTCCACGGGTCTCAATGCAGTGTGTCTTTTCTTTAATATTCTCTCACATTCTTCTTCTTGTACTCTTTTCTTGGTGTCCTCCGACTGTTTAGCTCTCCATCTTCGTTTTCATTCCCTGTCCAGGCGTTGTTTGGCTTCTTTCCTGGTTTCCATCTTTTCAGCCATTGTAATCTGTAATGTAACATGTAAATCTTTGTTTGTAACCTACATATTATCATAACGAAGCATTTAAATATTGTGGAATCATTTATTTTATGGTATTGGAAGTTGGAATGTCTTAAGATTTTTTTTTTACTTTGTTAATGTTTTTTTACAATCATGCGGGTTGTAGTGGGGCATGACGTGGTAGTATTGCAAAGTAACCTGGGTGAGTGACTGGAAGGAGCACAGTGAGTGCAAGCTTTGCTAGAAAGAGAGAGAGCAGTGTGTGATAAAGAGGGATAGTTCAAAGTGTGTGACAGAGAGAGTGTGTGTGTGAGAGTGTAGTGCACATGTCTGAGACAGTCAGAGTGAAGTGTGTGTGATACAGAGTGAGGGCTGTGTAATATAAACAGTGCAATGTAATATAGAGAGCGGAATCTAATATAGAGAGTACATTGTACAGTACAACCGACTGGTGGCGAAGACACAGGGGTGGGGGAAGGGGTGAGAGGAGGGAAAATAGACACAGGTGGGGGTAACAGGTGGGGGAAAAGACACGGGTGTGTAGAGTAGGTGGAAGAGACACAGAGGAGGGGTAGGGATGGGGGAGGAGGGGTAAGAGATACAGGGGAGGAAGTGGTGAAATGATACAGGGGAGGTTGGAGAGAGGAGCAAAGAGACACAGGGCTGGGAGAGGGGCCTGCATGCAAATTCTGTGTGAATATAATGAAATATACTGTATGATCATTCTAAATATCTACCAAAAAAAAAAACATTACACACCTGAAAAGGAAATACATATAACACATACAATATAATACATACAATATAATACAATACAATACAAAGACATACAATACATACAATATAATACAATTAAATACAATACAATACAATACACCCCTATCTATCTAATATACATCCCCCAATCTATCTAAATAAATACCATAATCTAATATACATCCTATCTATATAATATACATCACACAATCTATCTAAATACATACCATAATCTAATATACAATACATGCTATGTTATCTATATAAAACCCATACCCCTAGCTAACATACAATAAATGCTATCTATATATAAAATAATCTAATCTAAGCTAAAATAAAATAATTAAGACCACTTACCTTTGCAGATGTCCATTCAGATCAGCCACCTAGGGAAAAAAAATAGTGCAACACGTTTACAGTAAATAAACATTCTAAACATTCTAAATATTTTTATAATTTAATTGTATTGTATTGTATTTAATTGTATGTAATTGTATTGTATTATATTGTATGTATTGTATTGTATGTATTGTATTGTATGTATTAAATGTATTTCCTTTTCAGGTGTGCAATTTTTTTTCTGTAGTGGGGGGGAGGGTTGTAATGTATTTTTTTATTTTCTGTAATGTTCCTTTTTTATTTTTTGTGACAGTTATTTTTTTCTGTAATGTACAATTTTTATTTTTGGTGATTATAGTTTTTTTTATTTTATGTAATGTAGATTTTTGATGACTTTAGTTTTTTGGATTTCTGTAATTACAGTTGTGGGGAGGGGGTTATTAGGGGGAAGGTAGGTAGGTAGTGTAGGTGTTAATAGGTTAGTGTAGAGGGTGTTTAGTTGATATTTAATGTTTTATTGGGGGGGTATAGTGCAGTGTAGTGTTTATACTTAGTGTCATTATGGTCTTTGAGGACTGTCATGGCACTTATGTGGTTAATGTTGGGTTGTAACAGGCCCATAATGGTCATAATATAACCTTATGGGACTGATGTGGTTAAAAAGAGGCTTATGAGCGTCTGGATAGACCCCCATAAGTGACCGGGTTAAAATGGTGTAGTGCTTACACTTTGGGTCATGAGGGTCCTGGATGACCCTCATGGCACTTATAGTGTTATTACATGCGTTCATTACTGTGTTAGAGGGGTCTATATAGTTGAGGCACACAATACACTCACATGGCAAACAGCATTTCAACACTTTCTTTTATTGACCGACTTTTTTTGACGGGCAAGTCGCTAGTATTATTATATTTACAAGCAACTTGCCCGTCAAAAGTGACAGCAATAAAATGTGAATCCTGGCAATGCTGTTTGCCACACAATGAGCCTCTCCATCTTTACTGGCCTGGCGATGAGCGCTTTTGGCACTCATCACAGGCCTTGCAATGAGCGTCTTCAGCACTCATTGCAAGTCTCTTCCTCTGTCTACTTCCTCCCATGTGTCTCATTTCCCCCTCCTCTCCTTCCTTTGTGCCTCCTCCCCCCCAGTGTTTTTACCCCCTCTCCCCCCTGTGTCTTTCCCCCCTGCCCCCCCATGTCTCTTTCCCCACCTCTACCTCCCCTGTGTCTCTTTCCCCCCTCTCCCTCCCCTGTGTCTCTTTTCCCCCCTGTACATCTTTCCCCATGTCTCTTCCCCCTTCACTTGTGTCTGTTCCCCCCATTTCCCTCCCCTGTGTGTCTACCCCCTCCTCCTCTGTGTCTCTCCCCCCTCCTCTCCCTCGCCTGTGTGCCTACCCTCTCCTCTCCCTCCCATGTGTGTCTCCCCCTCCTCCTTTGTGTCTCTTCCCCTTCCTCTCACTCATTTTTGTCTCTCGCCCGTCTCACTCCCCTGTGTCTCTCCCCCCTTTTCTCACTCCCCTGTGTCTCCCCCCCCTCTGTGTCTCTCCCCCTCTCATTCCCCTGTGTCTCTCTCCCCTCCTCTCCCTGCCCTATGTGTTTACCCCCATCCTCTCCTACCCCTGTGTCTACCCCCTCCCCTGTGTCTCTTCCCCCCTCCTCTCACCCCCTGTTTCTCTCCTACCTCCTCTCACTCCCCTGTGCCCCCCCCTCTCTTCTGTGTCTCTCTCCACTCCTCCTCTGTGTCTCTTCCCCCCTTCCCTGTGCATCTACCCCCATCCTCTTCCACCCCTGTGTGTCTCCCCCCTTCCCTGTGTCTCTTCCCCCCTCATCACCCTTCCCTGTGTCTCTCTCTCGCTCACTCCTTTTTGTCTCTCCCCCCTCCTCTCACTCCCCTGTGTCTCTCCCCCTCCTCTCACTCCCCTGTGTCTCTCCATACCCCTCTCACTCCTTTGTGTCTCTTCTCCCCTCCTACTCTCACTCCCTTGTATCTCTTCTCCCTCCCCTGTGTCTCTGCCCCCTCTCATTCCCCTGTGTATCCCCCCTCCCCTGTAAGTCTCCCCCCTCCCCTGTGTCTCTTTCCCCCTCCTCTCCCTGCTCTGTGTCTCTCCCCCCTCTCATACCTCTGTGTTTCTCCCCCCACCCCTGTGTGTCTACCCCCCTCCTCTCCCACCTCTGTCTGTCTCCCCCTCATCTGTGTCTTCCCCCTCCTTTCCCTGCCCTGTGTCTCTCCCCACTCCTCTCCCTGCCCTGTGTCTCTCCCCCCTATCCTCTGTGTCTTCCCACTCCTTCCCTGTGTCTCTACCCCCCTCCTCTGTGTTCTCCCCGTCCTCTGTCTTTCTCCCCTTCTGTGTCTCTTCCCCCTCCTCTCACTCCACTGTGTCTCTTCTCCTCTCCTCTCCCTCCCCTGTGTCTCCCCCCTCTTCTGTGTCTCTCCCCCCTCTCATTCCCCTGTGTCTCTCCCCTCCTTCACTATGTCTCTTCCCCCTCCCCTGTGTGTCTAGCCCCATCCTCTCCCACCCCTATGTGTCTCCTCCTCCCCTGTGTCTCTTCCCCCCTAATCTCCCTTCCCTGTGTCTCTCCCCCTCACTTCTTTGTGTCTCTCCCCCCTCCTCTCACTCCCCTGTGTCTCTCACTCCCTCCTCTCACTCCCGTGTGTCTCTCCCCCTCCTCTCTCTCCTTTGTGTCTCTCCTCCCCCACTCCTCTCACTCCCCTATGTCTATCCCCCCTCCTCTGTGTTTCTACTCCCTCTTATTCCCCTTTGTCTCTCCCCTGTGTGTCTACCCCCTCCTTTCCCACACCTGTGTGTCTCCCTCCTATCCCCTGTTTCTCTTTCCCCCTCCTCTCCCTGCCCTGTGTCTCTCCCCACTCCTCTCCCTGCCCTGTGTCTCTCCCCCCTCTCCTCTGTGTCTTCCCCCTCCTTCCCTGTGTGTCTCCCCTCCTACTCCTGTCGCCGCGCAGTGCGTCTGCGCATGCCGCCGAGCAGTGCACCTGAGTGGGCCGCCCATTGTGAAATGCGCATGCACTGCTTATGCTGCGCTATGCACATGCACGGGCCGTTGCGCAATGCACATACACGGCTTACGCCGCACTATGAGCATGTGTGGACCGTTGCGCAGTGCATGTACAGTACAGTGCTAAATACTGTAACAATATACCAACTCACCTGATTCCCATCTGCATGCATTACTAACTATCGGCTAGGTCTCAGGATAATCTGAAATGTGGGAAGTAACCCATGAATATGTAAAGGACACAAAGCTCAGCAGCTAGATTTAATGTTACTTACATCAGACCCAATGATCTGTTCTCAGACCGATATTGAGGTCTGGATCACATGCTTCACTTGTGCATATATTAATGCTGGCTGTCATTAACATGCCATTGTACAACTTTGTAAGTCCACCACCATAATGGTATTAGTCTACACCTAAGCTAAAAACAATCATGTCTGAGATATCTGGCTGTATGATAGCTTTAAGATTGTTGGAGCTACATGTTAAAGGAGGTTTGTCTTTGAAGGAATGTTTAGATGAGAGGCACTGGGAGAACCTTTCACCTCATACATTTCCTCCACAATGCTTGCAGATGCATTAGATGCCTTCATGGTCCTGAATTGTATCTAAAACACAATACAAACTAAGGCCTGAAAAATCATATGGAATGCAGCATCTCTTTTTAACAGCATCCATCAATTGGTGAAATGTTAAACAGAACCCTACGTGTCAACAGAGAAGAGGATCACGGACCATGTGAAGGGAGGTAGCTATCTGCATATAAAATATCACCATCCCATAGGCCAAGATCCAAGACCCTGTAGCCAGGCTAGATTAGGTTAACATTGTGACCAATAGATTGTCACTGAGGAGGCACTGGAGACAACCCCCCAGGAGGCAGAGGCACTATAATTGGCACAGGTGGAGGCATAGTGGGAGGAGAGGTGGGGCTGGGCTGCGGGTGTCCTGAGGGATGCCTCCGGGGTAGAGGAAGCAGGGCTGGGGACCAGTCTGATCCTGAGCAGCCCAGTCAGATAGGACTCTGTCATTAGGTGAACCCTCCTCTCTGCCTTGCCAGGCTGCGCATGAGCTCTGTATGATCGAAGGAGATGCTGGCCTGGATACCTTGAAGACAGTCCAGTTGCTGGCGCATGATGACCAGGATCTTCACCTGCGCAGCCTGGCTTGGTGGGGATGGAGGTCCGTGGGGTGTTGCTGGGTGTGGAGGTGGTGGTGATGGAATGGTGAGGGTCCAGGGTGCAGTTGGAGCCTGGGGAAAACCTTGCAGTGGTGTGGTTGTGCACAATGGTGATAGCGGCCAGACTAGCATACTGCTGTGTTGGGGGGGGGGGAGGAGGTGGTGGCTACCTAATGTCCTGGGCTCTATTTGTCCAACTAGAGGGCCCTGGTGATATCAAATCCCGGCGGGGTTGCTGAAGGTCCGGACGGGGAGCCCACCATCAAAATTACCTCCTCCTCCGAGCCAAGGCCCTCAGATCCTCCTCCTTCCTCCTCCCCCTGCACAGATTCCTGCTGGGAGGGGGCTTGCTCTTCCACATCCTGCTCAGATGGAGCCAACACCCCCGCCTCTGGCTCGCCACTGGACTCAGGCCTCCTCCTGAATGCTGATAGATAGTAAAGAGAGGTATATGTCATTAGTGTGATGAATAATACATAGTTATGTGTTCATTCCTAACCATCTAGGCTTGAACCTGGAATTGCAACTCGATGAGATTAGCTATAATATTTTAGATTTGATCTATTTTTTGTTTTGTGGTCTTAATCGTTCTTGGTTTCTAACGCTATTTTGATTCCGACTTCATTCTGTAACTGCATAGGCTGCAGTTGGCACATCAATAAATGGACTCTCTGTTGCTTGATTACTGTTGTTGTGCCCGGGAATGGCAGTGATTTGTCAGCTTCATGGATTTAACATTGAACATCCATCAATCCCTTGTTAATTCCATGGAGCTGACCTGTCAGTGTCCTTGTTGGTCATCATGTACATGTGTAGTATGTGTGATGCACATGTGGTGGCATGTTGGTGTATGTGATATTCACTTGACATGGAGGCTGAGTCCTGCTGGGCCACTGGGCCTGAAGCACCAGCAGTGCACAACAGTCTCAGAAGGTCCCTGGCAACCCTTTCCCACCATTATAGGTCATACAGCGACCCTTCTCCTCCTTGACCATCATCCTCCTTACCTTGGCCCTAATGTAATCGAATCTGTGCTTGACAGACCTCATATACATTGGCGCTGTGCCTACCACAGTAACCTCTGTCGCAACCTTCTTCGAATCCTGAGCCCTAGGCCCTGGCTTAACTTCCCTCCCCCAGGATGACGGGGCAGCCACAGACAGCACAGAGGAGGACCCCATTCTCCCGGGGGGTATATTTGTGGGCCTGTGTTTGCCCTTAGCCTATTGCACTCTTAACCCACCAAAGGAGGTGGTGACAGAAAATTTGATAGATAACTTTAAAAGGGGACTGGATATATTTTTCATTAAAAAGGGTATTCAGGGTTATCCTTGTTAATTAGAGAAAGTATTGATCCAGGTAGGAATCTGATCACCTGTATCTGGGGTCACAAAATAATTATTTATTTTTCCTTTTGAGATGATTGGCTTTTTCACTTGTTTTTTGTTTGCTGTTTGCCTTCCTCTGGATCAGTTAATAACTAATCTGCAAATTGAAGATCGGAGGAGATCGTAAAAGGTTGAACTTGGTGGATTGAAAACCTTTTTAAAACCGCAATTACTATGTAACTATGTAATATGTCTATTTGAACAGTATTATAAGTAGGAGTCAGCAAGGATTTATGAGGGATAGGTCATGTCAAACAAATATAATCTAAACTTCCTCAAGGAAGAAAATTAAAATAAAATGGTTAATATGGGACAAATACATGACTCAGAAAAGGTACAAGGTATTACTTGATCCCCTGACCCTATCTCCCACCATCCAAACTCCACCTTTACAACAATAAAGTACTAATTGTGTTGATAAGTGAAGACTGCCGTCTTCTCCTCTCTTTTTTATCTCTTTTTTTTTCTTTTTTTTTTGTTCTGTTTTTTTTTAATATTTTCTTTATTTCTTTCTCTTTGGATGCATGGCTTTTTGTTTCAGAATTAATCTATGGTGTATCTATCATGTGTTATGTAACAGGTGATTTGAGAATTAAATGTATATGCACTGCACTTTATGCTATGTAACGGACAATTGTATACCTGCATGTATTAATTTTGTATGTGAAGAAAATAAAAAAAACTTTTTGAACTAAAACAAATCTAATTAGTTCATATGAGAAGGTTAGTAGGAACTTGGATCAAGGCAACTCAGAGGACGTAGTATTTTTGGATTTTGCAAAGGCTTTTGATACAGTGCCACATGGAAGACTATTGTGCAAACTAAGGGATGCAGGAATTATAGTAAATATTTGCTCATGGATTGAGAGCTGGCTAAAAGACAGGAAGCAAATAAATTTGGTTTTGGTAAATGGAACATACTCAGATTGGATTAATGTTGAAAGTGGGGTTCCTCAGGAGTCCGTATTAGGTCCTCTCCTTTTTAACATATTTATTAATGACTTAGAAGTAGGACTGGAAAGTGGTTTCTCCATTTTGATGATGACACGAAGTTGTGCAAGGTAATTAAATCAGATAATGATGTACTTTGCCTCCCAATGGATTTACATACATTAGAGTAATGGGCATCTAAATGACAGATAAGATTTACTACAAATAAATGTAAAGTTATGCATTTGGGAAGGAAAATAGCCATGCAATTTAAAACCTTTATGGAGCAAATATAGGGGTATCAAATATTGAAATGGATTTTGGAGTGTTTGTGGACAACCACCTAGGTAACAGTGCTCAATGCCAAGCAGCATCTGCAAAGGCAAAAAAAAATATATATAAGCATGTATTAAGAAGGGTATAGAAGCAAGGGAAGCAAATATAATTCTGCCACTATACAAATCCCTAGTACACTCTCATTTAGAATATGGAGTAAAATTTTGGGCACCACTTCATAAAAAGGACATTTTAGAGCTGGAAAAGCTACAGAGAAGGACAACAAAACTAATAAGGAGAATGGAGGGGCTAAGTTATGAAGAAAGACTAAACCAAATTAAACTTATATTCTCTAGAAAAAGGTGTCTAAGAGGGGATATGATTACCCTATATAAATACATCCAGGGTCAGTATAGTGATTTGTCAAGGAGCTTTTTGTGCCAAGAGATGTTTAACTGGCAAGAGAACATCCTTTGAGGTTAGGAGTAAAAAGATTCCACCTTAAAGAAAGAAAAGTATTCTTCACAGTAAGGGTGGTTAATGTTTTGAATTATCTACCAAAGGAGGTCGTGACAGTGGATTTGATAAATAACTTTAAAAACGAACTGGATATATTTTTTAAATAAAAAGGGCATTCAGGCTTATCCTAGTTAAATAGAGAGGGAGTATTTATCCAGGAAGGACTCCGGTTGCCAGTTTCTGGGGTCAGGGAGGAATTTTTTTTTCCTTTTGAGACCATTGGCAATGTTTCAATTAGGTTTTTTTTTATGTTTCCCTTCCTCTGGATCAATTAACAACTAATCCACATATTGCAGATCAGAGGAGATCTTAAAAGGTTGAACTTGATGGACTGTACGTATTTTTTCAAGTCAAATACCATGTAACTATGTTTGGACTAAGGAGGTTCTTTGTTTCCTCAATATATTGATGTTGTAAATACTTTGGATTCCTACCCTTATAAGATGGTATTTTGCCTATATGTTTGTGGTACCTGGAGGATACAAAATATATTCCATCTTCGCTAATTTATAAAATAAAGAAGATAAACTGAAGAAGCACTATATCTCACAATGATGAAAAAAAGTGCCAGTAAAGTGAATCTGAAGAATATTTAACCATTTGCACAAGATCAAGTTTCTGACCCACCACAAAATGCTGAAATGAGCTAATAAAAGTAAAAGGACACCTTTTCCTAGAAAAGTGAGGACCCACAGACCATAATCATTCTACAGAACAATCTGCTTTACAGAATTGTCCCTTCAGACGATTCGGCTTTGGAATAACCTTTGATCCCTAAAACATAGAGAAGGAAAGTCTTACTTGCTCTATAATATTTGGGAAGTACCTCAAGCCTCTACTTGATTTTCCCTTTTTTAACTTCTCTATGGCTTTCTGGACATACTACAAGAAGTGTGTGAAGAGCAAGCAGTGCCAGGCAAAAATATTGTGGAAAATATCAGGGAAATAATTTTCCAAGTTGCCCTCCTGGTACAAGACCATTTGGAGAAATATCAGATGAACAAGCAGACCTATTATAATGGAAGTGCACAAATAAGGAAGTTTCATCATCGATACAGAGTGCTAGTACCTAGAGCCAAAGGCAAACTTCTTAAATATCCCAACAGGATTATTGAGGATACAGGAGAAATTAAGTAGAAAGTGAGTCAACCTGGTGGCAGAAACCAGAAAAGACCTACAAAACACACCCGTTGAAAAGAGCAGATGCTAGATATGGATTTGGCTGAATGATAAGATGATAACCACACAATACAGCCTTTTGTAGCTTCTCTACTTATCATTGCAGCTCTATTGAGGCAATTATAGTACTGAACCAGGAAGTGAAGTATAAATACCTATGACCTGCCATGGTAACTCCCCTCAAACCAATCCTTGAGAGCTGCCATGAAGTGCTGAGAAACAGTGCATCAGGAGCTTTAAATCAATTATTTTGATTATACCAATCTAGGGTCTGCTTTTTAAGTTTCTGAATATGCTTTTTGCTGAATATTCACAGGTGCGATAGGATACTTGAGGATCCCCATGTTATAGGGATTACCTTTAGCTGCCATTAAGGTCCATAAGGTCTGCTGAGACCCCCATTATCATAGGGGTTAAAATTAGGTGTCATGTGGATCTATAAGAACTCCTGTGGCATAAAGCTTAATTTTGTCTTCCATGGTTATAGCTTAGTATGCAATGAAGTTCCGCTGTGACCCCCATGGAAAAAGGGTTAATATTAGGTGGCACAGGGATCATAGAGATCCCCATGGTTGTACTTTAGATTACCATGGAGGTCCATGGGGGATACCCGGGCTCATAGAGGTTAGCATTTATTGAGGTGGGATCATGGGCATACCCTGGCTCATATGAGGTAGCAGTAATAACCCCTTAACTGTGTTAAATTTGAGCAATCAAGTATCAAATCTGACAAAACTAAGGTGATAGCCTCTTTATAGAGATGGATTTGAGTCATGCAGGCTTCTCTGAATTTCACATAACTGTAGGCCTATTTAAAATGTCATATATTGTTAGAGGCAGATGACAGTAATTTTTTTAATATTTATGGGACAGGTCCTGGGGGCTTGGCATATTAGGAACATTTTGAGCACTCTTGATGGCATGTCTCCTAGGTTATATATAAGTGTGTGATGTCATATCTGTAGTGAATTACGAGTGAACTTCACTCGGTCAATTCTTAATGAAGTCATGGAATGGAGGCCATAGACATCCACACTTCTGAATGGGCAAAAAGTAAAACAGTACTGGAAACCCTCAGAGGTGGAAAAGTATTTACAGCCTCTTGCACTTTGTTCCTTCATCAAACTTGCATTAACACTGGCACAAACCCAGAGGAGAATGGTAATATATATTTAATTTGAGAAACAGGTGCCAGAGTATAATAAATCATTAGCTGAATGTATTTTCTTTTCTTACAGTATAATTATTTTTTTTCTGACCTAAAAGTGTGTCCTATGGTTGGTTTAAAACCTCTTGGGACAAAAAATTCTCCTGACAAATCCTTATATTGATCTTGGGAAAATTTATATAAGGTCATCTTATCTACTCTTTATCATCTTTTTAAAGAAAAAAAAAGATTAATTTAGTTTTTAGTTTTTTTTTTAATAGAGAAGTCCTCCTTTATATCTCAATTCCATATATTAAGTTTGTTGCCCTTCTCTGTACCTTTTTCAACTCTAAAATGTCATTTTTTTAAGTGGTGCCCACACTTGTATCCACATGCTAAATGAAGGTATCCTTCATATGTGTATAGCTCAGAACTAAATGTGCTTCCCTTGCGTCTATATTGCTCTTAATGCATGTAAATATTGTACAGGCTATGTAAGATGCTCCTTGGCCTAGAGAACTGTCACGTAGCCAGTTGTCTACAGGCACTCATAAAAGATTTTCCATTTCTGATACTCCTAGATTTGGTATATTTATATCATAGCCTGCTTGCTTATTTTCCCTTACAACTGCAAAACTTTAATACAAACATTTACAAACATTTATTTGTATTAAATCTCATCTGCCATTCAGTTGCCCATTCATCTAATTTATGTAGTTACATTTGCAGTGAAAGTATATCATCTTCTGATTTAATTACCTTGCAGAACTTAGTGTCACCAGCAAACATGGTAAAATTCCTGTCCAGTCTTCCTTCTAAATCATTAATAATTATGTTAAAAAGGAGAGTATCCAATACTGAACCCAACGGATTCCCACTTCACACATTAGTCCAATATGTATAGGTTCCTGTCTTTTAGGCAGTTTTAATCCATGTGCATATATTCACTGCAATTTGAGTATCCATTACGTTATGCTATAGTCTCCCATGTGGAACAGTATCAAAAGCCTTTACAAAATCCAAAAAGACGACATCTACTGAGTGTTGCCTAAGCTCAAGTTCCTACTTATCTCCTTATACAAATATATTAAATTTGTTTGATGTGCCCTATCCCTCATAAATCTGTGTATACGTATTATGCTGTTCATATGGCTATATTCCTGTATAATCTCCCTTAGCAAACATACAGGTCTGTAGTTCCCTGGATATGCTCTTGCTTCCTAATTTAAAAAAGATGTTTTACATCTGTTGTTCTCCAGTCATCTAGTAATGAGTCTTTGGAAAGTGGTGGAGGGTTAGTATACTCAAACAGAACTTCATGGTAAGAGACTCAAATACAGTAGCAACTACTTCAAACCTGCAGAGAGATAGCTATCTAAAGTAAATACTTACTAATTCAGGAAGCTTGTCACAGAAATTGCCTGAGCTATAATTATTAACAGTAACAATAACAGTTTTCTACTTCACCCAATATAGACTCCCTGTGTTGAAATATCTGAGCAGTTATCTGTTCAGATATATATGAGTAGTCATTTTGAATACTGACACATTAAGATATATTTAGATGGTATATTTCCCCAGAATTATTGAATAGATATGATCATAATAAATCAAATATATGTTGGAAAGGCTGCAGTAAACCTTGAACACTCCTACATTTGTGGTGGGAGTATGATAAAGTTAAACTATTTTGGAATCAATGTGAAACACAGATCTCAAAGATCTTAGATAAAAAAAAAATATTCTTACTCCACAACTAGCCTTATTACATCTAGAATTAGAGTCCACATTTTTCATAATAAATATCTAATAATACATATTTCACTTGCGGCCAAATGGATTCTGATAAAATTATGGAAGTCAAAAGAGACTCCATTATGGTCAACAGTTCAATCTACTATAGTAAGAAATAGAGAACTAGAGAAAAATTGGGTCCAACAGGGATGGAGGAGCACATTTACTTTAGCTAAATAAGGTCTTTGGGATCTATATGTTAAGAAATATGGAATCTACAAAGAGCGAATTTTGCCTAATATATGAATTTCCTTCTGTTTCTTATTTTTTCCCATTTTAATGTAATAGATATTGTTAATTTTATGGATTTTTTATGTGAATGTGGACGGATGTAATATGTTCTTTGCAATGTTTTGTATATCAAAATAAAAAAAATAAAAAATATATATATTTTCTTTACTTTTTCATTTTGTTTGAGATTTATTTAGATTTACCACAGGTAATTGCACTACTTCAGTAATAATTATTAAGATTGATTTTAGTATTAGTTATATACTGGTTAATACTGCATTTGGATATACTGTATACACTGATAAAACACTCCATAAGAATTTTGGTTTGCACATAAAAACGGGTATTACATGATATGCATTAATATTTATTGGTGGTTTATTTTAGGTAGCATGTGAAGGCATTTACAATTTGTGGGAAATATTTTAATGTTTCAAATAGAGTTATGCGACAATTTGTATTAGAGTCACTTTTAAGGTATATGTTTATTATTTATTACATAAACTGTTTTTTGTCACTGGAGTCCCATTATTTGTGTACATTTTTGCAGACATTACTTGTGGTCACAAAGTTGGCCACAGGCACTTGATCTCTAAGCACTGTACTTTTTCTTTTTTGACAACATCTTAATATTTCTGTTCAAGATGTTGTACTTGATATTTTGAACAAAATAACAATAAGTGATACAAACTGTGGGCCTCATTAAATTCTCCCTCGTAGTTCTCTCAGTCCTCGCAAAAGGCAGTTTTTTTGATGTTTGCGAGGACCGAATCTCTCGCAGTCTGCTTTGCCAGATGACTACGAAAAATGGCCGAGAATAGACTCCGAGAGAGCTATGGAGTCACGCACAGCCATAAATCTATGAGTGATTCTCGCACCTCGGAAGAATCCCTATGGGCACAAAAAGTCCTAGCAAGGGATCCTAAAGCCTCTACGTGCTGCCTCGGAGCAGCCAGAGACAGCTGTGTGATGCTCCCCCCTGCTCCATATACACAGACCCTCATGAACACTTAATTAACCCTCTAACTCATGGGGGTCAATACAGACCCCATAAGCACTTAATTAACCCTCTAACTCATGGCGGTCAATACAGACCCCCATAAGCCAATAATTAACCCTATAACTCATGGGGTCAATACAGACCCCCAAAAGCACTTAATTAACCCTATAATACATGGGGGTCAATACAGACCCCCATTAGGCCTTAATTAACCCTATAACTCATGGGGGTCAATACAGACCCCCACAAGCACTTAATTAACCCAATAATTCATGGGGGTCAATACAGACCCCCTTAGACATTTAATTAACCCTATAACTCAAGCGGGTCAATACAGACCCCCATAAGGCCTTAATTAACCCTATAACTCATGGGGGTCAATACAGACCCCCATAAGCACTTAATTAACCCCATAACTCATGGGAGTCAAAACAGACCCCCATAAGCACTTAATTTACCCCATAACTCATGGGGGTCAAGTATTTCCTTCAGCTGGAACTGGGGCCTTAGTTAAGATAGAGGGAATTATGAACAGTTCCAAATACCAGTCAATATTGGCACAAAACCTTCAGGCTTCTGCTAGAAAGCTGAACATGAAGAGGACCTCCATCTTTCAGCATGACAACAACCCAAAGCATACATCCAAATCAACAAAGGAATGGCCTCACCAGAAGAAGATTAAAGTTTTGGAATGGCCCAGCCAAAACCCAGACCTGAATCCGATTGAAAATTTGTGGGGTGATCTGAAGACGGCTGTGCACAGGAGATGCCCTCGCAATCTGACAGATTTGGAGTGTTTTTGCAAAGAAGATTGGGCAAATCTTGCCAAGTCAAAATGTGCCATGCTGATAGACTCATGCCCAAAAAGACTGAGCGCTGTAATAAAATCAAAAGGTGCTTCAACAAAGTATTAGTTTAAGGGTGTGCATACTTATGCAACCATATTATTTATTTATTTATTTATTTATTTTTCCCTCTACCTAAAATATTTCCGTTTGTTTTTCAATTGAGTTGTACAGTTTATATGTCACATTAAAGGTAGAAAAAGTTCTGAAATGATTTATCTTTGTCTCATTTTTTTACAGCACAGAAACCTGACATATTAACAGGATGTGTAGACTTTTTTTATCCACTGTACATACATTACATACAATACATTACATTACATTACATACATTACATTACATACAATACATTACATAGGGCCCTGTTTTGAGCTTAGAATGTTTGTAGAAGAAACTCGCTACTTACAATCTAAAGGTCAACGCACCATACTGTAGCCCACACATTAAAGTGATAATAATAGATGTATGAATTTATGGTGCGATTTTTTAGCATTATTAAGCTTCTTCTTGAAAAAGAATGGAATATTTACAGAAAATATATATTTTTATATTTAATAAGAAGCAACAAATTAGAAGAAAATGTGGAAAAACTGTAACTGCCATTAATTTGCAACTTCATAAGTTACAGGTAGGAGCAGCCCCTTTCAGTTCAGAATCAATAACTATAATCATGTAGATACCTTGGGCCTCATTCTATTATCGGCCGTAAAACGGCCGCAAAGCTGCGATTCCTTGCGGCCGTCTAGTGTAGAGCTACCTTTACCTTGAAATTCAATTATACGGCGCCGCAAGGATATCCCCTTCCGGCCGGCCGCATATCATGCAAACGGCCGGAAGCTTTTTCCCAGCGCCCGTAAATCTTGTTTTCCGGCCGCAAAGTCCGAAAACTGAAAATGCAAATATAAAATCGAGAATGCACTGTAAAGCCCCGTAAATGCTAGGCATCATAATGGGGGACACGAGGATTAATAGCAACACCCTCTCAAGCTTGCACATCAGCCCAAATCCGATATATTATTTACGGATTACTTTACGTCCCGTAGTTCCGCTGGCTGGTCCTTGTTCAAACCCGTACGGGTTCGGAGATGAAGGGCCGCAAACCAAGCATTGTAATAGCCAATATATATTCAATCCAGCACTGCAAAGCACTGTAAATGATGAGGAACATAATGGGGGGGCATGAGGATTACTAGCAAAACATTATCAAGCTTGCACATCGCCAAATTGTACTTTGATTTCAAAATCCGTACAAGTCCCACGGACTTCACTGACCAAGCCCATAGCTCCGTATTAAAGCCCGTGCGGGATGTCCTCCAATCCCGCAGCTCGTTTTTAAAGGCCGTACGTGCTTGGAGGTTAAAGGTATTCATTTTGTTACGGTATTTGCAGTCTGCATGGTTTAAGCCTGTAACCCTAAAATGGAGGCCTAAGCATTACAGCCTCCAAATTAACACTAGTTCAAATTAGTTTAATATTCCTCATATGTTTGATTGGTCAGCACACATACAGGTTCCATTGTAGCCTCTAAAACAGCCCTATAATAGAATATGTCACCCCAACATTGGCGCGCACAGCAAATGTGTTTTGACAACATGTAGCTGACATGAGCGTTCCTACATCATTGCGCAGTTGTAATATTTTTGACTAGTGCGCGTCGATGAAAGGGCGCAAGTGATATGACCTAATTCCATAAACCCTTCTAACCCTTGTAGCCGCAGCCTATTCCTAACCCTTACACCCCACAGCCTAATCCTAATCATTAGATCCGCTAGCCTCCTGTCGGGCCTGCTGTTGTTGATGCGCGCATGTGTCGGTGCACAGATGACAGCACACATTCGATGCACGCTATATGGTTGATCAACGATAGAATACACATCTCGCTCATCACATCTACATTAGAGAATACAAATAGTGGCCAAATCAGACCGCCACTTGATAT
This sequence comes from Discoglossus pictus, assembly GCA_027410445.1. Lineage (NCBI taxonomy): Eukaryota > Metazoa > Chordata > Amphibia > Anura > Alytidae > Discoglossus > Discoglossus pictus. The sequence continues at coordinate 154,032,456 of CM050163.1, read as the reverse complement.
AAATCAAGTACCAGGGGAATATTTCATTATATGTGGTTAAGTTCTTCAGTTGTGTCCGACTCTCCGTGACCCTATGGACTGCAGGACATTCAGCTAGGTCTCTGCCTGTGCTGTTCTACAAAGTTTGAAGGCCAAAGAGATTGGAGTGGGGAGTCAGTTCCTCCTCTAGTGGATTGGGATTTGTCTGATCATTCTGCTATGACCTGCCCAAATACAGTAGCTCACAGCTTCATTCAGGTACACAAGCTGCTTCACCACCACCACCACTTAGCAAGCCTCACCCATGTAAATTGATAAATAGCAGAACAGTTTGGAAGTTCACCAAATGGGAATAACTAGACACCTGGCACATGGCTCCCACCAGGATGGGCGTAGCAGAGATTATGCCTGATGGCGGTGAGTTTGCTGTCGATCCCGGAGCTTGCGGCCCTTCCTGATGGGTCAGAGTAGATATGTGTGGTGCATGTTCCCCTGGTCCCCTTCAGCAATGCTAAGTGGTGTGAAGGGGCTTGTGTACCTGAATGAAGCTGTGAGCTATAACATGTAGGGCCACTGTAGGTGGGCACATCATAGCAGAGAGATCAGACAAGGTCCAATCCACTTGAGAAGGAACTGACAAACCACACCAGTATATTTAGCTTGGAAACCGTGGATAACAGCACAGGCAGAGACCTAGCTGAATGTGCTGCAGTCCATAGGGTCACCGAGAGTCGGACACAACTGAAGAACTTAACCACATATAATGAAATATTACTCTGGTACTTGATATATGCCAAGTGGCGGTCTGATTTGGCCACTATTTGTATTCTCTAATGTAGATGTGATGAGCTAGATGTGTATGCAATTAGATAGAGATTTAAGGGATCACAATAGAGCTCATGTGCGTGGCAAAGGGTTCATATGACCTGACTCATGTTTTACTCTTGCTATTGAATTGGGTAGTGTGGCTTCAATCATATTATGCATGTTGCAGCATGGTTTGTCAGATTGGCATGTGCATGGCCATTACGACATATGATAACCAAAGGATATTTAGCCAATGCATGTTCATTATTGGGCAACTAACTATATTCACACATATGCTAAGTGATGTGGGTGAAGGAGTTTGTGTACTTCAATGAAGCTGTGAGCTATCCTACAAAGGGCCAGTGTAGGGGGGTATGTCTTATCAGAGAGGTCAGACTAATCCCAATCAACTTGAGAAGGAACTGGAAAAGCACTCCAGTGTCACCTGTCCTATTCATTGCAGGCCCTCAGGGGAATGTTCCTACTCCACAGTATCGCTAATCAGACTTGTCATGTGTATTAACCCTATATTAGTAGTAGATATGATATTTGGGATCATATGATATCTAAAGCTATTCTGACTCCTCAATAGTTTTACATGTATTGATCTATTGCATGTTAACTATGGCTCATCAGTTTACATTTATAGGAATGTGACACTAATGTAATGCATGTGGATTTCACAGAACCAAACATATTCATAACACATGGACGCAGTCAGAAAGGTCTAACAAAGCTTTATTTTTTACACAGACCACAATCAGCAGTGGTCAAGATTGTGCATTCACATAACAGTATAACAAAGCTTTATTTGATAGACAGACCACAATCAGCAGTGGTCAAGATTGTGCATTCACATAACAGTATAACAAAGCTTTATTTGATAGACAGACCACAATCAGCAGTGGTCAAGATTGTGCATTCACATAACACTATAACAAAGCTTTATTTGATAGACAGACCACAATCAGCAGTGGTCAAGATTGTGCATTCACATAACAGTATAACAAAGCTTTATTTGATAGACAGACCACAATCAGCAGTGGTCAAAACTGCATTAATATCATGGGTGTGGTGTGGGCGGGTCCTTGAAGAGCAAGAGGCTGGAAAAAAGGGGAAACCTAAAGGGGTCAATCTAATAGTCTAGAATAAGCATGATGCATAGCACCTACCAGGGTCACATGCTGCAACCTGAACCAGAAATCTCTCCATTTAACTGAAGAAACCATTTATGTGCATAGTACTTACAACTTGTAACTAGATCTGCTCAATGAAACAGATGATTCAACCTTTGGACTGTGTAATCCAATCCAGTTTCACACATACAGTGTGTTGACCAAACAAAAATCTGAAATAAGTGTTCAAATCAAAAAATGCGGAGGAGGATCCAAAACAATTTAGAATCACGATGTATATACAGTACAGTTTTAAATACTGTACCAATATACCAACTCACCTGATTACCATCTGCAAGCATTACTAACTATTAGCTAGGTCTGTGGATAATCAGAAATATGGGCAAATAGCCATTATTATGGAGAGGACACAAAGGTCAACAGCCAGATTTACTGTTTCTTACATCAGACACAAAGATCTGTTCTCAGACTGCTATTGAGGTCAGGATCACATGCTTCACTAGTGCATATATTAATGCTGGCTGTTATTAACATGCCATTGTGAGACTTTGCAAGTCCACCGCCATAGCGGTATTAGTCTACATTTAAGCTACCAACAATCATGTCGGAGATATCTGGCTATATGATAGCTGTAAGATTGTGGGAGCTACATGTTAAGGGGGCTGCCATTGAAGGCATGTCTACCTGAAAGGCACTGGGAAAACCCTCCACCTCATAATTCCTCCACAATGGTAGCAGGTGCAGGAGATGCCTTCATGGACCTAAAAAAAAAAGCAAAAAAAGACAAAACCTAGGAAATAAGGCCTGAAAACATCATAGGGCCTGCAGCATCTCTTCTCAACAGCACTCCTTAGTGACAATGTATTGATCACACTACTAATTAACAGCCTCATTAAATTGCTATGTAACAAATTGAATAGGGCTCTATATAAGCACACAGCATCTTTTTGAAAGAAAGTTTTTAGTTAGGGAACTTCTATGCAAAAGCCAGGTCTTCACTAACTAAAAACTTCGGTAAACAAAATATCCTATGTGCTTATATAGAGCCCTATTCAATTGCCCAAATCACATTTTAATGAGGCCCTTTGTGTTCTGTTTAACCTGTCACAAATTGATGGTCACTGAGGAGTGCTGTTGAGAAGGCTAAAACATGTCTGCAGACCCTATGGGCGTCATTCAATTGCGATTTGGCCGATTGAAAAGGGCTCTATATAAGCACAGAGCATATATTTAGTTACAGACGTTTGTAGTTAGTGAAGACCTTGCTTTTGGAGAGAAGTTCACTAACTACAAACATCTGTAGAAAATATGCTCTTTGCTCAAATTGATCCCTTAGCAATCGGCCACATTGCAATTGAATGAGGCCCTATGTCCTCCTCCGCTTGGGCCCAGGACCCACATCACCTGTGCCCATCCTCCGTCTCCCCTCTGGTGGTGATGGTGGGGGGGGGGGGGGGGCGGCGCCAGGCAGCGTTGGTCTGGGTGGTGGCGGACACATGGGAGGAGAGGAGGGGCCAGGCTGCTCTTGGCTGGGGGATTGGGAGATCCCAGTTGATGTTGGTGAGGGGACCATCGCGTGTCTGAGCAGCCTGACCTGAAGGTGCTCCGATGTCATGTGGTGCCTCCTCACCTCCCTGGACAGCCTGGCCAGGCTGTGGGTCATATGTGACCGGAGGGCAGAGATGCTGGCATCCATCCGGAGCTGGTTGGCCTCGATCCTCTGGGTGCTTGCCAGCAGCTCCTTCATGACGGCCAGCATGTCCACCTGCACAGCCTGGCTCTGCGGCGACGACACCACTGGGTGGGCGTGATGAGGCGTAGCGGGGAGGTCCACAGCTGGAGCCTGTGGTGACAATGTGCCCGGTGGTGACCAGGCCAGCACACTGTGTGGGGAAGGAGGTGCTGTCCCTTGGGCGGGGGAGGGCCCAAGAGCAAGTCTTTCGAGGATGGGCATAGGCCCAGGGCTTGTGGCAGGTGACCCTGCAAGGTCAATGACCAGCCCATCCTCTGACCCAGAGCCCTCCGATCTTCCTTCCTCCTCCCCCTGTGCTGGAAGATCCTGGTACGGGGCTGATGGCCCCGCTTCCTCTCCCTGGTCACAGGACCCAGAGCTCCTCCTGGATGCTGAGAGATAGAGAAGAAAGGTACATGTCATTAGAATGTTGATTAGCGCATTGACATGTGTTCATTTCTAATTATCTGACATCTAGCCTTGAATATGGATGATTCTCTGATTAGCTATCTTATACTAGCTGTTATCTATTCTTAAGTTTCTGTTCTTGATGGTTCTCGGCTCACAACTCTATCTGTTTTACGGCTGCTGTCTGTAACTGCATAGGCTGAACGGGCACACCAATACATGGACTCTCTATTACAGGGGTGTGGCCCACCAGGACCGAGTTTGGACACACCTGCTCTATTGCTTGATTACTGTTGTGTTGACCAGGAATGACAGTGATTTGTCAGCTTCATGAATTTAATGATGCATCCATCTATCCCTTGTTATTTCATGGAGCTGACATGTCAGTGTCATGTCCATGTGTAGTGTGTGTGATGCACATGTGGTGGCATGTTGCTGTATGTCATATTCACCTGCCATGGAGGCTGGGTCCTGCTGCTCCACCGGGCCTGATGCTCCAGCTGCGTTGGAGGGTGCAAGCATGGCCCTTGCAATCCCTTCATGTGCAAGGTACTTGACCCTCCGCCCCTCGGCCTCCTGCGCCATCTTCTTTCTCACCACGGCCCTGATGTTGTCGAAACGGTGCTTGATGGACCGCAGACTCCGTCCACGGCCTGCCACACTATTCACCAGATCCACCACCTGCTGTCAATCATTAGCCCTGGGCCCAGCCTTGACTTCCCTACCCACCGAGGTGATGACGGGGCGGGCACAGATGGCCTCCAGGAGGACCCTGTTCTCCTCCCGTGGGCCCTGGACCTCCTCCTCCTCCTTCCTCCTCCTACTCTCCTCTCCTCCCTCCTTCCTCTCCTCTCCTCCCTCCTTCCTCTCCTCTTCTTTCCTCCCTCCTCTACTCTCCTCCCTCCTTCCTCTACTCTCCTCCCTCCTCCTCTCCTCTCCTCCCTCCTTCTCCTCCTCTCCTCCCTCCTTCTCCTCCTCTCCTCCCTCCTTCCTCCTCCTCTCCCTTCCTCCTCCTCTCCTCCCTCCTCCTCCTCTCCTCCCTCCTCCTCTCCTCCCTCCTCCTCCTCCACTACCTCCTCCTCTACTACCTCCCCCTCCTCAACTAGTACCTCCTCCTCCTCACTCCTCCCCTCCTCTTCCCCACCTCCACGCCCCGGGACTCCCTGCCACTCCTCTCCCCTCTGCTCCTCTCCCTCCATCACCACCTGAAAAGAAAAGAAAGAGAAATAAAGAAATGTTTTAGTGGGTTTGCCTGCTCCACGCTCGTCCCCCATTCTGGTCACCTCTAACACTATTTCTGCTTGGATATCAATGTTGTAACTAACTGCAGTAATCAACCTTAAGTGGACAGAGCCTGTGACAGCAGTGGGAGGGGTGTACAACACCTCTCACTCTGGACATGAGAGGCGCTGATGAAACACGCTAGATCAATACTTTCCTAAACAATGTGGAAGGGTCAGTTACAGTTTGCATATATACAAGGTATGCGGCTATTTACTGTGTGCTTCTATCATGTGTGGGGAGTGGCCCATGTCCGAGGCCACTAATATCCTATCTGCATTATACTCTGGGCGTGGTACCTATCCTGAAGCCATCTTCTGTACCAGAGGTAGTAGGAACTACATGGTCCTGCTGTTCTATGCTGAAAATAAGTTCTTGTCAAGCCCCATTGAAGAAGCAGTTTGGAACACCTATGTGTATTGCAAATATGTGTAGAAATCTCACTCAAACTCAAAATCAAACTCAATCAAACTCAAAATCAAACTCAAACTCAAACTCAAAATCAAACTCAAAGTCAAACTCAATCAAACTCAAACAAAATCAAACTCAATCAAACTCAATCAAACTCAATCAAAATCAAACTCAATGAAACTCAATCAAACTCAATCAAACTCAAACTCAAGAGAGAGAGAGAGAGAGATTGAGAGAGAGAGAGAGAGAGAGAGAGAGAGAGAGAGATCCAGATTAAATACGAAACAGAAAAATATAAATAACTTACCTCCCTCCACAAAACTCTTCTCCCCACAACAAAAAACTCTCCAAACCTATAGGCCAACAGCAAAAAAAACACAATTGTACTTCTCGCCAGTGTATTCAGTAAATATAGAAATTGGCAAAACATACAAATAAAAGACAGCTTGATAGGATGAAAAGCATGTACAATGCAACTTACCTCCCTCCAAACCCCTAAGGGACGGATCAAAGATCCAAAATACTCCAAACACCTATAAACAAGCAAAAAACACAATTGTACTTCTCGCCAGTGTATTCAGTAAATATAGAAATTGGCAAAACATACAAATAACAGACAGCTTGATAGGCTGAAAAGCATGTACAATGCAACTTACCTCCCTCCAAACTCCTATGGGCCGGATCAAAACTCCCACACTCGCAAAAATACTCCAAACACCTATAAACAAGCAAAAAACATAATTGTACCTCTCGCCAGTGTATTCAGTAAATATAGAAATTGGCATAACATACAAATAAAAGACAGCTTGATAGGATGAAAAGCATGTACAATGCAACTTACCTCCCTCCAAACTCCTACGGGCCGGATCTAAACTCACACACTCGCAAAAATACTCCAAACACCTATAAACAAGCAAAAAACACAATTGTTCTTCTTTACATCGGCATCCGTAAATGTAGTAACGGATTACCGTAAAAAGAACTTAAACGCGACTTGATAATAAAGCAACTTACCTCCTCTCAACCACCAAGCTCCTGGAACCGCGTGCTACCTCATCAGAAATCGCAACACAGTCGAGGCGAGGGCGCTTGTCATTCCTATTTATTCACTCCCACTGTCAATCAAATGGTCTATCCGGTAAGTGATTGGCTGTGCGACCTCTGGCGCGATGCGTGATTCCGCTATTGGATGGTTCGTGCCGGGCGCGGCTAGTCCGTCTCCCTTCCAGCTTGAGTGCGCTCCTAAACGTCACGGCCTTCCTACATTCTGAAGGCCGCAATTCGCGCCTGGCTAGATTTAATTTACGGCCGCATCCGTTGAAGTCCACACGATGCACTTACGGCATTGTAATGAAACCGGGCTTAAAGGGCCCTAAAAGTATAAAGGAAGCAATAAAAGGCATTCGAATTACTGTAAAAACAATCCCCATTGATCAAATATGTTAATAAAAGATATCTTTTTATTGTCATGTACATCCTCAATATGGCGGCCATATTAACCCTTTAGCACTCAGAAAGGCTAGAATGTGTCCCTTAAACATATCAACATTATCTGATTTGCCTCTCTTTTATCACATCTACATTTTTTAACACAAATATTGTATATATTTCCATGCCACATTACATAGATCATGTAGCATGTGCCCAAATTCAAATGTGGGCCAGAATATTAGGGGTTACTAATTAAAATGGCTAAACAAATCCATAATCAGGGAACTTCATAACATGATGAAGCTTAGATACACCAGTGAGCTTTTTCATTTGTGAAATCCACCCGGATAATCACATCTGGGGTAATTAGCAAGCTATATAACCACATCATCATCCATGAATTAGCAAGTCTGAACCATCATGGATAGCAGCAACCTGAGTGCGGCGTATAGGTATGTGGGGAGAGCGCAGCGTCGTAGGAATGGATATTTGTTTCAAATGTTGCAGAGTGGAAACCGGGCTGTCAGGCGTGCGACTGAGGAGTGGCTGAGGCGTGACAGAGTGGGGCGGCTGGGAGTGAATGTGGGTGAGCGTGCTGATGCAATTCATGGTGGTCCGGAACCAAGCCAGGCAAGTGGCTCATCACAGGATATGCCTAGGGTCATGGTGGGGGGTCAGTTAGGGGAGAGAGCTCCAGTGGCACAGGGACAGGGGGATATGAGGGCACCTGCAGACAGGGAGGAGGACCTTGATGTGGGTGATCAGCTGATGGGGGGGTCAGATGAGAGACCCCTAGAGGGTGTGGCACATGAAGTGGGGGCTCCTGCACAGCCAGACCCACAGGGGGGTGAGCAGGCCCAGGAGCCTGCCAGGAGGATTCGTGCACCCAGGGTGTACAGGGAGAGAGTCACATTAGAGGGGTTAACTGATGTGGAAGTGTATGAGCGTTTTAGGCTAACCCATGCCAGCCTGGAGGAGCTCTATGCGGTCCTGAGGGAGGACATGGAGCCTTCCTCGTGGACCAATAGAGCCATCCCAGGCATGACACGGATGTTAGCCGCCATACACATCCTATCATTTGGTAGTTTTCAGAACACTGCTAGCATAGTAGGAGGAATGTCTCAGGCAATCCTTTCAAGGTGCCTGAGCACATTCCTCCATGCTATCGTTCCGAAAACTGCCAGATACATCAGTTTTCCCCACACTGGGGAAGAGATCTTGAAGGTGAAGGCAGATTTCTTTCGAATGGGAGGTATCCCCAATGTGTTCGGTGCTATAGATTGTACACATGTTGCATTGATACCTCCTAGAGAGCAAGAAGCGCTGTTCCGAAATCGCAAACACTATCATTCCATCAATGTCCAGGTTGTTTGTGATGCAGACATGCGCATACAAAATGTGGTTGCAAGCTTCCTGGGAAGTACTCATGATGCCCATATCCTGCGTCAGTCATCCACCCATCTTTATTTTGAGTCTGGAGAAGCTCCACCTGGGTGGCTACTGGGTGAGTACATATAAATGATCCCCTAAAATATACATCATGTTCCACTGTTATGCTATTCCATTGTTGCGTGAAAAATGCGCAACGACGCATGCGCCAACAGACAAAATAGAGTCCCTCAATAGCGCGCACAACATCTGCGCGCAGGAGTTGAGATAAGGATTTAAGGGTGGACCTAGGGGTTTTAGGCTTAGGGGTCTTTGGGCTAAGGCTTTGGATTATGAGGGTTAGTGTTAGGCATGGGGTCTCAGTGGTTTGGGTTACAGGGTTTTGGCCCATTAGTCAATAGATTCTACAACTTGCGCTCTTTGATGGACGCACATTTTGGCACACAATTTCCAACAGTGCGCTACTGTCGCCGGCTTCTGTCATGTATTGTCCGCGCTCATTTTCCGTGCGCCATAAAGAAGGTGTGCCGACTGAGCCATTGCATTGTAGCTTGTTGCTGTGCCTAACCCGATGTGACGTGGTCATAGGAGTATGAAGTTCCAACCCAGAGATCCCTAAACTAACGTCACATTAATCATTGCGTATATTTACAGATGCTTTAACGAGCAGTACAAACTCACATTCATATCTACATCTCCCATTTTTGTTTCCTTCAGGTGATGCAGGATATAGGTGTTTGCCGTGGTTGTTGACCCCTGTGAACAATCCACGCACAGAGGGGGAGGAGAGGTACAATGCGGCCCATGCCAGAACCCGGAATGTAATAGAGCGCACCTTTGGCCTCCTGAAGATGAACTTCAGATGTTTACATTCCACTGGCGGGGCGCTACAGTATACATTAGGGAATGTTTTTCACATCATCATGGCCTGCTCTATTCTGCACAATATAGCAGTACAGGCAAACTGTCTGGGGAACATTGATGATGCTCCGCTTGAACCGGCGGAGCGTCCAGTACCTCCCCCTGGTGAGGATAACGTTCAGGGGTCACAACTACGTGCCCACGTCATTCGTGAGTACTTCCCATGTAAGTCTGAAACTAATAACAACCAACTATAATGTACCTTGATTATGGTTACTAATACATCTCTTTTCTCCTTCTCCATTGTCTTCCAGACTATCCAACAGTCCACAGGAGAGGATAGCCTTGTGATGTAACATATGTCTCGTGACGCATTCTTCATACTGGATCAAATACAGCCTGCTCTGATATCCGTTAATGGTAAGTATGCGCACATTCCCATACACATCATATATATTGATATCTGCTAACCTCAAGAAGCTAAGCTAAATGGATGGTCTGATGTATTCCACAATGTCAATGGATATAGGCCTCACAATCGTGTTTGAAAACATCTTCCCAGAACAGTAATGTTCCCATTGTCTGATCATGCTATTCCACATCCCATGGAGGTCAATGAATTCCTAGCAATCTGGATATATGAACATACCAGCATATTGTAAACCATAATAAATGTACCTCATGTAATGCAAAGAGGGGATTAATAACTCCATTAATGTAGACCTAACTTTCGTTTTCCCAAGACATCCCCTATGTATTGCTGAAGCGGTCCGAAATGTTTATTGGACCATGCAGACGTATCCTGGGGGAACAGATCTCTTCGTTGAATACTCCACTTGATCTATCCAAGGTAGAGAACCACATGTGGATGTCCGAACATGTATCAATGTGTGATAGTTGTGATCTTCCCTTTCTATTACAGGCTGCACTGGTCTCTCTGTCTCTCTCTCTCACTCTCTCTCTGTCTGTCTGTCTGTCTCTCTCCTCATCCCACCCACCCCTGTTTACCCTTAATTTATTGAGTCACACAAGTCTTCTGCTAACTATCCCAATTAACCCTTTCCACTATGTTTTCTCTTGTCTTCTTCCTCACATCCCCTGCCTTTTCCTCAGACTCTTCTTTACTTCTCCCCTTTTTGTCTGCATTATTTTCATTTTTAACTCTCATGCCCACCTCTCTCCTTTTATTTGCCCATCAGCTAATCTTACTCAAGCTGTGGTTAAACTATGTGTCTCCTGACTGTCCCATCTGCAGATTACATTATCTGTCCACATGGGGCAGATACCTTATTACATAATAGTGCATCGCACTTTACATCTGATCCCTTTCCTCTCCGACTAATGCATATCTTTCTACTTGACACAACCTTCTTCCTATGTATCTCTGACTTACTTGTTAACCTTGCTATTCCTTATCTACTTTTCCCCATGTCCATTACCTTTAACTTGGAAGTGGTGATTTTCGAATCTTGTGTGGGCCTTTGGGAACAAATCATTTATCAACAGACTTTACGCTCCAAACAGGGCCCTCCATTTTCTTGCGTTGGCAGTATTACATACTGTATATTTTCTGGTTCTTCTCCCCTGTACAGCGTTACGGAATATGTTTGCACAATACAAATAAATGAGAATTAGACTAATCCTAATATTCCCACATCAGGACAAATTAGTCTGGGACATCATTATCATCGGACAGATGGTTAGCTTGTACGAGATCCCAATGCATAACATGTGTGCCGACATACCTACATCTGTTGGTGGCTGCTCATATGGCATATGTAAGGTTTCCACTAATATATTATTTGTGTGTTTGTATTCCAGATCCCGGTCAGAACAAGGCATGACGATAAACATCCTGACATTCCATGGCCATGTCAATGTCCTCATGTATGTGCATGTGTCCGTTTCATTGCTTTGTTGGATCCAGTTTGATATCTGATGACCTTGACTGAATAGCCGATATGTGTCACGAGACAATTTCAATATACAATGCAGATGTGATGTGACATCTGTCAGCTGATGTTCCTGGTATATCCACAGCATGTGTATGCTCATATAGTCTATCTCGATTCATAGGTACCTATTGGTTTAGACATTCTATCCTCTACTCTACTTGGACTGTTGTGAAGCCTGCAGCACCAACCCTTCAAGATCTTTTCTTCAGTGCTGATGTGACCCTCCCTGTGCATATGGGGAAGAGTAAATCCAGGCTTGGGACTTAACAGTTAATGAGGTTACGTTAATCTTCAGTTATGCATATGCAACATCAGTGAGTATAGATGCTCAATCAGAGAACAAACTATCCTTGATATTGCCTGGTTTGTTGTGAGTTCTCTGCAATAAGTAACATCTGACTGATATGGTCCTGGTCAGGTCACCATCTTTTTGACCAAGGTTATCTATGTGCTGCTTATTGTTGCGTGAGAACTGACGTTAAGCTCTCCCCATATGTATATCACCTTATTCTGGATTATTATGGTCTTTCCTTATTGACTGTTATATATATGTCGTAACAATAATGAGATCTATTATATTGCCTAATGTTGGTTGATACACTGTACATCCCCTGATCATCTATATCAATGTAATTTTTCCTGCCTGCATTCTGATCTCATATCCCTATTTACCTGTGTTACTTGGATTTTGTATCACTCCCATCACTCACATGTTGTTTGTGTCCGCATTTCCGTAACATCAATGAAAGGACCTTCAGACTCCACATCTGTGCTCTGCACCATCAGTTAGGGGTGTCAATATAATTCTCACAGTGTGTTTGCATTACTGATTTCAACCATGAGGGAAGGTTGGTATTAACAATCTATATGACACAGAAACAGACAAATGAGACAGGTGTCCGTAAGTGGCTCACATCCTAATAATGAACATACAGGGCCTCATTCAATTGTGATTTTGCCAATTGAATTGGGCTCAAAATAAGCACAGAACATATATTGTTTCCAAAAGATTTTAGTTAGTGAAAACCTTGCTTTTGGATAGATGTTTACTAACTAAAACATTTTTCATAGAATATATGTTATGTGCTTATTTCGAGCCCTATTCAATTGGCCAAATTGCAATTGAATGAGGGCCACAGTATCTAACATAAGTGAGTACACCAGTCACATTGTTGTTAATATTTTAGTATATCTTTTCATGTGACAACACTGAAGAAATGACACTCTGCTACAATGTAAAGTAAGTTTGCTGACCCATCAATAACTCAATACACAGCCATTAATGTCTAAACCATTGGCAACAAAAGTGAGTACACCCCTAATGTGAAATGTCCAAATTGACACGAAATGTCAATTATGTGTGGCCACCATTATTTGCAAGAACTGCCTTAACCCTCATGGCCAGGTAGTTCACCCGAGCTTCCCAGGTTGCCACTGGAGTCCTCTTCCACTCCTTAATGATACATCAGAGCTGGTTGATGCTAGAGACCTTGCACTCCACCACCGTCAGTTTGAGGATGCTCAATATGGTTTCGGTCTGGCGACAAGCTTAGCCAGTCCATCACCTTTACCTTCTTTAGCAAGGCAGTGTCATCTTGGCGGTGTGTTTAGGGTCGTTATGTTATGTTGCCCTGCGGCCCAGTCTCCCAAGGGAGGGGATCATGTTCTGCTTCAGTATCTCACAGTACATGTTTGCATTCATGGTTCCCTCAATGAATTGTAGCTCCCCAGTGCCAGAGATAAATGGATAAGTCACAACGAACACAAAAACATTGATATGAGATGAACCCATCATTTTGAACCTAAACAGTGATGCAGAGAGAGGGGAGGCAGCATCTGACATCATTAGGTAAATGCATATAGGGGGAATCCACACAACATATTATAGAAAACATATATACACATGCATATATGTTTGGTCTGGGCCTGCATGCATGCTGCCAGCACTGAGGAGCTACAGTTCTTTGAGGGAACCCATGAATGCCAACATGTACTGTGACAAACTGAGAAAGAGCATGATCCCTCCCATAGGAGAACGGGCCGCAGGGCAGTATACCAACATGATAACGACCACAAACACACCTCCAAGCCGACCACTGCCTGGCTAAGGAAGCTGAAGGTCAAAAGTTGATGAACTGGCCAAGCAGGTCACCAGACCTAAACCCTATTGAGCATCTGTGGGGGCATCCTCAAATGGAAGGTGGGGAGTGTAACGGAACCCATCACTGTTTTACCCTGCTTTATGGTTATGGTTAAAATATGATCAGACTGTTATACTGTATGTATGTTGGTTTATGCTCTGCAAAATCTTAGCCCAGACTATTGCAGACCTTGGCATAATAGATAATCCTAGTACAGAGACTCCTCATAGGATAAGGAAGTCTATTGTATAAAGTGTTTGCATTATTAGACATAACAAAGAAGGATGATGTAAGCAATGTCTGATTGTATCAAAGTAGCCAGGTAGTCTCCGGGAGGTGTGACCCACCTGTTGTCCCTCTATGTGTATTGTGTGGCCAACTATGGGGGATGTGTGTATTGCCTGTGGGAAGAGATGTGTATATATATATTTCTGCCCAACAAAATAAAGTCCGTATTCATTTGACTCCCAATTGAGTGTCGTCAAATATTGGAGGTTGGGAATGGTGAGACTCTAGTGCTTCTTGGATATTGTACCGTATACCAGCGGAGATATTGGACTGCGTGTTCCAACTCCGTTACAGGGAGTGCAAGGTCTCTAACATCCACCAGCTCCATGATATCATCATGAAGGAGTGGAAGAGGACTCCAGTGGCAACCTGTGAAACTCTGGGGAACTCCATCCCCATGAGGGTTAAGTCAGTGCAGGAAAATAATGGTGGCCCCACAAAATATCGACAATTTCACTTAGGGGTGGACTCACTTTTGATATTTACCCTGAATTAATCTCTCCATGTGTCAGAAACACGAATATCATGCATCACCGTTACTGGAATCAAACTCATAAATATTACCTCCACCCTCAGCTGCACTAGTGGCTGTTACCCCAACCCTACATTAACACAGGGCTGGTATATTGAAGGAAGATGTATGTACAAATCCAATAACGTTGGTGTGTAGCATTCATGTGGTGTTTACCAATCATGGTACTGTACAAACGAAAACAAACAATGATAATGTGAGCAATACATAATGTTTAATCTTATGCTTTCAAATTAGATTTAAAAAAAAGAAAACTGGAGCCAGAAATTCAGGAAAATCAATAAATTGGAACCTAAAGAGATAAGAACAAGACATCAATTAGAACAATATATGCATTGACTGCAACACCTCAGCATCAATAGATCTTGGATATCAATTGCTTCTATATGCAACATGAACATGTTCTCACCTATTTCTGCTTTCGCTTGTGTGTTTCCTGGCTCTCCTGGCATTTGGCAAATGTTCCCCTAGGCCGGCCCCGACCTCTGCGAATGGTTGGCGGCTCTTCCGGCCTGGATGCTGGTGACAAGGTCTGTGAGGTTGAAGGGGGTGAGGTTGAAGGAGTAGCCCGGTCTTGGGGCTGGCCTTCTCGGGCCATTTCGGGCCTTCGGGCATACTCCTCCATCCCAAGGTTATGCCGCCTCACCTCTTGGAACATCCTTTCATTGTGGCGTCTCATCTCCTCAAACACCCTTTCATTATGGCGTCTCATCTCCTCGAAGTTCCTTTTGTTGTGGCGTCTCCTCTCCTCGAACTTCCTGGCATCGTGGCGTCTCATCTCCATCTGGGCCGCTGACAGCGCCGGACTAACTGGCGGCGACCCAGACCACTGTGTCCTCTGGGTGGAGGCACTGCTGAGTGGTGTGTCCTGCCTGACCGGAGTCGCCTGCTGGGCCTGCGGGGCCGGAGTGGCTGGCTGGCCCTGCTGGGCCTGCGGGGCCTGTGGGGCCAGAGTGGCTGGCTGGACCTGCTGGGCCTGTGGGGCCTGTGGGGCCAGAGTAGCCAGAGTGGCTGGCTATGCCTGCTGGGCCTGCGGGGCCTGTGGGGCCAGAGTGGCTGGCTGGGCCTGCTGCGCCTGCGGGGCCTGTGGGGCCTGTGGGGCCAGAGTAGCCAGAGTGGCTGGCTATGCCTGCTGGGCCTGCGGGGCCTGTGGGGCCAGAGTGGCTGGCTGGGCCTGCTGGGCCTGCGGGGCCTGTGGGGCCAGAGTGGCCAGAGTGGCTGGCTTTGCCTGCTGGGCCTGCGGGGCCTGTGGGGCCAGAGTGGCTGGCTGTGCCTGCTGGGCCTGCGGGGCCTGTGGGGCCAGAGTGGCTGGCTGGGCCTGCTGGGCCTGTGGGGCCAGAGTGGCTGGCTGGGCCTGCTGGGCCTGCGGGGCCTGTGGGGCAGGAGTGGCCAGAGTGGCCTGCTGGTCCTGTGGGGGCCACATGCCCTACCGGGGGCCCATGCTCCAGGGCACCATTGCTTGGGGATCCATACTGTGGGCCCAACTGGGATGGGACCACATTGGGTGGCCCCACATTTGTCCAGCCCACATTGGCTGGGAGCCAGGCGGTGCCATTATCCTGGCTGGAGGGGCCATTGCTGGAGGCAATTGGTGGCATCTCGTGGAAGGCCCAGGTGGACTTTGGTATGACGCTGCAGGTGATGTTGCTGCAAGTGGTCCTGCATCTTCACAAGGTGCAGGAACCTGCGGAGGCAGGGGACGCCTGGCTGGTACTGAAATGAGACAAGATTTTGATTTGAGTATTGTTGTTTCCATATCTCTGAGATCAGAGTGACTTGTAATTGGCTGTGAATGTTTGACGCTAATCAAAATTGATCTGCATCATTAGTATTGTGGATCCTGGCTGGAATCTTTCCTGTTATGTGACAGCGACTGCTGGCAGCAGCAGTTGGACCAAGGGGCTGATAGATGGCGCTGCCGCTGTTATATACATCATTTCACCTTACACAGAAGCCCAAAAGCACTAGCCCTCACACTAATCTGAACCCCTTACCTTAACAACACCATAACCCACTAAATATGCATGATTATATAATCTACAGGAAAATGCTGTGACATGTAGAGGCTACTCACTGCTGCTACCAGCAGTCATGGTCAGATAACAGGAAAGGGCCCATGGCTCATATGACTATATGTAATGCTGGTGCGGTGTGCCAACTGCAGTTAATTAGGACATGTGCTCATCTGGATCTGTTGGCCAGTGTATGAGACAGACCAATCTGTGACCAATCCTCAGCAATGCGAGTTAACATGTTAATGTAACATGGTCCAGATTATGCTGTTACACGAAACAAACTTGCAGTCCATCAGAGTCTGTATCCGCATATGCTGCAGTGTGCACATCCATACATGTAGTCTCATGGGGATGTACCAGCTAGACCGGACCTATCCTGTTGTATGTGCGCTTCTCTGGAAGTGCACCGCCAACGACTCTATCTACGACAGCCCAGCAGGCCAGGTAAGTGGTTATGGGTTTCGGGTTCTGGCTACAGTTAGGGGGTATGGGTTAGAGTTAGACAGTGGGGTTTAGGGGGTTAGGGTTAGAGGGTTAGGGGCTTTGGGTGTACCAACTATTTTTGACGGCTACATGGGGACGGAAGCGCAGCCGCATTCCTAGAGTCGTTGGCGGCACTCTTCCAGCACATACTGAAATGCCCACATAAAACAGGATACATCCGCTATACCTATAATCAAAATGTACATGAATTCTAAGCAGTAGGAGTGTTAAGCCAAACAGCTATGGATGGGCCAGTTTAACATGGATTAGAGTGTGACAGGGGAACTCATGACAATAAACAAACAATTGCAATGGAGTTGCATGTATGCTTTTTTTATGCACTGGGAACCAACAGCAAACATAACAGTAACATCAATAGATTTGCAAAACGGTATCATAATCAGTTGTGGGAGGAGGTATTGGACATATATTTCATTGCTAACAATTCTGACGAGTATATTTCTTTACACTGGATTGACATGATTTTTGCGGCCTCATATATCTGTAGTCACAATCAGATATCTTACAGTGCAATTCAACGTCAGTTATCTATCTGTATGGGGTACATGTGCGTACATATGAGGGTGTTAAGGTGTACATGGTAGTCACATTGCAGGCTTTGGGACTGACCCGAGTCCACCAGGCCAGGGAGGCCCACGACTGCCGCTGGCTGGATCATGTCGCGGACTATGGCCTCCCAACCGGGGTATGTGAATGTTTCTGGCGGCCCACCACCGGTTCCACGTGCCGCATTGGCCTCATTGGCCATCTTCTTTTTGATGTCAATGTGTCTTGGTACCGGTTCTGGACAGACTGCCAGGTACGATTCGCATACCCCAGCGAGGAGACCTCAGCCGCGATCTCCTTCCAGGCATCTGTCCTCTGCCTGGGCCTCACTTCGCTCCCACCAGTTAGGATGGAGTGACGGGCTTGTACTCCTCTCACCAGTGTTTCTATTTCCTGGCTCGTGAAATTTGCTGCCCTTTTTCGTGCAGCAGCTGGCTGGCCAGCCTGTGGCTGGGGGTCCTGCTCTCCATGCCCTTCGCTGCCTTCTCCCTCTATCTCTCCTCCTATGACAGCATACAACACAGTCACGGATTTACGAATTTCACTCCCTTTTAAACTATTTGTGCCCTTGATTGTCATCTTCCTATTGGTTAATTGATTTCAGGTTTGATTTCAGGATTACGGGCTTGAGACTTGGCTGTAGCTTCTTAGTGAAGCACGTACGGGTTTGGCGGATGATTGCCCTCCAAGCCCGTAGCGCGTTATTCAAACCCGTGCGGGCTTGCATGATAGATGAAGTTAAATATCTTTATTTGCGCAATTGAGAGTAGGGGAATGTTGAGCTATTAATTCTAAAACCAAACATCACTTTCACTTTTAATAAAAGGACAGGATGGCTTTTCTATGCTACGACTTGCAAGTTAGCCCTTTACGACCCGTAGGTCTATTTTACCCATTTACGGACTTGATGGAGGCTAATCCCGCAGCCTTTGCGGGTCTGAGGTGCTCCAAGCCCTCAGGACTTTGTCCACGGATATTTGACAAGAATTTGAAAATACAAAAATTACGGATTTGAGTATAGGGGAATGTTGTGCTATTTTTGCTAACACCTACAATCACTTTATAGTCTCCTCAGAGTGCAGGATGGCTTTATTTTGGCTTTATAATGTGCTTAATTGGTGCTAGCGGGACCTTTTGGTGCAAGTAAGCTGCGGCTCGGTTTTAGCCTTGCAGAGAGGTTTCCCGTAGCAATTGAATAGCAACCGGGGCTTTCTTGCGGCCGAAACTCTTGCGGCTGTTTTAGATCAAAGGCTTTTCTCCTGCGCGAGCGGCCGCAAGGGATAGCAAGGCGCCGGCCGCAAGCCTGCCGGAGCCCCCGGCCGGAAGGGAATAGAATAGCTGAATAGCTTGCGGCCGGTCCTTGCGGCCCCGCATCTCCTACGGCCGTTAATAGAATGAGGCCCCTTTTGTTTAATTTTCAAGGTTGATTTCTAAAAAAAAAGTGGCTTATTATTGATATACTATATTATTTCTAGGTTGTGTTGAATTTATCAGAGCACAAATAATGAACATGCTCACATTTTATTAAAACAGAAGCTATTGCCTAATCAATGATACCAATAAATGCTGTGTTGGGCAAAATTGCTCAAAAGAAAAACAAAAGTGTCTTTTTGTCATGATTTCCATATCAAGAAAAAAATGTTGTACCTTATAAATCTGTTTTTTTTTTTACAGTTGATGTATGATTCTTTGTAATGGATTGAATTGCATATTAAGAAATGCTGATGAAATTCAATGAAGTGACTATATTGTACATTTAAATAATATAACATCTGTTATTCATCTAATCTAGGGATATAGTTATGACAAGCCTCCATTTTTTTTCCATTGCATGTGTAAGCCTGTGCATCTTTTACTAATAATCAAGAGAAAAACAATGCACATAATGAGTTTATAGAAACATAATGCAACACCTACAGTGGTCTGTAAAAGACTTGATTATTTTAAAATAAATGGGAAAATTTAAACATGTCTGTACATGTTTGCAAATTCTAAGAAAATGAATTATGCATTGCCTTATGAAATCACTCATGAGAAATAAAGTACATTCTACACCAACAACACTATTCTAAAATCTCAAGAAAATTAGGTATATTAAAATAAAACCAGAATCTCTCTAGTGAAATAAATACATGAAACTAATTTTATTATGTAAATCAAAATAAAAATGTTACACCAAAAGAAACAGATTTTCAAATGTTAAACATTCTTTAGAAATTCTTTCCTCAATAGAATTTTACCAAGATATGTTGTGTTCAGCATCCAGCCAGATAGACTATATGATATTTATTACAGTTTACAAAATAAGTAATCTTTATGTTCCTTCTTAAGTGAGGATGGTCAAGATTGTTAATGGACATAATGTGTGAGATAGAACCAGTACATGTTAGACTTTTTTTTAAATACACAAGTTTAATTTAATTATTGATATTAACATTATTAAAATAGAAAATGTCATTAGCCATTTGATCTATTGTGTCTCCTCCTCTGCTTCTGTGGAATCAGGCTTGCACATCTGTTAGTTTTCAGTCCATATATTATTACATCCGAGCTTGCAACATCTTAAGCATTACAATGCTGACATATGAAATGAGTGCAATTGTTAGATAAGCCCGGTTCTCTTTGGCACTACCTTTTTTGGAATTGCAATGTATAGTAGTAACCTTTTCCAGTGCACTGGCCACTGTAGAGTTGTCCACATTTGTTTGCATGAGACAAGCCACACTTTCAAAGCATCGTCTTGTAGGATGTTGCATAGTTCAGCTGCGATGCCATAATTTCATGCCACCTTGTTATCAGCAAGGCTTCTCGGAGCCCATTTCACTTCAATCTCTAAGATTTCTGGCTCCAGAAATCATTAAATAAATATATCAAGGGTCAATATAAGGCTTTAACAAGTTAACTTTTTATGCCAAGAAGTTTTTAATTGATAAGAGGACATCTGTTAAGGTTAGAAGTAAAAAGATTAGAAGTAAAAAGGGTTCTTCACAGTAAGGGTAGTTAATCTGTGGAATTCTCTACCAAGGGAGGTGGGGACAGCAGATTCAATAGATAACTTTAAAAAGGCATTGGAAATATGTTTCACTTGGAGTTTGTTTTGTTTTTTGTTTGCCTTCCTCTGATCAATTAACAATTAATTAATCCACATATTGCAAATCAGAGGAGATCTAAAAAAGTTATCTTGTTGGACTAAACATATTTTTTCAACCTCTATTACTATGTAACAATTACTATGTAAATATTATTTATTTCATATCTGCTTGATCTGATGATTTTCCACTTCAGTCATTTTTATTCTGAACTTTGCAATAAGAAGCTCATTATTTGAGCCACAGTCAGATCCATGTCTTTTTTTTATTGGCTATATAGATCCTACAAGTTATATAGTCTATGTGATTTCTATATTGTCCAACTAGCGATGTCCATGCGTAGAGTCATCTCTGAGGCTGTTTTAAGAGGCTTTTATGTCTAAAATATTTATATTTCCATTTTTAGACCAGAGAATTATCTTGGCATAATTTTATAAATTTCTGACCTGCTTCATTTTGTACTCCAAGGCTAAACTTGCCCATTTGTCCAAGTAACTTTTGGTTCCATACTTTAGCATTCCAATATCCTACGATGAGAGTAATTTTTTTCTTGGTGTTGTATCTAATATGTGTTGAGTTACCTTGTAGTATTTGAAAACTTCAACCTCCTTAGAATCTATGGTTGCAGCATAGTCTTAGATCACTGTGATGTAAAATGGCTTGCCTTTAATATGGAATTGAAATTATTCTGTCTCTTTTTGGATGTTAGCCGAGCACTGTTTTGGCTACCCTTTCATTTATTATAAGGATTATTCAATTTCTTCTGTGAGATTCACAGCAGAAGTTCTAGTGGTTGTCTGATATTCCACTCCATTTGAGTTTACTCATTCCCAGGATATCAAATGTAATTTTTCCTTCTCATTGTTGACCACATCCAGCTTGCCTATTGTTCTAATGTTCCAGATTGCTATACTGATTTGCAACAGATGATTTCCTTTTTCCATCTGGGTAAATTCACTGCAGGGCATCCTATTCCACTTCCTTAGACATGCTACTTGTAATCATCTTCTGCGCTTATCAAGTAATGTGTTACACATCTTCTAACCTGAGGGGCTTGTCCTCTGGTGCCATATATTTATGTCTCTGGTTGTTCCATAAAGTCATCTTGGGAAAGATACTGGAGTGGGTTGCCAGTTCCTTCTACTTCCCTCCCTGAAATGACCTGCCCATCTTGAGTGACCTTACATGGTACAGCTCACAACTTATTGAAGTACACGCGCCCCTTCACCATGTCTTGGTAGCAATCCAGAAGGCTGTATGTGTGTGTGTGTGCATCTTGCTCTCTTAATATTAGCATTTACTTCTCTGTTGCATGAAAGATTGAAATACATTATATCCACCATTAAGTGTTTTGGCAAAGAACAGGAATGTTTAATATGTATGTGACTATTTTCTAGCTAATATGTTGAAATTGGTCTTGTAGGTACCAACACTCTGTTACATATGCATAAGTACTGCACATGTGATTTTCAATGTGCATAGCTTTTTTTCTGTGGAAATCAAACTGTCCCATGGTTAAATTACATTTTTTAAGAGTAAGTACTCTTTTCTGCTAATTTTAGACTGTAAGAAATTTGCAGGACTCTCACACTGTGTATAGACAGAAGAGAGTATGACATAATTCACCAGATGTTCTAGGAGCATTCCTGCAAATACTTCTCTTTATATATCCAATAGTGCCGTTTTTTCTATTTACTCAATATTCTATACTGAACATGAAGCAAAAGTAATTCATGGTGAATAAAACAAGTACAAACTAATTTCTTTGATCATAAATTTTAATCTGCTAACTGATTTCTAGATATGCAAATTTTGGTGAGATCGGTAAACCTTTAAGAAGGATCATTTTGGGGCTAATTTCCTTTTATCTAAAGCCGATAGTTAAAAAAAAATCAAGGCACAAAACAGTTTAATTATATATTATCCTGTTTAATTTGGTGATATTTAGTATGTTTTAAAAAAAAATTGTCCTCTTATGTTACATTTAAGTGCTGTGTCTAGTTTTAAATTTGTTGCCTCTTTAGGCCCTGCAATTCATTGGAGATGTAATTTGCTGAAGGGCAATAAAAAAGTAAAAGGTTAGTAAATAAAGAAAAAAGCATTTAATTGAGAAAGGTATATACCTATTTCCAAAGTGCAAAAGAAATATATTGATGTTACACTCAGTCAGCAATGCCTCGAGAGTCATTTAAATTGTACAGAAGTACTTTAAAAAAACAAGCATGCAATAAACAATTCAGGGAGGGAGGAAACATGCATAGCAATCATTGATAGTTCAAAGGAAATTTATATTTCCAAATAAACACAGCACAGCATACAACAATGTTCAATTTGCTATTTTGGTATTTGATGGGAATGTTTTCAAAGAAACATTGAGCTCCATTCACTTGAGCTTTCGAGAGAATTGAGAATTGAGCTTTTTGCTGGCTTGGAACGGCTTCCAATTTACGAGGTTGAAAACTTGTAACTTACAGCCTTCCAGAAGCCTTTGATCTGTCACTTTCGCAAGGCTAAAATGGCAATTTACTATTCAATTGCTCAATTTCCCCAAGCTGTTTTCACAACCGTAAATGGTGAGTGCTAGAGAGGACCTATTCTAAGCACTGTAAATGCAAATAAAAAATCAACATTACACTGTAAATAATAGGGAAAGGGATGATAGACATTAGAATTAATTCACTCAACAGACTTAAGCTTGCAAATCGGCAGGAAATTTAATTTATTTGTATTTGTCATTTCGGGGTTAAATCGATCTTGGGTACCAATGAGTTAATACATATCATGCTACCCAGATGGAATAGAACAGTGCTTGCATTCATTTTCATAATTCTTTTTTTATTTTTTTTATTTTAAATAGTTTTTATTGCAGGAATACAAAGTGCAAACAATTGTACAATAATGAGCGTAATAAAACAAAGCCCCAACATCAATCATGAGATCTTATCCTTGTATCCTGCCTCCTCCTTTTTTTTCTATATTTACCTCCGTGCTATTGTTGGTAAACCAATGCATAGATTTATAATGGGCCTTTCTTGGCTATATAAGCATGTATCCCTAAATCTATTCGTAACCTATACTATTCTTTGGTTATTTATTTGTTTTCTCCCATTACCTTCCGTTACTATCCCATCAGGAGAATCTTCCAAGTAGTTCTTGAAACTCAATGTTATGATTTAGGGGTCTATATAGATATCATAAAAGCCCTAACTTTATCCATTGACTAGCTCATTTACCTCTAAAGAGATACAATACTATTTTCTTTGTTTGTTTTTCGTTTCTTTCCTCCCATTCAATTTTTTTCCCGCTTTCTTTTCCTTTATATTAAGGAAGAGTCGCTTAATAACTTTTACACAAGTTAACCTAACCAACCAAACTAAAACATTCTACCTGACACATCTATATTTAAGCCTTCATCTCTGGATAACATTTCTCCATCTCAATCCTGCTGTTGTTCCATCCTATCATACCTGTCTGTCTTCTTCCAATCCTGTGCAGCTCCTCTCCCGGTATCTCCCCTTCGGCCTCCAGCCCTCCCTGTTCCCTGTCGAAAAAGTAAGGGTACCCTTCCCTCCTCCTCCCCTTTCATTGGAGTAGAGGGATCTTGATATCTGTGTATTCTATCCAGGGACCCCAAATTTCCAAGTACTTGGGGATTGAATACGCCAGTCAATGGGAAATCCTTTCATTAACCGCTAAGTAGTGAATCTTAGCTCGAACTGCCCCTATCTCTAGTGTCCTTTTCTTCCAGCTCCTGGCAATATGTGATTTTGTCGCTAAAAAGATAAATTGTAAGAGTCTATTGTAGGGGGCAGAGAGGGAGGTTACAGGCATCCCCAGTAGACTAGCTTCCGGGGTTACTTTAATATGATATCCAAATATATTGTCCACCAAGCCACCCACTGCCGTCCATAGCGGCTGAACCTTTGGGCAGCTCCACCAAGTATGGTAAAAAGAGCCCATCTCTGAGCATCCTCTAAAGCACTTCAGACTTTCCGTTTTACTCCATTTAGCTAGTCGATCCGGGGTAATGTACGCGCGGTGAAGGACTGTAATTGATGTCTCTAATAAACTATAATTTAGTGACCCCCTCATGAGATTGGCCCAGGAAGTCTCCCCTGTCTCAATCTCCCAGTTTCTGGCTATATCCTTTTCCCATTCCCTCATATATTTATCTTTGGCTAGCGTTTTTGGGGTATTGAAGACCCCGTATAGTTCCCCTATCACACCTCTTGTAAGGGGGGCTTTTTCACACATTCTAGAACACCTATTATGAGAGGGGATCCCTGAACTCCTAAGTAGCCTATCCACAAAGTACCTCAATCTGCAAAAGTTATAATGCTCATAAAGGGGGATGTCATATTCGTCTCTCATAGCCTTGAATGTTAACACCCGACCGTCTCTCATCCAGTTACCCAATCTATCAAGCTTTTTATTCTTCCACCATTGCCAGGAGACCAGTGAGATACCTGCTGGAGCTAGTGGGTGCGTAAGTATAGGCTTTAAGTGGGATATCCGGGGTAGAAGGTCTGTATGATTGAAGGCCCAGAATAGATTAGCCTCGGAGTTCCTTATCATAGGGTTGGCAGATTTTTTAATCTCTGTGGGAAGTGGGTGAATCCAGACCGCCGTGTCCCATGTATAGGGCATGATGTCCTGGCTTTCAACAAACATCCATGCTGGATGGGCTTCGGGTACGTGGGCCTGGGGGACAAAAGCTAATTGTGCTGCTCGATAGTAAAGTTTTAAGTTGACACACGCCAGCCCCCCCCCTGGATTTATGTTTGTACATGTTATTTTTCGCTATCCTGGAGGGACCCCCACCCCAGATAAAACGGAAAACCCTGCTTTGGAAGTTTGAGAGGTCTTTCATATGCATCTGGATCGGTAGAGATCTAAATAAATAAAGCAGTCTAGGTAAAACTTTCATTTTGACCGAACTAACCTACCGAGCCAGGAGATGTTACATTTTGCCCATTTTATCATCTCCTCCTGAAGTAAGCGGAACATTGGCCGGTAATTAGCCTTATATAAATCCTGTACTTTAGCTGTCAGCCATATTCCCAGATATTTAATCCCCTTCCCGGCCCACTGAAACTTATAACTCCGTGTAAGGGATTCTTTCTCTGGGAGTGGGATATCTAAGGCCAATGCTTCAGTTTTTTCTACATTAATTTTCAATCCTGAAAGCACCCCGAATTGTTCAAGTTTTAGCATCAGAGGTGGTACCGACGTCAATGGCTCCGAAATGGAGCACAGCAAGTCGTCCGCAAAGAGCAATACCTTGAAGTGACCCAACATGGATACCTTTTTATCTCCGGGGAAACTCTAATCGAATGGGCCAGGGGCTCATTTGCCAACGCAAACAGGATCGGCGACAGAGGGCAACCCTGTCTCGTACACCCTCTGGATGCAGACCGCTGGCCTCCCCCCACCCGGAAGTCTTAAATTTGCCTTATGATCTTTGTAATAAGTCCGAATTAGGTTTAAGAACTTCCCTGAGAACGCGAATTTGATCAGCGTAGCCATGAGAAAAGGCCATTCCAGGGAGTCAAAGGCCTTCTCCACATCCAGAGAGAGCAAGCAGGCCGGGGTGTTATTTAATTTAGCATGATGGACTAAGTTTAGAATTTTCCTGACATTGTCCCCTGCTTGTCGCCCTGGGATAAATCCCACTTGGTCTTTATGAATCAAGGAGGGGAGAAACCCAGCTATCCTATCCGCCATGATCTTGGCCAGAAATTTGATGTCGCTGTTAAGGAGTGAAATCGGTCTGTAGTTCTTGGCTTCTAATGGGTCCCTCCCCTCCTTGGGGAACAAGACCAGGTCAGCTTTGTTGAGTTCTGGAGGGATTGGTAGGCCCTCCAGTATTGTATTATATAATGTGGTCAGGTACGGGGCCAATGTGCCAACAAATTTTTTATAGTACGAATTCGTAAAGCCATCTGGGCCTGGGGCTTTGCCTAATTTAGATTCTAAAATAACCTTGCTCACTTCCTCCTGGGAGATTGTTTTATTCAATGAGGAAACATTCTCTTCCGTTAATTTAGGCAGATCCAGGGAGGCTAAAAATGATTGTGTTTCCCCCTGATCTAGGGAGTTCGAGGCTTTATACAGCTTACTATAGTATGGCTGAAAGATGTCCTGAATTTTAGAGGGGTTGGGCACAAGCCCTTGGGGTGATTTAATTTGGCAGATTCTAGATTGGTTTTGCTTTGATTTTAATTTGTTGGCAAGAAATGTGTCAAGTTTGTTTGCTTTGCTGTAAAACTTGTGATGCGTGATTCTAAGAGCTCTCTCCGTTCTCTCCGACAGAATCATGTCAAGCTCCGCCCTGGTTTTCTCAATCTGGGACCTATCCCCTGTAGAATTATGCTGCTGTTTTGCCCTTTCCAATCTTATCAACTCTTTATTCAATGCATCCTCTCGGGCCCTACTTTGTTTTTTATGTTCAGCAGTTAACTTCATGCAGACCCCTCTAATATATGCTTTGTGGGCCACCCACACCCAGCCTATTCCTACATCTCCCTTAGTGTTCTCCCTAAAATACATCTCTAGTTCTTGCTGGATCTTGTCTTTGGATTGAGGAGATGCTAGTAGCATCTCATTGATGCTCCAGGTCGGGGGGGGGGGGGGGAGTGTACCGTGCCTAAGTCTAGGGCAATTTTGACAATTGAGTG
This sequence comes from Discoglossus pictus, assembly GCA_027410445.1. NCBI lineage: Eukaryota > Metazoa > Chordata > Amphibia > Anura > Alytidae > Discoglossus > Discoglossus pictus. The sequence goes on along the minus strand of CM050163.1, from coordinate 154,005,274 downwards.
ATCTGACCAGGTACACGGAATAATCTCTGCTTCCTTTGCCTGATCCAGGAGCGAAGCGTCTATGATGATATAGTCAATTCTTGAAAACGAGTCATGAGGGGCTGAATACAAAGAGTACTTCCTGTCCTTAGGGTGAATCCACCAAGTTCAGGTTAGCTAGTTGTGTTTTAACTTGTTTCAGCTTACTGGGGAATTGGGGCCCCTCTCTCCCCTTGGACCTATCCAATTTGGGATCCAACGCTAAATTTAGGTCCCCCCCCAGAATAATTTTACTATAATCTCCTTTCTCTAGTACCGTAAGTAGTTTCCGGACCGTATTGTAGGGATTCGTAGGTGGGGCATATAACGCAATTAAAGACACTGTTGAGTTGAATATTTTCCCTGTCAGAATCAGGTAGTGACCCTCAGGATCTGATTTTTTACCCTCGAGTACAAACGGAAAGTCCCTATGCAGGAGAATTGCTACCCCCTCCCTCTTGGCTAACATACCCGTTGTATAGAAGTTTGGGTATTGTTTGTGGAGATATTTAGGGGGTTTGCTACGTATGAAGTCTCCTGTAGGAAGATTACTAAGGGGCGATGCTCCCTGTATGTAAGAAAGGCTTTGTGCCCCTTATGGGGGGAGTTAAATCCCTTCACATTGTGGGACAGTATCTTAAATTCGGGCCTAGCCATTTATCCTTGTCTGTCTGTGAGTGCTGTGTATAGTGTGACACTTACATTTTTCCTGCTCTGGATGGGATGTTTATTCGAAGGCCGAAGGACCGGAGATGAGAGACACCCAAGGGCGACCAGGAGACAAGGTGCACCTGCATCATGGAGAGACCCTGAGAGTGCTAAGTAGAATAGAGATAGACAATTTACATACAAGATATATTTCAGAGAAAAGTACAGAGATACATGTTTCAACAATAACATAACAATTTCAACTTTGTCACCTATACTAAAACTTTTTCCTTGCGCTCTAACGCGCTTGGAGGGCACGAGGATCCTGTCCTCCTGCATAGTGCCCTGGCAAAGAGGTATAGTAGATTTTAACTACTAAATTTAAACCCTGTTCAATAAAAGGGATAACTCTCTGCCACACCCCATGGGCCTATCACCCCTTGCTTTGTGTAACACAAAATATTCCCTTTAGTGAATCCAGAGAATCCTAGTAGGCCTCAATCCTATATCACCCCCCCCCCCTCTGCTTATAGTGTCCATTGGGCTTCTGAGGAAAGCAGCACATCACTAGCAAGTCCCTTCATCTCTTCTCTGGGGGGGGGGGGGGGGGTTTCCCGGCCAATATCCACTTAAGCATCCCGGCCCTGAGCCTGGGGATGCTGGCCTGTCGTTTACAAGGCTTGCCTTGGACCCCCTTCTCCCGCCGCTTGTGGCTGCGAGTTTCTTGCAGCTTTTTGTCTCTTTGAAGCAGGGACTACAGTCCATTGTCTAACAGGCCTATCTCGCTTGTCTCCTGATTCTTGACCAAGTGGGCGGGGTTTCTCACCCTCCTTCATTAAGTTCAGGGAGGAAAGAATTGTCTGGCATTCCTCTACATCTTGAGCCACAAATCTGTTTCCATTCACTGTAAATTTGATGTTGAAAGGAAAACCCCATCTGTAAGGAATTTTGTGCTGGACAAGCACCTCCACAGCCGGTCTCATTTCCCTGCGTCTCGCTAGAGTAGTTGGTGAGAGATCTGCATAAACATGGATGGTGGCGCCGTCTGGACCTTTGATTTCATCTAGACCTTTTGCATGATACAGAATCTGGTCTCTTGTGTGTTGCCTCAAGAAGCGGACTATGATGTCTTTAGGTATGTTAGGGTTCGGGGATGCCCCAAGTGCCCTATTGTGGTAACTTGTCTTCCTTGCATGGTAATTCAGGACCTCCTTAAACAGGTCTAGTGGGAGGGCTGGGAGTCTTTGCTTCCCTCCCACAATTGCTGGAGGAAGTGATGCAACTAAGGGTATATCCAGGCAGGAAACTGCTGTGGCTTCCTGTTTCTTTTTTGATGGTGAGGGTGATGGAGTTGATGGCGATGGTCTAACCGTGGGTGAGATAAAGCATTTGGGAAAGGGGATTACTATATAGGTAGATAGATTTAAAAAGGGTTGTTGCTCCGTGGGTCTGGGCTGTGTGTTTGTGATACATTTATAGTATTGTGTTGTTGCCTTTTAATAAATACCTTTTAATGTAGACGAACCTTGTGTAATATTTATATATATTAATTTGGTGATACACCACATTTGGCGACCACGAATTTTAGACTTCTACAAAAGGTTATTTATGAGGTAATATCACATTAAGAGATAGTCAGATTTTTTTTTTTTGGGGGGGGAAGAAAAAAAAAAAAGTACTTTGTCTAATTATCCTCTGCATGGGAAATCAAGTGCTGATTGTGTGTGGAGTCTAGGTTAAGCCTCCATTTTTAATATACAAGCTTGGGCATCAGGACTCAATTATTATTTTTAATCCTTTATATCGAACTAGCTTCTGAGTTGAGTTTTGTTCGTACTAGCTTATTTTGATACATAAAACAAATATATATCATACAGGTTGTTTTTGTGGGTTTATCTGAGTTGAGTTTTGTTGTGCTTTTGAGTACAGGCCTAGCCCTGCATTTGAATACAATTTAATAGGCTCCATGCGGCTTCTTTGTGTATTTGAATGCTAATTCAAGCCTCCATTTTTAATATACAAGCTTGGGTATCAGGCCACAATTAGTTTGTTGTGTGTTTCAAATACCTGAGTTTGTTAATACTATTATTTTTGTTTTGTTTTTTGTTTTTGTTTTTAAAAAGAAAAAATTATTTTTTTCTCTTCTTTCTTTTTCTTTCTCTAGTCCTTTATCATAGTACAGGCCTGGAGAAAAATAAATAAATAAACCATTTTAAATCTTATATTTATATATATATATATATATATATATATATATATATATATATATATATATTATTTCAGGCGTGCATTTTAATACACTATAGGCTTCCATACCTTATACTTTTTGGGTGTCTTGCATATCCTAGTTCAGGTATATCTCCTACCCTGCAGGCCTTGCTATTATATTTTAAGTTAATTAGCAAGTATTACCTTCACCATACTAAGGTAAGTATAATTTGCATTGTGGGTACTAGTCTATTTTTCTACATATTACACCTGGCCTACTGAATAGTCATCAACTATTGTTGGCTACTCAGAAGCATGCTACTTTAGTCGCAAATTGATTTGGATTCTTACTTGGGTGAGTAAAAGAGTAGGAATGTCTTTTCAAGGGGCCAAATACTTTCCCACAGAAGTGCGTGAGTACTTTAGGAAACATATTCAAAAACATGATGGTCCATATGAGCTTCCAGAGCCAGCAAACCCAGACAGTGAAAAAGAGAAGAGATTAATGGATGTTCTAACACAAATTGTAAATAACAAAAAGTATAGAACAAAGAAGAGAACAAGTTTGGTCACACAAGCTGTTGTAGCCACAATAGGAGGCCTAATAGACTTAGTTGTAGAATTACGGCAGCATAATTTGGAAACAACAAATAAAATGGAGGAAACAATGGACAAAAGGGATTGTTTAAAAATTGCAGCTTTGAGAACAACTACAATTGTGGGGGAACTAGAAAGGGAGTTAAGGGAAATAGAAGAGCAGAGGGATGCTTATGGAGTAAAAATAACAGAACTTCAAAACATAATAATGGACTATAAAAATAAAACAAAGTTAGAAGGGATAAAAGGAGTCAGAGACATTGCCAAAATATATCCAGATCTGGATATGTTCGTGGCACAAAATAAAGAACCAGTGCCGAAAATGAACCAAGATAGATATGATTTCTTATGTTATTCTGTTCCACAAGTAGATACCATACCACAAGCACCAGTTATTGTTTCAGAATTATTTAATGCAAGGCAAACACCTACAGGATTTTCTATGCAGACTCGACCGATGTCTATGGCAGATAAAGACAATTTCCAGAAATGGTGGGGAAGTATGCCAACTTTAATACGTTTACACATTGGTTTATGAGGGGAGCAGATAGAGCTAAAAAAGGAGGTCTTAACTTAGAGGAATGGACAGAACTGTTAGAGTACGCTATGGGTCCTTTGGCCAGTAGACTATTGGGATTTAATAACAGTGTGTCTGATCAGGCAGGAAGAGTTGCTGCAACTAATTTCTATCTACTTAGCATAGAGAAAGAAATAGCAAATATTACCATGAGGCCAACAGATGGTCCTAGAGAGGTAGCTCAAAGGATATTTTTTTGGTATACTCTACGACAACCTCAACAGCCTCTAGTGCTGGGCTCACCAGAACATATAGCAAAAGTAATGGAAGCCCTTCCCCGGTAGTGTCAAGAATTTGTCAGGCTTTTTGATTCAACACCAACAGACTTGGAAATGGTACTAACTAGAGCTTATAAGTGGTGGATCAAGCATCCTTTCACAGAACAGGCCTGCTCTGTTTTAGCTGTAAGAACATTTAAGGTCGAGTCTGGTAGAGATATAGATGGTAATTGGAGAAACCAGACGTGGGATGTACCCCAGAACAAGAAGGATGATCAAAACTGGAGACCAAAACAGAACCTTGACAAAAGATGTAGAGATCCACCTAGGGACTATAGGAATAGGGATGGCAGCAACTGGAGAGCTAATCAGGAGGGAGAGAGAAACGGTAACATGGGCTATTGGGAACTCAGGAGACAGAAAGATAGGATAGAAGAGGAAAATCACATACTTAAAAACAAGGTAGCTGAGTCAGAGAGGAAATTGAAGGAAAATGAGGCAAAGATGATAAAAGAGGGACAGAGTAGAAGTGAGTCACAATGACAAATCCCAACCCCTGCGCCTCAGCATCTCATTCACTCAGCTAATTTAACCATGGATGAGGCAGGTCGGCCTACCAGTTATACAGTCATCGCAGGGGTAGGGAAAAATATGTTCGTAGATACAGGAGCAGCAGTTACAATGACCAACAGGGTCAAAAATGGGGATTCTTCAGTAAGTATTATGGGAGTTACTGGGAATCCACAGGAGGTTAGAGCAGGTCCAATTGATGTAGCAGTTGGAGAAAAAACAATACAAGTAGAAGCAATAGTGGGTTGGCCAGAGGAAATATTGGGAATAGAAGCTTTAAAAAAAGGAAATGTCATTGTAGATCTTGCCAATTTTTGTTTGTGGAAGACAGAAAAGGTGAATCAGGTAAGTACAGAGTTGATGAAAGGGGTTGTGCTCCCAATGGCATATATTGTCTCTCCGATAAAAAGTCTGGAAAAAGACAAACTGAAACTAGACGGACAACCAGAATAGCTGCAGAAGCTAATCCAAGACATACCTGTTTGGGCAATTACCGAGATGATAGAAATGCTGGAGAGACGTGGAATAATTAAATCTGGAAATGGGTATGCATGTAACTCACCATGTTGGCCTGTGAGAAAAGCTGTGTTAAAAGGGAATGGAGATGAAAAAGCAGCCTCATCATGGAGACTTACCATTGATTACAGGGCCGTGAACAAACTTGCAAAAAGAATGGCCCCTGTTGTTTTGTTATGTATATGTTTCTAATGATGGAATCTAGTGTTCCCACAGAGCAAGGCTGTATAAGAATGAAGATGCGTGTCAACAGAAGATTGTGGTGGATCCTTGTTCCAGGATGGATAAGTATAAGCTGTATCACAGTAGGAATGGGGAGACAGGCAATAAGGCCAGAAGATACCGCAAATAAGGGAGAGAGTTTGAAAAGATTGGAGTTACATTATGTTCAAGCAGATAGATTTATTTGGCCCAGGGAATTGGAAGTAAAAGAGGGTGGAGGGTTACAAGTAAACATTATTTTGCCACATAATAGTACCAGGGGATTAGCTCTTAGAGCTCCAATACAAGGGAGGTTTACAAATATTACAGTAGTAGTGAGTAACTTAACATTAGAAGAAGGTGGAGAATGGGACGCTGCAGTTATAGCTGCCCAGCCTGACCTAGAGGAATTCTGCAATTTTGATACTGGAAAGGGGTGTGTTCTAACAATAGATGAAGTATTTGTCTCTGTAAAGGAGCTGCAACGTTGTAAAGATCAGAAGAAGGTACCATGGCCAATAGGCGGATTGGTGGTGGTACCAACACATGAAACAGTTGTGCAAGGGGTTGGGTGGACTTACTACCCAATAATTCTAAATTTTAATGATTTTTCTATTCCTCCAAAGTGCCCGTAATCACAGCGGCAGTGGTTTAAGCAAAGTATACAAGAGACCATCATTGAGTGGACCGGAGTAGGGAGTCGAGAAAAACGGGACACACTTGCAGCCCTTTTAGGAGGAGTCGGAACTGGATTGGGAGTATGGAATTCAGCAGACATCATTGGACTGAACAGCCGGATAAACTCCCTTACTGATGGCATGGGACATGCTATGAAAACAGGTGGAGTAGCTGACTCCCTTATAGTGAGTAGACTGACAGACAATGTTGATGACATACACACCATTGCCAACAACCTGCATCTAGTTGAGGAAAATATTGCTTCCATTGATAACAGCATTAAGAATGAAATAGTGGGAACTGCCATTTTCTGTTCTATGATTGGAGGAAAGCTGTTGGCAGATTTAAAGGAAACTATTAAAGACATCCAGGAAAACAAGTGGGCAAGACAAATCAATGCAACAAGGATTATCACGTCATTGAAAAGAAAAGGAGTGGACATCACTGAGGACAATCTTAAATACAGCTATATTGAAGGCCCAGATCAATGGATGCCACATGGACTACAATCTGGGACAATAGGACTAATCCTGGCAATTACCCGTTGGGAGGGGCAGGCAGAGCAACTGAACTTCATACATAGCATTGGCACGTTAAGTGATGGAATCTACAAGCAACACTTCCCATCAAAAAGACTGGCCACTATTACAGGATTGGAGATGGATGAAAGCTGTTGCAGGAAATCTCAACACCGATGGCTGTGCAGTTGTGTTTGGGAGAAAGGAGCTGAGGAGGATGACTGGGTGCAGTTGATAAAAGAAAACCTGGTGCAAGAGGTGATCCGCATAGGGGACATTGCATGCTTTATCGGCCACTCTGAATATAGGACAGTTGATGAAATATGTTTGGTGGAAGAAGGGTCTTGTCCATCAAGAAACCTTACCACCGAAATGATCAATTTTACTGCAAATGCAGATTGGACAAATTTGACAATGAAGCTTTTTCCCCCAATTCCAAAGCTTACCTTGGAACTTCATGAGTTAGTAAAACGTACCAAACAACAACTACACCCCATCAGCTTACTGCTGGAACAACAGAAAAAGGAAATAGAAATTACTACAAAAAACGTTGAGCATCCCTGGTGGGGAATTCTTACCAATGCAGAGACACATCTAGTCCTACGAACACTGTCGCTGGTACTCATGTTCATTCAAGTATTAACGACAATTATAATAATATACTTTTGTGTGGCAATGAAACAAATGAGGAAGAAACTTGCAAGGAGGATATCTTTTTCCTCTTCTTTCTCTCTCTCATACATTCTTCAATAAAGTTTTACATTGCACATACATAAACATTTATCACGCACTCTCACCTAAATTCTATAAGATCTGTTTCTGTGTAATATGTGGATTGACAGCCATAGGAAAGTACAGGAGAACTTATGTCGCTGAGGGAACTATTCCGGAGGGACGGTGGGTTGAATTTCTCCTGTATATCAGGTTTTTGCTCCCACTAGGTTCTCCTGTACTAGAGGGATAACTAGAAAACTGAGCAACATAGAAGAAGAAAAAGTGAGGGAATGTGGTAACTTGTCTTCCTTGCATGGTAATTCAGGACCTCCTTAAACAGGTCTAGTGGGAGGGCTGGGAGTCTTTGCTTCCTTCCCACAATTGCTGGAGGAAGTGATGCAACCAAGGGTATATCCAGGCAGGAAACTGCTGTGGCTTCCTGTTTCTTCCTTGATGGTGAGGGTGATGGAGGTGATGGCTATGGTCTAACCATGGGTGAGATAAAGCGTTTGGGAAAGGGGATTACTATATAGGTAGATAGATTTAAAAAGGGTTGTTGCTCCGTGGGTCTGGGCTGTGTGTTTGTGATACATTTATAGTATTGTGTTGTTGCCTTTTAATAAATACCTTTTAATGTAGACGAACCTTGTGTAATATTTATATATATTAATTTGGTGATACACCACACCTATGTGCTCTTTTGATGTCGATTTCTCCCTCCTGGGAGTCTGGAACGATTGACTTTATTAGATCCGAGAGGTAGGGCGCAAGGTCAGTGATTGAGTTTGGGACGCCTCTGAATCTGACGTTATACCTCCTCGATCTATTTTTAAAGGTCTTCCAGCTTGAGTTCGAGAGAGCATATTTTCATTGCGTTTGTATCGATGTGTACCCGATCTTGTCTTTGGGAGTCTATGACATGGTCCAGAGAAGATTCCAGGATACTTGTCCGTTGGCCTAATTCTTGGATTTCGTGTTTCAAATCTTGAACTGCCAATGATAGTTGTGATTTTAGCATGTTCTCAAACCAAGTTTTGGAGTCATTGGATAAGTTTGCATCCATCATATTCCCTTTCTGGGAGCTCTCAGCATCCGACACATCCGAAGCCCCCGAAATTGACGGGTGGGGGGATCGTCTAGCCATGGTAGAGGGAAAATGTTCAGTTATCCGTCGGGACCCCTCGCCCTTTTTGGTTCTGACCATCATGGTCTTTGCCCTTTTCGTTGTAGATCGGGGCAGGTCTGAACCTATTCTAGGTTTAAGTTCTCCGATAGACCTGGTCTGTGCTGATGGGGGATCAGTCCCAGCTTAAGATGAGTCCCGGCCCACTGGGTAGCAATGTTGCTGCAAGGGTCTCTTGAGTGCGTTTTGAGATTTAGGAGGGGTACTGGTACTTTAACAAGCAGGGTATTCGCCAAAGGATTTTGTGCCAACATCCTCCAGAGTCCAGGCCCAATAATTATCAGGCTAAATATTGCCTTAGATCTTCATATATATATCTGGTACGTTATCACCAATGTGACATTGTGATATGCGGTTATATCAGTCCTTAGTGCTATGGTTTCTCCCTAATATAGGGAAGATCCGGGTGGAAGGATGGAAGGCACGGTGTGAAGAGCCTTAGTCCCTTGATGATCTAGATCATAATTCTTTATTTTTAATGTCTTGCCAGTCAGATAGCATATCAGACCCCCAAACCTAATTGAACTTCTGTGTTTTACTGCCGTAGTAATTTACTGTCTGATGTATCATTTTCTATTGGCTGATTCGAAATGGGTGATTACAGGCTTGCTGTATTGATCAGGTTGCCACCCAGAACTGCTCAGAACCAGTGCATGGTTTAGAGCTTTGGCTTGAGGCCCGTAACTGGCGGTCTTGAGCAATTGAATAGCATTGCAATCGGAGACGAACTGGAGCGCTCAACTCACTCACAGACATTCATTCAGCTGTCTGCGATTGAGTTGCAGGCTTGGAAATGAATATGGCCCATTGTGTCCAAATATTACAAAGATTTGGTTATATAATTAGTAAGTAATAAATAAGCACTATGAGCCCCATTCTATTCCCCTAGACCACAGATTACACCATGTTTAAGAGCAAAGTAAATCTCCCTAACTATTCTATTCACCCATCCTGGAAACATTGCAAGAGAACTTCTATAAGTGACTGCAGCAAGATGAAGCCACAAATAAATGTAAAACCTTTCCATTGATTTTTGAACTACCAAGATATGATAAGTTTTTCTGTTTGACTTTTATACCAGAACCATATTCTAATCAGACTTCACAGATCACTCATAAAATAGGGCAGTGCCTTAACATCAACAATCTTAAGGAAAAATGACAGGTACTAAATTTCACTTGCAAATGATTTTAAAACCATTGCTGAGTGCCAGAGCAGCAGTTAAACAGACAGTACAACCCCAAAAATCAATAAAAAATCATGACAGCTCATCATAATTTGACACACTCAAATATACACATATGTGTAACTGAAATATATTATATTTTTATTATTATGCCTGTGTTATTATACAACATCCAGGTTAGCACACAACCCATTACTCAATGGGTTAATATATATATATATCAGGAAACCATGTGGACCATATATATATATATAAATACAAATATATCACATATATAGTTGTGAATCTTGCGATGTTGGTGACATTTGCTCATTGCAGGCCTCGCCACAGGCGCTCATCATCAGCCGCGCTGGAATTAGGCTGTAATGAGCTCTACAGGTGCTCATCGCCAGCAGCGCATGACTTAGGCTGCAATGAGTGCCAAAGGCTGCAATGAGCAGTTGAGGCACACGGTTTTGCACTTTTGCACTTTGCCGCTGACCGCGAGGAACACAGTTTGCTAATTTAATGGCCAATCTTAGTTCAACCGCGTAACTCAAAAAACCTGAAAAACAAGCAAAATATTTTAAAAAATTAACAAAACACACTCACACACAGCATAGGGGGAAAGCCAGGAAGCCTGGGAGTGATGTTGCTAGCAAAATTGAGCCATATTTGCCGTTTTTCAGCAAACGAGAATCGGCTAAGCAAAAAAAATGAAAAAATCTGAAACCGGATGAAAACGAGGCTGAGCAAAGCCAGGCACAAGGGACTTAGGAAACACATGACGGCAAAGACAGTAACACTTACACAAACAAAGCCAAGCACACAGGACTTTAAAAATAAAACAAACGACATTCAACGCGTAACACACAAACATTCAGCAGACACACAGAGGAGAAAGGCACAAGGAGGGACAGGGTTGTGATGCGGGAAAGAGACACATAGCATTCCTAAGCACAAAACTTTCAGGTTAACGAACCCTGCAATGAGCAGTCCGTACAGTAGCAAGGAGGATGAGCTGAAAAGCAGAAAAGTTGAGGTACATGGGGGGATAGGCTCGCCATGAGTGCTGAAGGTGCTCAGAGGAGCAAAAGCCTCACATTGTGTGGCAAACAGCATTGGCAGCCCTACAATTTTATTCCCATCATTTTTTAAAGTCAATTTGCTAGTATATATATATATATATATACTAGCGACTTCCCCGTCAAAAAATGACGGCAATGAGATGTGTATGTTTGGAAAGTTGTTTAGTTATTAATATACGTATTTGACACTTGTAAGATTTTAGTTATGATAATAATAATAAGTAGTATTGTGAAATTAAACATGTTTATTTTTGTAAAATGTTCTCTTGTTGAACAGTAACTGTTAAACCATTTGGTATTAAAAGTATTAACATTTGAATGTAAGAACAGTTGAACTTTAAATTAATAAGTATTGTAAACTTGAGGTAATGTTTTTTTAACATGCAAGTTCTATCTCAAGAATTGTTAATATATCTAAGAAAGAGACTTGAAAGTATATTTTTTGAAACTTGAACTTTCTTATCTGTGTAATTAAGTAACTTGAAAAACATTTTTTCCAACTTGGAACATTATAAACAGTAACATAGTTAATTAAGATTTAAACATAATTTTATATTAAAAGTAATAACATTTGAATGTAAAAAGAGTTAAACTTTAAATTAATCAGTATTGTAAACTTGAGGTAATGGTTTTTTAACATGCAAGTTCTATCTCATGAATTGTTAACTTAAATATACATTGAATCCAGAGGAAGGCAAACAGTTAAAACCCTCCTTGAAACGTAGCGAATTGTATCAGAGAGGGAAAAAAAATAATTCTTCCTGACCCCATCAATTGGCAATCAGATTACTCCCTGGAATAATGTTTAACATAAAAGACAATATTTACATTGTGACTTAAAATGTGGTTGAGCTTTTAACATGAACTTTGTAATATGTTTAAGTAAATAACTTGAAAGTATATTTTTTGAAACTTGAACTTTCTTATCTATCTGAGTAATGAACTTGAAAATATTGTTTTCAAACTTGTAACATTAGAAACAGTAACATAGTTAATACATAAACAGTATACTTCCATTAATTATGACTGAATTGTTTATTGATTTGTATTTTTCAATGGTTGACCTTTGTTTGTTGCTGTGATTTAAAACGTGGTTGACCTCTTAACATGAACTTTGTAATATGTCTAATTAAGAAACTTGAAAGTATATATTTTAAAACTTGAACTTTCTTATCTAAGTAAGGAACTTGACAATTTTTTTTAAACTTGTAACATTAGAAACAGTAAAACATAGTTAATTAACATTTTAACATAATTTGTGAAAATAATTCAAGGCAAGTGTTTTTTGAGGCTAATGATATATAAACAGTACTTCAATTAATTATGACTGAATTGTTTATTGATTTGTATTTTTGAATAGTTGACCTTTGTTTGTTGCTAAAGTAATTGTTTTAAATCGCACATATAGTTTGGTCTCTGGAAAAGTGGTTCTCTATATTGTAGTTTTTTATATTTTTGCATTTGCTTTTAAATTTGCTTTGCATGGCTTTTATTTCTTTAATGAAAAGTTTAAGTATTCATAGACAATGTTTATAGTAAAAATACGACCATCTTCTAATAAATGACTTGACTTTCATTCTTGACTTTCATTCTTTTCAATGTAAACTTTAATAGACGGTGGATTTTTGCTCCATGATAATGCAACGCACAATTGGCCATGTGCAAATACTAGTTCTTGTAAGAAAATACCCACAGATTTGAACATTTGTCTTTGGGATTTATTAATGGTCATGGCAAATGCCATAATGATGGGAAATTGTCTTCTTTGAAGTATAAAAGGGAGACTACTTTCACTTGGTGCTAAATCTATTCTTGGTATGAAAACACTCTCTCCTTTATGGGTACCAGTTAAAATTTCAGCATCTATGAAATGGTCCTTTAATTGTTGAACAATTAATCTTGTCCCATTGCATAGACCTTTTTTGGGGTTCATATTTCGCAGTAACATGACAATTGCACCTTTCTTTAGCTGCAAAATATGTGGTGGCATTCAAGAAGGAGTTAATGAGTTTATGAATTCAGTAGAAAAGTTTGCCTGACTTTCTTTGTCATCACCAAGTACAGAATCAGCACTGTGATAATTTCTTTGTGGTACATTCATTTTTTTAAAGATTTCCTTATTGAGGATTAATGCATCCTTATTTTTACACGTTAGTATGACTTGGTTGGCAAGCTCTGAATATTCCTGGTTATTTATGCTACCTTCAAATATAGCCGATATAATATCTTGGTGACAAATCATATGAGGTGGCATCTGCACAGTGTCATTAGGTAAATGTGGTATTTTTTCTGTTCTGCCTTCTCCAATTTTAATAAGCCAATCATTGAAATCAGTTTGGCCTTCTGATCTCATGATTTGTTGCAGTTGAAGATGGGTAAAATGTTTCCATAGTTTGCCTGACTTTATACAGGTTTCGATAATGTCAGTTCAATTTCCATGTACAACGACAGGTAATGTTTGTCTAAAATTGCCACCTAACAACATTACCTTTCCACCAAATGGAAAAGTATTATCCATGACTTCACGAAGAAAACGATCAATACATTGGAGGGCATAGCATGACATCATTGTGGCCTCATCTATTATAATTAATTTACTTGTTTTCAATTTCTTTGCTTGTAATGATGTCATTCGAATATTTGACACAGAGGTTTCTAAAATAGGCACTGGCAGTTTAAAGCCAATATGTACAGTTCTTCCACCTTCTAACAAAAGTGCAGCAATTTCAGTAGTGGCAAACGGCAGTGCTATTTGACCTTGTGCTCGTACAGAACTCATTAATAAATTATATAGATACGTTTTTCCTGATCCGCCAGGTCCATCAAGATAGAAATAACGCTCTGTGACCATGTCATCCTCTATTGAATTTTTAATGACATTAAATGCTTGCAATTGTAACGTAGTTAAAGTTGCAATGTCTTTCTTCTGTTCTTTCTACTTGTAGTTGAATGTCATAGTCTTCAAAGTTTATGTCATCTATAAGACCTGGATCAGGCAAATTAAAACTTGCACAACTTAATCCATGGGTTAAAAATACTTCTTGGATTTCCATTAACGCTTTTAAGTGTGCAATCGGTTCATTGTATCGTCGCATAAAGTCTTCAGCCATATTACTTTTAAATGTCTCCCACAAAGCTAATGCATTTGGAGCATTTGAGAAGAACCAAATAAATGCAAATTGTTCTCTCATCTGCCGTGGCATTTGACATTGTGCTGCTACTTCTAAACATATTTCCCATTCTGTATCATCAGCTAGTAAGTTTCTATGTCTTGCAGCTAAATGGAAGGATTCATATACTATGTCATTAACAGTTCTTAAGTGTTCAAAACATTGTGCTCCAGGAACATTTAAAAGTAATATTCGTAAGCAAAAACGTTCAACATCTCATGGACTGACTGTGTAAATTCTTGGGATTATTTTATTTCCTCTGCTTTTTCTAGGTCTCCATAATCCATTCACAAAAACATAGTGATATGGAATTTCAATATATAAGAATTTTGTTGCTTCTGAATCAGTGGAATTTGATTCAAACCATGCAGTTAGTGTAGTGTGACGAGGTTCACTTTCGGCCAATGCAATACTTTCATTTCCAGCATGGAAATACAATAAATGTCTTTGTGGCAAATGTACTGCTAATCTATATACTGCATGTGATCTATCATGCATTTCAAATTTTAAAAGCCGCCACATAGCTTCTGGCGCACTGACATAGCGAGCAACTACATGAGATGCAAGTTCATCATGTACTAACTCACTACTTTCAGGGTTGTCTGCACTCTTGATGACTACAGTAGCTGCATCATAGCCTTTGTAAATATATTTGTACACATATTTAATGGATTTGATGAAAGTGCAGGCTTCTACATTAATGTGTGCGTTATACTTCATGAGTAAATGTGGATTGTGGGGTACTACATATCTATTGTCAACTTTTTTTTCACCATCTCCTTCTCTCCTTTTATAAAGTGGATAGCCATCACAATTGGCATAGGTTTTGTCTCTATAAACTTTGGGAAAATATTTGGAACATTTATTATATTCCATACATGGTGATTGTGGATTAAGCTCACCACAGGGTCCTTGAATCATGCGATGAGTAACAATCTCATATATTCTACCATATAGTTCTGGATCTGGTAGTTCAGCAACAATGACTGCATCCACTTTGTCAGAAGTATCTAATTTATCTTTTTCTTGTAGTATTATGAGAAGATGTGCATGTGGAAGGCCTCTATTTTGAAATTCAATAATATATACATTTAGCAAGACATTTGCCAAATAAGTGACTTATAGTGATGTCACGTATTAATTCATTTAATTTAATCTTAAAAACTCTGGCTACAAAATCTGGTCTATCGGAAGGACTTTGGCCAAAAAAATTAATTTTGTGTAATTTCTGGCAGTTGGGGACTACATGTAAATGTAAGAAATAAATCGGGTTTGCCAAATTTGGTGACAATAGCCATAGCATAATTGTATCTTTCTTTCATATTTCGAGGAGATCCTTGAGAGGAAGATGTTAAAATTATGGCTTTGCCAGCTCTCATGTCTCTGCTTGTAGCCACCTCAGCAACATAGTCCATTAGTCCAGAATATTGTTCTACACGTAGTTTATCTTGTCAATATTTTATAAAGTTTAAATTATTGGCCTCAACTTGCAAATAAGAATCAATAATCCATTGTTGTGTTAGTTTTCCACCACATAAAATTGGATTAAATGTATTTCGAATGGCAATTTGAGATACCGTATATACTCGAGTATAAGCCGTCCCGAGCATAAGCCGAGGCACCTTTTTTACCACAAAATACTGGGTAAAATGAGTGACTCAGGTATAAGCCGAGGGTGGGAAATGTGCTGCCCCCTGTGTCCCTCTTGTGCCCTCTCTCTGCCGTGTCTCTTCTCCCCTCTCCCTTCCATGTATCTCTTCCCCCCTCTCCCTTCCCTGTGTCTCTTCCCCCCTCCCTTATCACCCTCCTCAACCCCCTCCTCATTCTTAACCTCCCTCCTTAACTCCACTCCTCATCCTCAACCTCCCTCCTTAACTCCACTCCTCATCCTCAACCTCCCTCCTTAACTCCACTCCTCATCCTCAACCTCCCTCCTCATCCTACCTCCTCATCCTCAACCCCCCATCCTCAACCCCCCCATCCTCAACCCCGCCATCCTCAACCCCCCATCCTCAACCTCAACCTCCCTCCTCAACCTCCCTCCTCAACCTCCCTCCTCAACCTCCCTCCTCAACCTCCCTCCTCAACCTCCCTCCTCAACCTCAACCTCCCTCCTCATCCTCAACCTCCCTCCTCATCCTCAACCTCCCTCCTCAACCCCCTATCTCCAACCCCCTCCTCAAACCCCCAATCCTCAACCGCCATACTCAACCTCCCTCTTCTTGCCGGCACCAGGTATATGCTAATGACGTGGCGCACATTTGATGTTACATGCGCGCTGGGTAAAGAAGGAGCGGAGGCCGGAGCAGAAGCAGGTAATTGAGGTTAAAGGGAGAGGGGGAGGTATTTAGGGGGGTTTAGAATGAGGAGGGGGTTTTAGAATGAGGAGGGGGGTTGAGGATGAGGAGGGGCGAGGGAAAGAGACACGGGGGGGTTAGAGAGACACAGGGGGGTAGAGAGACATGGTGGGGTTAGAGAGACACGGTGGCGTTAGAGAGACACGGGGGGAGAGTGACTCGAGTATAAGCCGAAGGGGCCCTTTTTAGCCTTAAAAAAAGGGATGAAAAACTTGGCTTATACTCGAGTATATACGGTACTTTAAATTCAAGCATAGAAACATTATTTCAGATTCTGGCTTTAGCATTTGGGTAACTGGGAAGTGTTAATTTTGGTTGCTAACCTGCCTCTCTGTGTGGGAAAAAAAAGGGATATGTCATTGGATCTAAATTTGGACTTAAGATACTCATATTAATGAATGGTTGCTCCTCATTTCTAGGATATATTCTAATGTCTCTTTGAAATGGTGGTTCTCTTTCATCATTTTGAAACACCATTGCAACCTCATTTGATGTTGGCAAGTTATAACGACGTTTATCAGTATGTCTGTCTCTTTTAAGCACCATATTGACCTTTGGCATTGGTAATTGATGTCTTTATGCATGAAGTTGTTGTTCATTTTCTACGTCTGCCAATTTTTTTGAAGTTTTAGTGTAGGCGTTATTGTCCATAATGTTATCTAACTCTATAAAACCACTGGGTAAGAATTTATTTTCTTCCAGCTGCATACGTTGGTCAACAGCTTCTATTGTATCTAGGACATATAGTTGAGCGAATTTTCTTTGCTCTCCTTCCTCTGGATGTAAATGGGAAGTACGATGATAAATTTGGCCTTGGACTTTAAAACAGTAAAGACCATGTCCTGGTACATTAGCAGCTAATGCTGCCCCCATAGATGCAAAAATATGGCACTATTGTAGGATCTTATGTTTGTCTTAAAATTTTTGTAGTTTGGAAAAGTAGGTTCAGTCATAATGTTTTGTAAATAGATAGAAAACAATTTCCATTCTGGAAGTTTAAACTTGCCTTTTTGACAGCAACTAATAAATTGGCCATCTCTGGGTCTCTCCTGTTTAAAATAATAAGCCTCACAAAACTGACATTGAGTATTCATGTCCCCACAATTATGAACCTCTACTGCTAAAGACTTGAGTAAAGGACAATTTGCAAAGCATATATCAGTTTGACTTTCAAATTCATCAGGTGAAATGTCATGTAATTTTTCAAGAACAGGTTCTAAATGCTTTGTTTTGTTTGTGGTTTTTTAGGTATATCTTTTATTGGTTTAGGTAAAATGTCATGTAATGTTTCAGGAAGAGGTTCTAAATGCTTTGTTTGCTTATTACCTTTTTTTTGTGTATCTTTAATTTTTGCAGCTCATAGTCTATTGCTTGCAATTCTTTTCCGTTCTTTTTCTCGTCGAATTTCCTTCTCCTCTGGTGTCTGCTGGTTGGCCCATCTCTCTTGTCTTTCTCTAGTTTGATGTCTTTTCTCTTCTTGTTTGCTCTCGTTAGTAGCCATGTTAATCTGTAAAAGAAAATAATGTATTATTAGTTTAGTTTGAGATGTTAAGTTTGTTTTTTACATTTTTTATTATCAACAGTTTGTTTATATGTGCTTGTAGTTCATTGTAGTGGTACTTTCTTTGTATTGTTAAATAAGTGTTTTTATTTTTTTGGTCTTTCTTTCTGTGGTACGTTGTAATTTTTGCCTTACATGAATAGCACACTCAAGGAACTGACACTATACCTTCTTCTACATGTAGTAGGTGTCTAGTGTTAATTGAAATTTATATTTTTGTTGTTTTGGCAATTTATTTTTTTGTTGTACTTTTAACTTAAAGGCATAGTAGAGGGCAAAAATTAGTCTTTGTAATTTTTACTACAGGGGATTGTCATAATAGTATTTTAATATTTTATTTAAAGGCTTATATGTTCGGGCAATGAAATGTTTTTATTTTTTCTTGGGGTGTTAGTACTATTTGTTGTAGTATTCTATTTTATGTGTGTGTTTAGGTTTTTGCTTAATATTGTACATTACAACTGGTAATTTAGAATGACAAATTTTATTTAGTCTGTGTTTTGAGACTTTTGTGGACTATGCTGTTTTCCTTTTTTGTGCATAGATTGATGTTTGGATTTACTGTTAAACATTATTGTCCTTAAAAGACAAATAAGAGGTAAATAAGAAATGTGTCAGTTATATTTTGGTAAAAGTTATAGTTAGTGGTTGTTATTCTTTTTTTTCTGTTGACATGGATGCAGAGCAAACGTGTTTATTTAGTTTTTTCTTTTTTTACTTGTTATACTGTACCTTGGTTGAAGTGTGATTTCAAGCAGAATCTTTGTTGGTCCACTGTTGAAAGTCTTCGTCCAATGCTCTACACACAGTGTCTGTTGTAAAAGAAAAATTAAAATGTTATTTGATTTGAATGTATTTGTAATAAATAACATATTTCATTATTTTGGTCTATTGTATCTGTTATGGTGAATTTTTCTGCTATGTTGTTTTTTGTACAACCTTTTAAAAATACTTTCATTGTATTTGTATATTCCAGTTATCCTTTTTTTATACTGTAATTATTAATGTTTTTCTTATTTTGGATATGATCGCAATGTTTTTAGCATTATCCTGTTTTGTGTCCACCACTTTTGGTATGCTTATTTGGGCTTCTTTGTAAGGCTTATAGGTTCTTAAACAGTAAAGAAGAATATTAATTTACTTTGCTATGTGTTTGTGTGATTTTTGGTGCAATCCTGTTTTGTGTCTACCATATGTTGCATACTTTATTTGCTTAATTAGTCTTTTTTATGAGGATTAAATGTTGTTGTACATTGAAAATGAATGTTTTTCCTATTTTGGATATGATGGCAATGATTTTAGCATTATCCTGTTTTGTGTCCACCACTTTTGGTATGCTTATTTAGGCTTGTTTGTAAGGCTTATAGGTTCTTAAACAGTAAAGAAGAATATTAATTTAGTTTGCTATGTGTTTGTGTGATTTTTGGTGCAATCCTGTTTTGTGTC
The DNA here is from genome assembly GCA_027410445.1 of Discoglossus pictus. Lineage (NCBI taxonomy): Eukaryota > Metazoa > Chordata > Amphibia > Anura > Alytidae > Discoglossus > Discoglossus pictus. The sequence goes on along the minus strand of CM050163.1, from coordinate 153,985,841 downwards.
TACCATATGTTGCATACTTTATTTGCTTAATTAGTCTTTTTTATGAGGATTAAATGTTGTTGTACATTGAAAATGAATGTTTTTCCTATTTTGGATATGATGGCAATGATTTTAGCATTATCCTGTTTTGTGTCCACCACTTTTGGTATGCTTATTTAGGCTTGTTTGTAAGGCTTATAGGTTCTTAAACAGTAAAGAAGAATATTATTTAACTTTTCTATCTGTTTCTGTGATTTTTGGTACAATCCTGTTTTGTGTCTACTTTATTTGTTCAATTAGTGTTCTTTATGAGTATTCAATCATGTTGGACAGTACAAATCAATGTTAATTGCCTTATCTATATCATGTTGTGCTTTTTTTATCCTGTTTTGTGTTCACCACTTTTTGGTTGCTGCATTTGGCTTGTGGGTGATGGTTGGAGGTTATTTTACAGTAAAGAGGAGGAATACTTTTTTTTTTATGTATGTTGCTAATGTTTCAGATGCTATCCTGTTTTGTGTTCACCTCTTTTTTGGGGGGGGTTTCTGTGAAACTGTCTGTCTTCCTAAATTGTATAGGTCTTTGTGAAGTTTTTTGAACTGTGTTTTGTTCCTTATTCAATTTATATGTATTTTTATTTTACTTGAAATTGTTATATTGGCGGCCATTAAACATATATAGTTCCTTTATTTTTTCTACTTGTTATACTTTACCTTGATTGAAGTGTTGTTCTTGTCCGAATGACAGAGGGTCCCTTCCTGCATCTTACCTCTTATTCTTTCTTTGTGTTCTTTAAAAGGGATTCTCGTTAACAGTGCACGGTGCAAATTCTTGAGTGACGCTGTTGATGCAGAGTCTGTTTAAATAGTAAAAAAAGGGCAAAAATTCAGCTTTAGGTTACATATGTATTAGTGTCATATTATTTTTGCTATGAGTTGCAGTTATTTAATCTCATTTAAATATACTTGTTTAATTAGTTTCAATTAACATTAGTTTGTTTTACGGCCTACACACATAAATGTGCGTGTTACATGTCACTATACATGAATAACATTTTCATAGTTAAAGTTGTTTTTTTTTGTCCTGTCTTGATAATAAAATGTAATATATTATAGCTTACCTCTCAGTTGTAATTTGCACAGTGTAAAGTAGGAAATAATTCTCTTCTCAAGTAACAGCAGCAGTTAACCATCCAGTCAGTCCGTTCATCACCTCTCTCCTCATCCTCCCTCCTCATCCTCAACCCCCCTCCTCATCCTCAACCCCCTCCTCAACCCCCTCCTCATCCTCATCCCCCTCCTCAACCTCAACCCCCTCCTCAACCTCCCTCCTCATCCTCCCTCCTCAACCCCCCCCCCCCATTGAGGGTAAAGGGAGTATTTATTAGTATTAGTATTTATAAACTTTCAAGTGCCTCAGACCGTTAGAACGCAATACTCATGCACTATTTGCGTTCCAGCTTACAATTTGCGTTCCATCCACCATTTTATGCGTAGTCGTTTTTAAAATGGTGGTTAAAATTAGTGTGGTATGTGCCGCATAGTGTTTCAGTTTTGAGAGTCACTGTAGTATTGTTACATCTGTAGCCTTGTTTTGTTCGGTGGCCATTTTTTCTCTCGCTTAGGTTATTTTCGGCAGTTTAAACTCGTTTTTTTGGACTTAAATGGACGTGTAAATTACCTTTTTGAGGTGCCGGATGCCCCCCTTGCTGTAAGTAAGCTTTTTATGTGTTTGTTGTGTTTATTTCTTGTGTTTCTGATGTTTTCATGCTCGCATTTTCGGCCGGTTTTTGCATGCTGGGAATGGGTCGTATTTTTTTGCGAGGGACGCAGTTGTTTTTTTTCTAAGTCATGCGTGTAGGACGCAGTTGTGCGTATGTGTGTTGACCGCGTGTGAGGCACCTTTGAGTTTTTTTTCTATGTTGTGCGTGTGTGTTCACCGCATGTGAGGCGCCTTTGAGGCTACACCTCCACAAAAGCGGCCCCTCGCTTCGCGAGCCCGCAAGCGTTAGCAACAACTCGTATGCTCACAACTATATATGTGATATATATATATATATATATATACATATAATAAATAAATAGTACATTTGTGTTCACACTGGAATGTCTAAAACAAGTTAAAAAACCTGCTTCCAGCTCAGGATTGCGAGAAAATCAGTTATTACACTGCATTCTGGGAAGCTAAGCTGGGACATGCACATGTGCCCACAAATGCCTCGCTCTTCAATCCATAGCCATTATGAAACATGGCTTCCTTTAAGCTTATGCATGCTGTATTACCCAGCTTTAATGCAAAGCCAAGGTTGGATTTAACACAGGCGGAGTATCCTATCCATGTACAGCTTTTTCAAGCTTACTGGCTATCATCAACATGGAGCGGGATCTCAGTCTGTGTTGTGGACTTTATGAGTAGGTAGTTCACCACAACATTAATTTATAATATGGTGGGCAAAAGAGCGAAAGAAGCCCTCCACTTTACAGTAGTACAGTAAATAGTACATCTGTGTTCACACTTGAATGTCTAAAACAAGTTAAAAAACCTGCTTCCAGCTCAGAATTCTGAGAAAATCAGTTATTACACTGCATTCTGGGAAGCTAAGCTGGGACATGCACATTATTATTATTATCTTTTATTTGTATCGCCCCAACATATTCCGTAGAGCTGTACAGGGGATAAGAACAGGGGAAATACACGTTTAACAAATTCAAAAGTTGAAGAGCCCTGTTTTGAGCTTGGAATCTTAGCAGAAAGTGCTTTATCCCAAAGCACCCTACAAGACTGGAAACTCGCTACTTACAATCTAAAGGGTATTAAAAGGCAGAGAACTGGGGAAGAGTAACAAATAAGGAATAGAAAGGGTAAGGAAGCAGGTGAAAGATAGAAAGAGTTTTATTTTAGAGGAAGAGGGGAGGGATCTAGGGTGAAAGACTAGTATGTTGGCTGACCCCTAGTGTTGAGATGATATATCTGCAGGTATGAAGTCAGGGAGTTGGGGTGGGTGGGTAAATGGGAGGGAGGGCAATATTCAGAGAATCTTACAGATGTAGTAGGCCTTAAACTCGAGTGAATTTGCACTGCTGAGGTGTTGTGAATGCAATTCTGAGAATCTCAAAGATGTAGTGGGCCTTAAACCAGAGTGAATTTGCACTGAAAGAAAGAGAGAGATTGGATTGTGGTCAGACAGTACAGGAAGATAGGGGAGTTAGGAAGGAATGGGAGAGAGACCTTAGAATGAAGGTATGTGAGGAGGGGGGAGGAGATTTGAGGTAATTATGCCAGCCATAAATGGGGGAAGGTTGGGGGAAGGTGGGGGACGGCAAAGCAGGGTATAGGAAACAGTTAAAAATTGAAAACAAAATGTCAGAAATATTTCTATCTGCCAAGATATAATACCATGCATACAGTAGTGATATTAATAAACATATTGGCTCCAGTGATGGCGCAGTTTCCATAGTCTCCTCCATACCTGCTGAGGTGTTATGAATGCAATTCTGAGAATCTCAGAGATGTAGTAGGCCTTAAACCAGAGTGAATTTGCACTGCTGAGCTGTTGTGAATGCAATTCTGAGAATCTCACAGATGTAGTAGGCCTTAAACCAGAGTGAATTTGCACTGCTGAGGTGTTGTGAATGCAATTCTGAGAATCTCACAGATGTAGTAGGCCTTAAACCAGAGTGAATTTGCACTGAAAGAAAGAGAGAGATTGGATTGGCGTCAGACAGTACAGGAAGATAGGGGAGTTAGGAAGGAATGGGAGAGAGATCTTAGAATGAAGGTATGTGAGGAGGGGGGAGGAGATTTGAGGTAATTATGCCAGCCATAAATGGGGGAAGGTTGGGGGAAGGTGGGGGACGGCAAAGCAGGGTATAGGAAACAGTTAAAAATTGAAAACAAAATGTCAAAAATATTTCTATCTGCCAAGATATTATAACATGCATACAGTAGTGATATTAATAAACATATTGGCTCCAGTGATGGCGCAGTTTCCATAGTCTCCTCCATACCTGCTGAGGTGTTGTGAATGCAATTCTGAGAATCTCACAGATGTAGAAGGCCTTAAACCAGAGTGAATTTGCACTGCTGAGGTTTTGTGAATGCAATTCTGAGAATCTCACAGATGTAGTAGGCCTTAAACCAGAGTGAATTTGCACTGCTTAGGTGTTGTGAATGCAATTCTGAGAATCTCACAGATGTGGTAGGCCTTAAACCAGAGTGAATTTGCACTGCTGAGGTGTTGTGAATGCAATTCTGAGAATCTCACAGATGTAGTAGGCCTTAAACCAGAGTGAATTTGCACTGAAAGAAAGAGAGAGATTGGATTGGCGTCAGACAGTACAGGAAGATAGGGGAGTTAGAATGGAATGGGAGAGAGACCTTAGAATGAAGGTATGTGAGGAGGGGGAGGAGATTTGAGGTAATTATGCCAGCTATAAATGGGGGAAGGTTGGGGGAAGGTGGGGGATGGCAAAGCAGTGTATTGGAAACAGTTAAAAATCGAAAACAAAATGTCAGAAATATTTCTATCTGCCAAGATATTATAACATGCATACAGTAGTGATATTAATGAACATATTGGCTCCAGTGATGGCGCAGTTTCCATAGTCTTCTCCATACCTGCTGAGGTGTTGTGAATGCAATTCTGAGAATCTCACAGATGTAGTAGGCCTTAAACCAGAGTGAATTTGCACTGAAAGAAAGAGAGAGATTGGATTGGGGTCAGAAAGTACAGGAAGATAGGGGAGTTAGGAAGGAATGGGAGAGAGACCTTAGAATGAAGGTATGTGAGGAGGGGGGAGGAGATTTGAGGTAATTATGCCAGCCATAAATGGGGGAAGGTTGGGGGAAGGTGGGGGATGGCAAAGCAGGGTATAGGAAACAGTTACAAATTGAAAACAAAATGTCAGAAATATTTCTATCTGCCAAGATATAATAACATGCATACAGTAGTGATATTAATAAACATATTTGCTCCAGTGATGGCGCAGTTTCCATAGTCTCCTCCATACCTGCTGAGGTGTTGTGAATGCAATTCTGAGAATCTCACAGATGTAGTAGGCCTTAAACCAGAGTGAATTTGCACTGAAAGAAAGAGAGAGATTGGATTGGGGTCAGACAGTACAGGAAGATAGGGGAGTTAGAAAGGAATGCGAGAGAGACCTTAGAATGAAGATATGTGAGGAGGGGGGAGGAGATTTGAGGTAATTATGCCAGCCATAAATGGGGGAAGGTTGGGGGAAGGTGGGGGACGGCAAAGCAGGGTATAAGAAACAGTAAAAAATTGAAAACAAAATGTCAGAAATATTTCTATCTGCCAAGATATAATAACATGCATACAGTAGTGATATTAATAAACATATTGGCTCCAGTGATGGCGCAGTTTCCATATTCTCCTCCATACCTGCTGAGGTGTTGTGAATGCAATTCTGAGAATCTCACAGATGTACTAGGCCTTAAACCAGAGTGAATTTGCACTGCTGAGGTGTTGTGAATGCAATTCTGAGAATCTCACAGATGTAGTAGGCCTTAAACCAGAGTGAATTTGCACTGCTGAGGTGTTGTGAATGCAATTCTGAGAATCTCACAGATGTAGTAGGCCTTAAACCAGAGTGAATTTGCACTGCTGAGGTGTTGTGAATGCAATTCTGAGAATCTCACAGATGTAGTAGGCCTTAAACCAGAGTGAATTTGCACTGCTGAGGTGTTGTGAATGCAATTCTGAGAATCTCACAGATGTAGTAGGCCTTAAACCAGAGTGAATTTGCACTGCTGAGGTGTTGTGAATGCAATTCTGAGAATCTCACAGATGTAGTAGGCCTTAAACCAGAGTGAATTTGCACTGAAAGAAAGAGAGAGATTGGATTGGCGTCAGACAGTACAGGAAGATAGGGGAGTTAGGAAGGAATGGGAGAGAGATCTTAGAATGAAGGTATGTGAGGAGGGGGGAGGAGATTTGAGGTAATTATGCCAGCCATAAATGGGGGAAGGTTGGGGGAAGGTGGGGGACGGCAAAGCAGGGTATAGGAAACAGTTAAAAATTGAAAACAAAATGTCAGAAATATTTCTATCTGCCAAGATATTATAACATGCATACAGTAGTGATATTAATAAACATATTGGCTCCAGTGATGGCGCAGTTTCCATAGTCTCCTCCATACCTGCTGAGGTGTTGTGAATGCAATTCTGAGAATCTCACAGATGTAGAAGGCCTTAAACCAGAGTGAATTTGCACTGCTGAGGTTTTGTGAATGCAATTCTGAGAATCTCACAGATGTAGTAGGCCTTAAACCAGAGTGAATTTGCACTGAAAGAAAGAGAGAGATTGGATTGGCGTCAGACAGTACAGGAAGATAGGGGAGTTAGAATGGAATGGGAGAGAGACCTTAGAATGAAGGTATGTGAGGAGGGGGGAGGAGATTTGAGGTAATTATGCCAGCCATAAATGGGGGAAGGTTGGGGGAAGGTGGGGGATGGCAAAGCAGGGTATAGGAAACAGTTACAAATTGAAAACAAAATGTCAGAAATATTTCTATCTGCCAAGATATAATAACATGCATACAGTAGTGATATTAATAAACATATTTGCTCCAGTGATGGCGCAGTTTCCATAGTCTCCTCCATACCTGCTGAGGTGTTGTGAATGCAATTCTGAGAATCTCACAGATGTAGTAGGCCTTAAACCAGAGTGAATTTGCACTGAAAGAAAGAGAGAGATTGGATTGGGGTCAGACAGTACAGGAAGATAGGGGAGTTAGAAAGGAATGCGAGAGAGACCTTAGAATGAAGATATGTGAGGAGGGGGGAGGAGATTTGAGGTAATTATGCCAGCCATAAATGGGGGAAGGTTGGGGGAAGGTGGGGGACGGCAAAGCAGGGTATAAGAAACAGTAAAAAATTGAAAACAAAATGTCAGAAATATTTCTATCTGCCAAGATATAATAACATGCATACAGTAGTGATATTAATAAACATATTGGCTCCAGTGATGGCGCAGTTTCCATATTCTCCTCCATACCTGCTGAGGTGTTGTGAATGCAATTCTGAGAATCTCACAGATGTACTAGGCCTTAAACCAGAGTGAATTTGCACTGCTGAGGTGTTGTGAATGCAATTCTGAGAATCTCACAGATGTAGTAGGCCTTAAACCAGAGTGAATTTGCACTGCTGAGGTGTTGTGAATGCAATTCTGAGAATCTCACAGATGTAGTAGGCCTTAAACCAGAGTGAATTTGCACTGCTGAGGTGTTGTGAATGCAATTCTGAGAATCTCACAGATGTAGTAGGCCTTAAACCAGAGTGAATTTGCACTGCTGAGGTGTTGTGAATGCAATTCTGAGAATCTCACAGATGTAGTAGGCCTTAAACCAGAGTGAATTTGCACTGCTGAGGTGTTGTGAATGCAATTCTGAGAATCTCACAGATGTAGTAGGCCTTAAACCAGAGTGAATTTGCACTGAAAGAAAGAGAGAGATTGGATTGGCGTCAGACAGTACAGGAAGATAGGGGAGTTAGGAAGGAATGGGAGAGAGATCTTAGAATGAAGGTATGTGAGGAGGGGGGAGGAGATTTGAGGTAATTATGCCAGCCATAAATGGGGGAAGGTTGGGGGAAGGTGGGGGACGGCAAAGCAGGGTATAGGAAACAGTTAAAAATTGAAAACAAAATGTCAGAAATATTTCTATCTGCCAAGATATTATAACATGCATACAGTAGTGATATTAATAAACATATTGGCTCCAGTGATGGCGCAGTTTCCATAGTCTCCTCCATACCTGCTGAGGTGTTGTGAATGCAATTCTGAGAATCTCACAGATGTAGAAGGCCTTAAACCAGAGTGAATTTGCACTGCTGAGGTTTTGTGAATGCAATTCTGAGAATCTCACAGATGTAGTAGGCCTTAAACCAGAGTGAATTTGCACTGAAAGAAAGAGAGAGATTGGATTGGCGTCAGACAGTACAGGAAGATAGGGGAGTTAGAATGGAATGGGAGAGAGACCTTAGAATGAAGGTATGTGAGGAGGGGGAGGAGATTTGAGGTAATTATGCCAGCTATAAATGGGGGAAGGTTGGGGGAAGGTGGGGGATGGCAAAGCAGTGTATTGGAAACAGTTAAAAATCGAAAACAAAATGTCAGAAATATTTCTATCTGCCAAGATATTATAACATGCATACAGTAGTGATATTAATGAACATATTGGCTCCAGTGATGGCGCAGTTTCCATAGTCTTCTCCATACCTGCTGAGGTGTTGTGAATGCAATTCTGAGAATCTCACAGATGTAGTAGGCCTTAAACCAGAGTGAATTTGCACTGAAAGAAAGAGAGAGATTGGATTGGGGTCAGAAAGTACAGGAAGATAGGGGAGTTAGGAAGGAATGGGAGAGAGACCTTAGAATGAAGATATGTGAGGAGGGGGGAGGAGATTTGAGGTAATTATGCCAGCCATAAATGGGGGAAGGTTGGGGGAAGGTGGGGGACGGCAAAGCAGGGTATAAGAAACAGTAAAAAATTGAAAACAAAATGTCAGAAATATTTCTATCTGCCAAGATATAATAACATGCATACAGTAGTGATATTAATAAACATATTGGCTCCAGTGATGGCGCAGTTTCCATATTCTCCTCCATACCTGCTGAGGTGTTGTGAATGCAATTCTGAGAATCTCACAGATGTACTAGGACTTAAAACAGAGTGAATGTGCACTGCTGAGGTGTTGTGAATGCAATTCTGAGAATCTCACAGATGTAGTAGGCCTTAAACCAGAGTGAATTTGCACTGCTGAGGTGTTGTGAATGCAATTCTGAGAATCTCACAGATGTAGTAGGCCTTAAACCAGAGTGAATTTGCACTGCTGAGGTGTTGTGAATGCAATTCTGAGAATCTCACAGATGTAGTAGGCCTTAAACCAGAGTGAATTTGCACTGCTGAGGTGTTGTGAATGCAATTCTGAGAATCTCACAGATGTAGTAGGCCTTAAACCAGAGTGAATTTGCACTGCTGAGGTGTTGTGAATGCAATTCTGAGAATCTCACAGATGTAGTAGGCCTTAAACCAGAGTGAATTTGCACTGCTGAGGTGTTGTGAATGCAATTCTGAGAATCTCACAGATGTAGTAGGCCTTAAACCAGAGTGAATTTGCACTGCTGAGGTGTTGTGAATGCAATTCTGAGAATCTCACAGATGTAGTAGGCCTTAAACCAGAGTGAATTTGCACTGCTGAGGTGTTGTGAATGCAATTCTGAGAATCTCACAGATGTAGTAGGCCTTAAACCAGAGTGAATTTGCACTGCTGAGGTGTTGTGAATGCAATTCTGAGAATCTCACAGATGTAGTAGGCCTTAAACCAGAGTGAATTTGCACTGAAAGAAAGAGAGAGATTGGATTGGCGTCAGACAGTACAGGAAGATAGGGGAGTTAGGAAGGAATGGGAGAGAGATCTTAGAATGAAGGTATGTGAGGAGGGGGGAGGAGATTTGAGGTAATTATGCCAGCCATAAATGGGGGAAGGTTGGGGGAAGGTGGGGGACGGCAAAGCAGGGTATAGGAAACAGTTAAAAATTGAAAACAAAATGTCAGAAATATTTCTATCTGCCAAGATATTATAACATGCATACAGTAGTGATATTAATAAACATATTGGCTCCAGTGATGGCGCAGTTTCCATATTCTCCTCCATACCTGCTGAGGTGTTGTGAATGCAATTCTGAGAATCTCACAGATGTACTAGGCCTTAAACCAGAGTGAATTTGCACTGCTGAGGTGTTGTGAATGCAATTCTGAGAATCTCACAGATGTAGTAGGCCTTAAACCAGAGTGAATTTGCACTGCTGAGGTGTTGTGAATGCAATTCTGAGAATCTCACAGATGTAGTAGGCCTTAAACCAGAGTGAATTTGCACTGCTGAGGTGTTGTGAATGCAATTCTGAGAATCTCACAGATGTAGTAGGCCTTAAACCAGAGTGAATTTGCACTGCTGAGGTGTTGTGAATGCAATTCTGAGAATCTCACAGATGTAGTAGGCCTTAAACCAGAGTGAATTTGCACTGCTGAGGTGTTGTGAATGCAATTCTGAGAATCTCACAGATGTAGTAGGCCTTAAACCAGAGTGAATTTGCACTGAAAGAAAGAGAGAGATTGGATTGGCGTCAGACAGTACAGGAAGATAGGGGAGTTAGGAAGGAATGGGAGAGAGATCTTAGAATGAAGGTATGTGAGGAGGGGGGAGGAGATTTGAGGTAATTATGCCAGCCATAAATGGGGGAAGGTTGGGGGAAGGTGGGGGACGGCAAAGCAGGGTATAGGAAACAGTTAAAAATTGAAAACAAAATGTCAGAAATATTTCTATCTGCCAAGATATTATAACATGCATACAGTAGTGATATTAATAAACATATTGGCTCCAGTGATGGCGCAGTTTCCATAGTCTTCTCCATACCTGCTGAGGTGTTGTGAATGCAATTCTGAGAATCTCACAGATGTAGTAGGCCTTAAACCAGAGTGAATTTGCACTGCTGAGGTGTTGTGAATGCAATTCTGAGAATCTCACAGATGTAGTAGGCCTTAAACCAGAGTGAATTTGCACTGCTTAGGTGTTGTGAATGCAATTCTGAGAATCTCACAGATGTGGTAGGCCTTAAACCAGAGTGAATTTGCACTGCTGAGGTGTTGTGAATGCAATTCTGAGAATCTCACAGATGTAGTAGGCCTTAAACCAGAGTGAATTTGCACTGAAAGAAAGAGAGAGATTGGATTGGCGTCAGACAGTACAGGAAGATAGGGGAGTTAGAATGGAATGGGAGAGAGACCTTAGAATGAAGGTATGTGAGGAGGGGGAGGAGATTTGAGGTAATTATGCCAGCTATAAATGGGGGAAGGTTGGGGGAAGGTGGGGGATGGCAAAGCAGTGTATTGGAAACAGTTAAAAATCGAAAACAAAATGTCAGAAATATTTCTATCTGCCAAGATATTATAACATGCATACAGTAGTGATATTAATGAACATATTGGCTCCAGTGATGGCGCAGTTTCCATAGTCTTCTCCATACCTGCTGAGGTGTTGTGAATGCAATTCTGAGAATCTCACAGATGTAGTAGGCCTTAAACCAGAGTGAATTTGCACTGAAAGAAAGAGAGAGATTGGATTGGGGTCAGAAAGTACAGGAAGATAGGGGAGTTAGGAAGGAATGGGAGAGAGACCTTAGAATGAAGGTATGTGAGGAGGGGGGAGGAGATTTGAGGTAATTATGCCAGCCATAAATGGGGGAAGGTTGGGGGAAGGTGGGGGATGGCAAAGCAGGGTATAGGAAACAGTTACAAATTGAAAACAAAATGTCAGAAATATTTCTATCTGCCAAGATATAATAACATGCATACAGTAGTGATATTAATAAACATATTTGCTCCAGTGATGGCGCAGTTTCCATAGTCTCCTCCATACCTGCTGAGGTTTTGTGAATGCAATTCTGAGAATCTCACAGATGTAGTAGGCCTTAAACCAGAGTGAATTTGCACTGAAAGAAAGAGAGAGATTGGATTGGGGTCAGACAGTACAGGAAGATAGGGGAGTTAGGAAGGAATGCGAGAGAGACCTTAGAATGAAGATATGTGAGGAGGGGGGAGGAGATTTGAGGTAATTATGCCAGCCATAAATGGGGGAAGGTTGGGGGAAGGTGGGGGACGGCAAAGCAGGGTATAAGAAACAGTAAAAAATTGAAAACAAAATGTCAGAAATATTTCTATCTGCCAAGATATAATAACATGCATACAGTAGTGATATTAATAAACATATTGGCTCCAGTGATGGCGCAGTTTCCATATTCTCCTCCATACCTGCTGAGGTGTTGTGAATGCAATTCTGAGAATCTCACAGATGTACTAGGCCTTAAACCAGAGTGAATTTGCACTGCTGAGGTGTTGTGAATGCAATTCTGAGAATCTCACAGATGTAGTAGGCCTTAAACCAGAGTGAATTTGCACTGCTGAGGTGTTGTGAATGCAATTCTGAGAATCTCACAGATGTAGTAGGCCTTAAACCAGAGTGAATTTGCACTGCTGAGGTGTTGTGAATGCAATTCTGAGAATCTCACAGATGTAGTAGGCCTTAAACCAGAGTGAATTTGCACTGCTGAGGTGTTGTGAATGCAATTCTGAGAATCTCACAGATGTAGTAGGCCTTAAACCAGAGTGAATTTGCACTGCTGAGGTGTTGTGAATGCAATTCTGAGAATCTCACAGATGTAGTAGGCCTTAAACCAGAGTGAATTTGCACTGAAAGAAAGAGAGAGATTGGATTGGCGTCAGACAGTACAGGAAGATAGGGGAGTTAGGAAGGAATGGGAGAGAGATCTTAGAATGAAGGTATGTGAGGAGGGGGGAGGAGATTTGAGGTAATTATGCCAGCCATAAATGGGGGAAGGTTGGGGGAAGGTGGGGGACGGCAAAGCAGGGTATAGGAAACAGTTAAAAATTGAAAACAAAATGTCAGAAATATTTCTATCTGCCAAGATATTATAACATGCATACAGTAGTGATATTAATAAACATATTGGCTCCAGTGATGGCGCAGTTTCCATAGTCTCCTCCATACCTGCTGAGGTGTTGTGAATGCAATTCTGAGAATCTCACAGATGTAGAAGGCCTTAAACCAGAGTGAATTTGCACTGCTGAGGTTTTGTGAATGCAATTCTGAGAATCTCACAGATGTAGTAGGCCTTAAACCAGAGTGAATTTGCACTGAAAGAAAGAGAGAGATTGGATTGGCGTCAGACAGTACAGGAAGATAGGGGAGTTAGAATGGAATGGGAGAGAGACCTTAGAATGAAGGTATGTGAGGAGGGGGAGGAGATTTGAGGTAATTATGCCAGCTATAAATGGGGGAAGGTTGGGGGAAGGTGGGGGATGGCAAAGCAGTGTATTGGAAACAGTTAAAAATCGAAAACAAAATGTCAGAAATATTTCTATCTGCCAAGATATTATAACATGCATACAGTAGTGATATTAATGAACATATTGGCTCCAGTGATGGCGCAGTTTCCATAGTCTTCTCCATACCTGCTGAGGTGTTGTGAATGCAATTCTGAGAATCTCACAGATGTAGTAGGCCTTAAACCAGAGTGAATTTGCACTGAAAGAAAGAGAGAGATTGGATTGGGGTCAGAAAGTACAGGAAGATAGGGGAGTTAGGAAGGAATGGGAGAGAGACCTTAGAATGAAGATATGTGAGGAGGGGGGAGGAGATTTGAGGTAATTATGCCAGCCATAAATGGGGGAAGGTTGGGGGAAGGTGGGGGACGGCAAAGCAGGGTATAAGAAACAGTAAAAAATTGAAAACAAAATGTCAGAAATATTTCTATCTGCCAAGATATAATAACATGCATACAGTAGTGATATTAATAAACATATTGGCTCCAGTGATGGCGCAGTTTCCATATTCTCCTCCATACCTGCTGAGGTGTTGTGAATGCAATTCTGAGAATCTCACAGATGTACTAGGCCTTAAACCAGAGTGAATTTGCACTGCTGAGGTGTTGTGAATGCAATTCTGAGAATCTCACAGATGTAGTAGGCCTTAAACCAGAGTGAATTTGCACTGCTGAGGTGTTGTGAATGCAATTCTGAGAATCTCACAGATGTAGTAGGCCTTAAACCAGAGTGAATTTGCACTGCTGAGGTGTTGTGAATGCAATTCTGAGAATCTCACAGATGTAGTAGGCCTTAAACCAGAGTGAATTTGCACTGCTGAGGTGTTGTGAATGCAATTCTGAGAATCTCACAGATGTAGTAGGCCTTAAACCAGAGTGAATTTGCACTGCTGAGGTGTTGTGAATGCAATTCTGAGAATCTCACAGATGTAGTAGGCCTTAAACCAGAGTGAATTTGCACTGCTGAGGTGTTGTGAATGCAATTCTGAGAATCTCACAGATGTAGTAGGCCTTAAACCAGAGTGAATTTGCACTGCTGAGGTGTTGTGAATGCAATTCTGAGAATCTCACAGATGTAGTAGGCCTTAAACCAGAGTGAATTTGCACTGCTGAGGTGTTGTGAATGCAATTCTGAGAATCTCACAGATGTAGTAGGCCTTAAACCAGAGTGAATTTGCACTGCTGAGGTGTTGTGAATGCAATTCTGAGAATCTCACAGATGTAGTAGGCCTTAAACCAGAGTGAATTTGCACTGAAAGAAAGAGAGAGATTGGATTGGCGTCAGACAGTACAGGAAGATAGGGGAGTTAGGAAGGAATGGGAGAGAGATCTTAGAATGAAGGTATGTGAGGAGGGGGGAGGAGATTTGAGGTAATTATGCCAGCCATAAATGGGGGAAGGTTGGGGGAAGGTGGGGGACGGCAAAGCAGGGTATAGGAAACAGTTAAAAATTGAAAACAAAATGTCAGAAATATTTCTATCTGCCAAGATATAATAACATGCATACAGTAGTGATATTAATAAACATATTGGCTCCAGTGATGGCGCAGTTTCCATATTCTCCTCCATACCTGCTGAGGTGTTGTGAATGCAATTCTGAGAATCTCACAGATGTACTAGGCCTTAAACCAGAGTGAATTTGCACTGCTGAGGTGTTGTGAATGCAATTCTGAGAATCTCACAGATGTAGTAGGCCTTAAACCAGAGTGAATTTGCACTGCTGAGGTGTTGTGAATGCAATTCTGAGAATCTCACAGATGTAGTAGGCCTTAAACCAGAGTGAATTTGCACTGCTGAGGTGTTGTGAATGCAATTCTGAGAATCTCACAGATGTAGTAGGCCTTAAACCAGAGTGAATTTGCACTGCTGAGGTGTTGTGAATGCAATTCTGAGAATCTCACAGATGTAGTAGGCCTTAAACCAGAGTGAATTTGCACTGCTGAGGTGTTGTGAATGCAATTCTGAGAATCTCACAGATGTAGTAGGCCTTAAACCAGAGTGAATTTGCACTGAAAGAAAGAGAGAGATTGGATTGGCGTCAGACAGTACAGGAAGATAGGGGAGTTAGGAAGGAATGGGAGAGAGATCTTAGAATGAAGGTATGTGAGGAGGGGGGAGGAGATTTGAGGTAATTATGCCAGCCATAAATGGGGGAAGGTTGGGGGAAGGTGGGGGACGGCAAAGCAGGGTATAGGAAACAGTTAAAAATTGAAAACAAAATGTCAGAAATATTTCTATCTGCCAAGATATTATAACATGCATACAGTAGTGATATTAATAAACATATTGGCTCCAGTGATGGCGCAGTTTCCATAGTCTTCTCCATACCTGCTGAGGTGTTGTGAATGCAATTCTGAGAATCTCACAGATGTAGAAGGCCTTAAACCAGAGTGAATTTGCACTGCTGAGGTTTTGTGAATGCAATTCTGAGAATCTCACAGATGTAGTAGGCCTTAAACCAGAGTGAATTTGCACTGCTTAGGTGTTGTGAATGCAATTCTGAGAATCTCACAGATGTGGTAGGCCTTAAACCAGAGTGAATTTGCACTGCTGAGGTGTTGTGAATGCAATTCTGAGAATCTCACAGATGTAGTAGGCCTTAAACCAGAGTGAATTTGCACTGAAAGAAAGAGAGAGATTGGATTGGCGTCAGACAGTACAGGAAGATAGGGGAGTTAGAATGGAATGGGAGAGAGACCTTAGAATGAAGGTATGTGAGGAGGGGGAGGAGATTTGAGGTAATTATGCCAGCTATAAATGGGGGAAGGTTGGGGGACGGTGGGGGATGGCAAAGCAGTGTATTGGAAACAGTTAAAAATCGAAAACAAAATGTCAGAAATATTTCTATCTGCCAAGATATTATAACATGCATACAGTAGTGATATTAATGAACATATTGGCTCCAGTGATGGCGCAGTTTCCATAGTCTTCTCCATACCTGCTGAGGTGTTGTGAATGCAATTCTGAGAATCTCACAGATGTAGTAGGCCTTAAACCAGAGTGAATTTGCACTGAAAGAAAGAGAGAGATTGGATTGGGGTCAGAAAGTACAGGAAGATAGGGGAGTTAGGAAGGAATGGGAGAGAGACCTTAGAATGAAGGTATGTGAGGAGGGGGGAGGAGATTTGAGGTAATTATGCCAGCCATAAATGGGGGAAGGTTGGGGGAAGGTGGGGGATGGCAAAGCAGGGTATAGGAAACAGTTACAAATTGAAAACAAAATGTCAGAAATATTTCTATCTGCCAAGATATAATAACATGCATACAGTAGTGATATTAATAAACATATTTGCTCCAGTGATGGCGCAGTTTCCATAGTCTCCTCCATACCTGCTGAGGTTTTGTGAATGCAATTCTGAGAATCTCACAGATGTAGTAGGCCTTAAACCAGAGTGAATTTGCACTGAAAGAAAGAGAGAGATTGGATTGGGGTCAGACAGTACAGGAAGATAGGGGAGTTAGGAAGGAATGCGAGAGAGACCTTAGAATGAAGATATGTGAGGAGGGGGGAGGAGATTTGAGGTAATTATGCCAGCCATAAATGGGGGAAGGTTGGGGGAAGGTGGGGGACGGCAAAGCAGGGTATAAGAAACAGTAAAAAATTGAAAACAAAATGTCAGAAATATTTCTATCTGCCAAGATATAATAACATGCATACAGTAGTGATATTAATAAACATATTGGCTCCAGTGATGGCGCAGTTTCCATATTCTCCTCCATACCTGCTGAGGTGTTGTGAATGCAATTCTGAGAATCTCACAGATGTACTAGGCCTTAAACCAGAGTGAATTTGCACTGCTGAGGTGTTGTGAATGCAATTCTGAGAATCTCACAGATGTAGTAGGCCTTAAACCAGAGTGAATTTGCACTGCTGAGGTGTTGTGAATGCAATTCTGAGAATCTCACAGATGTAGTAGGCCTTAAACCAGAGTGAATTTGCACTGCTGAGGTGTTGTGAATGCAATTCTGAGAATCTCACAGATGTAGTAGGCCTTAAACCAGAGTGAATTTGCACTGCTGAGGTGTTGTGAATGCAATTCTGAGAATCTCACAGATGTAGTAGGCCTTAAACCAGAGTGAATTTGCACTGCTGAGGTGTTGTGAATGCAATTCTGAGAATCTCACAGATGTAGTAGGCCTTAAACCAAAGTGAATTTGCACTGAAAGAAAGAGAGAGATTGGATTGGCGTCAGACAGTACAGGAAGATAGGGGAGTTAGGATGGAATGGGAGAGAGATCTTAGAATGAAGGTATGTGAGGAGGGGGGAGGAGATTTGAGGTAATTATGCCAGCCATAAATGGGGGAAGGTTGGGGGAAGGTGGGGGACGGCAAAGCAGGGTATAGGATACAGTTAAAAATTGAAAACAAAATGTCAGAAATATTTCTATCTGCCAAGATTTTATAACATGCATACAGTAGTAATATTAATAAACATATTGGCTCCAGTGATGGCGCAGTTTCCATAGTCTCCTCCATACCTGCTGAGGTGTTGTGAATGCAATTCTGAGAATCTCACAGATGTAGTAGGCCTTAAACCAGAGTGAATTTGCACTGAAAGAAAGAGAGAGATTGGATTGGCGTCAGACAGTACAGGAAGATAGGGGAGTTAGAAAGGAATGGGAGAGAGACCTTAGAATGAAGGTATGTGAGGAGGGGGGAGGAGATTTGAGGTAATTATGCCAGCCATAAATGGGGGAACTGACATTGAGTATTCATGTCCCCACAATTATGAACCTCTACTGCTAAAGACTTGAGTAAAGGACAATTTGCAAAGCATATATCAGTTTGACTTTCAAATTCATCAGGTGAAATGTCATGTAATTTTTCAAGAATAGGTTCTAAATGCTTTGTTTTTTTTGTGTTTTTTTTGTGTATATCTTTTATTGGTTTAGGTAAAATGTCATGTAATGCTTCAGGAAGAGGTTCTAAATGCTTTGTTTGCTTATTACCTTTTTTTGGTGTATCTTTAATTTTTGCAGCTCATAGTCTACTGCTTAAAATTATTTTCCGTTCTTTTTCTCGTCGAATTTCCTTCTCCTCTGGTGTCTGCTGGTTGGCCCATCTCTCTTGTCTTTCTCTAGTTTGATGTCTTTTCTCTTCTTGTTTGCTCTCGTTAGTAGCCATGTTAATCTGTAAAAGAAAATAATGTATTATTAGTTTAGTTTGAGATGTTAAGTTTGTTTTTTACATTTTTTATTATCAACAGTTTGTTTATATGTGCTTGTAGTTCATTGTAGTGGTACTTTCTTTGTATTGTTAAATAAGTGTTTTTATTTTTTTGGTCTTTCTTTCTGTGGTACGTTGTAATTTTTGCCTTACATGAATAGCACACTCAAGGAACTGACACTATACCTTCTTCTACATGTAGTAGGTGTCTAGTGTTAATTGAAATTTATATTTTTGTTGTTTTGGCAATTTATTTTTTTGTTGTAATTTTAACTTACAGGCATAGTAGAGGGCAAAAATTAGTCTTTGTAATTTTTACTACAGGGGATTGTCATAATAGTATTTTAATATTTTATTTAAAGGCTTATATGTTCGGGCAATGAAATGTTTTTATTTTTTCTTGGGGTGTACTATTTGTTGTAGTATTCTATTTTATGTGTGTGTTTAGGTTTTATGCTTAATATTGTACATTACAACTGGTAATTTAGAATGACAAATTTTATTTAGTCTGTGTTTTGAGACTTTTGTGGACTATGCTGTTTTCCTTTTTTGTGCATAGATTGATGTTTGGATTTACTGTTAAACATTATTGTCCTTAAAAGACAAATATGAGGTAAATAAGAAATGTGTCAGTTATATTTTGGTAAAAGTTATAGTTAGTGGTTGTTATTCTTTTTTTTTCTGTTGACATGGATGCAGAGCAAACGTGTTTATTTAGTTTTTTCTTTTTTTACTTGTTATACTGTACCTTGGTTGAAGTGTGATTTCAAGCAGAATCTTTGTTGGTCCACTGTTGAAAGTCTTCGTCCAATGCTCTACACACAGTGTCTGTTGTAAAAGAAAAATTAAAATGTTATTTGATTTGAATGTATTTGTAATAAATAACATATTTCATTATTTTGGTCTATTGTATCTGTTATGGTGAATATTTCTGCTATGTTGTTTTTTGTGCAACCTTTTAAAAATACTTTCATTGTATTTGTATATTCCAGTTATCCTTTTTTTATACTGTAATTATTAATGTTTTTCTTATTTTGGATATGATCGCAATGTTTTTAGCATTATCCTGTTTTGTGTCCACCACTTTTGGTATGCTTATTTGGGCTTCTTTGTAAGGCTTATAGGTTCTTAAACAGTAAAGAAGAATATTAATTTACTTTGCTATGTGTTTGTGTGATTTTTGGTGCAATCCTGTTTTGTGTCTACCATATGTTGCATACTTTATTTGCTTAATTAGTCTTTTTTATGAGGATTAAATGTTGTTGTACATTGAAAATGAATGTTTTTCCTATTTTGGATATGATGGCAATGATTTTAGCATTATCCTGTTTTGTGTCCACCACTTTTGGTATGCTTATTTAGGCTTGTTTGTAAGGCTTATAGGTTCTTAAACAGTAAAGAAGAATATTATTTAACTTTTCTGTTTCTGTGATTTTTGGTACAATCCTGTTTTGTGTCTACTTTATTTGTTCAATTAGTGTTCTTTATGAGTATTCAATCATGTTGGACAGTACAAATCAATGTTAATTGCCTTATCTATATCATGTTGTGCTTTTTTTATCCTGTTTTGTGTTCACCACTTTTTGGTTGCTGCATTTGGCTTGTGGGTGATGGTTGGAGGTTATTTTACAGTAATGAGGAGGAATACTTTTTTTTTTATGTATGTTGCTAATGTTTCAGATGCTAACCTGTTTTGTGTTCACCTCTTTTTTTGGGGGGGTTTCTGTGAAACTGTCTGTCTTCCTAAATTGTATAGGTCTTTGTGAAGTTTTTTGAACTGTGTTTTGTTCCTTATTCAATTTATATGTATTTTTATTTTACTTGAAATTGTTATATTGGCGGCCATTAAACATATATAGTTCCTTTATTTTTTCTACTTGTTATACTTTACCTTGATTGAAGTATTGTTCTTGTCCGAATGACAGAGGGTCCCTTCCTGCATCTTACCTCTTCTTCTTTCTTTGTGTTCTTTAAAAGGGATTCTCGTTAACAGTGCACGGTGCAAATTCTTGAGTGACGCTGTTGATGCAGAGTCTGTTTGAATAGTAAAAAAAGGGCAAAAATTCAGCTTTAGGTTACATATGTATTAGTGTCATATTATTTTTGCTATGAGTTGCAGTTATTTAATCTCATTTAAATATACTTGTTTAATTAGTTTCAATTAACATTAGTTTGTTTTACGGCCTACACACATAAATGTGCGTGTGACATGTCACTATACATGAATAACATTTTCATAGTTAAAGTTGTTTTTTTTTGTCCTGTCTTGATAATAAAATGTAATATATTATAGCTTACCTCTCAGTTGTAATTTGCACAGTGTAAAGTAGGAAATTAGGAAATAATTCTCTTCTCAAGTAACAGCAGCAGTTAACCATCCAGTCAGTCCGTTCATCACCTCTCTCCCCATCCTCCCTCGTCATCCTCAACCCCCTCGTCATCCTCAACCCCTTCCTCAACCCCCTCCTCATCCTCATCCCCCTCCTCAACCTCAACCCCCTCCTCAACCTCCCTCCTCATCCTCCCTCCTCAACCCCCCCCCCATTGAGGTTAAAGGGAGTATTTATTAGTATTAGTATTTATAAACTTTCAAGTGCCTCAGACCGTTAGAACGCAATACTCATGCGCTATTTGCGTTCCAGCTTACAATTTGCGTTCCATCCACCATTTTATGCGTAGTCGTTTTCAAAATGGTGGTTAAAATTAGTGTGGTATGTGCCGCATAGTGTTTCAGTTTTGAGAGTCACTGTAGTATTGTTACATCTGTAGCCTCGTTTTGTTCGGCGGCCATTTTTTCTCTTGCTTAGGTTATTTTCGGCAGTTTAAACTCGTTTTTTTGGACTTAAATGGACGTGTAAATTACCTTTTTGAGGTGCCGGATGCCCCCCTTGCTGTAAGTAAGCTTTTTATGTGTTTGTTGTGTTTATTTCTTGTGTTTCTGATGTTTTCATGCTCGCATTTTCAGCCGGTTTTTGCATGCTGGGAATGGGTCGTATTTTTTTGCGAGGGACGCAGTTGTTTTTTTTCTAAGTCATGCGTGTAGGACGCAGTCGTGCGTATGTGTGTTGACCGCGTGTGAGGCACCTTTGAGTTTTTTTTCTACGTTGTGCGTGTGTGTTCACCGCATGTGAGGCGCCTTTGAGGCTACACCTCCACAAAAGCGGCCCCTCGCTTTGCGAGCCCGCAAGCGTTAGCAACAACTCGTATGCTCACAACTATATATGTGATATATATATATATATATACATATAATAAATAAATAGTACATTTGTGTTCACACTGGAATGTCTAAAACAAATTAAAAAACCTGCTTCCCGCTCAGGATTGCGAGAAAATCAGTTATTACACTGCATTCTGGGAAGCTAAGCTGGGACATGCACATGTGCCCACAAATGCCTCGCTCTTCAATCCATAGCCATTATGAAACATGGCTTCCTTTAAGCTTATGCATGCTGTATTACCCAGCTTTAATGCAAAGCCAAGGTTGGATTTAACACAGGCGGAGTATCCTATCCATGTACAGCTTTTTCAAGCTTACTGGCTATCATCAACATGGAGCGGGATCTCAGTCTGTGTTGTGGACTTTATGAGTAGGTAGTTCACCACAACATTAATTTATAATATGGTGGGCAAAAGAGCGAAAGAAGCCCTCCACTTTACAGTAGTACAGTAAATAGTACATCTGTGTTCACACTTGAATGTCTAAAACAAGTTAAAAAACCTGCTTCCAGCTCAGAATTCTGAGAAAATCAGTTATTACACTGCATTCTGGGAAGCTAAGCTGGGACATGCACATTATTATTATTATCTTTTATTTGTATCGCCCCAACATATTCCGTAGCGCTGTACAGGGGATAAGAACAGGGGAAATACACGTTTAACAAATTCAAAAGTTGAAGAGCCCTGTTTTGAGCTTGGAATCTTAGCAGAAAGTGCTTTATCCCAAAGCACCCTACAAGACTGGAAACTCCCTACTTACAATCTAAAGGGAATTAAAAGGCAGAGAACTGGGGAAGAGTAACAAATAAGGAATAGAAAGGGTAAGGAAGCAGGTGGAAGATAGAAAGAGTTTTATTTTAGAGGAAGAGGGGAGGGATCTAGGGTGAAAGACTAGTATGTTGGCTGACCCCTAGTGTTGAGATGATATATCTGCAGGTATGAAGTCAGGGAGTTGGGGTGGGTGGGTGAGAGGGAGGGAGGGCAATATTCAGAGAATCTTACAGATGTAGTAGGCCTTAAACTCGAGTGAATTTGCACTGCTGAGGTGTTGTGAATGCAATTCTGAGAATCTCAAAGATGTAGTGGGCCTCAAACCAGAGTGAATTTGCACTGAAAGAAAGAGAGAGAATGGATTGGGATCAGACAGTACAGGAAGATAGGGGAGTTAGGAAGGAATGGGAGAGAGACCTTAGAATGAAGGTATGTGAGGAGGGGGGAGGAGATTTGAGGTAATTATGCCAGCCATAAATGGGGGAAGGTTGGGGGAAGGTGGGGGACGGCAAAGCAGGGTATAGGAAACAGTTAAAAATTGAAAACAAAATGTCAGAAATATTTCTATCTGCCAAGATATAATAACATGCATACAGTAGTGATATTAATAAACATATTGGCTCCAGTGATGGCGCAGTTTCCATAGTCTCCTCCATACCTGCTGAGGTGTTATGAATGCAATTCTGAGTATCTCAGAGATGTAGTAGGCCTTAAACCAGAGTGAATTTGCACTGCTGAGGTGTTGTGAATGCAATTCTGAGAATCTCACAGATGTAGTAGGCCTTAAACCAAAGTGAATTTGCACTGAAAGAAAGAGAGAGATTGGATTGGCGTCAGACAGTACAGGAAGATAGGGGAGTTAGGATGGAATGGGAGAGAGATCTTAGAATGAAGGTATGTGAGGAGGGGGGAGGAGATTTGAGGTAATTATGCTAGCCATAAATGGGGGAAGGTTGGGGGAAGGTGGGGGACGGCAAAGCAGGGTATAGGAAACAGTTAAAAATTGAAAACAAAATGTCAGAAATATTTCTATCTGCGAAGATATAATAACATGCATACAGTAGTGATATTAATAAACATATTGGCTCCAGTGATGGCACAGTTTCCATAGTCTCCTCCATACCTGCTGAGGTGTTGTGAATGCAATTCTGAGAATCTCACAGATGTACTAGGCCTTAAACCAGAGTGAATTTGCACTGCTGAGGTGTTGTGAATGCAATTCTGAGAATCTCACAGATGTAGTAGGCCTTAAACCAGAGTGAATTTGCACTGCTGAGGTGTTGTGAATGCAATTCTGAGTATCTCACAGATGTAGTAGGCCTTAAACCAGAGTGAATTTGCACTGAAAGAAAGAGAGAGATTGGATTGGGGTCAGACAGTACAGGAAGATAGGGGCGTTAGGAAGGAATGGGAGAGAGACCTTAGAATGAAGGTATGTGAGGAGGGGGGAGGAGATTTGAGGTAATTATGCCAGCCATAAATGGGGGAAGGTTGGGGGAAGGTGGGGGACGGCAAAGCAGGGTATAGGAAACAGTTAAAAATTGAAAACAAAATGTCAGAAATATTTCTATCTGCCACGATATAATAACATGCATACAGTAGTGATATTAATAAACATATTGGCTCCAGTGATGGCGCAGTTTCCATAGTCTCCTCCATACCTGCTGAGGTGTTGTGAATGCAATTCTGAGAATCTCACAGATGTACTAGGCCTTAAACCAGAGTGAATTTGCACTGCTGAGCTGTTGTGAATGCAATTCTGAGAATCTCACAGATGTAGTAGGCCTTAAACCAGAGTGAATTTGCACTGCTGAGGTGTTGTGAATGCAATTCTGAGAATCTCACAGATGTAGTAGGCCTTAAACCAGAGTGAATTTGCACTGAAAGAAAGAGAGAGATTGGATTGGGGTCAGACAGTACAGGAAGATAGGGGCGTTAGGAAGGAATGGGAGAGAGACCTTAGAATGAAGGTATGTGAGGAGGGGGGAGGAGATTTGAGGTAATTATGCTAGCCATAAATGGGGGAAGGTTGGGGGAAGATGGGGACGGCAAAGCAGGGTATAGGAAACAGTTAAAAATTGAAAACAAAATGTCAGAAATATTTCTATCTGCCAAGATATAATAACATGCATACAGTAGTGATATTAATAAACATATTGGCTCCAGTGATGGCGCAGTTTCCATAGTCTCCTCCATACCTGCTGAGGTGTTGTGAATGCAATTCTGAGAATCTCACAGATGTAGTAGGCCTTAAACCAGAGTGAATTTGCACTGAAAGAAAGAGAGAGATTGGATTGGGGTCAGACAGTACAGGAAGATAGGGGAGTTAGGAAGGAATGGGAGAGAGACCTTAGAATGAAGATATGTGAGGAGGGGGGAGGAGATTTGAGGTAATTATGCCAGCCATAAATGGGGGAAGGTTGGGGGAAGGTGGGGGACGGCAAAGCAGGGTATAAGAAACAGTTAAAAATTGAAAACAAAATGTCAGAAATATTTCTATCTGCTAAGATATTATAACATGCATACAGTAGTGATATTAATAAACATATTGGCTCCAGTGATGGCGCAGTTTCCATAGTCTCCTCCATACCTGCTGAGGTGTTGTGAATGCAATTCTGAGAATCTCACAGATGTAGTAGGCCTTAAACCAGAGTGAATTTGCACTGCTGCGGTGTTGTGAATGCAATTCTGAGAATCTCACACATGTAGTAGGCCTTAAACCAGAGTGAATTTGCACTGCTGAGGTGTTGTGAATGCAATTCTGAGAATCTTACAGATGTAGTAGGCCTTAAACCAGAGTGAATTTGCACTGCTGAGGTGTTGTGAATGCAATTCTGAGAATCTCACACATGTAGTAGGCCTTAAACCAGAGTGAATTTGCACTGCTGAGGTGTTGTGAATGCAATTCTGAGAATCTCACAGATGTAGTAGGCCTTAAACCAGAGTGAATTTGCACTGCTGAGGTGTTGTGAATGCAATTCTGAGAATCTCACAGATGTAGTTCGCCTTAAACCAGAGTGAATTTGCACTGCTGAGGTGTTGTGAATGCAATTCCGAGAATCTCACAGATGTAGTAGGCCTTAAACCAGAGTGAATTTGCACTGCTGAGGTCTTGCGAATGCAATTCTGAGAATCTCACAGATGTAGTAGGCCTTAAACCAGAGTTAATTTGCACTGCTGAGGTGTTGTGAATGCAATTCTGTGAATCTCACAGATGTAGTAGGCCTTAAACCAGAGTGAATTTGCACTGCTGAGGTGTTGTAAATGCAATTCTGAGAATATCAAAGATGTAGTAGGCCTTAAACCAGAGTGAATTTGCACTGCTGAGGTGTTGTGAATGCAATTCTGAGAATCTCACAGATGTAGTAGGCCTTAAACCAGAGTGAATTTGCACTGCTGAGTGTTGTGAATGCAATTCTGAGAATCTCACAGATGTAGTAGGCCTTAAACCAGAGTGAATTTGCACTGAAAGAAAGAGAGACATTGGATTGGGGTCAGACAGTACAGGAAGATAAGGGAGTTAGGAAGTGCCCATAAGTGCCTCGCTATATATATATATATATATATATATATATATATACATATATATATATATATATATATATATATATATATACACATACATACAGTGAGGGAAAAAAGTATTTGATCCCCTGATGATTTTGAAAGTTTGTCCACTGAGAAAGAAATGATAAGACTATAATTTTAATGGTAGGTGTATTTTAATAGTGAGAGACAGAATAACAAGAAAAACAAACAAGAAAAACGCATGTCAAAACAGTTATAAATTGATGAGGGAAATATGTATTTGATCCCCTATCAGTCAGCAAGATTTCTGGTTCTCTTAAAGGGAGTGCACCTAAGCTCAGCTTGCTACCTGTATAAAAGACACCTGTCCACAGAAGTAATCAATCAATGTCAGGGACAAGATTGTAGACCTACACAAGGCTGGATTGAGCTACAAGACCATCGCCAAGCAGCTTGGTGTGAAGGTGACAACAGTTGGTGCGATTATTTGCAAATGGAAGAAGCACAAAATAACTGCCAGCCTCCCTTGCTCTGATCCTCCAAGCAAGATCTCAACTCGTGGAGTTTCAATAATCATGAGAATGGTGAGGAATCAGCTCATAACTACACGGGAGGATCTTGTTCATGATCTCAAGGCAGCTGGGAATATAGTCACCAAGAAAACAATTGGTAACACAATACGCTGTGAAGGACTGAAATCCTGCAGCGGCTGCAAGGTCCCCCTGATCAAGAAAGCACTTGTACAGGCCCGTCTGCAGTTTGCCAATGAACATCTGTATGATTCAGAGGAGAACTGGGTGAAAGTGTTGTGGTTATATGAGACCAAATTCAATCGCTTTGGCATCAACTCAACTCGCCATGTTTGGAGGAGGTGGAATGTTGCCTATAACCCCAAGAACACCATCCCCACCTTCAAACATGGAGGTGGAAACATTATGCTTTGTGATGTTTTTCTGCTATGAGGACAGAACAACTGCACCGCATCAAAGGGTCGATGGACGGGGCCATGTACCATCAAATCATGGGTGAGAACCACCTTCCCTTAGCCAGTGCATTGAAAAAGGGACGTGGATGGGTATTCCAGCATGACAATGACCCAAAACCATCAACCAAGGCAACAAAGGAGTGGCTCAAGAAGAAGCACATTAACGTCCTGGAGCTGCCTAGCCAGTCTCCACACCATAATCGTGATACCTTTTTTATTGGACAAATGTATTCATAATAAAGCGACAAGAGACACAGGGGAGGGAGCGAGGGTTGGAAAATGGAACCTAGCTGTGGATTGCGAGGCCAGCAAAAAAAATTACTAGTCTCGATGTCCTGAGACTCGCAAATTGTGGATAAGTCGCAAAATAGAGCATGCACAGTGTGTTTCCCACCAAAACCAGTGGTTTTGTCTTGCGACTGCGGTCTATATATACTGGACAATTTCAGATCGTTCTCACTTTCTCCCCAGGTAATGAATAGTGTGACTGGACATTTATCTGCTAGCGTACTTTCTGAAGAGAGATTGTTAGCTCTTTAGGATTTTGAGTTCTGCAAATTACAGAGAATATGTAAAGTATAATTACTTCATAATTAATAAATTAATTAATATATTAATTTAAAGAAAAGGAAATTATTACAATTTAATTCAAACTTCTAAAAATATTTGTGTTAACAACATATTCATGTATAGCAATATTTAGAAAATTGTTTCTTTATAAAAAACAAAAACAAATAAAAACAATGTACATACATTTATAACCAATAGATTGCAAGCTAAAAAAATGATTCATATATAAATTTAACAAAAATAGTAGGATACTATTAAAAAAATCATTAATAATTGTTTTTATTTGAATTACAATTTGCAGCTCTCTGTCAATTTCAAAAGACACTTGCTGAAGACATTTTGGCTACAGTGGGCATTTGTGAAGACAGACTGTCAGCTCTGCAGTATTTTCCATTCAGCTACTTACATATCATAGGTACAGCATATTTATTTATTCAATAATTATATAATTGAAATAATAATTAAAAAATAAAAAACAAACACAATAGTAATAGAAAGTTAATTAATAACTACATAGTGTAATGATATAGGAATCACAAGGTTGTGGAGACCAGCAGCCAAGGTCAGCAATAATCCAGTTCAGCAATTTGTAGGTGAAACAGGAACGAGCTTTATTGAAGTTATCAGGAACCACACAATAATCTGGCAAGGTACATAAACAGGAAGTGCCTTATAAAGGCCAAGGACCAGACACCTGACCAGACACAGCTGAAGAAACTTAGGCACTGATACAATTGCTAGCAGAGTCAAGGTTATCAGATCTCATTGAAATTCACAAAGGCAGGCTGGCGCAGTGGTAGGGAAGAGGTATAGCAGCCTGGGGACCAGGCTTCAAAACCCAGCAGAGTCAATTCCTCACACATAGATTATTAATTTGAAGAGTTTGAAGTAATGTCGTGGATTGTGGTTTACTGAATGTATATTAATAAACAAAATATTCATTATAGGGAATATGCTGCAGATATTACTAATTTAATAGTTTGTGACAAATTAACTAGTAAATGAAAAAGAAAAGAAAATAAATGTAGTGTACTGCTGTTTAGACATAACAAATAGAATTAATTAGATAGGGAAACAGGTTTCATATTATGACACATTTCTCTTACAGATTGCAAAAAAAAGCTGGATAGAATTGACATACCATCATATGTTGGAAAGAAGAGTGGAGTCAGAAAAATAAAGGAAGATTCATTCATTCATTGATTACAACTTCAGGTAAGCTAAAGAAACATATTAGTAAAATTTAAAAAATGTTATAATTCTAATCTATATGCTCAAAATGCTAATTTTGGCAAGGTAACGCAAAAAATGATGGAGAGATTGACAGTCGCCGGAGACTAAGAAAAGGTTAAGAAAAGAAGATTGTGAGAGATTTTCTAAGAAAAGAAAATTGTGTGTTAAAGTAAAATCGCAGCAACAGAGAGCTAGCAATAAAAAAAAAGAGATAAAGATAATGCATGTGAACAATATGGTAACAATAGTAATGTGGATATAGATAGTAATATTGATATATGTTCTCAGGATAGTCCATTATTTACATCTATTATGGTAGAGCTTCACACTTGTGGTTGGTTGAACGTTGTTTGTCAGTTTTGTGGGGCTTATCATTTTCAACAGGAAAGATCTCGAAATGGTGAGATCATTAGTTGTTGTCAGAAAGGAAACGTAAGAGTTCCAGAAAGAGACTAATTCCCAGCATATTTAAAAAGTATAATGGGAGAACCTACTTTTCCAAATTATAGTAATTTCAAAAAAACATACAGTCTTATAATAGTGCCAGGACATGGCCCTTACTGTATTAAAGTCCAAGGCCAAATTTACCACTGTACTTCTCATTTACACCAAGAAGTAGGAGGGCAAAGAAAATTTGCTCAACTATATGTCCTAGATACAATGGAAGCTGTTGTACAATGTATAAAGTTTTCAGAAAATAAAAAATGCTTTGCAAATATTTTTAAAGAGCTTGATAACATTATGGCCAAAAACCCATATACTCAAGCTTATAAAAAATTATTAGAAGTAGAACAGGAACAACAGATTCATGCTGAACATTTGCCTATCCCAAGAGTCAATATGGTTCTTAGAAGAGATCACCATTGTGATAAACGCTGTTATAATTTACCAACATCTAATGAGGTTGCGATGGTGTTTCAAAATGACGATGGGGAACCACCATTTCAGCGTGATATTGGAATATATCCCAGAAATCAGGAGAAACCTTCCATTAACATAAGTATCTTAAGTACGATTTTGGATCCAATCACATATCCAATTTTTTATCCGAATGGTGAAGCAGGATGGCAACCTTAATTAATGCTTGAACGTTATCCAAATAGTAAAGTATGTGTCAAAAATAATTTTTTAATGCTTGAATATAAAGTTGCTCAAACTGCTATTCGAGATGAATTTAATCCCATTTTATATGGCGGAAAACTGACACAACATTGGATCATATATTCATATCTGCAAATAATCTAAATTTGATTAAATATCAACAAAATAAGCTACGTGTTGATCAGTATAGTGGACTTATGGATTATGTAGCTGAAGTTGCTAGAAACAGAGAACTTCCAGCTGGCCGAGCCATCATTTTACCAACTTCTTTCCAAAGATCTGCTCACAATATGAACGAAAGATACATTGATGCTATGACTATTGTTACTAAATTTGGGAAACCAGATTTATTTATTACATTTACATGTAATCCACAATAGTTAGAGATTGTTGATAATTTGAAATTTGGATAGACCTGATTTATAGGCTAGAATTTTCAAAATTAAACTCAAATTAATCAGCAATAATACATGACATAACCATCTGTCATTTATTTGGTAAGTGTGTGGCTTATGTTTATACTATAGAATTTTAAAAAAAGAGGCCTTCCACATGCACACATTATTTTAATCCTTCGAGAAAAGATACATGGAATTCTGCTGATCAAGTGGATTTAGTTATTATTGCCGAACTACCAGATCCACGAAAACATACTACTCTTTATGAAATTGTTACACATCACATGATTCATAGCCCATGTGGAGATATAAATCCGCAGTCACCATGTATGGAAAATGATAAATGCACTAAAGATTTCCTTAAAGAATTTAGAGTGAAAACTTTTGCAAATTGTGATGGAACTATTTGTGGAAAACATGTAGATAACCAACATGTTATGTTTTTCCATATAATCCACATTTGCTGATGAAATACAAGGCACACATAAATGTTAAAGCTTGCACTTCTATCAAATCAATTAAATATGTGTATAAATATATTTACAAAGGGTATGATGCAGCAACTGTTGTGGTGCAAAGTGGCCAAAACAAATAAGACAATCAGATTGTACATGATGAACTTTCATGTCATGTAGATGCTCGTTATGTAAGTGCTCCAGAAGCAGCGTTGCACCTTCTGAAATTTGAAATTCATGATCAGTTACATGCAGTTTATCGATTAGCTGTTCATTTGCCACAAAGACACTTAGTTTATTTTAATGCTGGTGATGAAAGAAATGCTTTTGCACTAAATGAACATCAAGAAACAACACTTACTGCTTGGTTTACATTAAATTGTAACGGCAGTGAGGCAAGGGAATTCTTATACATTGAGATTCCATATCATTATGTTTTCGTTAATGGGCTATGGCGAAAAAGAAAAAGGAGTGGTAATAAAATAATTCCCAGAATTTATACTGTTAGTCCAAGATACATCAAACGATTTTGTTTATATTTAGTCCTTTTTAATGTTCCAGGTGCACAAAGTTTTGAACATTTGAGAACTGTGAATGTGTTGTAGTTTATGATACATTTCAATTAGCTGCATGACATAGAAACTTCCTTGCAGATGATACTTAATGGGAGAGATGTCTAGAAAAAGCAGCACTATGTCAAATGCCTAGGCAGATGAGGTAACAGTTTCCATTCATTTGGATATTTGGTAATGTACCTAATGCATTATCTTTGTGGAACACATTTAAATTGAAACAGACATTGTGGAAACATGTCTAAAGTCAAGTCCACTATGGAAACTATTTACATATCTTAAATTACAGAAAAATATGAGATCAGGAGGCCAAAATAAATGTAATGATTGGTATATTAAAATTGGTGAAGGAAAAACAGAAGTTATAAGTAATTTACCTGAGGATACTGTTGAAACTCTACCTGCAATGAATTGTAAAAATTCCATAATATCAGCAATATTCCAAAATTGAATAATTAGCAATGATTACTCAGAGCTTGCACACAATGTAATACTAATATAAAAAAATAAAAATGCATTGCTTCTGAATAATGACATTTTGGAATTAATACAGTAGATGGAACCAAAAAATGTATTACAGTGCAGATTGTGTACTAGCTGATGACAAACAGAGTGAGACAAACTTTGCATCTGAATTTAGAAATTCATTAACACCATCTGGAATGCCACCACATATTTTGCAACTGAAAAAAAGGTGCAGTCATGATTTTACTGTGACATATTAACCCCAAAAAAGGACTTTGTAATGGGACCAGATTAATTGTTCAGGATTTAAAAGACCATTTCCCCCATGCTGAAATTCTGAATGGTACCTATAAAAGTGAAAGTTTTCATTCCAATAATAGATTTGGCTCTCCTTTTGTACTTCAAAGAAGACAATTTTCAATCATAATGCCATTTGCCATGACCATCAATAAATCACAAGGTCAAACTTTTCAGTCTGTTGGCCTGTTTTTGGAGGAACCAACTCTATGGACAACTCTAGGTGGCATTTTCACAATGCAAAAATCCATTAGAATTTAAAGTCTTTGTGAAACAAACAGAAAGTCAAGGTGAGCTATTAGGTGATGGGAGAGTATTTACTAAAAGTATTATATATGATGAGGTGTTGTAATTTTAGAAAAATATGTGATAAAATGTTCAGTATAATTAGATACTTTGTGGAATGGACAAAAATAGTGAATATGTATATATTTAACATGTGTGATTATTGTATTTGTGATTTCATGACTTTTCTTAATGTGTAAATTATATTGTATTGGTTTAGCATATAGAAAATGTTTATTCTTATTGTATAAAAAAAATAACATGATGTAAAAATATTGGTTGTACATTGTGATGATTTTCATGTAGATTAACAATTAATTGTTTGCAGTTTAATATGAAGATATTGTTGGTAAAAATATACAAATTGGATGTAATAAAATATATTATATTTCTAGTGGTTTACTGAATTATTCAAATTGTAACATTACATGAAAAAATATTGGATGTACATAGTTTTGATCTTCATGTAGATGTTTTCAGTTTCATATGAAGATACTGTTCATTTTTGGTGTGGAGATAAAAAAAGACAAATGGAATTTAATAAAAAAATATATATTTTGAATGATTTACTAAATTATTCATTATTTGGGAAAAAGTCTGAAAATAGACAGGAGTTGTATAGAGAGACACATATGGTACACAGAGAGATAGTACATAAACAGACAAAAAACATAATGTATAACACTATATCATGCCGTCATTTTTTTGTTTCAAAGATTTTTATTCAACAGCTTTTAAGTTACATTGTAAACAATTACGTTGCAAACATCTGTTAACTGAAATTATTGAGATAATTATTTCGATTGTTATTAAAATATAGTATTCATGTCAATAAACAATCATTTAGCCAGTTGTCTCGCCATTTTTTTTCCCTTTTTTGGTGATAGTTATAAGTAAATACACAATTAGAGTTCCACTCCTGAGTGTTCCTCCCTACATCCACTCCTGTGATCTCTCATACTACCCTCATTACCTTTTGTCGTCTAGATGAGTTGTCTCTCCGCCTCCCTGCTCCACCCGTTCCAATCCGCTCCACGCTCCCCGGACAAGCCACCGCTGCTAGCCAAAATGTAATGTTCTTTTCTGTCCAGTCCCTACAGTATGCTATCTGAAGACTGAATCCAAGGTCCCCAAATTTCTAGGTATATGTGGTGAGTGTCCAACAAAGTGTGAGTCATTCTTTCGTTAATACAAAGATAATTTATTTTGTTTATGACTTCCTGAAATTGAATATGACTACTTTTCCATCTTCTAGCAATTATATTCTTGGCGGCTAAAAAAATCAGTTGGACCAATTTGTTCCCCTTTTTACCCAGCCCCTGGTAATGAATTCCCAAAAGACAAGTCGAGATTGATGGTTCTAGGGGAGTTTTGAGAATTTGTGCAGCTAATTTGGTAGCTTCTGTCCAAATTTGTGCCACTTTAGGGCATTTCCACCATGTATGAATAAAGTCTTCCCTTCCCTGGCACCCTCTATAGCACCCATCTGAAGTTGTTTGGGATAGCTTGTTAAGCCTGGCAGGGGTCATGTATGCCCGGTGTAAGATCTTTAATGAGGTTTCTAGCAAGCTATAGTTATATGAGCCCTTAGACAGGCTCAGAAAGGCTTCAGCCCATTTGTCCCCCTCCCAGTTTTGTTGCATATCTATCTCCCATTTCAGTGTGTAAGCAGGTTTCCACGAAGTATTTGGGGCATTAAACATGGTGTATAGTGATCCTAAGGTTCCTCTAGTTAAGTTTGTATTTTTACACATTATTGACATCCACGATTCTTTGGGTGGGACGTGAATCCTATGTATCTCCTTAACCCAATGTCTAATTTTGATGTAATTAAACATTTCTTGGTGAGGTATCCCTATTTTCTTGTTCATTTCTGCCCAAGAAATAATTCTGTAGCCCTCAAACCATGCTCCAAGTTTGTCTAAGTTGTGTGAAGTCCAGAATGTTTTGGAGTCAGTTGTGAGGGTGGTCGCTAGAGAGGTTGATGTAAAGATTGATGTAAGAGGTGATACGGGGTGAATCAGTTTATGTTCTTTCCTAGCCCATTTCAATATTTTCAGCGTAAATTTGGTTATAGGGTTGTGGATTTGTGAGTCGAACGTGTGCGAATTCGGAGCCCATAGAATGATTTCTCACTTTAATGGAGCCATTTGTAGCTCTTCGATAAAGACCCAATTAGGTTGTAGGGTGGTAGAATGTACTAACGGTATAGAGGCAATTTGAGCTGCCTTAAAGTAGGTATTAAAATTAGGGCAGGATAATCCTCCTCTAGACTTATGTTTATACATAATTTGTCTGGCGATCCTAGGGGGTCTATTCCTCCAGACAAATCTAAAGACCTGGGCTTGAAACTGTGCCAATTCCGTATTATTAATCTGGATCGGCAGCGTCCTGGCCAGGTAAAGCAGCCTCGGCAAGATGTTCATCTTGACCGTGGCTATTCGGCCCGTCCACAAGATCTGCCTTTTTGTCCAGTTTTCTATGTCCCTTCGAAGAGCCTTATATAGGGGTGGGTAGTTGGCTTTATAAATATCTGTTAGTGAATTAGTCAACTTTATCCCTAAATAGTTTATGTAAGAGGCGGGCAAAAGGAAGTTGTGAACCTTTTTCAGTTGGTGTAAGATGTCCCTAGGAATGCCCACGCTTAAGGCCTCTGTCTTGCTATGATTTAGTCTCAGTCCTGAGAGAGTACTATATTCATATATTGCTACTCCCTCTTTTTTTGAGGTGTGGGTAGAATGGAAGAATTGAGGGTAATCTTTGTTAAGATATGTAGGGGTCTTATGTCTGGCGAAGTGGGTCTCCTGTAGGAATATTACAGACGGTTTGTAAGTCTTGTAGTATAAAAAGGCCTTCCTCCGTTTAAAAGGAGAGTTAAAGCCTTTCACGTTGTGAGTGAGTACTGTTATGGTCATGGGTAGATTAATAAGGTGTCTGTCAGATATGTTGAGTTAGCCTTACCTTTCTGGCGCATTGCAGAGGAGGGAGTGAGGAGCGGCTTCTCCTTCTGGAGGTATGGAAGTGGTCGAGCCTTGGATGAGCGAGTTCTAGCAGACTTGATTCTAGTTAGAATATAAAAGCAAGACTGTGTAAATCTTGATGTCACCCCCTGGTGCCCCATCTTAGAAAATAGCTGGCTTAATTTTGTCTTGGGTAATGTAATTGTGAATGAGAATAGGTTTTGCCCGTTGACCTGCAGACAGGCAACCACTAAAGCCTCCACCAGATAGGGGTCAATTTGCTCTCGTCCTGGGACCCTGGGAATGCTAAAGGGGCAGAGGGGATAAGGAGGCAGAGGTTGCAGGGAGTTAATATTATTTGGGTAGTGATTGGTAATAGGAGGACAGGTAAGTAGCGTAGGCAGCTGATCCCAGCTTAGATATGTTCCGACAAGGTATGCTCTGGCAGGGATACAGAAATAAGAGAATTAATTGCTTAGTTCCACATCCAGGAGAGAGTAGGTGAGCAAAGGTTGGTAAGTAGATGGTAGGAGAGCAAAAATATAGAAATTTGAGAGAAGAACAAATAGAGTGATTGCTGAAAAATCATGCATTCTTAGGACTTCCAGCCCTATCCTATGCTTTTCAATCCGTTAAAGTACTAGCGGGCACCGCTTCAGTTTCTGCCGGCAAGGACAGTTGTGAATAAGGCAAAAAGAGTGTTACCGTAAAAAGAATAGCCAGATCTATAGATAATTTGTGTAAACATTAATAACAAAACTCTTTATATTAATTTTAAAAAGTAAAAACAGCTAGACCTAGACCAGCAAAAGTGGGTCTTACCAGGCTAAGTATTATTCCCTCAATTAGCAACAGTAGTTATATCTTTAATAGTCTACTAAAACCTGCTAGGGAGGGAGGAAAAGCAAAACATGGGTTAGTAACAGTTCAAGAGTCTTTTGTCAACTGGGTACATCTCGTAGCAAAAGTCCTGAGTTCCTCCGGGAGCCAGCCCAAAAGGCGGTAAGGAGGAGGAAAAGGTAGTAGAAAACAGTTAGTTCAGTTCTGAGCAACCTTCCTGAGAGTCTCCTCTAGGGAGCAAAAAAAAAAAAGGCTTTCTGATAGCTTGGTGCCTCTTCAGTCGTACCCTCGTTTTGAATAGTCCTTGAGGATAAAGACAATTGTGCTAGTGTGTTAGTGTGCCCATGTTTTGGCTGGGGCGCCTGTTTGCAGTTTTTGAGAAGTGGTCAGTAGGCCTCTTTTGTCTGGTCACTTCAGACCATTGTCTCTTTGGAAGAGGTAAAGCAGCTGAAACAGATGTCGAAGGGGCTGGGTCCCCCCCACTTAGTTTCAGACGTTTGAGAAGATCTTGGCAATCGTCTATGGAGCGTGTTGTATATTGGGTACCTCCCACAGAAAAGATCAGGGAAAAAGGAAATCCCCAGCGATATCTGATGCCATGGCGGAGTAGTACTTCCAGGGCCGGCTTCATCAGCCTCCGTCTTTGTAGCGTAGATGGAGAAAGATCCGCGAAAAACTGAAGCTTGGCCCCATCAGGGCCAGTGATCGAGGTCTTGTTGCGGGTGGCTGCAAGGATCAGGTCTCTGGATTGTTGGCGCAGAAGCCGGACAATGATGTCTTTAGGGAGGTCTTGATTGCGGCTCCCCCCAAGGGCTCTGTGCGCTCGCTCTACCTCCCACTCGTGGTCCGGGTATCCTGAGAGGATCTCATCAATCGTGTCCTTAAGGTAGCGAGGGAGATCCACTATAGCCATGGGGACGCCTCTAATCCTCAAATTAAATCGTCTGGATCTATTCTCCAAGTCCTCCATCTTATCTTCTATGTCAGTGATACAGGAGGTATTGCCAGAATTGTTGGCCCTGGCCTTCTCCTGTGCCTCTACCACTTGGTCCATGGTCTCCTCGAGTTGGTGGGTCCTATGTCCGATCTCTTGTATATCTTTTTGCAATGCCGTGACTGCCCTATTGATATGGGAGGCCAGGAGAGCTTCAATTATTGCCATTGAGACACTATTGATGGATACCTCCGGCTGGGAGGCTACCTCTTGAGATTCTAAATCTGAGATGTCCGATTGCTCTGAGGCGGGGTCTTGCGTCGGTGCTTCCAGTGTTTCTAGAGTTTTGAAATGCTCATCAATTTTTTTTGATGGTAAGGATTTTTTATTTTTCCCCATTTCTGCGCCGCTGTTTGTTTCCGGGTTGGCTGTTGAAAGCCTGGGCATTTGGCCAATTGTTCTGATAAGATCCCTCCGCTTCGGCTATATCCTCTCAATTAATTAGGTCGGCTGTGTTCGGTTTTGTCTGGATACACCTAGTTTCTGTAATGTTGTCTTGGCGTCTTTTGGTCCTTGCCGGCCAGAACCATGCAGGGCCGCTTTAGTTACATCTCAATGTATTGTTGAGCTTTGTCAATTGTGTGCTCTCAACAGGCCCAGGCTGCTTTCATCAAGGTCCCACTAGATGGCGTCAATGCTCTATTAAGTGTGGGTGATGTAGCCTGTTGAGTGCTGGACTGCACTATTTTCTGAGCGCCAGTAGGTGGCAGTACTGCTCCTTCTAGTGGGGATAGTATGCTTGGCTTGTTGTTGTGCCAATACTGTGCACAAGACACGGCTGTAGCAGTTATATAAAGAGAGTTAAATCTTGTTACTGGTATTAATGAGGCAGTAGTAATGGAAATGAAAATAAAGAGGTTGTATGCCCCCTTCTGTAGTTTTATAAGAGGTACAAAGTCCTTGTCCTGAGCAAGTCCTTATGTTACTTGAATCAGGGAGTAGTGAGGCCACCCCTTAGTGCCTGCAAGGCTACGGGGCTTTCAGTGCCAGTAAATTTGCAATATCTTCTGGCACAGTTGAGCACATAACCTCTGGGCCTGG
Source organism: Discoglossus pictus (assembly GCA_027410445.1). Classification (NCBI taxonomy): domain Eukaryota; kingdom Metazoa; phylum Chordata; class Amphibia; order Anura; family Alytidae; genus Discoglossus; species Discoglossus pictus. Next base: position 153,948,062 of record CM050163.1, on the reverse strand, counting down.
TGTTGTCAGAGTCAGAATGCAGGTGTGGGCATTTGTTGCTGTATTATTTTGATGAGGCTGCCCCCTCTTTCAGTTGCCAGGGTCTCTGTATCAGCCTTCTCTGCTAGAGGGGAGCTTGCAGGACTTGAGTGCAGATGTGGTTGTGATCTCCCCCCAGCACAGGGTGTCCAGAGGAATTAGCTTATCTTGAGCCCTCTAGGCAGGGTATTAATGACCAGAGGCCTTACTAGGCTCAGACCCACCTCGTGGCACCGCAAGATGGCGGCCGTCTCTTCGCGGGCTTTTCCCTTCCACCCTGCTTCTCCTCTTCTGGCCCCCTTGGCTCTCTGCCACAGGCCCTACAGGGCTCTCCGGTGCTCTCCTGGCTCCCCCCTGCAGCTGACCTGCTGCTCCGTGTGCCCAATGGACCCCATGATCCTCGCACAGCTCTATGTGCCTCCCCGCCGGCCTCACAAGATGGCAGCCTCCTCTGCGCCTCCTACAAATGCCCTCTCCTCTCTCACCTCTGTTTTTTTAGGGTTCTGGGCACCTGGGGACTCCGGGCTCTTCTCTCCTGCCTCCTGCAGCGCGTCCGGTGTCTCGTCAAGACCGGCGCAGTCCCAGGCTGGGCATCTTCTTCCTGCTCCAGAGCTCCTCAGCCAAGGGTGCCGATATCCTCATCGGCGTCTCTCCTCCGCAGGTTGGGGCGTCCTGGGAGGGTCGGGTCGGCTTCCCCTGATGCTCCCCGATGTCACTGGGGAGTCATCAGACCTTTTTGGGAACAATTAATCCCAAACCCCGGCTGAATTCACGGAGCTCTCTCCTGGCACGTCCTGCTGCTCTGGACGCTAGCTCCGCCCCCTCTCATGCCGTCATTTTTGATGGGCAAGTCGCTAGTATATATATATAGTTTCTTGACACATTTATCAGTGCTTGTTCTCACTCATTATAATATTGATGACGTTCACATTTTCTATTGTTTCCTAGAGCTGTGTGCAATATTTTCCTCTGCCTCCCCAGTGTTTGCTAGTGCCTCCCTCTGACCTTTTGTCCTTTTTAGCTGCCAGATTATTCTGATAGCCATGTCTCACAAGATCAATGGGAAAGGAGGTAAGGGGGAAGCACTGGAGATGAAGAGACTGCAGCGGAATCATGCACATTGGGATCTCTATCCTTCCTCCTACTAACCACCAGGGATAAGGGAAAGGAGTAGGTGAATTTTGGAAGGTGGTGATGGGAGCTTTAGGCCTCTAAAAAATAGTTTAATTGCAGGAGTTGCTACAAAATATTGAGTGCAATATTCTGAAAATAATGAAATTGAATTACGGTTAGGTAGGTTTTGATGGTATTATGATTGATATTTAGCAAAAAAAGTTGCAGTGGGCTGCATTTGCCATGTAAGTAGACAGATGAAATGATCAAAATAATTTATGATTTAAGATGAATATTCTGAATAGGTGCAAAGCTTGGTTGTACCATATGCTTGGTGTGATGAGATGAATATAGTAAGGAATCTATGCAGGAATGTTTGACTGGTATTTAAGTGGTTTGATTGGTATGAAGGTAGGAGGACTGAGAAGTAGTCATGTGGAGATAAGGAGGAGGAGGAGTTAATAATGGTTTCTTGGTGGTACAGAAATTAAAAGGTTAGTGTTAGGAATGCCAGTTCTCTCAGAAGCAACGTTTGTGTTCTGAACTTAGAGATTACATCATAGGTAGATTTGTTTGAGGTAAGGAGGAGGACCGCTTGACCAAGCCAATCATGGCTCCAGATGCTAGCAGTCATTTCTGAGGTTAATGGCCTCCTTGGGGGATAATGTGATGGTGATTAAAGTTGGCCAAATAAAGATTATTATTTGGTAGCGGAAAGAACATTTTGTAGGATGAGAAACATGTGAAGATTGATAAACTAGTAGACCAGGATGAGGGTCTTGTAAGTAAGAAACATCAACTGTTCCACTGAGAGAGAAATCTGGAGGTTAGCGATGAATTGTTTGCACAGAGTAATTGGAGTTAATTGATGCATATGCCGTGACAGGTCCACTAGAAGATAACTTATAAAGGATCTACCTTGAGGCAAAATGTAAGTGGCAAAATTAAGATGTTTTAGGAGTTACTGGCGTGCCTTCTTCGCGATTTCCTGGAGAGTTGAAATAGAAGGTAGCGAGGCACTCTTTGATCCTGGTTAGCTTATTGTCAGGTATGTCAGGTAATGTCTAGGAAATTTACAGAATTAGATGGACCTTCTGTCCTCACACTGGCAAATTAAGTGTATAATAAATAAGTTTATAAGATTTGGGTCATGTATAATGGGCACAAATGGAACAATAGATAGACAATGCATTGAGTTCTTTTTTTTTCCTTCTATTTCTTCCTCTATACTCTTGCTGGAAAGAAATTTGACAATGATGTAGAATGTCATGGTACTATGCACACCAACAGCTCGTGGACCAAAGGGCAATGAGGTGATGGTGTATTAATATGAATTATAGAAACTGATGAATGTCATCAGTTGACCCCCCATGCCCCTATGCATTCTGGTACCCTCTATCATTTTTTAAGGTATATATTACATCTGTTATTTTGGATTTCACTAACTGGTCCCTCCCAAAAGAATGGTATGATCCAAAATTAACAAGGATATATAATACCTTTATTAAGGATAAAAAAAACTTTTGACCAAATATCTAAAAGGAGCAAAGATGGATGGGTAGCTACAATATCAGGGCTTTTCAGATCAGGATTGTCTGTCTGGAACAGGTCAGATATTGAAGCCTTGTATAACAACAGTGAGAAATGTACGGGTGCCCTAAGCCAGAAGCTCTTAAAACCAATAGTTGGTTCACAACTAGAAACAGAAATTGAGGGAATAATCACTATATATAATATTCATACAATAGCATCCATATTTGCATAGTTACAGAATAAGATAAATAGGATAAAATAAATAAATAACCGTGAACGCCAGGAAGACAAAATGGTTAAAGCAATTGCATGTATACTTTGTGGTGTTAACTTGCTCGTCAAACTTACTGTTGTCTTGATATCAAACTCAAACGCCATGATTTGGAAATGGTATGGCAAAACTGTGACTGAAATGACCATGCACACTATTCATGATCTGGGTAAAATTTCACGACACACAGTACCTATCATATCCACAGAGGAAATATACATAAACTTGGTGCAGATACATTACCTTGATAATCCTAATGGTCATGTGCTAAAGGAATTCCAGAATCCAAACCAACTGATGATCAGTCATCTTGTGAATGTAGGCATCACATATGTCTTGTTGTACTACTCAAAATGAACAATATGTATGTAGGTGTTATGTCATGGTCACTACAGAACTTCCATGTGGTTTTGCATCAAAGGAAGATAAGCTAACCAATGTGGATTCATCCAAAATCTATGCAATAAAATTAACAAAGTAGCACAAGGGGCTTGACCATGGTAGCATATATAGGAGATGGCAAATTCTTTATTATGTCTAGAGGATCCAAGTTGCAATAAGAGTGTCAAATTCTAAATCCCTCAGTTTGCTGTAAAGTGATCTGATGGGGGATGACAGTCAGGGATACTGTGCAGCAGATGTTATAGCTCCACCTTTCTGGTGGAAGGGTATTGTAAGCCACAATCTTTCCACTTCTGAACAAGTCTGGAAATTGTCCAAAATCAAATTGATGACTGACTTCTGGCCAAAGATGGTGGTTGGATCAGATTGGAAACTGTCTAAGACAGAATACTCTCAACATCTGACAAGACCGGGTCAGCTGTGGCCACGACTAAACAGTGTATTTTGAAGGAAAATATAGTTAGTAGTTTGGAAACCATGTATAGATTGTGACTAGAGTTTGTTTGATGACTCGAGGGACTGGGTGGTGTGATTAGGAAAGGATTTGTGACTGCCCATGAGCAGTCATGTGAACAAGAAGATGATGGATGGCAAAGGTTTTGATGTAAGAGGACATAGTGAAAGAAAAGTGATGACCATTGATGGATGAACAGAATAGAAGCCCAGTCTAACCTGTAACTATTAAGGCTTGTCTGATGGCTATGGGAGATCAACTGACATCATGTGAGTATCGACGGAATGGCGGTTAGTGTTAGACATTCAGCAACTTTGCAAGGTGGAATGAAGACAGTAATGATGGTGACAGGGAATGTCATGGGGAAGGACATATGGACAACAACCTCAATCCCCGTGCGTTGCTAAAGTGGTATGTAAAAAGAGGTAGACAGGTATTCAGAGCAGGGAAGGAACTAATGACTGCGCTTCTATAGGATGAAATCCTCTGAGGAAAATTAATAACAAATAATACTTCTTTTTTTTTTACCTTACGGATCCAAGACTATATTTTTGTATTGGGCCACAACTGTAGTGAATATATTTTTTTAATATACATATTTGTATATAAACTTTAATTACATGGACATTTACAGCCTTATTAAATTGCGATTCGACACATTTAAAAGGGCTTTATTTAAGCACATCGCATATTTTTTTTACAGAAGTGTTTAGTTAGTGAAGACCTGGATTTTGGATAGAAGTTCACTAACTAAAAACTTCTGTAAAAAAAATATGCTATGTGCTTAAAAAGAGGCCTTTTAAATTTACTGAATCGCAATTTAATAAGGCTGTTGGGCAGTAATACTTGAAATATAAAACGGAGATCAGACAACCGGATGCTGAGAGATCAATGCCTTATTTGTGGCGATCAATGCCTTATTTGTAACCATACTTTGCAGAGACTCTTAATTGTTCCTAAATATATACATTTAAGATGTGTCTCTTTAAGCTTTGAAAGTGAATATTGGGTGGATTGAGACTTCCCCTGGTGGATAAACCACTACAGGTTTTCGATATAACCCACCATGGCATAGATAATGTCATGGTATCCCCATGTGAATATTTAAGGCCTTATTAAAAATAAGAAGAGATAAGAGGATACACTGGAAAAATTAAATAAGAATCTTGGATGGAAAGCATAATTAAGGTTCCCTGATATAAACAAGTAGAGGAAGTTACACTGGCTATGGACATATATTCTGCTCCACTTGAACTTGTATTGAAACAAGAACATTGCAAAACTTTTTAGAAATCGGTTACTGAGAGAAGGAATATATAATTAAAATAAGAACAATGCAGGACTCTTTAGAGATACGTTATTCAAAGGATGATACTTGTATATCAACTATAATTTGACATCCTAAATGGTCTATTACAGGAACAAAGATGATTAGGCTTCAATTGAGGAACTTAATTAAGATATTACTTAAAAAAGGAGAAATAAAAGTTTGATGATATGTACCTTAACCTTCTTCTAGAACTAATATTCTAAAACACCTGAGTAACAGCCTTATTCAATTACGATTCAGCCAATTGAATAGGGTTCTATATAAGCACAGAGCATATTTTTTTACAGAAGCTTTTAGTTAGTGAAGTCCTTGCCTTTGGATAGAAGTTCACTAACTAAAAACTTCTGTAAACACATATGCTCTGTGCTTATATAGGGCTCATTTCAATTGGCCGAATTGCCATTTAATAAGGCTGTAAATCAATAAGGATTTATTTAGACTAGACAGTGTCCTTCAATAATTTAAAATCTAGGCATTGAGGAAACACTTGTGATTTAAGTGGAGCTACTCACTGAAATCTCTAATTTGTGGTAATACCAAGACTCTTGAAACTTAAATGAAAGATGAATTGACATTTAGTTTTAAGATTTAAAACTTGGATTCCACTTTTTTCTTTCATTCTTTTTTCATCTCTACAAAATATAGAACTATTATCAAAATGAAACATTTGGTAAAAAGTAAAGGTAAGGAAAAATAAGATGAATCCAAAGGGGACTGCAGAATTTTTGTCACCAAACAACAAAGATAAAACCTATATAGTTGTGAGCATGCAGGTTGTTGCTAATGCTGGACCGCAGTTGCTGGCATGGAGCACCAAATTTAAAGACTTACGAGAAACAAATATGAGACGCGGGACTTAGAAAACAAAACATTACGACCTCGAAAAATACGACCTTACCACCCGAAACCTGAGCACATGAAAACATTAAAAACACAATAAATACACACAAAAACACATAAAAAGCTTACCAGCATCAAGGGGGTCACCCAGGACCTCGGAAACTGAAATTACACCTCATTTAAAGTTGAAATACAAGAGTTTAGACACCTAAAAATCATCTAAGCAAGAAAAAAAATGGCCGCCGAAAAAAAAAAAAAAAACGAGGCTAAGGGCGCAAAATTACTTTTACTTACTCGTAAAACGGATGAACGCTACAGACCAGTACACGCGGCATGTAACACACACTATGGGTCACGTACCACACTGCTATTTCCCACCATTTTACATGAAACACAAATTTAGGGCTGGAACACAAATAGCGCATGCGTATTGTGTTCTAACGGTTTCAACCACCTCAAAGTTTATAAATACTGCCCACTTTCCAGAAAATTCTACAATTCTCCTCAGGTGATGAACAGTGTGACTGGACAGTTCACTGCTGCCGTTACTTCAGAAGAGAATTAACAGGAAAGACCCAGAGATGGACAGTTAATTAGTTGCTGTCAAAAAGGCAAGGTCAAACTTCCAGAAAGACAACAATTCCCAACATATTTACAAAACATTATGACTAAACCTACTTTTTCAAACTACAAAAATATCAAAACAAACATAAGATCATACAATAGTGCCATATCCTTTGCATCTATGGGGGCAACATTAGCTGCTAATGTACTAGGACATGGCCCGTACTGCTTTAAAATCCAAGGCCAAATTTACCATTGTACTTCCCATTTACATCCAGAGGAAGGAGAGCAAAGAATTTGCTCAACTATATCTCCTAGATACAATGGAAGCTGTTGACCAGCGTATGCAGCTTCAAAAAAATAAAAAATGCTTACCCAGTGTTTTTATAGAGCTAGATAAAATTATGGCCAATAACCCCTACAGTCATTCTTATAAAAAATTGGCAGAAGTAGAAAAGGAACAACAACTTCATGCAGAAATACATCAATTACCAATCCCAAAGCTCAATATGGTGCTTAAAAGAGATTGACATACTGATAAACGCTGTTATAATTTGTCAACATCAAATGAGGTTGCAATGGTGTTTCAAAATGATGAAGGAGAACCACCATTTGAGAGAGACATTAGAATATATCCCAAAAATGAGTAGCAACCTTTCATTAATATAAGTATCTTAAGTACCAATTTAGATCCAATGAAATATCTAATTTTTTTCCACAAAGAGAAGCAGGTTGGCAAACAAAATTAACCCTTCCCAGTTACTCAAATTCTAAAGTACGAGTGCAAAATAATATTTCCATGCTTGAATTTAAAGTAGCTCAAATTGCCATTCGAAATACATTCAATCCATTTTTATGTGGTGAAAAACTAACACAACAATGGATTATTCTATTTGCAAGTTGAGGTCAATAATTTAAATTTCATAAAATATCAACAAGATAAACTACGTGTAGAAAAGTATTGTGGATTAATGGATTATGTCGCTGAGGTTGCTACATGCAGAGACATGACAGCTGGCAAAGCCATCATTTTACCATCTTCTTTCCAGGCATCTCCTCGCAATATGCGAGAAAGATACAAGATTGCCATGGCTATTGTCACCAAATTTGGGAAACCAGATTTATTTATTACTTTTACATGTAATCCCCAATGGCCAGAGATTACACAAAATTTACTTCTTGGCCAAACTGCTTCCGATAGACCAGATTTAGTAGCCAGAGTTTTCAAATTAAAATTAAATGAATTAATACGTGACATCACTATTACTCAGCTATTTGCAAATGTCTTGCTTATGTTTATATAATTAAATTTCCAAAAAGAGTGCTTCCACATGCACATCTTCTTATAATCCTTCAAGAAAAAGATAAGTTAGATACTGGTCACAAAGTGGATTCAGTCATTATTGCTGAACTACCAGATCCAGAACTATATGGTAGACTATATGAGATTGTAACTCATTGTAGGATTCACAGACCGTATGGAGATGTTAATCCACAGTCACCATGTATGGAAAATAATAAATATACTAAAGAATTTCCAAAACATTATAGAGACAAAACGTATGCCAATTGTGATGGCTATCCATTATATAGAAGAAGAGAGGGACAAACTGCCATTGTTCGTGGCAAAAACATTGACAATAGATATGTGGTACCATACAATCCACATTTACTCATGAAGGATAATGCACACATTAATGTAGAAGCCGGCACTTCCATCAAATCCATTAAATATGTGTACAAATAAAGTTACAAAGGCTATGATGCAGCTACTGTAGTCGTCAAAAGTGCAGACAATAACAAAAGCACTGAGTTAGTACATGATGAACTTGCATCTCATGTAGATGCTCGCTATGTCAGTGCGCCAGAAGCTATGTGGCGTCTTCCAAAATTTGAAATGCACGATCGTTCACATGCAGTATATAGATTAGCTGTACATTTTCCACAAAGACATTTAGTGTATTTCCATGCTGGAAATGAAATGAATGCATTGGCACAAAGTGAGCATCGTCCCACTACACTAACTGCATGTTTTCAATTAAATTCAACAGATTCACAGGCAAGACAATTCTTATATATTGAGATTCCATATCATTATGTTTTCGTTCATGGATTATGGCGACCAAGAAAAAGAGAGACCTTGAACGTTTCTGCTTACGACTACTACTTTTAAATGTTCCTGGTGCACAAAGTTTTGAACACTTAAGAACTGTTAATGACATAGGCTATGAATCCTTTCATTTAGGTGCACGACATAGAAACTTCCTAGCTGATGATACAGAATGGGAAAGATGTTTAGAAGAAGCAGCGCTATGTCAAATGCCACGGCAGATAAAGGAACAATTTGCATTCATTTGTATCTTCTCAAATGCTCCAAATGCATTAGCTTTGTGGGACACAATTAAAAATAATATGGCTGAAGACTTTATACAACGATACAATGAGCCCATTGCACACTTAAAAGCATTAATGGAAATCCAAGAAGTATTTTTAACTCATGGATTAAGTTGTGCAAGTTTTAATCTGCCAGATCCAGGTCTTATAGACGACATAAACTTTGAAGACTATGACACTCAACTACAAAGACAGAGAACAGAAGAAAGACTTGCAACTTTAAAAGCTTTTTACAAGCACAAGGTCAAATAGCACTCGCATTTGCAACCACTGGAATTGCTGCACTTTTGTTAGAAGGTGGAAGAACTGTGCATAGTGGATTTAAACTGCCAGTGCCTATTTTAGAAACATCAGTGTCGGATATTCGGATGACATCATTACAAGCCAAAAACTTAAAAAAAGTTAATTAATTATAATAGATGAGGCTACAATGATGTCATGCTATGCCCTACAATGTATTGACCGTTTGCTTCGTGAAGTCATGCATAATACTTTTCCATTTGGTGGAAAGGTAATGTTGTTAGGTGGCGATTTTAGACAAACATTACCTGTCGTTGTACATGGAAATCGAACCGACATTATCGAAACTTGTATAAAGTCAAGTACACTATGGAGACATTTTACCCATCTTCAATTACAGCAAAATATGAAATCAGAAGGAGAAAATGATTTCAATGATTGGCTTATTAAAATTGGAGAAGGCAAAACAGAACGAATCCCAAATTTACGACACTGTGCACATCCAAACCTCATATGATTTGCAAACAAGATCTTATATTGGCTATTTTCGAAACTACAATAAATAACGAGGGCTATTCTGAACTTGCCAACAAAGTCATACTAACATGCAAAAATATGGATGCATTGGTTCTCAATAATGAAATATTTTAAAAAATTAAGGCACCACAAAAAAATTATCACAGTGCTGATTCTGTACTTGCTGATGACAAAGAAAGTCAGGCAAACTTTTCAACTGAATTCATAAACTCATTAACTCCTTCTGGAATGCCACCCCATATTTTGCAGCTAAAGAAAGGTGCAAATGTCATGTTACTGCAAAATATGAACCCCAAAAAAGTCCTATGCAATGGGACAAAATTAAGTGTTCAACAATTAAAGGACCATTTCATAGATGCTGAAACTTTAACTGGTACCCATAAAGGAGAGAGAGTTTTCATACCAAGGATAGATTTAGCACCAAGTGAAAGTAGCGTCCCTTTTATACTTCAAAGAAGACAATTTCCCATCATCATGGCTTTTGCCATGACCATTAATAAATCACAAGGACAAACTTTCAAATCTGTGGGTATATTCTTAGAACAATCAGTATTTGCACATGGCCAATTGTACGTTGCCTTATCACGGTGCAAAAATCCAAAGGCTATTAAAGTTTACATTGAAAACAATCAAAGTCAAGGCGATTTATTAGAGGATGGACGCATTTTTACTAAAAATATTGTCTACTATGAAGTACTTTAACTTTCAATCAAAGAAACACAACCCATGCCACACAAATTGCAAAGAAAAGTAACAAATCACCTCAAGCACAACGTAACAATAAAAAAAAAAGCAAAAATATAGACAACCTTTGGTTTCTTTCAGGAATTCATTTTTATGGCACTCAAAAACTCACAGCACCACTATTTCCATATTAAACTCCATACAATGGCAAAACACATAGAGAACAGTGGTTACACATTGTGGACAAACTGTAATGTCTTGCTTTCTCTTTTTAGAGAACCACTTTTCCACAGAGGAAATTCTATGTGCCATTTTAAACAATTGCAACACCAACAAACAAAGGTCAACCATTCAAAACCCCCAATGACTAAATAACTCATTACTAATTTATGGAAGTACTGTTTATGCATTAATAGCCCCACAAAACACTTGCCTTGCATTTTCAAAAAAATCATGTTTAAATGTTAACTATGTTTCTGTTTATAACGTTACAAGTTTTACAAATTTTATTTTAAAGTTGGTTAGATAGACATATTACAAAGTTGATGTTAACACCACAAGCACGTTTTCCGACACAATGTAAATGTTGTATTTTTTGTTAAATATTAATCCAGGGAGTAATCCAATCACCAGTTAATGGGTTCAGGAAGGAATAAAAATGCTCCCGCTTTGATACAATTGGCTACATTTCAAGGAGGCTTTTTACTATTTGCCTTCATCTGGATTCAATGTATATTTTGGTTAACAGTTCTTAATCTACAAGGGGCATGTTAAAAAAACATTATCTGAAGTTTACAATACTCATTAATCTAATGTTCAGCTCTTACATTCAAATGTTACCACTTTTACTAAAAAACTATTTAGCAGTTCCTCAACAACAAAAGACAATGTTCCAAAAATAAACATGTATAATATAATAATTGTACTTCTTTCGACATAACAAGTGTCAAATACGTATATTACCGACCAAACAAATTTACAAACATACACATCTCATTGACGTCATTTTTTGACGGGCAAGTCACTAGTGAGAAATAAACTCAATCTATGGTCGCTGAACTAGATGATGGAGAATAATAGAATACAATAAGATGGGTTTCCACAGAAGGACATTTATAAAAGAGGGAGTTTTATTTTAGATTAAATACATACTTAAGAGTTAGTTTTCATCTTAATTTTTTTTCTAACTGTATGTTAACTTTCCACAGAAATAACTAGAGATCAAATCCACATTTGATAAGAATTGGAACATAAATGGGAATTAAGGTCACTTGAATAAAACATGGGAAAAGCAAATGAGTAAATGGATAGGAATGTCTTTACACAGAATTATAGATTAAAGGATATTTTTTGAGTAGATATATTGTGAGAAATGAAATTTTCTTTTATACACACAGTATACTCTTTGTAAGAGTAAATCACATTTTTTTTTTCTTCCCTCCTCTTCCCTCTGTCTCTTCATCCCTATGGGGTGAATTTAATGAGATGATTAAAGACTATCAAGTAGTTAAATAGATTGACATTTAATTTTTATATATAGACAGACTCCATGAATAAACTATTTATCAGAACTGTTTCGACCTGACTAACATAAGGAGACAAAAAGCAGATAGAACTATGCTAAGGCCCCTATTCAATTACTATTCAGTTACTGGAGCCCATAATGCAGCCTGTAAATTAATTTGCTACTCAATTGGCATCTTTTAGCTACCTGCAAACTATTTTACTACGTTAGAGGCTGAAAATCCCTATGGTTGTCAAAATCGTAACTCCAACCCATCTAAGCCTTTGATCTTTCAAGCCCGTAAATGTTACAATGGTAAATCGCTATTCAATTGCTACAACTCCTCAAGCCCGCAATTGTTTTTACACATGTAAATGGCAAATGTGGAGGAAAATCCTACGATAGGACTCGCAAGGGGGTTAAACACCTGTTCGTAGCACTGTAAGTGCAAATAAATAATCAATACTCCACTTTAAAAGATGGGGAAAGTGAGGAAAGACATTAGAATTAATTGCACAACAGTCTCAATCTCGCAAATCTACAATTACATTTTTTTTGTTTGTTTCATTTCAATAAAAACGTTTTGATACAAATAAGCTCTAATTATAAATCAAAATAAAGAGGAGTATTGATTCTGTTCAATAGAAATCTAAACCACAAACAAAGATAAGAAAGATTTATCACATGTCCCAGTGCATTACACTATTCAAGTAGATTGTCATTGAAATAATACAATTGGGAACTTTATTTATAATTATTAAAATATAAAATACGTAATTCATAACACAAAAGTAGCTACTTAGCAGTTTAATGCAAATGTATTGTTATTAATTGCATTGTGATAAGCTAAAGTCCATCCACCCATGGGAGGAATATACATAAAGTCCCCAATAAATTGAGAGGCAAGACCGCAGTAGAAACCGTTTTTGCCAGGGCCCAAATCTAATCCGTAGTGATGGTTAATTAAATGTGGCATATTTTCTCACATATACAGTTGTGAGCATGCAAGCTGTTGCTAATGCTTGCGGGCTCACACAGCGAGCCTGCGGCCCTCGCAAAAAATATGTGACGTGTTATACAACTCTTTCCGAACACGCAAAAAATGGCCGAAACCGGCGCACATGAAAACATGACAAGCACAATAAATAAACACAACAAACACATACAAAGCTTACCTACTGCAAGGGGGGGCATCCAGCACCTCAAAAAGTCAAGTTACACGTTCATTTAAGTAAAAAAAAACAGATTTTAAACAGCCGAAAATCACCTAAGCAAGAAAAAAATGGCCGCTGAACAAAACGAAAACGAGGCTACAGACGCAACAATTCTACAGTGACTCGCAAAACAGAAACAACGCTGCAGTCAACTTCACGAGGTACGTAACACACACTATGCGGCACGTACCACACTGATATTAACCACCATTTTACAGAAAAATGACAACTACTACTCATAAAATGGCGTCTGGAATGCAAATTGTACCCTGGAATGCAAATAGCGCATGCGTATTGCGTTCTAACGGTCTGAGGCACCTCAAAGTTTATAAATACTGCCTACTTTCCAGAAAATTCTACATTTCTCCTCAGGTGATGAACAGAGTGACTGGATAGTTAACTGCTGCTGTTACCTGAGAAGATAGTTATTTCCTAATTTCCTACTTTACACTCTGCAAATTACAACTAAGTAAGCTATAATATAATACATTTTCTTAGAAAGACAGCAAAAAAAAAAAAAAAGCAAACTTTAACTATGAAATATATATGTATAGTGACATGTGACCCGCACATTTATGTGTATAGGCCCTACAACAAACTAATGTTAACTCAAACTAATGAAACAAGTATATTCAAATGACATTAATTTACTGCAACTCATAGCAAAAGAATATATGACACTAATACATTTGCAACCTGAAGCTGAATCTTTCCCTTTTTTCACTATTCAAACAGACAACAGCGTCACTCAAGAATTTGCACCGTGGACTGTCAAAGAGAATCACTTTTAAAGAACAGAAAGAAAGAAGAAGTGGTAAGATAGATAAATACATTACATGCAGAAAAAGACCATGCTTTGCAAAATCTAAAATAATAAATATACAATTAACCATTTAACTTTCTTTTTCAAACAGACACTAAAAGAAGACTGTCGGATTAAGATTGGCAGGCGGGGACCCTCTGTCATTCGGACAAGAACAAGACTTCAATCAAGGTATAGTATAACAAGTACAAAAAAAAAAAAGAAATATATGTGTTTAATGGCCTCCAATATGAAAATTAAGTAAAAAATTAATTAAGTAAAAAAAAAAAGAAACCAATAGAAATTCAATAAAGACCAAAACAACACAGTTCAACAAACTTCACAAAGACCTATACAATTTACAAAGAAAGACAGTTTCACAGAAAAAAAAAAGAGGTAGCCACAAAACAGGATAGCATCCGAAACATTAGCAACATACATAAAACAAAAGTATTCCTCCTCTTTACTGTAGAATAACCTCCAACCATCACCACAAGCCAAATGCAGCAACCAAAAAGTGGTGAACCCAAAACAGGATAGAACAAAAAAGCACAACATGATATAGAAAAGGCAATTAACATTCCTTTTTAATGTCCAACAACATGTAATCCTCACAAAGAAGACTAATTAAGCAAATAAAGCATGCAAAATGTGATGGACACAAAACAGGATCGTACAAAAAAATCACACAAACAGATAGAAAAATACATTAATATTCTTCTTTACTGTTTAACAACCTATAAGCCTTACAAAGAAGCTTAAATAAGCATACCAAAGTGGTGGACACAAAACAGGATAATGCTAAAAACATTGCGATCATATCCAAAATGGGAAAAACATTAATAATTACAGTAAAAAACTGTAATATACAAATACAATTAAAGTATTTTAAAGGGTTGCACAAAAAACAGCATAGCAGAAAAAATACCATTAACAGATAGAGTAGACCAAAAAAGTTTAATATGCTATTCATTACAAATACATTCAAATCAAATAACATTTTGCTTTTTCTTTTACAACAGACACTGCGTGAAGAGCATCGTACGAAGACTTACATCAGCGGACCAAGAAATATTCTGCTTCAAATCACACTTAAAACAAGGTACAGTATAACAAGTAAAAAAAGAGAAAACTAAATAAACATGTTTACTCTGCATCCATGTCAACAGATAAAAAATAAATCACCAACAACAATAAGAACCACTAATTATCACCTTTACCAAAATATTACTGACACATTTGTCATTTACCTGCTATTTGTCTTTTACGGACAACAACATTTAACAGTAATCCCAAACTTCAATTTAGGCAAAAAAAAAAATAAGCAACATAAAACAGCATAGTCTAAAAAATAGTGAAAACACAGACTAAATAATATTTTTCATTCTCAATTCCCAGCCCTAATGTACAATATTAAGCATAAAACCTAACCACACACATAAAATAGAATACTAGAGCAAATACTACTAACACCGAAAAAACAACAATACAAACCTTTTCACAGCCCCAACATATAAGCCTTTAAGTAAAATATAAAAATACTATTACAACAATCCCCTGCAGGACAAATTACAAAGACTAATTTTTGCCCTCTAATATGCCTATAAGCCAAAACTACAACAAAAAAAGCAATTACCAAACAAAACAAAAAATCCATTTAAATTAACACTATACACCTACTACATCTAGAAGAAGCTATAATGTAATTACCTTGAGTGTGCTATGCACGTAAGACAAAAATAAAACGTACGACAGAAAGTAAGAACAAAAAAATAAAACACACTAATTTAACAATAGAGAGAAAGTTAAGCTACAATGAACTACAATCACATAGAAACAAACTGTTGCAAATCAAATATAAAAAATAAAAATAAATAACATCTCAAACTAAACTAATGATACATTATTTTATTTTACAGATTAAAATGGCTGATAACGACAGCAAACAAGAAAAGATAAGACGTCAAGCTAGAGAACGACAACAAAGATGGGCCAACCAGCAGACACCGGAGCAGAAGGAAATTCGACGAGAAAAAGAACGGAAAAGAATTGCAAGCAAAAGACTATAACCTGCAAAAATTAAAGATACACCAAAAAACGCTACTAAAAAAACAAAGCATTTAGTACCTGTTCCTGAAACATAACATGACATTTTACCTGAAAAAATAAAAAATATACCAAAAAAGCCACCAAAAAAACAAAGCATTTACAACCTAATACTGAAACATCACATGACATTTCAACTAATGAATTTGAAACTGAAACTAATATATGCTTTGCAAATTGTCCTTTACTCAAGTCTTTAGCAGTAGAGGTTCATAATTGTGGTGACATAAATACTCAATGTCAGTTTTGTGAGGCTTATCATTTTAAACAGGAGAGACCCAGAGATGGCCAGTTTATTAGTTGGTGTCAAAAAGGCAAGGTCAAACTTCCAGAAAGAAAACAATTTCCAATCTTTTTACAAAACATTATGACTGAACCTACTTTTCCAAACTACAAAAATCTCAAAACAAACATAAGATCAGACAATAGTGCCATATCCTTTGCATCTATGGGGGCAACATTAGCTGCTAATGTACCAGGACATGGTCCTTACTGTTTTAAAGTCCAAAGCCAAATTCACCATCGGACTTCACATTTACATCCAATGACATATTCCATTTTTTCCCACATGGAGAAGCAGGTTGGCAACCAAAATGAACCCTTCCCAGTTACCCAAATGGTAAAGCCAGAATACGAAATAATGTTTCTATGCTTGAATTTAAAGTAGCTCAAATTGCCATTCGAAATACATTTAATCCAATTTTATGTGGTGGAAAACTAAGACAACAATGGATTATTGATTCCTATTGGCAAGTTGAGGCCAATAATTTAAACTTCATAAAATATCAACAAGATAAACTACGTGTAGAACAATATTGTGGACTAATGGACTATATTGCTGAGGTGGCTACAAGCAGAGACATGACAGCTGGCAAAGCCATTATTTTACCCTCTTCTTTTCAAGGATCTCCTCACAATATGAGAGAAAGATACAATGATGCTATGGCGATTGTCACCAAATTTTTAAAAACCCGATTTATTTATTACATTTACATGTAATCCCCAATGGCCAGAAATTACACACAATTTATTCTTGCCCAAAGTCCTTCCGATAGACCAGATTTAGTAGCCAGAGTTTTTAAAATTAAATTAAATGAATTAATACGTGACATCACTATAAGTCACTTATTTGGAAAATGTCTTGCTTATGTATCTACAATTGAATTTAAAAAAAGAGGCCTTCCACATGCAAATCTTCTAATAATACTTAAAAAAAAAGATAAATTAGATACTGGTGAGAAAGTGGATTCAGTCATTGTTGCTGAACTACCAGATCCAGAACTATATGGTAGACTATATGAGATTGTAACTCATCACATGATTCATGGAGCCTGTGGCGAGCTTAATCCACAATCATCATGTATGGAAAATGATAAATGTTCCAAAGATTTTCCAAAAGATTATAGAGACAAAAAGTATGCCAATTGTGATGGCTATCCACTTTATAAAAGAAGAGAAGGAGATAGTGCCATTATTCGTGGGAAAAAAGTTGACAATAGATATGTAGTACCCTACAATCCACATTTACTCATGAAGTATAATGCACACATTAATGTAGAAGCCTGCACTTCCATCAAATCCATTAAATATGTGTACAAATATATTTACAAAGGCTATGATGCAGCTACTGTAGTCATCAAAAGTGCAGACAACCCCAAAAGCACTGAGTTAGTACATGATGAACTTGCATCTCATGTAGATGCTCGCTATGTAAGTGCACCAGAAGCTATGTGGCACCTTTTAAAATTTGAAATGCATGATAGATCACATGCAGTATATAGATTAGCAGTACATTTGCCACAAAGACATTTAGTCTATTTCCATGCTGGAAATTAAAGTAATGCATTGGTCCAAAGTGAGCATCGTCACACTACATTAACTGCATGGTTTGAATTAAATTCTACAGATTCACAAGCAACACAATTCTTATATATCGAAATTCCATATCACTATGATTTTGTAAATGGATTATGGAGACCTAGAAAAAGCAGAGGAAATAAAATAATCCCAATAATTTACACAATCAGTCCAAGAGATCTTGAACGTTTCTGCTTACGACTATTACTTTTAAATGTCCCTGGAGCACAAAGTTTTGAACACTTAAGAACTGTTAATGACATAGTATATGAATCCTTCCATTTAGCTTCAAGACATAGAAACTTACTAGCTGATGATACAGAAAAATGTCTAGCAGCACTATGTCAAATGCCACGGCAGATGAGGGTACAATTTGCATTTATTTCTATCTTCTCAAATGCTCCAAATGCATTAGCATTGTGGGACACATTTGAAAGTAATATGGCTAAAGACTTTATCCAACGATACAATGAAACTATTGAACACTTAAAAGCATTAATGGAAATCCAAGAAGTATTTTTAAGTCATGGATTAAGTTGTGCAAGTTTGAATTTGCCTGATCCAGGTCTTATAGATAAGAAAAACTTTTAAGACTATGACATTCAACTACAAGTACAAAGAACATAAGAAAGACTTGCAATTTTAAAGACGTTACAATTGCAAGCAATTAATGCCATTAAAAATGCAATAGATGATGACATGGTCAAAGAGCGTTATTTCTATTTTGATGGACTTGGCGGATCAGGAAAAATGTATCTATATAATTTATTAATGAGTCTTATACGAGCACAAGGTCAAATAGCATTGCCGTTTGCCACTACTGGAATTGCTGCACTTTTGTTAGAAGGTGGAAAAACTGTACATAGTGGCTTTAAACTGCCAGTGCCTATTTTAGAAACCTCTGTGTCAGATATTCGCATGACATCATTACAAGAAAAAAAGTAAATTAATTATAATAGATGAGGCCACAATGATGTCATGCTATGCCCTCCAATGTATTGACCGTTTGCTTCGTGAAGTCATGGATAATACTTTTCCATTTGGTGGAAAGGTAATGTTGTTAGGTGGCTATTTTAGACAAACATTACCTGTCGTTGTACATGGAAATCGAACTGACATTATCGAAACCTGTATAAAGTCAAGTACACTATGGAAACATTTTACCCATCTTCAACTGCAACAAAATATGAGATCAGAAGGCCAAAATTATTTCAATGATTGGCTTATTAAAATTGGAGAATGCAGAACAGAAAAAATACCAAATTTACCTGACGACACTGTGCACATCCCACCTGATATGATTTGTCACCAAGATCTTATATCGGCTATATTTGAAGGTACCATAAATAACCAGGAATATTCAGACCTTGCCAACAAAATCATACTAACCTGTAAAAATAAGGATTCATTAATCCTCAATAATGAAATCTTTAAAAAAATGAATGCACCCCAAAGAAATGATCACAGTGCTGATTCTCTACTTGCTGATGACAAAGAAAGTCAGGCAAACTTTTCCACTGAATTCATAAACTCATTAACTCCTTCTGGAATGCCACCACATATTTTGCAGCTAAAGAAAGGTGCAATTGTCATGTTACTGCGAAATATGAACCCCAAAAAAGGCCTATGCAATGGCACAAGATTAATTGTTCAACAATTAAAGGACCATTTCATAGATGCTGAAATTTTAACTTGTACCCATAAAGGAGAAAGAGTTTTCATACCAAGAATAGATTTAGCTTCAAGTGAAAGTAGTCTCCCTTTTATACTTCAAAGAAGACAATTTCCCATCATTATGGCATTTTTGCCATGACCATTAATAAATCACAAGGACAAACTTTCAAATCTGTGGGTATTTTCTTAGAACAACCAGTATTTGCACATGGCCAATTGTATGTTGCCTTATCATGGTGCAAAAATCCACTGTCTATTAAAGTTCACATTGAAAAGAATGAAAGTCAAGGTGATTTATTAGAAGATGGACGCATTTTTACTAAAAAAATTATCTACTATGAAGTACTGTAACTTTACATCAAACAAACAAAAGCCATGGAAAACCAATTTAAAACCAAACGCAAAAACCTAAAAAAACCACAATATAACCACAACATTTTGACAAAAAGTACACACAACTGTCCATTTCCTTCAAAAGGTCATTATTACACTACAGAAATTAGTTTACAACAACAATATTTTCTGATTAAACTACATGAAATTGTCGAACACATAGAGAACAGAGGTTACACATCGCGGAACAACTTTAAATTCTCGCGTTCTCTTTTTATAGAACTACTTTTCCACAGACAAAACTCTATGTGCCATTTAAGACAATTACTACACCAACAAACAAAGGTCAACCATTGAAAACTACAAATCAATAAAGAATTCAGTCATAATTCATGGAAGTACTGTTTATGCATGATTAGTCTCACAAAACACCTGCTTTGCATTATTTTGACAAATTCTGTTCAAATGTTAATTAACTATGTTACTGTTTCTAATGTTACAAGTTTAAACAAAGTATTTTCAAGTTCCTTACTTAGACATATTACAAAGTTCATGTTAACAGCACAACCACCTTTTGAGGCGCAATGTAAATGTTGTCTTTTATGTTAAACATTAATCTAGGGACTAATCCGATAGCCAGTTAATGGGGTCAGGAAGGAATTTATTTTTTTCCCGCTTTGAGACAATTGACTACGTTTTAAAGAGGTTTTTTACTGTTTGCCTTCCTCTGGATTCAATGTATATTTAATTAAACAATTGTTCAGATAGAATTTGCATATTAAAAAACCATTACCTCAAGTTTACAATACTAATTAATTTAAAGTTCAACTGTTCTTACATTCAAATGTTAATACTTTTACTACAAAACTCTTTAACAATTACTCAAGAAGAAAAGAAAATCTACAAAAAATAAACATGGTTAATATAAGAATTGTACTTATTTCGACATAACTAAAACCTTACAAGTGTCAAATATGTATATTACTAACTAAACAAATTTACAAACATACACATCTCATTCCCTTCATTTTTTGAAGGGCAAGTCGTTAGTATACTATAATCAATGTATATTCTGCCAATATAAAACAAAATGCCTTCTTGAATAGAATATTAAAATATACTTATAAAATTAAAGAAGTTTTGTTGATAGTTTGAGGAACTAGAATTTGTATAATGATCCAGAATTGGATAGAAATTCTACTGTTAAACCCTTAGCTGATGTACAAGTTAGAAGAAGAGCAAACCATTTTCATTAGAGTCTACTCAAATTCAACATCTATGATGCATGGATAGCTCTCTGAGGTAATGAAAGAGACTGTACGTACTTCCCTTATAGACATAAAGACCCCATTCGATAGAGGTTTTGGGTGATACGTCAGCCTGTATGTGAGGTTGCAAGTTCATTTGCTATTCCATTTGCGTCTTTTTGAGGGCTCCAAACAGGTTACGAATTATGGGCTGGAAAAAATTGTGATGGTTAAACCCGTAACTTATAGCCTCCCGAAGCCTTTGATCTTTCACTTTCACAAGAGTTACAATGGCTAAAATCACAAATCTCTATTCAATTGCAAATGTTTTCACACTTGTAAATGGCAAAAGAAGAAGAAAATCCTAAAAGTACTAGAGAGAACCCGCAAGGGGGTTAAATACCTATTCGTAGCACTGTAAATGTAAAATAAAAATAAAATACTGCACTGCAAATAATGGGGAAAGCAATGACAGAATTAATTGCACAACAGTCTCAAGTTCGCAAATTGGCAGTAAATGAAATTTATTTTTATGTTTCATTTCGGGCTAAATCGATCTTGAGTTAATACATATCAGGCCACCCACATGGACTAGATCAGTATTGGCATTCATTTTCATAATTCTTTATTTTGCAGGTTTGCGAGTATGATCTTGTATCGGACCCCCGAACCTAATTGATTGACATGTAGCCTCCATGTTTTACTGCAGTAATAATGACAGTCTCATTTTCTATTGGCTGATTTGAAATGGAAGGTTACGGTCTTGCTTAATTGAACATCTTCCCGCCCTGAACTGCTATGAACCAGTACATGGTTTATGGTTTCAGCTTTCGGACAGTAACTTGCGGGCTTGAGCAATTGAATAGCATCGTAATCAGAGATGAATGGGAGCCCACAACACACCCACAGACATACAGCCGTCTGCAATCGAGTTGCTGGCTTGGAATTGAATGTGGCTCAAAGTGTATTCTAGAATGGACTATTATTAAGTAGATTAAGTTACAATTGAGATAATTAAAATGCAGAAATGGAATCTGCTAATTGGTAAGAGCATTCAAATGGGAGATGAATAAAAATTAAATAGAAGTTCAATAAGGAAACTTGATATATCATTACTAGAAGCTCCTGAGTAAAAAGAAGAAATACAACAAGAAATCTTTTCTTTCTTTGAAACTAATGCTCATCCTGTAAAATCTAGTGTTTTGGTCTGGAACACCCATAAGGCCTATTAAGTTAATTAAAACAGAAAGACTAAACAAAGTTATTATGAATAAATTCATATCAATTAGAGCTCAAATCATGAAAACGAATCAATTTCTAGTACATAAAGCTTCACAGAATTTACAAAGTAGACATTACTATTTAGGAAGTGAAATCCCCAGAGTATAATCAATAAGCTAACAGGTACAGATGAGAAGATATATAATAAACCTGAGGAAATAGGAAGAATATCACGTATAATAGTTGTCAAACTGAGATCTGTCGTCCCGCTTGCGAGCCACGTGTAACGAGGTGAGACGTTGAAACACAGAAGTTTTCCGAGCTTGCGTAGCGAGCAGTTGAGGCATTGAAACTCACAGCACATAGTCTAAGAGAGCCAAAGGCGCTCATTGTCTGTGAGCCTTGCGTAGCAAAGAGAGCAGTTGAGGCATTGAAACTCGCAGCACTTAGCCTGAAACTAGCACCTTAGGTGGTCCTGTGGGCCTTGTGAAGCGAGGCGAGCAGTTGAGGCATTGAAGCACAAGGTACTTAGGCTCCAAGCAGTTAAAAAATGCTGGATTGTATTAGGCTGCAAGAAGTTGAGGAACGCAGGAAAATCTACTAAGCGAGAAAAAAAATGTCAGCCGAAAAAATGAAAATAAGGCTACACAACCCCAAAGCACCGCCACGCATGTACGACTTTGCCAGGGAGGTACGAGGTACAAAAATACACTGATAGGAAGCACTGAAAATGTTCACAGGGTGCGTAACACATAGAATATCACCGCCATTTTACAACACTAAGTTGCAAGAATACACATTACGATTCCAAAATGGTGGTTTTCCCGCCTAAACCAATGGTTCTGTCTTGCGCATGCAGCCTATATATAGGGCACACTTGGCCCTGTTGCTGACACTTTCTCCTCAGGTGATGACAGTATAACTGGACATTTTCTGCTGCCGGAAAATCCAAAGAGATTGTTAGCTCTTCAGGATATTGATTGCTGGCTATAAATTATAAATAGGAAAAGTATATTAATTAATTATTACAACAAAAAAAAGTATTATTAATGTACATTTTTTATGTACATTAATTTAGTAATTAGTAATTAGTAATCATTATTAAAAAAAAAGATATGTTTTATACTGCCTTTACTTCATGAATATATTAATGTTTAGTTCATTCTAATACATTTATTCATTGATTAATTAATTATTAATGGTCATTAATTTATTAATTATAAATTACTAATCATTATGAAAAAAAATATTTTTTTGACTGCCTTTACTTTATGAATATATTAATGCTTAGCTCTTTCTAATATATTTATTAATTGATTAATTAATTATTCATGTAAATTAATTTAGTAATTATTAATTAGTAATAATAAAAAATAAACTGCCCCAAAAAATATGTATATTTTACAGTGCACTTATATATCTGTGTTACTGCTCATTGCCTGAAAGGAAGAGGATCCTCATAGCAGTTAAATACTTCAATCAGTTTATTATATTATGACACCTGCTACATTTAATCATTTATTGTTCATTTATTTATGAATATAACCATGCTTACACCTTTGCGTTTTGCACGTATGGCAATTAAACATGATACGCTTAATGATTAATAAATTAATTTGCCAACCATTTTATTCATAAAATTCAAAAACATCAGCAATGAACTCTTATCTCATAGTGGTTTACACACTTCACCCTCTCAACAAACCAACAACACCCAGTCTTCTCCCTTCCCCTAATCCCACTGCCACTTTGAACTGCTTTGATCCGGCTACAGAGGATGAAGTCTCCAAACTGCTATCATCCACTCGCCTCACTACCGGTCCTCAGGATCCTATTCCATCTCAGGTCATATCTCCTGTCTCTACCACACTAATCCCAGCTCTCACACATATTTTCAACCTCTCCCTTACTACTGGCATGTTTACGTCTTCTCTAAAACATGCCATAGTTATACCCACCCTCAAAAAACCCTCATCTGACTCTCACGTCGCTTTTAACTACCGCCCTATCTCTCTCATGCTTCCCCTGGCTTCTAAACTGCTGGAGCGGCTCGTCTATAACCGCCTTACCAGCTTTATTTCCTCTAACTCCCTTCTTGCCACCTTTTGGCCCCAACACTCCACTGAGACAGCTCTCATTAAGTCACCAATGACCTGCTTACCGCCAAGTCAAAAGGTCACTTTTAAATTTTTCTTCTTCTAGATCTCTCTGCTGCCTTTGACACTGTCGACCATCCACTTCTACTCCATATTCTCTTCTCCCTCGGTATTCGAGACACTGCTCTCTTGTGGTTCTCATCATGTCTACACAATCGATCATTCAGTATCTCCTTCTCTGACACCTCTTCTTCTCCTTACCCCCTGTCTGTTGGTGTACCCCAAGGATCTGTCCTTGACCCCCTCCTCTTCTCCATCTACACTTCCTCACTTGGTACCCTCATAAACTCTTTTGGGCTTCATTATCTACCTCTCCGCACCAGATCTATCTCCCTTTTTTTTTAACACACGTCTCCAACTGCCTCTCTAGTATATCCTCTTGGATGTCCACCCACCATTGCATTCAAACATTAAAAATGCTTTTCATGTCATTTTACAGTTTGATCATCTCTGCAACTGCTTGAATACATAGTGATTTTGCAGCATTTGATCTGCAATATGATCACCTTTACAGGTATATCATTTAATGATGCTCTTTTTTAGGAGAAAAGGATTAAAGCTTTTTGTTTTAGATTGATCACAGCTATTGATTAACTAATTAATTAACGTCTAATAATTTATTAGTTAAATATGAATTAGTAATCATAAAAAAACATATTCTCTATTTTACACATCATAGATTTCACATTGCATTTAGATATCTGGAGTAGTGATGTCGCGAACATAAAATTTTCGGTTTGCGAACCTCGGACGCGAATTCCATCAAATGTTAGAGAACGGACGAACATTTGCGAACCGCCTTAGACTTCAATGGGCAGGCGAATTTCAAATCCCACAGGGACTCTTTCTGGCCACAATAGTGATGGGAAAGTTGTTTCAAGGGGACTAACACCTGGACTGTGGCATGCCGGAGGGGGATCCATGGCAAAACTCCCACGGAAAATTACATAGTTGATGCAGAGTCTGTTTTAAGCAATACAGGGTATAAATCACACAACATTCCTAAATTGTTTGGAATAACATGCTTTAAAACATCATGTATGATGTTGTATCGATCAGGTAGTGTAAAGGGTTACATCCGCTTCACAGTAACAGACCAATCTCCCCGTTTAATGTACCGCAAAAAACGGCAAACAGTGCCTTTGCACAACCGCAAACTCCCCATTTGCACAAGGTTGGATACCAAGCTAGCCATGTCCCGTTCCTTGTCCTCACTGATGTCATTGAAGGTCTCTTCCTCCACCCAGCCACCAAGGGTCCCCGAAAGGAGACAACAAGCCCCCTGGGACGCCTGCTGTGTTTGGTCTTCCTCCTCCTCAAAGCCACCTTCCTCCTCTGACTCCTCTTCTTCAGACTCCCAGAGTCTGGGGGCTTCCACTGCCCAGCATGGAAGATTATACACAGGTCAGAGTCTGGGGGCTTCCACTGCCCAGCATGGAAGATTATACACAGGTCAGAGTCTGGGGGCTTCCACTGCCCAGCATGGAAGATTATACACAGGTCAGAGTCTGAGGGCTTCCACTGCACAGCATGGAAGATTATACGCGTTGCCTCTGTCTGCGTTATTATAACGTGTGTACTGTTAAGTAGTACTATTCCTATCGGTTTAATCCCTGTTACGTCCACTATTAGGGGACGTGTATATGGCATGGATTTTTGGAACAGGGAGATGAAAAAAGATGCTTGGTCGGACCTCCTACTTCGAATTTGGGGCACTGCACGTGCAATCTAAGGTGCCACCAGATAGGAGTGGTGTATTAAGTTGTACTACTCATTTCTACCAGTTTAATACCTGTTACGTCACCTATCAGGGGACGTGTATATGGCATGGATTTTTGGAACAGGGAGATGGAAAAAGATGCTTGGTCGGACCTCCTACTTCGAATTTGGGGCACTGCACATGCAATCTAAGGTGCCACCAGATAGGAGTGGTGTATTAAGTTGTACTACTCATTCCTATCAGTTTAATACCTGTTACGTCACCTAACAGGGGACGTGTATATGGCATGGATTTTTGAAACAGGGAGATGGAAAAAGATGCTTGGTTAGTCCTCCCACTTCGAATTTGGGGCACTGCACATGCAATCTAAGGTGCCACCAAATAGGAGTGGTGTATTAAGTTGTACTATTCATTCCTATCAGTTTAATACCTGTTCCGTCACCTATCTTTCCTCCCAATAGCACATTCTATATGTCATCAACCGGCCTGTGTGTATTTAGAGAACCACACTTTAAGGCCCTTAACCTGGGACAAGGTGGCTTGGCTATCAGAATTTCCTCAGAGCCTTAAAAACTCACCAAACCCCCTAATCAGACACTCACTATCATACTGGAAATGGGCCAAGAAACACACGGGTTTGTTCCCTGCATCCACCCAAATGACCCCAATTCTTGACCACCCTCAGGCCCCGAAACACATGAGCACAACATCACAACACTGGTGGAGGTCAAGGAAACTAGATAGACTGGGAGACTGGTTAGTAAACGGCCAGATGCTCACCTATGAGGAACTGAGGGACAAGCATGAGCTACCGCTTTCAGAACATTACAATTACTGTAGGCTGAGGCATTTCACACACTCCCTGACCCAGAAACAGGGGACACCGTTCTTAAATTGGTTCTCCAGAAATTTGTAAAGATAAACCTCTATCAAGGGGGATCATTGGGTTGCTTTACAAATATAAAACATTTGTTACTAGTTGAAGCGACACTGAGGGAAGGACCGGAGTGATGAAGCCCTGGAGACCCTTTCAGAAGCAACCGCTGGCAAAATCATCCCAGGAAAGCAGATGTCGCTTACTGAAGCCTGCCCTAGGTAACCCAAGGGTGATTGCCCAGGTTAGATATTGTAAATAATAAGCTAATACTGCTGGAGGGATGATAGCTAATAGGAATGTGGTTTTCCCTGCTGATATACTATTTACTATTGTCTGTTTTGCCATGTTTTGGGTATTTCCTAAATTGCAATCACAGTAAAAAATAAGAAAAATTATTAACCTAAAAAGTAAAAATAAGAAGGAATAACCAGCTAACTTTCACAAAATGTCTTTATTGTAAATATGTATTTTTGCACAACTGTTATGCAAGACTGTTCAAAAATGCTTTTTTTTTCATTACATGCTGTACGCCTTCTGACAATAAAAGAATTTAAATGCAAAAATTAGGTATTATTGCAGCGACCAGAAAAATGTATGTTAGTTTTTGGACCATTATTAGCTCAAGGCAGCTCATCTATCAGGCCTTTTTTAATCGAATGTATCACCCACTGTCAGTCCCTTCGGGATCCATCCCTCATTCATTTTAATAAAGATGAGGTAATCTAGACTTTTTTGACCTAGGCGACTTCTCTTATCAGTGACAAAACCTCCTGCTGCACTGAAGGTCCTTTCTGACTGGACACTTGAAGCAGGGCAGGACAGAAGTTCTATGGCAAATTGGGATAGCTCAGGCCACAAGGCAAGCGTGCACACCCAATAGTCAAGGGGTTCATCACTCCTCATAGTGTCGATATCTGTAGTTATGGCGAGGTAGTCTGTTACCTGACGGTCAAGTCGTTCTCTGAGGGTGGACCCCGAAGCTATGCATAGGACTTAAAAAGCTCTGCATGTCCTCCATCAACAACACGTCTGTAAAGCGTCCTCTCCTTGCCGGCGTGGTCGTGGGAGGAGGAGGATTATGTTCACCTCTTCCGCTGTTAGATTGCCTTTGTGCTGTGACATCACCCTTAAACGCTGTGTAAAGCATACTTTTTAATTTATTTTGGTTGTGCTGCATCCTTTTCGACTTGTGGTAATTCGGTAACATTTCAGGCACTTTCTGCTTATACCGGGGGTCTAGTAGTGTGGACACCTAGTACAGGTCGTTCTCCTTCATGTTTTTTATACGAGGGTCCCTCAACAGGCACGACAGCATGAAAGACCACATTTGCACAAGGTTGGATGCCGAGCTAATCATGTCCCATTCCTCATCCTCAGTAATCTCACTGAAGGTATGTTCTTCCCCCTAGCCATGTACAACACCACTGGTACCAGATAGGTGACAACGAGCACCCTGGGATGCCTGTTGTGGTTGGTCTTCCTCCTCCTCCTCAAAGCCACATTCCTCCTCTTACTCCTCTTTCTCACAATCCTCTTCCAGCTTGGACGCAGGTCCAGCAAGCGATGCTGATAAGGCTGTTTCTGGTGGTGATGGTGACCACAACTCTTCCTCTTCAAGCTCATCTACGGCCTGATCCAGCACTCTTCGCAGGGCACGCTCCAGGAAGAAAACAAATGGTATGATGTCACTGATGGTGCCCTGGGTGCGACTGACTAGGTTTGTCACCTCCTCAAAAGGACGAATAAGCCTACAGCCATTGCGCATGGGCGTCCAGTAACGTGGCAAAAAAATCCCCAGCTCCGCAGAGGCTGTCCTAGCACCCCGGTCATACAAATACTCGTTAACGGCCAATTCTTGTTGGAGCAGGCGGTCAACATTAGGAGTGTTCAATTCCAACGTGTCAGGCTGTCTAAAATCAAGCGCCTCGCTGGCATGTTGTTTCGCTCGCTGGATATCTGTAAAGTGCGCCATGGCCGTGTAGGAATGCCTGAAATGGGCACACACCTTCCTGGCCTGCTTCAGGACATCCTGTAAGCCTGTGTGCTTATGCACAAAGCGTTGTACAATCAGATTACACACAAGTGCCATGCACGGCGCATGTGTCAACTTGCCCAAATTCATTGCCACCAACAAATTTCTTCCGTTGTCACAAACCACTTTGCCGATCTCCAGTTGGTGCGGAGTCAGCCACTGATCCACCTGTGCGTTCAGGGCGGACAGGAGTGCTAGTCCGTTGTGACTCTCTGCTTTCAGGAAAGTCAACCCCAAGACGGCGTGACACTGCCGTATCCGGGATGTGGAAAAGTACCTGTGGAGCTGGGGGGGTGCCGTTGATGTGGAGCAAGACATAGCAGCAGCAGAAGAGGACTCAGCCGAGGAGGTTGTGGAAGAGGATGGAGTAGGAGGAGTAGAGGAGGTGGCAGTAGGCCTGCCTGCAAGTCGTGGCGGTGTCACCAACTCCTCTGCAGAGCCATGTATTCCATGCTTGGCAGCCATCACCAGGTTTACCCAATGCGCAGTGTAGGTGATATATCTGCCCTGACCAAGGCAGATATATCAGATGGACCCTTGCCCCAACACTGTGTGCCAGAGATGCCATTACTTCCTTTTGCACAATCGAGTATAGGTTGGGGATTGCCTTTTGTGCAAAGAAATTTCAACCGGGTACCTTCCACTGCGGTGACCCAATAGCTGCACATTTTTTTAACGCCTCAGACTCCACCAGCTTGTATGGTAAAAGCTGGCGGGCTAAGAGTTCAGACAAGCCAGCTGTCAGTTGCCGGGCAAGGGGGTGACTTTGTGACATTGGCTTCTTACGCTCAAACATGTCCTTAACAGACACCTGACTGTGAGCAGATGAGCAGGGACTGCTCAGGGCGAGACATGGAGTGGTGGATGGTTGAGAGGGGGCAAGCAGGGCAGCAGTGTTCTTCTTCTCTTATAGCGGGCACCCACGTGACATCCACGGACGCATCATCATCATCAACCGCTTCACTTGTATCTGACAACTCAACAAAGGAAGCAGCACCGGGTACAACATCATCATCATCATCAGACTGTACGTCCATGTGTGTAATGCTGCCTGACTGGGACATATTCCTGTTATCTACATCCTCTGGCACTAATGTTTGTGCATCACTCATTTCTTCCAACGGATCTGTAAATAACTCTGCTGACAGTTCAAGTGAAGCGGCTGTGGTGCTAGTGTTGGTGGTGGCGGCAGGCAGGTGAGTGGTAACTGGAGAGGTGCCCGAAGCTAAGCTAGAAGAGGATGGTACGTCTAGGTTCCAAATGGAAGCTGTAGAAGATTAGGTGCCCTGTGTTAGCCAGTCAACCATGTCCTCAGAACTGTTCAAGTTCAGGGTACATTGCCTCTGAAAACTGGGCATTATTCTAGGGCCAAAGGGAATCACAGCACCACGACCACGACGGCCCCTGCGGGGTGGCCTGCCTCTGCCTGTCATTTTTTTTATGATTAGTGGTACTATGATTGCAAGCTACTGTGACACCAGATATGAGTGTCACTGTGCACTGGCAAAAGTTGGCAGAGTAGATGCAATAGGCCTCACACACGCCTGTAGGTAGGCAACTGATATTCAATCGATTACAGTAAAAAAAGGGTTGTTTTATTTCACTGCACACTACGGTTGCACTAGATATGAGTGTCACTGCGCACTGGCAAAAGTTGGCAGACTAGATGCAATAGGCCTCACACACACGCCTTTAGGCAGGCTACTGATATTCAATCGATTACAGTAAAAAAAGGGTTGTTTTATTTCACTGCACACTACGGTTGCACTAGATATGAGTGTCACTGCGCACTGGCAAAAGTTGGCAGACTAGATGCAATAGGCCTCACACACACGCCTTTAGGCAGACTACTGATATTCAATCGATTACAGAAAAAAAGGGTTGTTTTATTTCACTGCACACTATGGTTGCACTAGATATGAGTGTCACTGTGCACTGGCAAAAGTTGGCAGACTAGATGCAATAGGCCTCACACACACGCCTGTAGGCAAGCAACTGATATTCAATCGATTACAGAAATAAATGGGTTGTTTAATTTCACTGCACACTACGGTTGCACTAGATATGAGTGTCACTGTGCACTGGCAAAAGTTGGCAGACTAGATGCAATAGGCCTCACACACACGCCTGTAGGCAGGCAACTGATATTCAATCGATTACAGTAAAAAAAGGGTTGTTTTATTTCACTGCACACTGCAGTTGTACTAGATATGAGTGTCAGTGTGCACTGGCAAAAGTTGGCAGACTAGATGCAATAGGCCTTACACACACGCCTGTAGGCATTCTACTGATATTCAATCGATTACAGTAAAAATTGTTGTTTTATTTCACTGCACACTACGGTTGCACTAGATATGAGTGTCAGTGTGCACTGGCAAAAGTTGGCAGACTAGATGCAATAGGCCTCACACACACGCCTTTAGGCAGGCTACTGATATTCAATCGATTATAGTAAAAAAAGGGTTGTTTTATTTCCCTGCACACTACGGTTGCACTAGATATGAGTGTCACTGTGCACTGGCAAAAGTTGGCATACTAGATGCAATAGGCCTCACACACACGCCTGTAGGCAGGCTACTGATATTCAATCGATTACAGTAAAAAAAGGGTTGTTTGATTTCACTGCACACTACGGTGGCGCTAGATATGAGTGTCACTGTGCACTGGCAAAAGTTGGCAGACTAGATGCAATAGGCCTCACACACACGCCTGTAGGCAAGCAACTGATATTCAATCGATTACAGAAATAAATGGGTTGTTTAATTTCACTGCACACTACGGTTGCACTAGATATGAGTGTCAGTGTGCACTGGCAAAAGTTGGCAGACTAGATGCAATAGGCCTCACACACACGCCTGTAGGCAGGCAACTGATATTCAATCGATTACAGTAAAAAAAGGGTTGTTTTATTTCACTGCACACTGCAGTTGTACTAGATATGAGTGTCAGTGTGCACTGGCAAAAGTTGGCAGACTAGATGCAATAGGCCTTACACACACGCCTGTAGGCATTCTACTGATATTCAATCGATTACAGTAAAAATTGTTGTTTTATTTCACTGCACACTACGGTTGCACTAGATATGAGTGTCAGTGTGCACTGGCAAAAGTTGGCAGACTAGATGCAATAGGCCTCACACACACGCCTTTAGGCAGGCTACTGATATTCAATCGATTATAGTAAACAAAGGGTTGTTTTATTTCCCTGCACACTACGGTTGCACTAGATATGAGTGTCACTGTGCACTGGCAAAAGTTGGCATACTAGATGCAATAGGCCTCACACACACGCCTGTAGGCAGGCTACTGATATTCAATCGATTACAGTAAAAAAAGGGTTGTTTGATTTCACTGCACACTACGGTGGCGCTAGATATGAGTGTCACTGTGCACTGGCAAAAGTTGGCAGACTAGATGCAATAGGCCTCACACACACGCCTGTAGGCAAGCAACTGATATTCAATCGATTACAGAAATAAATGGGTTGTTTAATTTCACTGCACACTACGGTTGCACTAGATATGAGTGTCAGTGTGCAC
This sequence comes from Discoglossus pictus, assembly GCA_027410445.1. Lineage (NCBI taxonomy): Eukaryota > Metazoa > Chordata > Amphibia > Anura > Alytidae > Discoglossus > Discoglossus pictus. Next base: position 153,915,401 of record CM050163.1, on the reverse strand, counting down.
TGGCAAAAGTTGGCAGACTAGATGCAATAGGCCTCACACACACGCCTGTAGGCAGGCAACTGATATTCAATCGATTACAGTAAAAAAAGGGTTGTTTTATTTCACTGCACACTGCAGTTGTACTAGATATGAGTGTCAGTGTGCACTGGCAAAAGTTGGCAGACTAGATGCAATAGGCCTTACACACACGCCTGTAGGCATTCTACTGATATTCAATCGATTACAGTAAAAATTGTTGTTTTATTTCACTGCACACTACGGTTGCACTAGATATGAGTGTCAGTGTGCACTGGCAAAAGTTGGCAGACTAGATGCAATAGGCCTCACACACACGCCTTTAGGCAGGCTACTGATATTCAATCGATTATAGTAAACAAAGGGTTGTTTTATTTCCCTGCACACTACGGTTGCACTAGATATGAGTGTCACTGTGCACTGGCAAAAGTTGGCATACTAGATGCAATAGGCCTCACACACACGCCTGTAGGCAGGCTACTGATATTCAATCGATTACAGTAAAAAAAGGGTTGTTTGATTTCACTGCACACTACGGTGGCGCTAGATATGAGTGTCACTGTGCACTGGCAAAAGTTGTCAGACTAGATGCAATAGGCCTCACACACACGCCTTTAGGCAGGCTACTGATATTCAATTTATTACAGTAAAAAAAGGGTTGTTTTATTTTACTGCACACTACGGTGGCACTAGATATGAGTGTCACTGCGCACTGGCAAAAGTTGGCAGACTAGATGCAATAGGCCTCACACACACGCCTTTAGGCAGACTACTGATATTCAATCGATTACAGAAAAAAAGGGTTGTTTTATTTCACTGCACACTATGGTTGCACTAGATATTAGTGTCACTGTGCACTGGCAAAAGTTGGCAGACTAGATGCAATAGGCCTCACACACACGCCTGTAGGCATTCTACTGATATTCAATCGATTACAGTAAAAATGGTTGTTTTATTTCACTGCACACTACGGTTGCACTAGATATGAGTGTCAGTGTGCACTGGCAAAAGTTGGCAGACTAGATGCAATAGGCCTCACACACACGCCTGTAGGCAGGCTACTGATATTCAATCGATTATAGTAAAAAAAGGTTGTTTTATTTCACTGCACACTACGGTTGCACTAGATATGAGTGTCACTGCGCACTGGCAAAAGTTGGCAGACTAGATGCAATAGGCCTCACACACACGCCTTTAGGCAGGCTACTGATATTCAATCGATTACAGAAAAAAAAAATTGTTTTATTTCACTGCACACTACGGTGGCACTAGATATGAGTGTCACTGTGCACTGGCAAAAGTTGGCAGACTAGATGCAATAGGCCTCACACACACGCCTTTAGGCAGGCTACTGATATTCAATCGATTACAGTGAAAAAAGGGTTGTTTTATTTCACTGCACACTACGGTGGCACTAGATATGAGTGTCACTGTGCACTGGCAGATGCAATAGGCTTCACACACACGCTAGCAGGCTGGCAAATGCAATTAGATTACACAGAAAAAAGTAATTAGATAAAATAAAAAGGGCTTTTTGGGTTGCTGTCCTTGCAGCAGATATCAAAGGAGTCCTTCAGGTGTGTAGTTAAAGCTAAACACACAGCCTGGCTATCTATTTCCCTATTAAATCAGCAGAAAAAAATAATAAAATAAAATAAATTATGTTCTAGCCCTAAAAAGGGCTTTTTGGGTTGCTGTCCTTGCAGCAGATATCAAAGGAGTCCCTCAGGTGTGTAGTTAAAGCTAAATACACAGCCTGGCTATCTATTTCCCTATTAAATCAAGAGCAGGTAGAATATATCTCCTCTCTCCACGAATGCAGCTACAGAATGATTCTAAAATGGAGGCTGTCATACAGATGGAAGGCTCTGGAAGGGAGTGTATGCTGCTGATTAGCTGGAATGTGTCTGCTGACTGTAAGGTGCAGGGTCAAAGTTTCCTCAAAGATAAAGAATAGGAGGCGGACCGAAAAGCACATATGTTCGCCGTTCGTTGCGAACGCGAACATGCGAAAATCGCCGCAAATAGTTCTCCGGCGAACTGTTCGGGACATCACTATTAATTAGTAATTAATAATTAAAACAAACAAACAGTATGAATACATATATGCTTAGCCATTTATGTTTTAATGAAGGACAATTACACCTGATAACTTGATTTATTGATTAATTAATTTAATCAAAACATTACAAATGCTATTCAGGCCAATGTATAGTTTGCTATATCATCGGTATCATCAGGTAGATTCGTTATTTTTGGATGTTTTCTTTTTCCAATTTGAATTAGCCAATCATTGAATTGAATTTGGCCTTCAGATCTCATATTTATTTCTAATTTAAGGTGTGTAAATATTTTCCACAGTTTACTTCTCTTTATACACTTTTCGACTATGTCAGTCTGATTGCCATGTGGCACCATAGGTAATGTTTGCCTAAAATCTCCTCCTAACATTATCACCTTTCCACCAAATGGCAAATCATTACCCATAACTTTTTTTAATAATCGATCAATACATTGCATGGCGTGATATGACATCATTGTTGCCTCATCTATTATAATTAATATACTTTTGTGAAATGTTTTGGCTTGTTATGACTTCATTCAAATATCCGACACTGATGTTTCTAGTATGGGAACTGGCACTTTAAATCCACTATGCACAGTTCTGCCACCTTCTAACAAAAGTGCAGCAATTCTAGTTGTTGCAAATGGCAGTGCTATTTGACCCTGTGCTCGAATGCAACTCATCAATAAATTATATAGATATGTTTTTCTTGATCCAACAGGGCCATCTACATAGAAATAATGCTCTTTGAGCATGTCATTATCTATTGCATTTGTAATGGGGTTAAATGCTTCCAATTATAATGCATTTAAAGATCTAATTTGTTTTTTTGTCTTTTGGTATTCAATCTCAGTGTCATACTCTTCAAAGTTAATTTAATCTATAAATCCTGGATCAGGCAGATTCAAATTTGCACAATTTAATCCATAACAACAAAAGATTTCCTGAATTTCCATTAATGCTTTTTATTGCGCAATGGTCTTATTGTAACATTTAAAAAATCTTCACCTATATGTAATTTAAATGTTTCCCACAAAGCTATTGCATCAGGTACATTGCAAAAGATGCAAATGAAAGCAAATTGTTCTCTCATTTGCTTTGGCATTTGACATAGTGCTGCTTCTTCCACACATTTCTCCCATTCCGTATCATCTGCCAGGAGGTTTTGATGTCTTATAGCTAACTGGAACGTATCATAAACTATTTTTGCATAAATGTTCATGACTTTGTGCCCCGGGAACATGTAAAATAAGTAATCTTAAACTGAAATGTACAATGTCTCTTGGACTAATGGTATAAATTTGTGTGATCATTTTATTATTATCTTTTTTTCGTTGTCGCCACTGACCATTTAAGAAAACATAGTTCTGTGGAATCTCAATATATAAAATTGTGTGGCCTCAGTGTCCTGGCAATTTTTTTTAAACCAAGCAGTAAGTGTTGTTGCTCTATGTTCACTTTGTGCTAAAGCATTTCTTTCATCGCCTGCAGTGAAGCAAAACAATTTACTTTGGTGGCAAATGGACAGCTAATCAATACACAGCATGTGACCGATCATGCATCTCAAATTTGAGAAGACGCCGCATTGCTTCTGGAGCACTTACATTGAGCATCTAAATAAGTTCATCATGTAAAACTGGATTGTCTTGTTCATTTTGTGCACCTTGCACAATAACAGTTGCTGCATCATATCCTTTGTATATATATTTATACACATATTTGATGCATATTCTAGAAGTGCAAGCTTCCACATTTATGTGTGCATTGTACTTCATCAGCAAATGTGGATTATATGGAACTACATATCTATTATCAACCTTTTGGCCACGCATAATAGCTTTTTGTCCTTCTCTTCTTTTATACAAAGGGTATCCATCACAATTAGCATAAGTCTGCATTTGAAATTCTTTTTTGTGCATTTTTTTATTTTCCATACATGGTGAATTTGGATTGATATCTCCACATGGACCATGAATTATTCTATGAGTTACAATCTCATAAGGTGTTGAATGTTTTTCTGGATGTGGCAGTTCAGCAGTAATTACTGAATCCACTCTGTTTGCCCTATTACATTTTTATTTCTCTTGCAGGATTATAAGTATGTGTGCATGTGGCAGGCCTCTTTTTTGAAATTCAATGGAATAAACAAAAGCCACACATTTCCTAAATAAGTGTGCTTTAGTTATATCATGTATTAATGAATTTAGTTTTATGTTGACTACACTAGCCACCAAATATGGTCAGTCAAAAGTATTTTGACCAAGTTTCAAATTTTCTTTGATCTCTGGCCATTGTGGATGTCATGTGAATGTAATGAACAAATCTGGTTTGCCAAATTTAGTCAGAATAGCAATGGCATATTGCGAGGAGATCCTTGGAAAGAGCATGGCAAAATCATTGCTCTTCCAGCAGGAATGTCTGTTTGCAGTCAATTCAGTGACATAATCCATCAAACCACAGTATTGTTCTCAAAGCTTGTATTGTTGAAATTTGCCAAATTTAGATAAATGCTGCTACTTGTAGATAGGAATCAATAATCCATTGTTATGTGAGTTTCCCCGACATAAAATAGGATTAAAATGATCCCAGAATAGCAGTTTGTGCCACATTATATTCCAGCATAGAAATATTATTTCTAACACATACTTTACTATTGGGATAACTTTGCAATTGTAATTTTGGTTGCCTTCCTGGCTCACCATTTAGAAAGAAAATGGGATATGTCATTGAATCCAAATTACTACTTAATATATTTATGTTTATAAAAGGTTGGTCATCATTGCGTGGATATATTGTAATATAACGCTCAAATGGTGGTTCACCATCATCATTTTTAAAGACCATGGCAACCTCATTTGCTCTTGGTAAATTATACCGTCTTTGATCAGTATGGCGATCTCTTTTGAGAACCATGTTTACTCTTGGTATTGGCAATTGATTTATTTGCTCATGTGCCTGTTGTTCTTTTTCAACCTAATTTTTTTTGTGTTTTTTTGTTTACTGGACTTTATGGGTTGTTGGCCATAATGTTATCTAGTTTTTCGAGACCACGGATAAGTATTGTTTATTTTCAAGAAGCATCATTCATTGTTCAACAGCTTCCATTGTATCAAGGACATATAACTGTGCAAATTTCCTTTGCTCTTTTGCTTCTGGGTGTAAATGTAAAGTCTGGTGGTAAATTTGTCCTTGTACTATAAAACAGTAAGGACCATGTTCTGGGACATTTTTTGCTAATGTAGCAAGAAGTGAAGCAAATGAAATTGCACTGTTTTTATACCCAATGTTTTTTTTTTTTTAAATTGGTATAATTTGGAAATTTTGGATCACTCATTATACTTTCTAAATATTCTGGAAATGTGTGTCTTTTTGGAAGTCTTACCTTTCCTTTCTGACAGCAACTAATAAACTCTCCATCAGTTGGTCTTTCCTTCAGAAAATGATAGGCCCTACAAAACTGACAAACCACATTCATGAAGCCACAATAATGAGTGTCTACTGTTAGTGGTGTAAATAAAGCATAATCGTGAGCCTCCTCAACATAGGTATCACTGCAACTTTCTATATCTACATTGGTGTCATGTGTATGAATATTGGTTTCACAAAGTAATATTGGGTCATTAGGCAATGTTTTACAGACTATTTTTGTTTACTTTTTCTTTTCTTTGAAGCTTAAGCACACTTAGTTTTTGCTTTCTTAGGGCCTCATTCTATCAACGGCTGTAGGAGATGCGTGCCCGCAAGGACTGGCCGCAGGCTATTTGCCTATTCTATTCCCTTGCGGCCGAGGGCTCCGGCAGGCTTGCGGCCGGTGTCCTGTTATCCCTAGCGGCCGCACGCGCAGCAGGAAAGCCTTTGATCTTACACGGCCGCAAGAGTTTCGGCCGCAAGAAAGCCCCGGTTGCTATTCATTGCTATGTAAACCCTCTCGTCATGGCCGTAATTATCTAAAACCGAGCAGCAGCTTACTTGCACCAAAAAGGTCCCGCTAGCACCCAATTAAGCACATAATAAAGCCATTCTGCACTTTGATGATAAAGTGATTGGAGGTGTTAGCATTCATAGCACAACATTCCCCCACACTCAAATCTGAAAATCATTTTTAGTTAAATTCATGTCAAATGTCCGTGGACAAAGTCCCGAGGGCTTGGAGCACCTCAGACCCGCAAAGGCTGCAGGATTAGCCTCCGTCAAGTCCGTAAATGGGTAAAATAGACCTACTGGTCGTAAAGGGCTTACTTACAAGTCGTAGCATAGAAAAGCCATCCTGTACTTTTATTAAAAGTGAAAGTGATGTTTGGTTTTAGAATTAATAGTTCAACACGGGTTTGAATAACGAGCTACGGGCTTGGAGGGCAATCATCCGCCAAACCCGTACGTGCTTCACCAAGAAGCTACGGTCGTGAGTTACAGCCAGAAGTCTCAAGCCCATAATCCTGGTTTTCCTGGTGCCACGTGAAATCAATTAACCAATAGGAAGACGACAATCAAGGCCGCAAATAGTTTAAAAGTGCGGGAAATTTGTAAATCTGTGACTGTGTTGTATGCTGTGCAAGTGGACACACAGGTCTTGGAGTTGGAGGGTTTTCAGAGAGAGCAAGAGCAAGAAAAAGAGTGAGGAGAGGAGGAGAGATGGAGGGAGAGAGAGAAGGCAGTGAAGGGAGAGGCCAGGGAGAGCAGGGCCCCCAGCCACAGGCTGGCAAGCAAGCTGATGCTGCTGCTGCTGCCAGAAAAAAGGGCAGACAACTTTAATCAAGAGGAGATCGGGACCATCGTAAGAGGAGTTCAAGCCCACCACTCCATCTTGAACGGTGGGAGCAAGGTGAGGCCCAGGCAGAGGACAGACGCCTGGAGGGCAATCGCGGCTGAGGTCTCTTCACTGGGGTATGCAAACCGGACCTGGCAGTCTGTCCAGCACCGGTACCAGGACTGACACATTGATGTCAAAAATTAAATGGCGAACAAGGCCAATGCGGCACGTGTAACCGGTGGTGGGCCTCCAGAAACCTTTACATACCCCGGTTGGGAGGCCACAGTGCGAGATATGATCCAGCCAGCGGCAGTCGTGGGCATCCTTGGCCTGGTGGACTCGGGTAGGTCAGAAAGCCTGCAATGTGAGTACCATGTACACCTTAACACCCTCATATGTACGCACATGTACCCCACACAGATAGATAACTGACGTTGAATTGCACTGTAAGATATCTGGTTGTAACTACAGATATATGAGGCCGCAAAAATCATGTAAATCCAGGGTAAAGAAATATACTTGTCCGAATTGTTAGCAATGAAATATATGTCCAATACCTCCTCCCACAACTGATTATGATACCGTTTTGCAAATCTATTGATGTTAGTGTTATGTTTGCTGTTGGTTCAGAGTGCATATAAAGCATACTTGACAACTCCATTGCAATTGTTTGTTTATTGATATGAGTTCCCCTGTCACACTCTACTCCATGTTAAACTGACACATTAATAGCTGTTTGGCTTAACACTCCTACTGCTTAGAACCCATGTATATCTTGAAACTAGGTATAGCGGATGTATCCTGTTTTATGTGGGCATTTCAGTATGTGCTGGAAGAGTGCCGCCGCCGACTCTAGGGATGCTGCGCTTGCGTCATGCCCCATGTAGCCGTCAAAAATAGTTGGTACACCCAAAGCCCCTAACCCTCTAACCCTAACCCCCTAAACTCCACTTTCTAACCCATACCCCCTAACTGTAGCCAAAACCCAAAACCCATAACCACTTACCTGGCCTGCTGGGCTGGCGTAGCTAGAGTTGGTGGCGGTGCACTTCCAGAGATGCGCACATACAACAGGAAAGGTCCGGTATAGCTGGTACATTCCCATGAGACTACATGTATGGATGTGCACACTGCAGCATATGCGGATACAGACTCTGATGGACTGCAAGTTTGTGTCGTGTACCAGCCTAATCTGGACCATGTTACATTAACATGTTAACTCACATTGCTGTGGATTGGTCACAGATTGGTCTGTCTCACACACTGGCCAACAGATTCAGATGAGCACGTGTCCTAATTAACTGCAGTTGGCACACCGCACCAGCATTACATATAGTCATATGAGCCATGGGCCCTTTCCTGTTATCTGACTGTGACTGCTGGTAGCAGCAATGAGCAGCCTCTACATGTCACAGCATTTTCCTGGAGATTAAATAATTATGCAGATTTAGTGGGTTATGGTGGTGTTAAGGTAAGGGTTTCAGATTAGGGGGAGGGCTATTGCTTTTGGGCTTGTGTGTAAGGTGAAAATGATGTATATAACAGCGGCAGCGCCATCTATCAGCCACTTGGTTCAACAGCTGCTGCCAGCAGTCACTGTCACATAACAGGAAAGATCCCAGCCAGGATCCACAATACTAATGATGCAGATCAATTTTTATTTGCGTCAAACATTCACAGCCAATTACAAGTCACTATGATCTCAGAGATATGGAAACACACATCAATCAATTTTCAGAACAACAATACTTACATACAAATCTTGTCTCATTTCAGTACCAGCCAGGCGTATCCTGCCTCCTCAGGGACCTGAAATATTGGGCCCTGCACCATGCCAAGATGCAGGACCACCTGCAGCAGGACCACCTGCAGCAGGACATATAGCAGAAAGTCCACCTGGGCCCTCCACAAGATGCCAGCCATTGGCTCCAGCAATGGTCCATCCTGCCAGGATGATAATGGCGCTGCCTGGGTCCCACTCAATGTGGGATGGCCAAATGTGGGGATAGCCAATGTGGTCCCATCCCACTTGGGGCCACAGGTAATGGTGCCATGGAGCATAGGCCCCCGGCAGGGCATGTGGCTCCAACATGCCCCACAGGCCACTCCGGCCCCACAGGCCCCGCACGCCACTCCGGCCCCACAGGCCCCGCTGGCCACTCCGGCCCCACAGGCCCCGCTGGCCACTCCGGCCCCACAGGCCCCGCAGGCCACTCCGGACCGGCAGGCCGCGCAGGACACTCCGCTCAGCCGTGCCTCCACCCAGAGGACTCAATGGTTTGGGTCCGCACCAGGTCGTCCGGCGCTGTCATCGGCCCAGTGCCATGATTTCCTCGCTCATCTCCAGCATGAGTGGGAGCAAAATCAAGAATTCATGCTGGAGATAAGATGGCATAATGAGCGGATGTTTCAGGAGTTGAGGAGGCATCACCAGGTCATGGAGAGGGGACAGCATAATGAGCGGATGTTGCAGGAGTTGAGGAGGCATCACCAGGTCATGGAGATGGGACAGCAGGAGTTGAGGAGGCATCACCAGGTCATGGAGGAATATGCTGAAGGGCAGTCTCCGAAGGGAGGCATCATGCTCTGCTTCAGTATGTCACAGTACATGTTGGCATTCATGGGTTCCCTCAAAGAACTGTAGCTCCTCAGTGCTGGCAGCATGCATGCAGGCCCCGACCAAACAGATATGCATGTCTATATATGTTTTATATAATATGTAGTGTGGATTCACCCCATATGCATTTACTTATGATGTCAGATGCTGCCTCCCCTCTCTCTGCATCACTGTTTATGTTCAAAATGAGGGTTTCATCTCATATCAATGTTTTTGTGTTCGTTGTGACATATCCATTTATCTGTAATTCAGGGATTATTTCAACTACTTTTGCTCAGTATAGATGTATACTTTTGGTGGTGGGAGTGTCATGTTCGGGGCCTGCATGACTGATGCTGGCACTGGGGAGCTACAGTTCATTGAGGGAACCATGAATGCCAACATGTACTGTGACATACTGAAGCAGAACATGATCCCTTCCCTTGGGAGACTGGGCTACAGGGCAACATAACATAACGACCCTTAACCCACCGCCAAGAAGACACTGCCTTGCTAAAGAAGGTAAAGGTGATGAACCGGCCAAGCTTGTCGCCAGACCTAAACCATATTGAGCATCTGTGGGGCATCCTCAAACTGAAGGTGGGGTAGTGCAAGGTCTCTAGCATCAACCAGCTCTGATGTATCATTAAGGAGTGGAAGAGGATTCCAGTGGCAACCTGTGAAGCTGTGGTGAACTCCCTGGCCACAAGGGTTAAGGCAGTTCTGGCAAATAATGGTGGCCACACATAATTGACATTTAGTGCCAATTTGGACATTTCAAATTAGGGGTGTACTCACTTTTGTTGCCAATGGTTTAGACATTAATGGCTGTGGATTGAGTTATTGATGGGTCAGCAAACTTACTTTACATTGTAGCAGAGTTGTAGAATTGTAGCAGAGTGTCAAATGAAAAAGATATACTAAAATATTAACAACAATGTGACGGGTGTACTCACTTCTGTTAGATACTGTATGTTCACTATTAGGATGTGAGCCACTTATGTGAGACATTTGTCTGGCTTTGTGTCATATAGATTGTTAATACCAACCTTCCCTCATGGTTGAAATCAGTAATGCAAACACACTGTGAGAATTCTATTGACACCCCTAACTGATGGTGCAGAGCACAGATGTGGAGTATGAAGGTCCTTTCATTGATGTTACAGAAATGCTATAGTATCAACATTGACGAGGCAGACACAAACAACATCTCGGATAAATCATATTTACTATTTACAGAAATTAACAAAGCAATCTTGCCACAAAGCCACAGGTTGACTAATCATCACAGGTATGCAAAGGATCATGGTGGAGGGGGGTAGGATACAAAATTCAAGGAACACAGGGTAATAGGGTTATATGAGAGCAGAATGCAGGCAAGGGAAATTACGTTGATATAGATGATCATAGGATTTACAGTGTATCACCCAACATTAGGCAATATAATTGATCTCATTATTGTTACTACATATATATATATATAACAGTCAATAAGGAAACACCACAATAATCCAGAATAAGGTGATATACATATGGGAAGAGCAAAATGTATGTTTGTGTGTTAAACGGACACTCTGATGCAACATCATAAGTATAAGTGCTCAATCAGTGAATGCTATGAGCCCATGAGTTCAGTTCTCACGCAACAATAAGCAGCCCCTACATAGATAACCTTGGTCAAAAAGATGGGGACCTGACCAGGACCATATTAGTCAGATGTTACTTATTCCAGAGAACTCACAACAAACAAAGCAATATCAAGGGAAGTTTGTTCTTTGATTGAGCATCTATACTCACTGTTGTTGCATATGAATAACTGAAGATTAACGTAACCTCATTAACTGTTAAGTCCCAAGCCTGGATTTACTCTTCCCCATATGCACAGGGAGGGTCACATCAGCACTGAAGAAAAGATCTGGAAGGGTTTGTGCTGCAGGCTTCACAACAGTCCAAGTAGAGGAGCGGATAGAATGTCTAAACCAATAGGTACATATGAATCGAGGTAGACTATATGAGCATACACATGCTGTGGATATACCAGGAACATCAGCTGACAGATGTCACATCACATCTGCATTGTATAGTGAAATTGTCTTGTGACACATATCGGCTATTCAGTCAAGATAATCAGATATCACACTGGATCCAACAAAGCAATGAAACGGACACATGCACATACATGAGGACATTGACATGGCCATGGAATGTCAGGATGTTTATCGTCATGCCTTGTTCTGACCGGGATCTGGAATACAAACACACAAATAATATATTAGTGGAAACCTTACATATGCCATATGAGCAGCCACCAACAAATGCAGGTATGTCGGCACACATGTTATGCATTGGGATCTCGTACAAGCTAACCATCTGTCAGATGATAATGATGGCCCAGACTAATTTGTCCTGATGTGGGAATATTATGATTAGTCTAATTATCATTTATTTGTATTGTGCAAACATATTTCGTGGTGCTGTACAGGAGAGAAGAACATGAAAATATACAGTATGTAATATTGCCAGCGCCAGAAAATGGAGGGCCCTGTTTTGAGCGTAAAGTTTGGTGATAACTGATTTCTTCCCAAAGGCCCACCACAAGATTAGAAAATCACCACTTCCAAGCTAAAGGTAATGGACATGGGGAAGAGTAGATAAGGAATAGCAAGGTTAATAAGTAAGTGAGAGATACATAGGAAGAAAGTTGTGTCAAGTAGAAAGTTATGCATTAGTCGGAGAGGAAAGGGATCAGATGTAAAGTGCAATGCACTATTATGTAATAAGGTATCTGCCCCATGTGGACAGATAATGTAATTTGCAGATGGGACAGTCAGGAGACACATAGTTTAACCACAGATTGAGTAAGATTAGCTCATGGGCGAATAAAATGGGAGAGGTGGGCATGAGAGTTGAAATGAAAATGTTGGAGACAAAAAGGGGAGAAGTAAAGAAGAGTCTGAGGAAAAGGCTGGGGATGTGAGGAAGAAGGCAAGAGAAAACATAGTGTAAAGGGTTAATTGGGATAGTTAGCAGAAGTTGCTAATCGTTCAGGTGTCGAAGACTTGTGTGACTCAATAAATTAAGGGTAAACAGGGGTGGGTGGGATGAGGAGAGAGACAGACAGACAGGTAGACAGAGAGACAGAGAGACCAGTGCATCCTGTAATAGAAATGGAAGATCCCAACTATCACACATTGATGCATGTTCGGACATCCACATGTGGTTCTCTACCATGGATAGATCAAGTTGAGTATTCAACAAAGAGATCTGTTCCCCCAGGACACGTCTGCATGGTCCAATAAACCTTTCAGACCGCTTCAGCAAAACATAGGGGATGTCCTCATGCATACATGCACATGTTTCCCTCAAATACTCACTTACAATGTAGACGACATTGATGTAGCTGATGTTCTGTTGCTGTACAGGTCGTTTCCCATGTCTGTGTGGGTAAACAATGTGTTGACACACGGCAGCATTTCTGTAATGGCAATATGATGATATGAGTCACACAATCCATATGATATATTGCACAATGATTCCTAGTTAACACATCCTTGAGACTATTCCTGTTATCTGACTGAGAATGCTTTTACCAGAATTCACTGACGAACAGGAGAGATCCCCTCTTTGCATCCAATGAGGTACATTTATTATGGTTTACAATATGCTGGTATGTTCATATATCCAGATTGCTATGAATTGCATTGACCTCCATGGGATGTGGAATAGCATGATCAAACAATGGGAACATTACTGTTCTGTGAAGATGTTTTCAAATATGATTGTGAGGCCTATATCCATTGACATTGTGGAATACATCAGACCATCCATTTAGCTTAGCTTCTGGAGGTTTGCAGATATCAATATATATGATGTGTATGGGAATGTGCGCATACTTACCATTAACGGATATCAGAGCAGGCTGTATTTGATCCAGTGTTAAGAATGCGTCAGGAGACATATGTTACATCACAAAGCTATCCTCTACTGTGGACTGTTGGATATTCTGTATGACAATGGGGACGGAGAAAAGAGATGTATTAGTAACCATAATCAAGGTACATTAAAGTTGGTTGTTATTAGTTTCAGACTTACATGGGAAGTACTCCCGAATGACGGGGCACGTAGTCGTAACCCCTGAACGTTATCCTCACCAGGGGGCTGAACGTTATCCTCACCAGGGGGCTGGTACTGGATGCTCCGCCGGTTCAAGCGGAGCATCACCAATGTTCCCCAGACAGTTGGCCTGTACTGCTATATTGTGCAGAAAACAGCAGGCCATGATCATGTGACAAACCTTCACTGGTGTATACTGTAGAGCCCCGCCAGTGGAATGTAAACATCTGAAGCGCATCTTCAGGAGGCCAAAGGTGCGCTCTATTACATTCCAGGTTCTGGCATGGGCCGCATTGTACCTCTCCTCCCCCTCTGTGTGTGGATTGTTCACAGGGGTCAACAACCACGGCAAACACCTATATCCTGCATCACCGGAAGGAAACAAAAATGGGAGATGTAGATATGAATGTGATGTTGTGCTGCTCGTTAAAGCATCTGTAAATATACACAATGATTAATGTGACGTTAGTTTAGGGATCTCTGGGTTGCAGCTTCCTACTCCTATGACCAGGTCACATCGGGTTAATCACAGCAACAAGCTACAATGCAATGGCTCAGTCGGCATACCTTCTTTAGGGCACACAGCAAATTAGCGCGGACAATACAGCGCTGACAGAAACCGGCGACAGTAGCTCACTGCTCAAAATTGTGTGGCAAAATGTGCGTCGATCAAAAAGCGCAAGTTGTAGAATCTATTGCCTTAATGGGCCAAAACCCTCTAACCCGAACCCTCAGACACCATACCTAACCCGAACCACTGAGACCCCATGCCTAACACTCAGAACCCAAAGCTTTAGCCCAAAGACCCCTAACCATAAAACCCTTAAGTCCCCCCTTAAGTCCTTATCTCAACTCCTGCTCGCAGATGTCGTGCACGCTATTGAGGGACTCTATTTTGTCTGTTGGCGCATGCGTCGTTGCGCATTTTCACGCAACAACGGAATACCATTACAGTGGAACATGAAGTATATGTTAGGGGATCCTTTATGGGTACTCACCCAGTAGCCACCCAGGTGGAGCTTGTCCAGACTCAAAATAACGATGGGTGGATGACTGACGCAGGATATGGGCATCATGAGTACTTCCCGGGAAGCCTGCAACCACATTTTGTATGCGCATGTCTGCATCACAAACAACCTGTGCATTGATGGAATGATAGTGTTTGCGATTTCTGAACAGCGCTTCTTGCTCTCTAGGAGGTATCAATGCTACATGTGTACAATCTATAGCACCGAGCACCTTGGGGATACCTCCCATTCGAAAGAAATCCGCTTTCACCTTCAAGATCTCTTCCACAGTTTGGGGGTAATTGATGTATCTGGCAGCTTTCGGAACAATAGCATGGAGGAATGTGCTCAGGCACCTTGAAAGGCTTGCCTGAGACATTCCTCCTATTATGCTAGCAGTGTTCTGAAAACTACCAGATGATAGGATGTGTTATGGCGGCTAACATCTGTGTCATGCCTAGGATGGCTCTATTGGTCCGTGAGGAAGGCTCCATGTCCTCCCTCAGGACCGCATAGAGCTCCTCCAGGCTGGCATGGGTTAGCCTAAAACGCTCATACTCTTCCACATCAATTAACCCCTCTAATGTGACTCTCTCCCTGTACACCCTGGGTGCACAAAGCCTCCTGGCAGGCTCCTGGGCCTGCTCCCCCCCCCCTGTGGGGCTGGCTGTGCAGGAGCCCCCACTTCCTGTGCCACACCCTCTAGGGGTCTCTCATATGGCACCCCCATCAGCTGATCACCCACATCAAGGTCCTCCTCTCTGTCTGCATGTGCCCTCATATCCCCCTGTCTCTGTGCCACTGCAGCTCTCTCCCCTAACTGACCCCCCACCATGACCCTAGACATATCCGGTGATGAGCCACTTGCCTGCCTTGGTTTCAGACCACCATGGATTGCATCAGCACGCTCACCCACATTCACTCCCAGCCGCCCCTCTCTGTCACGCCACTCCTCAGTCGCACGCCTGACAGCCGGGTTTCCACACTGCAACATTCGAAAAAAATATTATTCCTACGACTCTGCGCTCTACTCACATACCTATACACCGCACTCAGGTTGCTGCTATCCATATATATATAACTTATTTTTTTTAAAGAAGATTTTAGTTAGTAAACATCTATCCAAAAGCAAGGTTTTCACTAACTAAAAACATCTTTAAAATAAATATGCCATGTGCTTATTTAGAGCCTAATTCAATTAGCCAAATCGCAATTGAATGAGGCCCTAAGTGATCTATGTAATGTGGCGTTGAAATATAGGCAATATTTGTGTTCCAAAAAGTAGATGTGATGAGAGAGATGTAAATCAGATAATGTTGATATGTTTAGGGGACACATTCTAGCCTTTGTGAGTGCTAAAGGGTTAATATGGCCGCCATATTGAGGATGTACATGACAATAAAAATATATATTTTATTTACATATTTGATAATTGGGGATTGTTTTGCCAGTGATTTGAATGCCTTTTATTGCTTCATTTATACTTTTAGGGCCCTTTCAGCCCTGTCTCATTCCAATGCCGTAAGTGCATCGTGTGAACTTCAACGAATGCAGCCGTAAATTTAATATAGCTAGGCGCAAATCGCGGCCTTCAGAATGTAGGAAGGCCGTGACGTTTAGGCGTGCACGCAAGCTGGAAGGGGGACGAACTAGACGTGCCCGGCACGAACCATCCAATAGCGGAATCACGCATCGCGCCTCAGGTCTCAAAGCCAATCACTTACGTGATAGACCATTTGATTGACAGTGGGAGTAAATAAATAGGAATGACACGCACCCACGCGTCGACTGTGTTGCGATTTCGGCCGAAGTAGCACTCGGATCCCGGAATTTGGTGGGTGAGAGGAGGTAAGTTGCTTTATTATCAAGTCGCGTTTCATGTTCTTTTTACGGAAATACGTTACTACATTTACAGAGTACGATGTAAATAAGTACAATTGCGTTCTTTTTCTTGTTTATAGGATTTTTGAGAGTTTGTGTTCATTGTCCAGAAAGGAATTGATTGGAGGTAGGTAAGTTACATTGTACATGCTCTTCATCCTATCAAGCTGTATTTTATTTTTATGTTTTGACAATTTCTATATTTACTGAATACACTGGCGAGAAGTACAATTGTGTTTTTTTCTTGTTTATAGGATTTTTGAGTTTGTGTTCATTGTCCAGAAAGGAATTGATTGGAGGGAGGTAAGTTACATTGTACATGCTCTTCATCCTATTAAGCTGTATTTTATTTTTATGTTTTGACAATTTCTATATTTACTGAATACACTGGCGAGAAGTACAATTGTGTTTTTTTCTTGTTTATAGGATTTTTGAGTTTGTGTTCACTGTCCAGAAAGGAATTGATTGGAGGGAGGTAAGTTGCATTGTACATGCTCTTCATCCTATCAAGCTGTATTTTATTTTTATGTTTTGACAATTTCTATATTCACTGAATACACTGGCGAGAAGTACAATTGTGTTTTTTTCTTGTTTATATGATTTTTGAGAGTTTGTGTTCATTGTCCAGAAAGGAATTCATTGGAGGGAGGTAAGTTGCATTGTACATGCTTTTCATCCTATCAAGCTGTATTTTATTTTTATGTTTTGACAATTTCTATATTTACTGGACACACTGGCGAGAAGTACAATTGTGTTTTTTTTTGGGTTGGCTTATAGGTTTGGAGAGTTTTTTTGTGTGGGGAGAGGAGTTTGGTGGAGGGAGGTAATTTTTTTTTTTTTTTATGTTTCGTATTATATCTTGATATTTATATATATATATATATATATATATATATATATATATATATATATATATATATATATATATATATATATATATATACTAGCAAATTGCCCATCAAAAAATTACGCAATGAAATTGTAAGTGAGCTAATGCTGTTTGGTGTATAATAATAAAATAAGTAATATATTAATAAAGTAATATACTTTACCTATTTTGAAGTAATATATGCAGGAAGCATTGTGTTGAAGAGCTGGCAATCTGTTTTGATGTTGCTGCAGCATTACTGGTGTGGAGCTGCTGTGTAAGCGTGATGAATGTGTGCAGTGTAATAGTGTGCGTGCGCGAGACCAAACCGTTAGCGTAGTTGTGTACTTCCGCATTGTTCTAAAATGATGGGTAATGTGTGGTATGCGTCTGTAGCGGAATATCCGTAGGTGTTTTGTGGTGTTTTGCGTGTTTCTTGTGGTGTTTTGCGTGTTTAGAGTGCTGTAGCCTCGTTTTCGTTTTGTTCGGCGGCCCGCAAGCGTGAGCAATGGCTCGAGCGGGCTCGCATGCTCACAACTATATATGTGATACACACACACACATTATATATACACACACACACACACATTATATACATACACACATTATATATACACACATACACAGACACAATATATTGTGTGTGTGTATATATAATGTGTGTGTATATAATGTGTGTGTATATATAATGTGTGTGTATACATACACACACATTATATATACACACACACACTTTATATACACACACACACAATATACACACACACACAATATACACACACAATACACACTCACACACACATTATATATATATATATATACACACACACACAATAAGATGGAGATGAGGCACATATACAATGACTGATTGTAATGTACGGTGTAATATATGTTATACATTCACATATAGGTGTATGCACTGACTGTATATCTGTACACACACACACTATATACACACACTATATACACACACACTATAAGATGGAGATGAGGCACATATACAATGACTGACTGTAATGTACCGTGTAATATATGTTATACATGCACATATAGGTGTATGCACTGACTGTATATCTGTACACACACACACTATATACACACACACACATTATACACACACACACACACACTATATACACACATACTATATATACACACACACTCACACTATATACACACACACACACTATACACACACACACACACTATATATACACACACACTATATACACACACTATATATACACACACACACAATAAGATGGAGATGAGGCACATATACAATGACTGACTGTAATGTACCGTGTAATGTATGTTATACATGCACATATAGGTGTATGCACTGACTGTATATCTCTACACACACACACACTATATACACACACACACATTATATACACACACACTATATATACACACACACACACACTATATACACACACACACACACACTATATATATACATACACACACACACACTATATATACACACACACACTATATATACACACACACACACTATATACACACACACACTATACACACACACACTATATACACACACACTATATATACACACAAACACACAATAAGATGGAGATGAGGCACATATACAATGACTGACTGTAATGTACGGTGTAATATATGTTATACATGCACATATAGGTGTATGCACTGACTGTATATCTGTACACACACACACTATATACACACACACACTATATATACACACACACACTATAAGATGGAGATGAGGCACATATACAATGACTGACTGTAATGTACCGTGTAATATATGTTATACATGCACATATAGGTGTATGCACTGACTGTATATCTGTACACACACACACACTATATACACACACACACACTATATATACACACACACTATATACACACACACACACTATATACACACTATATATACATACACACACACTATAGATACACACACACTATATACACACTATACACACACACACACACACTATATACACACACACTATATATACATACAAACACACAATAAGATGGAGATGAGGCACATATACAATGACTGACTGTAATGTACCGTGTAATATATGTTATACATGCACATATAGGTGTATGCACTGACTGTATATCTGTACACACACATACACACTATATACACACACACTATATATACACACACACACAATAAGATGGAGATGAGGCACATATACAATGACCGACTGTAATGTACCGTGTAATATATGTTATACATGCACATATAGGTGTATGCACTGACTGTATCTGTACACACACACACACTATATACACACGCACACACATTATTCATATACACACACATTATACACACACACACATTATACACACACACTATATACACACCCCTGCATCACCGCCAGCCGCTCAAAGCAATATGCTAATATATTTTTTAATAATGATTTGTCTAAACTATGTAATATAGACAAATCAGAAGTTAGAAATTGAAGTATGTGAGAAATTGGATGACTGTGGCAGAGATTATTTAATCGAGTTAAATGGGATGGAGTCAAACTAAGAAGAATAGTGGAGCACTGTGATAAGTTTTGATGTATAAAATAGCTTGTAATTTCTAAGGAAAGTGGATTAGTATGATACCAGACGTTAATTTGATGTAGGAAATAGAAGAGGGGGACATAATAGAGAACAGAGTAGAGGAGAGGGTCTGACCTGTGAGGGAAGATATGTTCTATGAGGCAGTGTTACAATATGGAGGGCTCTAAAGAAATTATGTAATTCATGAGGGAAAATGGCGCTGGATAAAGGTTAGTGTTTAATATGAATGGAAATAAATAAGAATAGTATTAGATTTAGAAAATGGAAGGTGAGCTATGAAAGCATGGTGTGTACTATAAGGAAGGAAATGGAAGTGCTGCTTTATTTGTGACTGAATTTACCTGTGACGTAGACCAACACTGTTATGGAGGCTGATAGATGGTAGGCATGTTTATTATGGAGAGGGTTTATTAAAGGTGGGTTTGGGGTATAAGGTTGCAAACTATACTATGTGACAGGCAATGCTGCTTTAACAGCTGGACAGTTTCCAAGGGCCTGTAACCATATTAAGAAATTCTGATTGTTCAGCCACTTACAGTCTCATACCCCTCCATCCTACAGAAGGCACCAAGTGCTGCTTTCTTCCCCGGGGAACAGAAGAGGGAAACACATTGCAAGCCTCTGTGCTTCTTCTGTACAGCTCCATTGAAGAGTGATCCTCCCACTGCTTTGTGGTACACTATTTGACAGAGATATAGTCCAGCCTCCATGCCTGCCTTCTCTCCGTCTGCATTGTGGGAGTCTGACTCGCCGACACACAGCGGCAGCGCCACAATGGGAGCAGTCACAGATGGTAAGCAGGCTGGGACAGGCCTCTCAACATGGGGGTATAGAGACACCCCAGCCCACTTCGGGAGGGCCGCAGTTGCTGGTAAGGAGCGCCTTTGGCGCTCTTTGCCAGCAACTGCGGCCCTCGCGAAGAGAGCCCCTATCAGGCTCCACTCACCTGTCCAGCCCGGGCAGGCCTGTGTGTGCTCGGGGGAGGCTTCGCGAGGGCCGCAGTTGCTGGCATGGAGCGCCTTCGGAGCGTTAGCAACGTCTCGAGCGGGCTCGCATGCTCACAACTATATATGTGATATATATATTGAGAGAGAGAGAGATTGAGAGCGAGAGAGAGATTGAGAGCGAGAGATTGAGAGAGAGAGAGATTGAGAGCGAGAGATTTAGAGCGAGAGATTGAGAGAGCGAGAGATTGAGAGAGATTGAGTTTGATTGAGTTTGATTGAGATTGAGTTTGATTGAGATTGCTTTTGATTGAGTTTGATTGAGATTGATTGAGTTTGATTGAGATTTATTGAGTTTGATTGAGATTGAGATTGATTGTGATTGAGTTTGATTGAGTTTGATTGAGATTGATTGAGTTTGATTGAGATTGATTGAGATTGAGATTGATTGAGATTGATTGAGATTTCTACACATATTTGCAATACACATAGGTGTTCCAAACTGCTTCTTCAATGGGGCTTGACAAGAACTTATTTTCAGCCTAGCCCAGCAGGACCATGTAGTTCCTACTACCTCTGGTAGAGAAGATGGCTTCAGGATAGGTACCACGCCCAGGAATATGTGCAGAGTATAATGCAGATAGGATATTAGTGGCCTCAGACATGGGCCACTCCCCACACATGATAGAAGCACATAGTAAATAGCCGCATACCTTGTATATATGCAAAGTGTAACTGACCCTTCCACATTGTTTAGGAAAGTATTGATCTAGCGTTTTTCCTCAGCGCCACTCAGGTCCAGAGTAAGAGGTGCTGTACACCCCTCCCACTGCTCTGTCACAGGCTCTGTCCACTTAAGGTTGATTACTGCAGTTAGTTACAACATTGATATCAAAACAGAAAGAGTGTTATAGGAGATCAGAATAGGGGACGAGGGGAAGCAGGCAAACCCACTAAAACATTTCTTAATTTCTCTTTCTTTTCTTTTCAGGTGGTGATGGAGGGAGAGGAGCAGAGGGGAGAAGAGTGGCAGGGAGTCCCGGGGCGAAGAGGAGGGGAGGAGTGAGAAGGGGGAGGTAGTAGTTGAGGAGGGGAAGGTAGCTGAGGAGGGGGAGGTAGTTGAGGAGGGAGGAGAGAAGGAGGTGTGAGGAGGAGGAGGAGGGAGGAGAGGAGGAGGGAGAAGAGGAGGAGGGAGGAGAGGAGGGAGGAGAGGAGGAGGAGGAGGAGGAGGGAGGAGAGGAGGGAGGAGAGGAAGGAGGAGGAAGAGAGAGGAGGAAGAAGGGAGGAGAGGAGGAGAAGGAGGGAGGAGAGGAGGAGAGGAGATGAGGAAGGAGGGATAGGAGAGTAGGAGGAGGGAGGAGGAGGAGGAGGAGGGAGGAGAGGAGGGAGGAGGAGAGTGGAGAGGGTCCTCAACCCCAGTCTGGAGAGCAAGAGGCTGGCGGCAGGTCCAGGGCCCACAATTATAGCCTGGAGGAAAACATGGTCCCCCTGGAGGCCATCCGTGCCCGCCCCGTCATCACCTCGGGGAGTAGCAAAGTCAAGGCTGGGCCCAGGGCTAATGCTTGGCAGCAGGTGGTCGATCTGGTCAATGATGTGGCGGGCCGTAGACGGAGTCTGCGGTCCATTAAGCACCGGTTTGACGACATCAGGGCCGCGGTGAGGAAGAAGATGGCGCAGGAGGACGAGGGGCGGAGGGTCAGGTACCTGGGACAAGAGGTTATTGCAAGGGCCATACTTGCACCCTCCGCTGCAGAAGGAGCTTCAGGCCCGGTGGACCAGCAGGACCCAGCCTCCATGGCAGGTGAATATGACATATAGCAACATGCCACCACATGTGCATCACACACACTACACATGTACATGACACTGACATGTCAGCTCATGAACTTAACATGGGATAGATGGATGCATCATTAAATTTATGAAGCTGACAAATCACTGTCATTCCTGGTCACCACAACAGTAATCAAGCAATAGAGCAGGTGTGTCCAAACTCGGTCCTGGTGGACCACACACATGCCTGGATTTGATAACCCTGCTGCGCACAGGTGAGTCAATCGCTTTTTCAGTCATCCTGATTGACTCACCTGTGCACAGAAAGGATATCTTCCAATCCAGGAAAGAGTTTGGACACCCCTGTAATAGAGAGTCCATGTATTGGTGTGCCCGTTCAGCCTATACAGTTACAGACAGCAGCCGTAATTCCGATTAGCGTTGTGAGCCGAGAACCATCAAGAACAGAAACCTAAGAATAGATAACAGCTAGTATAAGATAGCTAATCAGAGTTGCAAAGAGGAGAAACATCCATATTCAAGGCTAGATGTCAAATAATTAGAAATTAACACATATCAATGCGCTAATCAACATTCTAATGACATGTACCTTTCTTCTCTATCTCTCAGCATCCAGGAGGAGCTCTGGGTCCTGTGACCAGGCAGAGGAGGTGGGGCCATTGGCCCCGTACCAGGATCTTTCAGCACAGGGGGAGGAGGAAGGAAGATCGGAGGGCCCTGTGTTGGCGGATTGGGTGGTCATTGACCTTGCCAGTTCTACTGGTACAAGCCCTGGGACTATGCCCATCCTCCAAAGACTTGCTATGGGGCCCTCCCATGCCCTTGGGACAGCATCTCCTTCCCCACACAGTGTGCTGGCCTGGTCACCACAGGGCGCATTGTCACACCAGGCTCTAGCTGTGGACCTTCCCACTACACCTCACCAGGCCCACCCAGGGGTGTCATCGCCGCAGAGCCAGGCTGTGCTGGTGGAGATGCTGGCTGTCATGAAGGAGCAGCTGGCAAGCTCACAAAGGATCGAGGCGAGCATTCAGGAGATGACGGCCAGCCAGCTCCGATGGAGGCCAGCATCTCTAGCCTCCGGTCGCATATGACCCACAGCCTGGCAAGGCTGTCCAGGGAGGTGAGGAGGCACCACATGACAGCGGAACACCTTCAGGTCAGGCTGCTCAAACAGGAGATGGTCCCCAGCCCGACATCAACAGGGATCTCCCAATCCTCCAGTCAAGAGCAGCTTGGCCCCTCCTCTCCTCCCATGTGTCCGCCACCGCCCAGACCACCGCTGCCTGGCACCGCCCGCCCCCCCGCACCATCACCACCAGAGGGGAGACGGAGAATGGGCACAGGTGATGTGGGTCCTGGGCCCAAGCGGAGGAGGACATCGGGCCTCATTCAATTGCAATGTGGCCGATTGCTAAGGGCTCAATTTTAGCACAGAGCATATTTTTTACAGATGTTTGTAGTTAGTGAACTTTTATCCAAAAGCAAGGTCTTCACTAACTACAAATGTCTGTAACTAAATATATGCTCTGTGCTTATATTGAGCCCTTTTCAATTGGCCAAATCGCAATTGAATGACGCCCATAGGGTCTGCAGACATGTTTTTGCCTTCTCAACTCTTCAACTCTTCAGTGACCATCAATTAGTGACAGGTTAAACAGAACACAAAGGGCCTCATTAAAATGTGATTTGGTCAATTGAATAGGGGTCTTTATAAGCACATGGCATATATTTTTAAACAAAGTTTTTAGTTAGTGAACTTCTAACCAAAAGCAAGGTCTTCACTAACTAAAAACTTCAGTAAAAATGATGCTCTGTGCTTATATTCAATTGGCCAAATTGCAATAGAATCAGGCCCAAAATATACCATCACAAAGGCCAAGATCCAAAGATATGGAGCTGGGCTAGATTTAGTTAGTAGTGTGACCAATAAATTGTCACTAAGGAGTGCTGTTGAGAAGAGATGCTGCAGGCCCTATGATGTTTTCAGGCCTTATTTCGTAGGTTTTGTCTTTTTTTGCTTCTTTCTTTTTTTTTTTTTTTTAGGTTCATGAAGGCATCTCCTGCATCTGCAAGCATTGTGAAGGAATTATATGAGGTGTAAGGTTTTTGCAGTGCCTCTCAGGTAGACATGCCTTCAATGGCAGCCCCCTTAACATGTAGCTCCCACAATCTTACAGCTATCATATTGCCAGCTATCTCAGACATGATTGTTGTTAGCTTAAATGTAGACTAATACCTCTATGGTGGTGGACTTGCAAAGTCTCACAGTGGCATGTTAATGACAGCCAGCAATAATATATGCACTAGTGAAGCATGTGATCCTGACCTCAATATCAGTCTGAGAACAGATCTTTGGGTCTGATGTAAGTAACATTGAATCTGGCTGCTGACCTTTGTGTCCTCTCCATAATAATGGCTATTTGCCCATATTTCTGATTATCCACAGACCTAGCTAATGGTTAGTAATGCTTGCAGATGGGAATCAGGTGAGTTGGTATATTGGTACAGTATTTAGAACTGTACTGTACATACATCGTGATTATAAAAAAAAATTTGGATCCTCCTCCGCCTTTTTTTATTTGACCACTTATTTCAGGTTTTGTTTGGTCAACACACTGTATGTGTGAAACTGGATTGGATTACACAGTCCAGAGGTTGAATTATCTGTTTCATTGAGCAGATCTAGTTACAAGTTGTAAGTGCTATGCACATACTGTAAATGGTTTCTTCAGTTAAATGGAGAGATTTCTGGTTCCGGTTGCAGCGATGTAGTGCCCGCATGTGACTCTGGTAAGTGCTATGCATCATGCTTATTATAGACTATTAGATTGACCCCTGTAGGTTTCCCCTTTTTTCCAGCCTCTTGCTCTTCGAGGACCCGCCCACACCAAACCCATGATATTAATGCAGTTTTGACCACTGCTGATTGTGGTCTGTCTAGCAAATAAAGTTTTGTTATACTGTTATGTGAATGCCCAATCTTGACCACTGCTGACTGTGGTCTGTCTAGCAAATAAAGCTTTGTTATAGTGTTATGTGAATGCACAATCTTGACCACTGCTGATTGTGGTCTGTCTAGTAAATAAAGCTTTGTTATACTGTAATGTGAATGCACACTCTTGACAACTGCTGATTGTGGTCTGTATAAAAAATAAAGCTTTGTTAGACCTTTCTGACTGTGTCCGTGTGTTATGAATATTTTTGGTTCTGTGACATCCACATGCATTACATTAGTGTCACATTCCTATAAATGTAAACTGATGAGCCATTGTTAACATGCAATAGATCTATACATATTAAACTGTTGAAGAGTCAGAATATCTTTAGATATCATATGATCCCAAATATCATATCTACTACTAATATAGGGTTAATACCCATGACAAGTCTGATTAGCGATACTGTGGAGTAGGAACATTCCCCTGAGGGCCTACAATGAATAGGACAGGTGACACTGGAGTGGTTTTCCAGTTCCTTCTCTAGTTGTTTGGGATTAGTCTGACCTCTCTGCTAAGACGTTCCCCCCTACACTGGCCCTATGTAGTATAGCTCACAGCTTCATTAAAGTACACAAACCCCTTCACCAACATCACTTAGCATATGTGTGAATACAGTTAGTTGCCCAATAATGAACATGCATTGGCTAAATATCCTTTGGTTATCATATGTTGTAATGATCATGCACATGCCAATATGACAAACCATGCTGCAACATGCATAAAAATGCATAATGTGCATAATACAGCACTGTTTCATGTTTACTGCCAATCCTCAGTCTTGTGTGAGTGCCTGGTTTGTGTGGTGATTGTTTTAGAGAGTAGTTCAATTCACCAATTTTTTCACATATGGTGGGCTAAGAGTGATGCAAGTCCTCCACCGTACAAAGTACAGTAGTACAAATAAGCAATAGTACATTAGTGATTCCATTTGAATGTCTCAAAAATAAGTTAATAAAAACTGATTGCCTGCTCAAATTTCTCAGAAATACAGTATATGCACTGCACTCTGGAAAAACTGGGCAGGACATGCAAATGAGACCACATAAGGCACCCTCACTCTTTCAATCCAAACCATTTTACAATACAATTAAATACAATACAATTAAATACAATACAATTAAATACAATACAATATAATTAAATACAATACAATACAATACACCCCTATCTAATATACATGCCACTATGTAATATACATGCCACTATGTAATATACTTCCCACTATGTAATATACATCCCACTATGTAATATACAATACTATCTAATAATACATCCCCTATCTATCTATCTATCTATCTATCTATCTATCTATCTATCTATCTATCTATCTATCTATCTATCTATCTATCTAACTAACTAATATACAGTACATGCTATCTATATATAGCAATTGTAATTCTAAGCTACAATAAAATAATTAAGACCACTTACATTTGAGATGTTTCTTCAAATCAGCAACCTATGGTAAAAAAGATTAAAAAAATTAATACAACACGTTTACATGAAATAACTAAACATTCTAAATATTCTAAATATTCTAAATATTATACTCACCTTTCCAGCATGTCCCGTTCCAGCATGTCACGTCATCCTCCATGTTTGCCTCTGCGGCGCTGCTCCTGTTAAAAAAAAACATTACATTAGTAAACATTAGTGATGTCGCGAACATCACATTTTCGGTTCGCGAACAGCGGACCCGAACTTCCATCAAATGTTCGCGAACGGGCGAACCCGGTGAACCGCCATAGACTTCAAAGGGAGGTGAATTTCAAAACCCACAGGGACTCTTTCTGGCAACAATAGTGATGGGAAAGTTGTTTCAAGGGGACTAACACCTGGACTGTGGCATACCGGAGGGGGATCCATGGCAAAACTCCCACGGAAAATTACATAGTTGATGCAGAGTCTGGTTTTAAGCCATAAAGGGCATAAATCACCTAACATTCCTAAATTGTTTGGAAAACAATGCTTTAAAACATCAGGTATGATGTTGTATCGATCAGGTAGTGTAAGGGTTACCCCCGCTTCACAGTAACAGACGAATCTCCCCCTTTAATGCACCGCAAACAACAGCAAACAGTCCCTTTGCACAACCGAAAACTCCCCATTTGCACAAGGTTGGATACCAAGCTAGCCATGTCCCGTTCCTTGTCCTCACTGATGTCATTGAAGGTCTCTTCCTCCACCCAGCCACCAAGGGTACCCAAAAGGTGACAACAAGCCCCCTGGGATGCCTGCTGTGTTTGGTCTTCCACCTCCTCAAAGCCACCTTCCTCCTCTGACTCCTCTTCTTCAGACTCCCAGAGTCTGGGGGCTTCCACTGCCCAGCATGGAAGATTATACACAGGTCAGAGTCTGAGGGCTTCCACTGCACAGCATGGAAGATTATACGCGTTGCCTCTGTCTGCGTTATTATAAGGTGTGTACTGTTAAGTAGTACTATTCCTATCGGTTTAATCCCTGTTACGTCCACTATCAGGGGACGTGTATATGGCAAGGATTTTTGGAAGCGGGAGATGGAAAAAGATGCTTGGTCGGTCCTCCCACTTCAAATTTGGGGCACTGCGCGTGCAATCTAAGGTGCCACGACATATGAGTGTCACTGTGCATTGGCAAAAGTTGGCAGAGTAGATGCAATAGGCTTCACACACACGCCTGTAGGCAGGCAATTGCTATTCAATCTATTACAGTCAAAAAAAGTGTTGTTTTATGTCACTGAGCACAATGTCAGCTGTGAGCCTGACACAGGCAGGCAACTGAAATTAGATTACAGGAAAAAAATGGTTGTTTTCAATGTATGTTACACCACCAGGTATGAGTAGTGAAAACAAGCACAATATAAGCTGTTAGGTGTTAGCCTGTTACACACACACGCTGGCAGGCAGGCATAGATTACACAAACAAAATTATAAAATAAAATAAATGATGTTCAAAGTTTCCTCAATGATAAAGTATAGGGGGCGAACCGAAAAGCTCATGTGTTCGCCGTTTGCGGCGGACGCGAACATGTGAAAATCGCCGCGAATAGTTCTCCGGCGAACTGTTCGGGACATCACTAGTAAACATACATAAACATAAAACAAAGTGAAATAAACACAATGTACATTATACTTACGTCCCAGCAATGTCACCGGCCTCCTGGTGTTCTGCTCCGGAACCAGCCGCGCGTAAAAAAAAAAAAAAAACGACACACATCCGCCCTGGTGGATGTCTCCGACGCTAATGAGCTTCCTATGGAGTGTTCCAGAATAAAATTGGCAATGTCGGCTTCTGATTGGCTGAAAAGGTTGTCTATCAAATTCAGCCAATGAGAAGACCCCAATTGTGAACCAATGAAAAAAGTATACACCCCAAAATACAACGCTGATTGGATAACACACCTGTCAATCTTTATTTGAACCAATCCTAAGGCTTTATAGCCATCAGCCAATCACAATGGAATATACCCCCACGTACTGATTGGTGAAGACATCTGCGCCTTCCCATTGGCTGTAATAATGATTGATATTAACAGCAGCCAATGAGAATGCGCAAATCCTTCACCAATCAGTATGTTGGGGTGTATTCCATTGTGATTGGCTATTGTCAGTGCAACCAATCAGAATGCGCAGAGGCTCCAACCAATCACCCTGTGGGGGTGTATTCCATTGTGATTGGCTGAAGACATCTGCGCCTTGTGATTGGTTTAAATAAAGATTGACAGGTGCATTATCCAATCAGAGTGGTATTTTAGGGTGTATCCCTTTGTGATTGGTTCACACATTGGCGCCTCCTGATTGTGTGAATTTGATAGACAGCGTTTTCAACCAATCAGAAGTCGCCATTGCTTATTTTCTTCCGGAAAAGTCTCCTGGAGCCTCATTAGCGTCGAGGATGTCCATGAGTGCGGATGTAAGTATATATATATATATATATATATTTTTTTTTTTTTTTTTTTTTTTTTTTCTTTTTATACAGGACGTTGCAGAAGAGGATCCGGAGGAGGCCGGAGACATCGCTAGGAGGTAAGTAGAATGTAGATTCTGTTTATTTTATTTTGATGTATGTGTATTAATGTTATGTTTTTTTTAACATGAGCCGCGCCGGAGAAGGATTAAAAGAATAAGGACGGGACATGCCGGAAAGGTGAGTAGAATATTTAGAATGTACAGAATTTTTATTTATGTACTGTAAACGTGTTGCACTAATTTTTTTATATTTTTTTCCGTAGGTGGCTGATCTCAATGGACATCTGCAAAGGTAAGTGGTCTTAATTATTTTATTTTAGCTTAGAATTAGATTAGTTTATATATAGATAGCATTTATTGTATGTTAGCTAGGGGTATGTGTTTTATATAGATAGCATAGGATGTATTGCATATTAAATTAAGGTATTTTTTTAGATAGATTGGGGATGTATTATTAAATAGATAGGATGTATATTAGATTATGGTGTTTATTTAGATAGATTGTGTGATGTATATTAGATAGGGGTGTATTGTATTGTATGTAATTGTATTGTATTGTATTGTATTTGTATCGTATTGTATGTAATTGTATTGTATCGTATTGTATGTATTTCCTTTTCAGGTGTGTAATTTTTTTTTTCTGTAGTGGGTTGTAATGTGTTTTTTTTATTTTTATTTTCTGTAATTATTATTTTTATTTTATTTTCTGTAATGTTGCTTTTTTTATTTTTTGTGACTTAGGTTTTTTTATTTTCTATAATTAGAGTGGTGGGGTTTTTTAGGGGGTAGGTAGTGTAGGTGTTAATTGGTTAGTGTAGAGGCTGTTTAGTTGATATTTAATGTTTTATTGGGGAAGTATAGTGCAGTGTAGTGTTTATACTTAGTGTCATGATGGTTAATGTAGTGTTGTAACAGGCCCATAATGGTCTTAATATACCCTTATGGGACTGGTGGGGTTAAATAGAGGCTTATAAGGGCCTGTATGGACCCCCATAAGTGAGGGGGTTAATGAAGTGCTTATGGGGGTCTGTATTGACCCCCATGAGTGACAGGCTTAATGAAGGGCTTATGGGTGTCTATATTGACCCCCATGAGTGACAGGGTTAATGAGGGGCTTATGAGGGTCTATATTGACCCCCATGAGTGACAGGGTTAATGAGGGGTTTATGGGAGTCTGTATTGACCCCCATGAGTGACAGGGTTAATGAAGGGCTTATGAGGGTCTATATTGACCCCCATGAGTGACAGGGTTAATGAGGGGCTTATGGGGGTCTATAATGACCCCCATGAGTGACAGGGTTAATGAGGGGTTTCTGGGGGTCTGTATTGACCCCCATGATTGACAGGGTGACAGTGTATACATTTTTTCCTTTACAACGGGTCCTTTAACGACCTTTACGGTCCTTTAAGTACCTGTAATGCGGGAATTTTGAATTTTGATTGCAGCGGGGGTCCCTGATCGCGTGCAATCGGGACCCCCACTGCGTTGGTTAATGTGGGGTTAATGCAGGGCTCCGAGCTTATCTCGGGTCCCCTAGGGTTAATGCAGGTTTCCGAGCTTATCTCGGATCCCTTCTTGGGTAAGTTGTAGGTGGCTGGGCTATGAGCCTCGTTTTCGTTTTTTTCGGTGGCCATTTTTTTCTCTTGCTTAGGTGATTTTTGTGTGTCTGAACTCAGGAATTTGGACTTAAATAGAGGTGCTCATTGCCTCTCATTGCCTAAGTGCTACGGTTTAACGGCTCGCCTTGCTACGTGAGGCTCACCGGGCGATGAGCGCCTGCGTCGCTCATCGCTAAGTCGTACGTACTACGCAAACAGATTGACGACGAATCGTAGTTGGACAAATGTAACATGTGATATATACACACACAGACACACACATATATATATATTTATATATATAAATATACACAAAGACACACATACTTATATACACAGTCACACATTATATATTTATTTATTTTTATATATATATATATATATATATATATATATATATATATATATATATATATACACAGTCACACATATATATATTTGTGCTCGGTTCCCTCTCTCCCCCTGCCTCTTCCATGGGTGGGGCTCTCAGCTGCTTCAAGCATGGTCATTCCCTTTCTAATCTGGATTCCCCTATTACCCTTAGGGAGACAAAACCCTAAAGGTAATTTGCATATACAAAACAACTAAGTCAGAGATGCTTAGGGTTTAGTCTCCCTAAGGGTAATAGGGGACTCCAGACGTGGACCCCTTGCTCACTGTGCCCTAGAGAGTTCAGCTGCACCTCACTAACGAGACCCATAAAGGCCAAAACGCATCTGGGGTTTGCTGTTTCTCCTGTTCAGGGTAGAATTGCCTGGTATTTCGGGGCTGCTCACTCTTTTGAGTGGGACCAGACTGATATACAACAGGAAATTTCTCCCTGTGAAGGGCACAAGTGAGCTAAAAGAGGTTGCTCTCAGAGTGCCTTATAATAGAACTAACCTATTATGGTTGGTTAGTTCTCTAATCGGCACCTCTGACTTAGTTGTTTTGTATATATATATATATATACTAGAGACTTGCCCGTCAAAAATGACGTGGCAAAAAAAAAAGTGTTGAAATGCTGTTGTCACACAATGTGAGTGTACTGTGTGCCTCAACTATATAGACCCCTATAGCACACTAATGAACCCATGTAAAAACACTATAAATGACACGAGGGTCATACAGGACCCTCATGACACAAAGTGTAAGCACTACACCATTTTAACCCGGTCACTTATTGGGGTCTATACAGACCCTCATAAGCCTCTATTTAACCCCATTAGTCCCATAAGGATATCTAAAGAACCTCATGGGACAGTTAGGAGCCTAACATAAACCCATAAGTGCTATAAGGGTTCTCCAGGACCCTCATGACACTAAGTACACACACTGCACTATACCTCCCAATAAACCATTAAATCTAAACTAACCCCCTGTACACTAACCTATTAACACCTACACTACCTACGTACCTGCTAATAGCCCCCCACCCCACTAATTACAGAAAATAATAAAACCTAAGTCCCAGAAAATAAAAAAGCCAAAGTCCCAGAAAATAAAAAATCTACATTACAGAAAATAAAAAAAAACTACATTACAACCCCCCCACTACCGAAAAAAAAATCTACACGCCTGAAAAGAAAATACATACAAAATATATACATTGCAATACAATAGAAATCAAAGCAAATACAATACCCCCATTTAAAATACAATAAATCCTATCTAAAATACATACATACCCCCTATCTAAAATTCATGAAATCCTATGTATAATAAACACATACCCCACTCTCTAAAATACATTAAATCCTTTCTAACATACATACATACCCCCCTATCAGGGAAAATACACCCCCTTATCTAACATACAATAAATCCTATCTCCATACACAAACCCTAAATCTAACCTAAAATAAAA
This sequence comes from Discoglossus pictus, assembly GCA_027410445.1. Taxonomy (NCBI): domain Eukaryota; kingdom Metazoa; phylum Chordata; class Amphibia; order Anura; family Alytidae; genus Discoglossus; species Discoglossus pictus. The sequence goes on along the minus strand of CM050163.1, from coordinate 153,882,388 downwards.
TAATTAAGACCACTTATCTTTGCAGATGTCCCTTCAGATCGCCACGCTTGGGAAAAAAAATAAAATAGTACAACACATTTAAATACAATAAAGAAAAATTCAAAATAATCTAAATATTCTACTCACCTTTCCAGCGTGTCCCCATCCTTCTTATTTTCTTCTCTTGGCGCAGCCCATGTTAAAAATAAACATTTATTTTATTTAAGATAGTGGGGTATGTATGTATGTTAGATAGGATTTAATGTATTTCAGATAGTGGGGTATGAGTCTATTTTAGATAGTATTTCATGTATTTTAGATAGGGGGGTATTGTATTTTATTTTATTTGTATTGTAATGTAACGTAATGTATATATTCTGTATGTATTTCCTATTCAGGTGTGTAATTTTTGTATTTTCTGTAGTGGGAGGGTTTGTAAAGTAGGTTTTGTTATTTTCTCTAATGTTGATTTTTAATTTTTTGTGACTGGTTTTATGACTTTTGGTGAGGAGGTTTTATTATTTTCTGTAATTTTCTGTAGTGGGTTGGGCGTGTATTAGGGGGTAGGTAGGTAGTGCAGGTAGGTAGTGTAGATGTTAATAGGTTAGTGTAGAGGGGGGTTAATTTAGATTTAATGGTTTATTGGGGAATATAGTGCAGTGTAGTGTTTGTACTTAGTGTCATGAGGGAGACAGGGTTAGATAGGCTTAGATGGGGTTAAATAGGTCCAGTTAAAGTTAAATAGGCCCAGTTAGGGTTAGATAGGTACTGTTAGGGTTAAGTAGGCCCAAGGTTGGGTTAATGGGGTATAGTTAGGGTTAATAGTATAGTGCTTACACTTTGTGTCATGATGGTTCTGGATGTGTTATTACATGGTTCAATTAGTGTCATATAGGGGTCTATATAGACCCCTATTGGACTGATAGGGGTACTTATTGGCTTATGGGGGTCTGTATTGACCCTCATAGGTGACAGGGTTAATTAAGGGATTATGGAGGTCTATATTGACCCCATGAGTGACAGGTTTAATTAAGGGATGATGGGGGTATGTATTGACAACTAAGAGTGACAGCGTTATTGAAAGGCTTATAGGGGTCTGTATTGACCCCCATGAGTGACAGGGTTAATTAAGGGCTTATGGGGGTCTTCATTGACTCCCATGAGTGGCAGGGTTAATTCAGAGCGTATGGGGGTCTGTATTGACCCCCAGGAGTGACAGGGTTAATTAAGGGCTTATGGGGGTCTTCATTGACCCACATGAGAGACATGGTTAAATAAGGGCTTATGGGAGTCTTCATTGACCCCCCATGAGTGACAGGATTAATTAAGGTCTTATGGGGGTCTTATTTAACCCTCATGAGTGACAGGGTTAATTAATGGTTTACGGGGGTCTGTATTTACTCCCATGACTGATAGGGTTAATGAAGGGCTTATGGGGGTCTGTATTGACCCCTATGAATGACAGTGTTAATGAATGGATTATGGGTTTCTGTATTGACCCCCATGAGTGTCAGGGTTAATTAAGGGATTTTGTGGGTCTGTATTGATCTCCATTAGTGACAGGGTTAATTAAGGGTTTATGGGGTTCTGTATTTACACCCATGAGTGTCAGGGTGAATTAAGGGATTCTGGGGTCTGTATTGTCCCCATGAGTGACAGGGTTATTTAGGGGCTCATAAGGCTCTGAATAGAGCCCCATGAGTGATAGGGTTATTTATTTTTTATCGCTTTATGGTCTTTATGGTCCTTTAGGGACCTGCAAGGTGGAAATTGATTATTATTGATTGCAGCGGGGGCCCCGATCGTGTGCGATCTGGGACCCCCACTGCAAGGGTTAATGTGGGGTTAATGTGGGGACTCCCCACATTAGGTGCCGGTGGGTGTACTTAAAGTACCCAACTCTGCCGGCCTTAACAGATTGTGTGCCGCAGGCCCTTTAAGGACCCATGGCAGGGACTTAACACCTTTTAAATGCAGTGGGGGACACGATCGTGAACCCCCGCTGCAAGGGTTAATGTTGGGACAATGCCGGGGTTCCGTCATAGGGACCCCCAGTATGTGCTTAATGTGGGCACATTATTTGGGGTATGATTGGAACCCTGTAGCAAGGGGTTAATGTGGGGTTCCGAGCTTACCTCGGATCTCTGCAAGGGATTAATGTGGTCTTCCGAGCTTATCTCAGATCTCTTGGCTAAGTTGTACATGGATGTCGGTATTTTGCGCGGTCCAGGGTTGTGAAGCCTCATTTTCATTTTTTTCAGACGCCATTTTTTTTCCCGCTTTGATGGAAATGTGGAATTTAGGGTTAAATTTGCATGTAACTTCACTTCCAGAGTCCTGGCTGTCCCCCGGTGCTGTGGGTGAGTGTTTTTTTATTATTATTCTGTTTCTTAGTGTGTTTTTCATGTTTTTGTGTTTGAGTGGTTCGGGGGGTTAGTGCATTGGTATGCGACCTCGGGTAATGTTGGCTCGCAGGCAATGAGGGAGATTTCACTTTTTACAAGTAAAGGCTGATAAACTGCACAGTGCACTAATTATGCCCAGGTAAGAAGGTAGAAGTTAATATAAACAGAAAAGGGGTGAACTTGTGAGCTTGTGAACATTTCTAGTATAAGTGCAATTCTAGTAAAAGTGTAGGAGTTTAAATAAAAGGAGGGTGTTCAAAGAAAAGAGCGGGAAGAAATAAAAATATTTTTTTTTATGTATTTATTTATTTTTTTCCTAAAACTTTATACAAATATGTTGTTTTTTATTCTTGTTTATTTTCCCCACTGAATTTTTGTAGACATTAATAATAATTATGAGTCAGTCCAGTGGCAACCTCACTCAGTGTACATCATGTCATATGTAAGCAATACTGAAACAGATGATTCAGGGTCCATACGGTCCAGGAGGTGTGAGCATGTTGCCTCTCTGAAAGCCCAAATTGGAGAACTGGAGAGGAGAATTGCAGCACTTGATATTGCTCCACTGGAAAGAGAGTTGGTGCTCACATGGAGGGACTAGTGAGGATGTCGATGGAGGTAGCTGGGTTACAGTTAGAAGGGGAAACAGGGAAAACAGAAGGAGGCAGGCCATTTCTGAGTTGGCAAACACCAACAGATTTGCCAGATTGAGTTAAACTGTTGGGGATGTCCATTTAGGAATGGCAATGCCAGGTAGAGCTGTTCCGGGAGAACAGTTCTACTGGAGGAGAGGGAGGGCAGAATAGGAAGAGCAACAGACCAGTTTTGGTGGTAGGGGACGCTATTATTAGGAAGGTAAACAGGGTGATTTGTCACCCAGATCCCGGCAATCGAACAGTTTGCTGTCTCCCTGGTGCTCGGGTTCGGCATGTTGTGGAACGGACCTAAACTTCTAATGCCAACTGTGGTGCACACAAACCAGAATAATACAACAAATGTTTGTAAAACATAAAAAATGCAAGGATCTATCCTGTTTTTATATGCACCACTCTCTAAGGCTAACCGCATAAGCTAAACCTCTCTGAATACATACAAAATGGAAGAATATATCCTGTTTTAGATGCTCTTAAATAAAAAAAAAATATTTACATATTATTTTAACATTTCCATCTCTCTCTTTAATTCTCAACAGACACTGCCTAAAGACTCTCATCATCTCGACAGCAATTTCAACAGAACACATTTGAAGAAAAGAGGTACAGTATTACAAGTAAAACAAAAATAAAAATAAAAGGACTGATGTTTACACATATACAATGGAAGTACCTATCCTGTTTTGTATCTGCCTTTGTGGAAACATACTGCATGCTAACACTGTAACATAACCCCATAATCGTAAACACCTAATAACAACATTGCCGCATGCAAAACAGGATTCAAATTTAAAAAAATAAAGGACGACCCTAACCCCTGATGCCAACAGTGGTGCACACAAAACAGAAAACCACAATGGTCTTAATATATACAAAATGGAAGGATATATTCTATTAATGCTGCAAAACCATCTAAGCCCAGTTCCATACACGAAACACCTAATGACAACAGTAGCACACAAAAAACACAACCATAGACATAATGACAACACTGCCCCAAACAAAACAGGATAACACAAGAAATGCTGTTCACATATACAAAATAGAAGGAACTATCATATTTGCTGTGCGCCTTTCACAACATAGACTGTAACCTAACTAATCTAATAAGTCTAACCTCACAAACCTAACCACATAATGCAATCAGTGGTGCACACAAAACAGGATATGAGGGGGGAAAAATAACACAAAAAAAAACAGTTAAAAAAATAAACAATGGACCAAAAGTACTAATGGACAACTTTTATTTTCAGATTAATATGGCAGATACTGACAAGAAACAGGAAAAGAAAAGACGTCAAACTAGAGAACGTCAAAAAAACATGGGCAGATCATCAGACGCCGGAGCAGAAGGAAATTTGACGGCAAAAAGAACGGGAGAGACTCACAAGCAAAAGATTAGCGACTGACAAACTAACATCCAAGCCCAAGAAGGCTACTAAAAAAAAAAGCATTTAGAAAATGTGTATGAACTATCAGATAAGAATTCTACTGAGGATTTAGACAGTCACATTGATATTTCTTCTCACAATTGTCCTTTACTTAAATCTTTAGCAGTAGAGGTTCTACATGTAGAACAGTATTCTGGACTGATGGATTATGTCGCCTAGGCAGCTACAAACAAAGATCTTACAGCTGGCAAAGCCATCATTTTATCTTCTTCTTTCCAAGGATCTCCTCGCAATATGCGAGAAAGATACAATGATGCTATGGCTATTGTAACTAAATTTGGAAAACCAGATGTATTTATTACATTTACATGTAATCCACAATGGCCAGAGATTGTATAGAATCTGTTAATTGGAGAAACTGCTCCCGATAGACCACATTTGGTGGCAAGAGCCTTCAAAATAAAATTAACTTAATTAATACATGACATAACCATAACTCAGTTATTTGGCTAATTGTCTGTCTTAAGTTTATACCATAGAATTTCAAAAAAGAGGACTTCCACGTGCACATATGCTTATAATTCTTCAAGAAAAATATAAATTGGGTACTGGTGATAAAGTGGATTTAGTCATCATTGCTGAACTACCAGATCCAGGAATACATGTTACACTATATGAGATTGTAACTCATCGTATGATTAATGGACCATGTGGAGATATTAATCCACAATTACATGTATGGAAAATAAAAAATGCACTAAAGAATTTCCAAAAGATTATAGAGACAAAACGTATGCCAATTGTGATGGCTATCCATTATATAGAAGAAGAGAAGGACAAACTGCCATTATTCGTGGCAAAAAAGTGGATAACAGATATGTGGAGCCATACAATTTCATGAACTATAATGCACACATTAATGTGGAAGCTTGCACTTCGATAAAATCCATTAAATATGTCTACAAATATATTTACAAAAGCTATGATGCAGCTACTGTAGTGGTAAAATGTGCTGAAAATCCAGAACAAACATGATGAACTTGCATCTCATGTAAATGCTCTCTATGTAAGTACGCCAGAAGCAATGTGGCGTCTTCCCAAATTTGAAATGCATGATCACTCACATGCAGTATATTGATTAGCTGTACATTTGGCCACAAGACACTTAGTTTATTTAAATGTTGGAAATTAAAGAAATTCTTTGGCACAGTGATCATCAGCAAACTACACTAACTGCATAGTTTCAATTAAATTGTACTGACTTGGAGGCAAGGGAATTGTTGTATATTGACATTCCCTACCATTATGTGTTTGTTAATGGATTATGGCGAAAAAGAAAAAGCTGTGGAAATAAAATTATAATTAGAATATACACTGTAAGTCCAAGAGACCTTGAATGTTTCTGCTTACGTTTACTCCTTTTAAATGTTTCCTAGTGCACAAAGTTTTTAACAGTTGAGAACTGTTAATGACACCGTTTCTGACACATTTAATTTAGCTGCGTGACACAGAAACTTCCTGGCTGATGATACAGAATGGGAAATATGTCTAGAAGAAGCAGCACTGTGTCAAATGCCATGGTAGATGAGAGAAGAATTTGCATTCATTTGCATCTTCAAAAAATGCATTAGTATTGTGGGCCAAATTTAAAACAAATATGTCTGAAGACTTTTTGCAATGATACAATGAGCCTATTGCAGAATTAAAAGCATTAATGAAATTCAAGAGGTCTTTCTCTCTCATGGATTAAATTGTGCAAATTTTAATCTGCCAAGACTCATAGATGAAATAAACTTTGCAAACTATAATATTTGGCTTCAAAACCAAATAACACAAGAAAGACTTGAAACTTTAAATACCTTACAATTGCAAGCATTTAACACCATAAAAAGCGCACTAGAGGATGATTTGCTCAAAGATTGTTATTTCTATCTAGATGGGGCTGGTGGATCAGGAAAAACATATCTATATAATTTATTAATGAGTTTTGTTTGCGCACAAGGTGAAATAGCACTGCCATTTTCAACAACTGGAATTGCCGCACTTTTGTTAGAAGGTGGAAGAACTGTGCATAGTGGATTTAAACTGTGCCAGTTCCTATTCTGGAAACATCAGTGTTGGATATAAGAATGACATCTTTACAAGCAAAAAAAAAGAAGAAAAGTAAATTAATTATCATTGATGAAGCTACAATGATGTCATGCCATGCTCTACAATGCATAAACTGTTTGTTGCGTGAAGTCATGGATAATGATTTGCCTTTTGGTGGAAAGGTCATGTTGTTGGGTGGAGATTTTAGACAAACATTACCTGTTGTTGTCCATGTAAATCGCACAGACATTATAGAAACATGTATTAAGTCAAGTACACTATGGAAACTCATTACGCACCTCATATTAGAACAAAATATGAGATCACAAGCACAAAATGAATTCAATGATTGGCTCATCAAAATTGGAGATGGAAAAATAGAACAAATTCAGAATTTACCCGATGATACCGTGGAAATTCCATCTCATCTGATTTGCAAACAGGACATTATATCAGCTATAATACAAAATACAATAAGTAACAATGATTATGCAGAGCTTGCAATAAAAGTAATATTAACTGTTGCTTCTGAGTAATGAAATATTAAAATTAATAGATGCACTGCTAAAAAATGATCACAGTGCAGATTTTGTACTTGGTGATGACAAAGAAACTCAGACAAACTTTTCAACTGAATTTATTAATTTATTAACTCCATCTGGAATGCCACCACATATTTTGCAGCTAAAAAAAGTGCAATTGTCATGTTACTGTGAAATATGAACCCAAAAACAGGACTATGTAATCGGACCAGATTAATTGCCCAAGAACTAAAAGATAATTTCATAAATGCAGAAATTCTCAATGTTACCCATAAAGGTGAAAGAGTTTTCATACCAAGAATAGATTTGGCACCAAGTGAAAGTAGCTTGCCTTTTGTACTTCAGAGAAGACAATTTCCCATCATCATGGCATTTGCCATGACCATTATTAAATCACATGGACAAACTTTTAAATCCATTGGAATATTTTTAGAAGAACCAGTATTTGCCAATGGCCAACTTTATGTTGTAAGATGCAAGAATCCAGAGGAAATAAAAGTTTATATTGAAAACAACCAAAGTCAGGGTGATTTATTAGAGGGTGGAAGAATTTTTATAAAAAACATTGTCTACTATGAAGTACTGTAAATTCAATTACAAACAAAACCAAATTGCAACTAAGCCACAAAGAACCCAATTCAATAATCAACAGTGCCTTTATATCGTTGGCAAATTCACACCAAATATAAAGAACAGTGGTTTTATTTGGAGGTCACATTTTTATGTCACTCAGGCTCTTTTTAGAGGACCACTATTTCACTAAGGAAACTCTATAAAATGGCAAAAAACATAGAGAACAGTGGTTATACCCTGCAGATGAACTTTGATGTCTGGCGGTCTCTTTTTTGAGGACCACTATTTCAGTTAGGAAACTCTATGTGCCATTTTAAACACATACAGTAATTTAAAAAAAAGAAGAAAAAACAACAACAATAAACAGTGGCTATATCCCATAGACAAAATTACAAGTCTGCTGGAATCTTTTCAAGGGAACCACTTTCACAGACAAAAAAAAATGGAATGTCTTGAAAGTCACTTTTGCCAGGATTGGCACCACAAAACAGTTACCTTGCATTTTATTATCTTTACAGTTTCCATTTTAATACTTTAAGTTCATGTTTGTACTGTTAAAATTCTATTTTCAAAGTGACGAAGAGTTGTTTCATTCTATGTAATTAGTGTTTAATGTTAGTAGCACGATCATCATTTCTTGCAAAATGTAACACTTTCATGATATAGAGAGTATTAATCCAGGGACTAATCTGATCGCCAGTTAGTGGGGTAAGGAAGGAATTATTTTTTTGGCCCATTTGGAAACAATTGGCAAACTTTCACTGTTTTTTTTTGGTTTGCCTTCTGATGGATTCAATATTCAAGATCACTATATTTTTAAATATTGCATTCAAAATGTTATTAACTTACGTTAATGTTTGCATTGTTAACATTGTATTTTACAATGTTTGGAAAGTAAATTTCAAGAATGTTAGTAAGGATTTATGTCAGTAGCAGCATAATCATTTGTTACAAATTTCAATGTATAATTAAATAGACAGGATTTGTCCAGGGAGTAATCCGATTGCCAGTTACTGGGGTCAGGAAGCAATTAAAGTTTTCCCCCTTTGAAACAGTTGGCTAAGTTTCAATGGGGGGTTTTACTGTTTGCCTTCCTCTGGATTAAATACCTATGTGCTTTAACAGTAGTTAAACTACAAGTTGCATGTTAATAAGCATTCTGTAATGGTTTAAAATATTCATTTATACAAAGTTGACCTATTGATGTTAGTATTGTTAAAAATACCTTGCATGTTAGCAACCTTTGTCATGGTTCACAATACCTATTCAGACAAAATTAATATATTGTTCCATTATTACTGCATACATGAAAATTCTAAAGTTTGATATGGTTCAACAGTTCATTGTTAAAAAAATAAAAACGTTTATTATAAGTTTTGGTACTTCTTTGTAGATAAAAAAAAAAAGGTTAAGAGTCTCAGAAAATCACATTGTGTCACAAACAGCATTCCCAGCTTTAAAATTTTATTGACCGTCATTTTTTGATGGGCAAGTCGATAGTATAAACATACTAGAATTGTGAGGCGGGTAATGCAGTTTGGTACACAAAGTAAGTCTTTTGGTTGTGTGAATACCCTCAGCGCTCATTGCGAGCCTCTTGGTTGGTGTATTTTTGGTTATCAGAGCTGCTTTGGAGCTCATTGCAAGATTTATGCTGATGGCCTTTTGGCGTGCATTGCGAGCCTCTCCCCTGGTGTAGTTGTGGTCCTTTAAACACATTTGGCGCTCCTTGTGAGGCGTGCGCTGAGCGCCTTTAGCGTTTATTGTGATTCTTTTTTTTTTTTTTCACTAATATTAGCCCTACCTCCAACCCAGTCATCCACCCTCTCCCTCTATCTGACAATCACCTCCTTACCTTCAACCTCACCACATCCTTCTCTCGTCTCTCTTCTTCACCCCCAGCCACAATAATCCACAGAAACCTGCTAGAACTTGACCCTACACAGCCCTCCACTGTGCTCCAACCTCTTCTCAGCACTATCACCAACCTCAACTGCCCAGACACTGCCACCTCACACTTCAACTCTACTCTCTCTTTCACCCTTGACACCCTTACCCCCATAACTACACGCAGATGCCCTTGATCTCCTCAACAACCATGGCACACTACACACACACTCCCCCACTCTGCTGAATGACTATGGAGGAAATCACACAGATTTCCTTCACTACAAGTTTATGCTTAGTTCCTACTCCTCTGCCCTCAACCTGGCCAAACAGCATTACTTCACATCACTAATATCAACTGTGTCCTCCAACCCCAAACGTCTGTTTGCCACTTTCAATACTCTCCTCCGCCCACCACCTCCCCGATTCCTTCCTGTCTCACGGCTGAAGACTTTGCCATCCATTTTACACATTAAATTCAATCTATCCGCAATGAACTCTCCTCTCATCGTGGCTCAAACACTCCACCCTTTCAACTAACCAACAACACCCAATCTACTGCCTCTCTAGTATATCCTCTTGGATGTCCACCCACCATCTAAAACTCAACATGTCTAAGACTGAACTCTTAATCTTCCCACCCTCTACTACAGCTTCAATAACTCACATCTTTCTCTCTGTCAACAATGCCATCATTACTCCCACCTCCCAAGCCCATTGTCTCTGGGTTCTATGGGACCCTGCCCTCTCTTTCATCCCACACATACAGTCTCTAACCAAATCCTGTCTTTTCCATCTAAAAAACATATCCAAAATACACCATTACCTTACACAAGACACTACTAAGATTCTAATACACTCTCTCATCATCTCACGTCTTGACTATTGCAACTCGCTCCTTGTTGGCCTGCCCATCATTCGCATCTCCCCACTTTAATCCATAATGAATGCCTCCATACACATCGTTCAGTGATGGCAGCTCCTCTTTGTCAATCACTTCACTGGCTTCCCTTAGCCTCCAGAATAACATTTTAAATATTGACCCTAACTTATAAAGCCCTCAACAACAGCGGACCCCCATACATCTCTGCTCTCATCTCCAAATACTCCCCCACAGGGACTCTTCGTTCTGCTAACGACCTTCTTCTTTCTACCACTCTTGTCATCTCCTCTCACTCCCGCCTCCAAGCTCAAAGACAGGGCCCTCCATTCATTGCAATGTGTGAATCTTGAACTTGTCATTGCCTGTAACTTAACTCATGTATAGTGCTACGGAATATGTTGGCGCGTTACAAATAAACGATAATAATAATAATAATTCTCATAGAGTTTATTGGAGACACACCCCTGCAATCTGGTTGGTTGGAGTAGTTTAGTAGGAGGGACAGAGCTGTCTGAGTTATGAACCGAGGGAGGACTGTCTAAATTGTAAACAACTTGAAAATCATACATTTCTGTAGAACTGATTTCACAATGAAAAATGGACATATTTCAAAAATGAAAAAAGTATTTCAACATGCCTTTTGGAGATCTATAATATGGTGTGGTCCAATATGTGCTAAATTTACTATTCCTTTAATATCACATCCAGAAATAATTATTAAAACTTCAGACAAAGGAGGAAACATCCTCATGAATGAAGACAAATATCTCCTTGAGTAAAGGTTGCTAAAAGACAAAGGACAATATAAGATACAACAAAGTGATCGGACTGACAAGATTCAGAAAAAAATAATCTTTATCTTTTTTATAGTGGCAAACAGGATCTTATGGACAAACAGTTGTTAACTCCTGTCACTTATATAAGGTATCCCCATTAGCCAGTTTTATACATAGTGAGGAACTATTCCATTTAGGATACCTCAAAGCTTGGATCAGATCTACAGTATAGAAACAACCAGAAAGAGATGTACAATTCCCTAGTATGCCCACCTTTGGAATATGGAGTATGGAGTACAATTTTCACTTTATAAAAAGGACATGAAGAGAGATGAAAAAAGTACAGAAGGGGAATGGAGGGGAATGGAGGGGCTGAGTTATGGAGAAAGACAAACTGAATTAAGCTTATTTTCTCTAGAAAAAAGGTTTCTAAGAGGGGATATGATTAATGTATATATATATGCATCCAGAGTCAATACAAGGCTTTGACGAGCAAATTGTTTGTGCTAAGATTTTTTCAACTGACAAGAGGACATTCATTGAGGTTAGAAGTAAAAAGAGTCCATCTTAAAGAAAGAAAATGGTTCTTCACAGTAAGGGTGGTTAAACTTTAGAATTCTCTACCAAAGGAGGTGGCAGATTTGATTGATAAGTTTACGAGGGGTTGGATATATTTTTGAATAAAGGCATTCAGGGTTATCCTGGATAACTAGAGAAGGAGTTTTAATCCAGGTAGGCATCCGTTTGCCAGTATCTGGGATCAAGAAGGAGTTTTATTTTTGTCCCCTTTTGTTCTGTTTGACTGCCTGTAAATTAATTAAGAATTAACAATTAATTAACAATGAATCAGCATATTACAAAGGTCAGAGGAGATCTTTTCAACCTCAATTACTATGTAAATATGTAAATATGAGTGTAAGTAGGGAGGGCAGAAACAAATTGGTGTATTTCAATCAAAACAAACAGATCACTGAGGAACAGGAGGTTGGACTTACACACTAACTTTAACCGGGGACATATTAAAAAACACATTTGAAAATACTCACAAGTGAAACTAATTTTCCCATGATGACAACAAAGAAAGGAGCAATGATCAAATACTCTATGGTACATAGCTATCGGCTTCCCTCTTATTTATTGTACATAGGAAATCACAAAATAGAAATAATCACAAAAATCAGGAATTAATATTATTGCTGTTATAATAATTATTATTATTGATATTACTATTTTTATATGGTTGTTTAACTCATTGCATATATCATTTGTGTATTAATATTGGAATAAACTGGTTAAGGGGAGCTACATGGAGATTAGGCATATATTTAGCAATAGGTTTAGTGTTTTTAAATGTATTTAAATTTTTATATATATTTATTTGCATAAATATGTTTTATCAATTTTTTTCTGTCAATATTGTGTTTAAAATATGTGAATAAGGAAGCTTTTATAGAATATTAATAAGGCCATATTAAGAAGATAAAGAGGAAATCCACAGGTCAGAAGGTACCTACCACATTACTGGGGAAGGAGAGCAAGAGTAGCACTAGATCTAATGAAGTTGTTGGGCCATAGTTGAGAGGATGCCCTGCTGTGGATGTATCTGGAGGGGAAAGAAAAGTCTGCTGAAAAGAACAATTCAGCATAACAACCAGAATAAAAGGACAACAGTTGCAGATTATATAAAGATGAGGTGGCAGGATTACACAGAAGATCTATACAGGAAGGATCTTAAAAGTGTTCATAATGAACTATTTAAAACTCTACAAGATGATGCTGTGAAAGTGTTGCTTGCATTATGCTAACAGATTTAGAAAACTCAACAGTGGCTGTTAGTCTGGAAAAGGTCAGTCTATATCCCAATCCCCAAAAAAGCAATACCAAAGAGTATTTTAATTATTGAATATTTGAAATCATTCACTTGGCAGCAAGGCAATGCTTAAAATACTGCAAGCTAGGCTCCAACAATAATAAAGAAAGCAAGAGAGTTCCAGAAAAAATATTTTACCTGTTTCACAGACTTTTCTAAAGCCTTTGACTGTGTGGATAACAACAAAATGTGGCACGTGCTTAAATAGATGGAGGTAACAGACCATTGTATCCACCTCCCAAGGAATCTATATGTAGATGAAGAAGCCACGGTCAGAAAGGAACATGGAACAAAATAATGGTTCATGATTGGAAAAGGAGCATGACAAGGTTGTATATCAACACTGTATTTATTCAACATATACACTGAATACATCATGCATAAGGCCAGGTTGGACAAATTTGAACCTGTATAGCTGGGAGAAGTATCAAATACCTCAGATACAAAAATGATACAAGTCTGATGGCTGAAAGTGAGGTGGAATTAAAAGACCTTTTGATAAGGTGGAAAGACGAGGGTGCAAAAGCTGGCCTGCTTCTCAACATTAAAAAGATGAAGATCATTGCAAACAGCAATCTCAGTTCCTGGCAAATATATAGGAAATAAGAAGTGACAGATTTGATTTTCCTGGGCTCCAAGATCTCTGCAGTGTGTGACTGCAGCCATACAATCAAAACATGTTTGCATCTGGGAAGAAAAGCTATAACAAGTCTGAGCAAGCTACTTCAAAGTAAAGATACAACACTATTAGCAAAGGTCCACATAGTTAGATCTTTGGTATTGTCAGTAGTAACATAAATATATGAAATCTGGACTATAAAGAAGGCTGAGCACAGTAGAACTGATGCCTTTGAATTGGAGTGCTGGAGAAATCTGCTTAGAATCTCTTGGACTACAAAAAGATTCAATCAATCAATACTACAGGAAATCAAGTCAAATTGTTAACTGAAAAGTTTGATCATGAAGCTAATTCTCAAAACATAAGAGGGGCAGTGCCTGGCAAGTTGTGGTCCAAAGTGTAACAGAGAACATGACACTACTGAATGACTAAACAACAACAAAGACCATATTATGTGAAAGTAATGCTTAAGAGTTAAGGAGGTTATTTATTATCATATATTGGACTAATTGTATAAATAAGAACTTTGATTGGAATAATTTTATTTTTTTAAGGTGTTTAGAGATAAACCTTTTTATATTACCAAAAATTACGTCTTTGTGTAACAAAATGTTTAGAACCTGTTTTAGATTTTTTTGTATATATGCTTTCTTATATAAAATAAATTGTGCACTAGTTGCTCTGTCTTTCATCTCCTCCCTTGTGTGTGTTTCTTTCAGTATTATAGCCTTGATTGAGGATGGCAGTATGAGGAGTTTCCAGATCTCAATCTTTTTTAGGACATACTTAGCTGGTGAATATTTGAAGGACTTGTCTTTCTTTCCCTTTTTGAAATTTTTGAACTGTGAACTGTGGATTGTCACATATTATTTTTGAATCCTTAGAGATAAACCTTTTTATATTTCCAAAAATTACGTCTTTGTGTAACAAAATGTTTAGAACCTGTTTTAGATTTTTTTGTATATATGCTTTCTTATATAAAATAAATTGTGCACTAGTTGCTCTGTCTTTGATCTCCTCCCTTGTGTGTGTTTCTTTCAGTATTATAGCCTTGATTGAGGATGGCAGTATGAGGAGTTTCCAGATCTCAATCTTTTTATTGGACATACTTAGCTGGTGAATATTTGAACTGTGAACTGTGGATTGTCACATATTATTTTTGAATCCTATTGTAGTACATTAATATTCTATGGTTTAATTTGGACAGCATTTTTATTTTAGGTATTTTATTTTTGTCATTTGTCTAGTATCATTTTTCAAAAGCTATATATTTTTTTATTTTTGTACTTTTTCCCCAATATATATGTATATATATTCTAAGTATATATTTTAGATAACTTACGTTTTTAGATTTAAGTACATTGATATAAAAAATAAAAAAAAACATAAAAACCATTACAAAAGCTAGGAAAATGCATCAATCACTGACATGTATTCCTGCTTAAATGCATGAAAAGAGTGGGAAATTAGACTCAATATTTGTTTCCAAAACAGTTACTGTAAATTTTTATGTAAAGCACTTTCAGAGAACCATTTGTCATTTTCCTTTACAGAAATGAACCATTTAGAGTTTCAAAATGAAATGTAGTTTTGACTGAAATAATTTAAAAAGTTAAAAAAAGAATTAGATGTATCATGTAACTTTTGCACTCCTTTTCACTTCCAACAAGTTAAATAAAATTGAAAATTGATATTGTTTATCATTATTTATATCCAAAACAGAGGCAAATTATTTTAATGTCACATGGTTTATATTCTATATCAATAGCCTCTAAAGTTTATTTGAATGACCACTAAAAACACATCTGGGAATTTGTGTATCATCTGGAAATTTCTGATGATCTTATTGACTACTGGGTGATTGTTATGCCTACTGTATTATAGCTACAAGGCACAAGCTACTTGTTGTTTGACCCCTGGACAACACACTCTTCTTATAGACAAACTTCCACCTAAACTTCAGAATAATGATGTTGGTATAAGTAATAAGTCAGAAAACATATTTTCATTGATCAGGGTACTTCAAGCTAAGAGCTTTGCAACAATATAACATGTACCTTTTGATATCTGACACAGTCAAAACTCACAAACACATATTGAAATATGCTCTCATGCTTATTAAATTGAATTGAAGACAATTATTAATTTCTACAAGAACAAAATTCTGGGGAGATGTGATGAGTTCTTCTTTTTATATTACTTGAGCACAACATTATTGGGTAACATAATTGTTGGATTTATTGGTCAAAGTGGGAGCAAAATTAGCTAATTTGTTTTGTAATGAACTGATCCTTCTGAAGACTGTAGTTTCAAGTGCAATACCATTTTGTAAAGGGCTAATGAAGGGGCTATATGAGAATCTGTGACTATTGTCTGTGTTTTGAAAGTGTAAAAAAAGTGTACACAGTTATTCATTTTTATTAATTTACTAGAGACTCGCCTGTCAAAAATTACCACAATAAAATTTGAAGCCTGGCAATGATGTTGCCACACAATGCAATGTTCTGCCCCCTCTGAGCACCTTCTGCACTCATCGCGAGCCTCTCCTCCCATCTACTTCATTGCTCATTACAGGCCTCTGCAACTTGCCATGTGCCAAGTTGCAGAGGACACCTCTGTGAATCTGCTGAATCTTTGCTGGGAGCACTCTGAGTGCCGTTGGTTTTATTTTCAAAGTCCTGCGTACCTGGCATCATTGTTGTCAGAGTTACTGTTTTTGCCATTGTGTATTTTGTAAGTCCTGCATGCCTGGCGTTGTTGGTGTAAGTGTTACTGTCTTTTGCATTGTGTATTTTCTGAGTTTTGCATGCCTGGCCTGGCATAGCCTCATTTTCATCTTGTTTCAGAATTGTTAAGTTTTTTCAGCCACCATTTTTTTTCCTGCTTTGGCGATTTTTTGATTGTTAAACAAGAAAAAAAATGCCTCAAATTAACTTGCAACCTCACTCACCTGGTCCCTGGCTCTACCCCTGTGCTGTGTGTGAGTGCGTAAGTGAATTTAAGGCATATTTGTGTGTTTTTGATCACCTTTTCTATTTCAGTGGTTTGGCCATTAAAGTCATATTTTTGTGAACTCGTGCCTCAATGGCTCGCCTCGCTTCGCAAGGCATGCAGTTGCGGCCCTATGGGCCACAAACGGCTCACCTCCCTTTACGAGGTTCGCAAGCGTGATGACAACTCACAGTTTGACAACTATTATATGTGATTAACTGTTTCTTTTTCTCTCCACCTCCCTTCCCTTTTGTTGTCTCTTAATTGTATTGGATATTTTGCCATCCAGGGGTTTTATGGAAAATGTGTGGATTTCATTTGCTGGATAATAGAGAAAGCAAGAGAGTTCCAGAAAAATATTTTCCTCTACATCATAGAATATTCTAAAGCCTTTGATTGTTATGAACAAGTGGCAAGTTCTTAAAGAAATGAGGTTACCAGACCACCTAACACACCTCCTGAGGAATCTGTATGTGGACCAAGAAGTTACAGCTAGAACCGAACATGCAATAACCAAATGGTTCAGGATTGGGAAAGGAGTGCAACAAGATTGCATATTGTAACCTTATTCATTTAATTTATATGCAGAATATGTGGTGCATAAGACAGGACTGGATGAATCCAAAGCAGGAATTAATATTTCTTGGAGAAATAGCAACTTCAGATCCATGGATAATTCTACTCTGATGGCTGAATGTGAGAAGGAACTAAGGGGGCTGTTGATGAAGGTGAAATAATAGAATGAAAAAGCTGACCTGCAGCTCTACGTTAAAAATACAAAGATAATGGCAAACAGCAATATCAGTTTCTGTTAAATAGATGGGAAAGAAGTAGAGGCAGTGACAGATTTTAATTTCTTGGGTTCCAAGATCTATGCAGATTGTAATTGCAGCCATGAAATGAAAACACATTTGCTTCTTAGTAGGAAAAGCTATGGAAGATAGTACACTATCAACAAAGGTCTGCATAGTTAGAACTATGGTATTCCCAATAGTAACGTATGGATGTGAGAGCTGGGCCATAAAGAAGGGTGAGCACTGCAGAATTGACACCTTTGAATTATGGTGTTAGCATAAACTGCTTAGAATCCCTTGGACTGCAAGAAGATCCAGTAATTTAATAATATGGGGAATTAATCCAAACTGTTTACTGGAAGGTGTGTTTTTATAAGCTAAATTTCAAATAGTATGGCCATATTACAAGAAGACAGGATCCCCTCGAGAATACTCTTATCCTGAGAAAGATTTAAACAGGTTTTAATGACAGAAATCTTGTGATATGGATTAAACCAAATTTGTTCCATCATGAAGGTTTCATATCCAAATACAGACATCTCAAGACATTTGATAATAACAGTTTTATGATAAATTTCCATATTAGGGGTTAGACCATTAAGGTTTATGGTTCAAAAGAATCAGAAGAGAATCTAAGGTCATGGGCATGAGCTATGAGCTTACTTTAGGAAATACCATCACAGGTCAACTATGCTTAGAACAGACCTAGAAAGCTCTAGCTAACTGAGCCAGATGCTTTCTCAGCATTTAGACACAGGGCCAGCACAGAAACTATTTTTAAACATAGACAAATATGTGAATTACTTTTCTTGAAAAGTCTTGTCCTTTTCTAGTGTTAATAAAGCCACTTTATATTATATATTATATATTATAGTAGTGGGGTAAGTCTGTTTGCTGGAGCCTCAGTTTTTATTTTTATATCTACCTTAAATAGTGGGACTGGATGCTAAGTAGTACAATCTACTAGGTCTTTATTTCCGTTTAGTTGTTATAAAGGATTCCAACATTTCTGGTGGAAAGGTAGCTGATTCACGGCACTATTAAATGGTCTGTCCAGATACAAGATTACAATTGAAAGCATATCTGTGTTTTAGGTCTGCTCCCCAATACCAAAAGAGAAAATCAGATTTTGGAATCCACACATTTCATACTTAGATTTGCATGTGACAGTCAATAAATTAATGCTTGCATTGTTTTTCTAACTTTCTATAAACATTTGCCCATAATCAAGGTTAACTCTGCAAAATGGTATATAAATTTGTTACTTCAATTATAGTTACATAGTTACATACAGCCTTTTTAAATTGTGATTCAGTGAATTTAAAAGTGCTCTATATAAGCACACAGCATATTTTATATAGAGAAGTGTTTAGTTAGTGAAGACCTTGCTTTTGGATAGAAGTTAACTAACTAAACACTTCTGTAAAAAAATATATGCTGTGTGCTTATATAGAGCCCTTTTAAATTTACCGAATCGCAATTTAGTAAGATTGATAGTAATTAAGGTTGAAAAAAGACTTTCAGTTCATCAAGTTCAATCTTTTAAGATCTCCTCTGATCTGCAATAAGCGGATTAGTTATTAGTTAATTAGTTGTTAATTCAGGCAAACAGAAAAAAAAAAGTGAAACTTAGCCAATCATCTCAATGAAAAAAAAAAAATCCTTCCTGCCCACAGATACTGGGTATTGGATTTCTCCATGGATCAATACTCTCTCTCTAATTATGCAGGATAAACCTGAATTTCCTTTTTAATTAGAAATAAATCCAGTCCCCTTTTAAAGTTATCTATCGAATCCACTGTCACCACCTCTTCTGGTAGAGAATTCCACAGATTAACAACCCTTACTGTGAAGAACCATTTCTTTCTTTAAGGTGGAATCTTTTTACTTCTAACCTCAAGGGATGTCCTCTTGTCAGTTGAAAACCTCTTGGCACAAAAAGCTCCCTTGACTGATTATCTTGACCCTGGGTGTATTTATATAAGGTAATCATATCTCCTCTTAGATGCCTTTTTTCTAGAGAAAATAAGTTTAATTTGGTTAGTCTTTCTTCATAACTTAGCCCCTCTATTCCCCTTATTAGTTTTGTTGCCCTCCTCTATACCTTTTCCAGCTCTAAAATGTCCTTTTTATAAAGTGGTGATATTCCAAATGAGGGTGTACTAGAGATTTATAAAGTGGCAGAATTATATTTGCTTCCCTTGCTTCTATACCCTTCTAAATACATGCTAATATTTTATTTGCCTTTCCAGCTGCTGCTTGGCTTTGAACGCTGTTACCTAGGTGGTTGTCCACAAGCACTCCCAAATCCCTTTCAATACCTGATACCCCATTAAGATTATAATTGCATGGCTATTTTTACTTCCCAGATGCATAACTTTACATCTATGTGTATTAAATCTCATCTGCCATTTAGATGCTCATTCCCGAATTTTATGTAAATCCCTTTAGAGGGAAATCACATCATTATCTGATTTAATTACCTTGCACAACTTTGTGTCATCAGCAAAAATGGAGACACTACTTTCCAGTCCCACCTCTAAGTCATTAATAAATATGGTAAAAAGTAGAGGGCTTAATACTGAACCCTGAGGAACCCCACTTACCACATTAGTCCAATCAGAGTTTGTTCCATTTACAACAAACCATTGCTTCCTATCTTTTAGCCAGCTCTCAATCCATGAGCAGATATTTACTGCAATTCCTGTATCTCTTATCTAATAATTATCTTCTAAGAAAAACTCCCACAGGAAAATTATTAATTTTTAAATATAGAGCCTCATTCAATTCAGTGCTCACAACTTGACCACAGACAGCCTGCGATTGAGTTGCGTGCTCCTGTTCGTCTCCAATTGCAATGCTATGTACAGTAGAGTGTTTATATATGCATTTAGAGTGCCCCGTACATGTCATTAAGCCCTTTGCGAGACCTCCTTGGTACCAGTTTTCTGTGGTTCGATTTTTGCCATTTGCGGGCTTGAGTGGTTAGTGAGGGAGAATCGGAGCAATTGAATATCGATTTGCGATTTTGGCCTTGGAACAGTGAAAGATCAAAGGCTTGGAGTGCATTAACTTGCGATTTTTAAAATCGCTATAAATCAGAGCCCATAACTCAATCGGAGCTTGCAAACTGACACCAATTGAATAGCAAAATAACTTGCTGGCTCCATTTCCTAGCCCGGATCTCCCAAAAGCCTCAATTGAATGAGATTCATATACTCACTTATTAGATATATTAATATTTAATTATTTATGTTATTTATTATTATGTTATAACCTGTTGATATAGAAAGACAACCTAGACCTAGAAAATGGATTGTTAAGAGTTAAATAATGGAATAAATATTTGAAAGCATGTGTGGTATATCATTCAATGCAGGTACTTGGTGTTTTTCTTAGAGAAACTGAACGATATTGCATCGGGTGCAATGATTTTTAAAAAATGATGTGAAAATCCCAAAAGTATAAAATCAATCTCAGATGTAGGCCTTGAAGTATTGATCTACTCATTTCATTACATTACTATTTTTAAGACTTTTGATTAGAGAAAAGCCTGAGCTGTCTGATAATATGATTTCTAAGCACTGGTGAAGATACTGATCAAAAAGTTAAATACTCTTATACTTCTAACAAACCACTAGAACACAGAACGAGCAGTAAATATAAAGCAGAATAGGGTCTATATTTTCATTGTAAGCTCACTTAAGAAATTGACAACAAATTACAGTACTTTTTTCTCAATATGTTTTATGTGTTCACATCAAAAAAACATAAATTGAGATTATTATGAGACGTGTAGAAGATCTAAAATCAGGTTTTACTTTATCATATGCTAATAACTGATTTCACTCTAAAAATATATATTTCTGTTTTACTTTCTTATAACCTTATCTTTAGTGAAAATACCCAATGTTTACATCTCTTAGTGATGACATAGGGCTGTAGTTATTAGTCTAGAACTTTTGGTAATTTTGTATAATTATGGTCAAAATTGACTTATTTATAAGGTTTTTCTGATTTGAAAACTTTGTATGTTACAGATATAAGAAAAAAACTTTTAAAATGTCTATGTCCAAAAGGTTTTGAAGAAGGAGTGAGAAGGAAGAACGATAAACAAAAGAAATTGACAAAACATATTCTCTGGTACAATTAGTGAAATAACTAGAGTGAAGTTGATAAATGCTTTAAAAAATGTAATGTTTTCTAAAATTTGTAATACTTTTGTAATTTGGTGTTCCTTTGCAAAAGTATGAAAAGCAAAATATATTTCCTTTTTCATAGCAGAAACTGTCAATATAACAAATGTTTAAGCTTAAATATTGAGAAATTTGTTAAAACATTATTTTGTTTATAACTTACAAAAAGTCAGTAGTATAATGCATTAGCAAATTGTTAATGTGATAATAATGTAGATTTTATCCATGGTTTTTAATATCAATGATTTAGGCATATACATGTAGGCAAACTACATAAATACAGTAGCAATACCAAATGATCTTGTACTGTACTTGTTTGAAATATCTTTTTATTTATATTACTTTATTAGACATGGGGCCTCATTCAATTTGGAGCTGTTACTTGCAAGTAAGTTCCCAATTTGCTACTTTTGAGCTGTGTGCTCCAGTAGCTCTACTTTTACGTTCCTATTCAATTGCCTGTGGTCGCAAGTTAGTCCCCCTTTCCGATAATCGCAAACCCTGCTGTCGGAAGTAGTATCTACGGGCCTGAACATGAAGCCCGTAATGCCCACTATTGAAAAAGCCAATGGAAACAGAGATCATCATCATGACAACCTCCAAGCCCGTAGGACTTGGGAAATGCAGGGTCCCCACATCAACCCCTTGCTCTTAAGGGTCCTGATCGGGACCCGCCGCAGGTCCTTAAAGGGCCGGTGGCACCGAAATGGTTAACCCTATGCAACTAACATTAACCCATCCATGCTGCGGGGTCCAGATCTGGACCCCCCCTAAATTTCAAATTTCAAATTCCCTGCCACAGGTCCTTAAAGGACCCAAGTGCATACTTGTTTTAATTTTAAGATATTTGAATTTGAAGTTATGAAAATGGACTATTGGGGATAAAAAAAAAGAAAAGAAAGAAAAAAATAATTTACAGTCAGTATAACATTAAATACTGACATGTAAGGAAATAAGACCTAGCAAGAAAAATATTCCCCCAAAAATTTAAATTGAGTATTATATACAAACTAGGAAATTGCCTGTCAAAAATTACGAGAATAAAATTGTAAAGCTGGTAATGCTGTTTGCCACACAATGTGAGGCTATTGCTCCTCTGAGCACCTTTGGCATTCATTGCAATCCTCCCCCCTGTGTACTTTAACATTACTGCTTTGCAGCTTCTCCTGCTCTCTGTGCTTGCAATCAGCGCCTTTGCCTTTCTCAGATTGCAGCTCAGAAAAGTCTTTCATATGCTAGTTGTGTATGGTATTATTCAGTGTGTGGATGAATCATGGATAGCTGAAGTTGGGTGATGCAATGCAGATGAGTCCGAATGCAACGGTATTGGTGGAACTACAAAATGTCTAGCTACAAAAGCGAGTCTTTAGAGACCCCCTGACAAGAAGATTACTACTCCAAAAACATTTTATGAATTCTGTGACAAAAAAATGTAAAAGGTCAAATTCCATTACATTGCAAGGGAAGACATAGACATCATTTGCTCTTCCCTCAAAACCCATTACAGAGACATGCAGACAACTTTAAACCCCTCATTTCTACAGGCACAATTGAAACAAGAAGAAGGAGCATTGATAAAGAACCCTCCCTCACTTTCAACCTGAGGAGCCTCCCCAAACTTCCTGTGAATGCTGATGATCTGTATCCTGGATGTTTTGTTGCTTGTAAGTATGATTATTTGTGGTACTTTGAAAAGATATTGGAGATTAATCAAGACGAGGGAGATGCTTTTATCATTTTTTTTTCACCCAAATGGACCTTCACCTTCATTCTGCTGGCCTAGCCATGATGATTCTTGCTCAATATAATTTCCTCATATGCTTGGTATTGTACGAACCCCACAGACAATAACTGGCAGAAGATACTTCTTTCCCAATGAGTGTATGGCGTTGATGGAAGAAAAAATGGAAAACTTACAGGTGATACTGAAGCTACAGCAAAGAAACTGAGGACCATTAGACTTGCAAGGTAATCAACTGTGATAATAGCATAGTCTGTTATGGTAATTTTTTACTTTAGTTTAATTGTTGTCCTTATTGTTATTAATGTATCTGCTGTCATAAAACTGCCTCATTGTGAATTATGCCTCAATATATTTAACATAAATGTTAAAAAGTCTCCATGCATCCATTATTTCAAGATGACACGCAAACATCATTCTTTTTGTTTTCTTTTGTAAGACAGACATGTCCTTGTATGCAATAATATTCTGAAACACAAATTGGGGATCATGTAATGTTGCATAATGGAATATAATGCATACTTTTAAATTATTTTAATCTTTTTCTTGTTAGGTCTTATTACCTTACTTGTCAGCATTTAAAGTTTCTGACCACATTTTCTTTATTTTGATTGATTTCACGATAACCAATTATCATCATTTCAAATATCCCAAAACTAAAAACAAAAAATATGATAACCAAAATATGCTACATTTTAAGAGGAAAAATTTTATTTCATTATTTTTTTTATATTACAGATATGGATTGTAGGAAAGTTGTACAAAATGGCTACCCAGTAGATTTGATCATTGGTTATGGAGGATCTCAAGAGAAACAGACAACGCACATTTAATGAAACTTTGAAGTGCTATAAAATTAAAACCATTTGAGATATAGAAAACAAATTTAAGGGGGATTCTTTCAACTATAAGGGAAGGGTGTACACCAAGTTTCATCAACATTTGCGATGGAGTGTGACATGACCTTGTTGAATTGATGTGGAATGTCCCTGGGTTCTTTTAGGTGCCGGGGGGGGGGGGGTACTTATAGGGTTTAATTGCCATTTACAGGCTTGACATAAGAGGTAATCGAAACATTGATGATTTTTGCCGCTGCAACTCTTATGGCCGTGAAAGATCAAAGGTTTTGAGGGAGGTAACTTGCGATTAGCAGTATCGCAATGGAAAGTAGCGCGCAGCAAGTAACCCTATCGGGCCCACAAGTAAAAGGCAATTGAATAGCTAAGTAAATTGCTCTCTCCGCATGTATTCATTTTGGCATAATTATTGCTAAGTAAAATTAGTGGTTCTAAGTCTAAATTTAAAAGTATTGGGGAACCTTTTTATAGATGACATGCTGAAGAGTTAAAACCATACAATGTAAAATTTTGGTGTATTGTATAATGTTTAAAAAAATATTATTTACAATTTTTATGCTGAAAAATACAGATTAAATGCGACCAAGAAATATTGTCAAAAGCCTATTCTGCAACAGGCTAAGAAGTTTCAGAATTCTTGTTTGGATGTGATGTTAGCTTGAATTACAGACAAAAGCTGTTCACATAACTTAGAACATAATTTCTTAACAAAATCATTTTATAAACGACACTCTGAATAGCACATCATAATAATCATAATTATCATTATTCATTTAGATTACTGCACACTCATGGCTACATCACTCTTCAAAACATATATATATATATATATATATATATATATATATATATAAATATAAATATAAATATAAATATATATATATATATGTACTTTATATGTAGATAAAAAGATAGATAAAAAATTGTAATAGCATTATAAAATATTAAGGAATAATTGTGTTTATAAAATATAAAAAACGTAGTCAATGAAGGTTAGCTGTTGTTGTTTAGTCGTTCGGGCACAATGGACTCTAAGCAGTCTTCTCCAACACCACAACTCAAGAGGTTTCAATTCTACAGCTCTCAGATTTCTTTATAGTCCAGCTGTCACATCTGTATGTTACTACTGGGAAAACCATAGTTCTAACTATGCGTATCTTTGTTGATAGTTTAATAACTTTCCTTTTAACAAGCTTGTCCAAGCTTGCCATAGCTTTCCTCCCCAGATGAAAACTTCTTTTAATTTCATGACTACAGTCACCTTCTGCAGAGTTCTTGGATCCAAGGAAAATAAAATCTGTCACTGCCTCCACTTCTTCCCTGTCTATTTGCCGGGAAGTGAGATTGCCATTTGCCATGATTATTATTATTATTATCGTTTATTTGTAAATATTGTTTATTTGATCTTCCTCTTGTTAACGTTGAGCAGCAGGCCAACTTTTGCACTTTCATCTTTCACTCTCATCAATAAGTCCTTTAGTTCCTCCCCACTACAGCCATCAGAGTAGTATCATTGGCGTATCTGAAGTTGTTGATATACCTTCCAGCAATATTAATTCCAGCTTTGGATTCATCCAGTCCAGCCTTACGCATGATGTTTTCTGCATATACGTTGAATACATAAGGTGACAATATACAACCTTGTATCACTCCTTTTCTGATCTTGATCCATTCTGTTGTCCCATGTTCGGCTCTGACCGTTGCTTCTTGGTCGACATACAGATTCTTTAGGAGGAGGATGATGAGATGATCTGTTACTCCTATCTCTTTAATGACATGCCACATGTTGTTGTGATCCACACAGTCAAAGGCTTTAGAATAGTCTATGAAGCAGAAGTACATTTTTTTTTTGGAACTCTCTTGCTTTCTCTATTATCCAGCTGATATTGGCAAGTTCATCTCTTGTGCCTCTTCCTCTGTGGAGCCTGGCTTGCACATCTGATAGTTCCTGGTCTATATATTGTTGTAGTCGAGCTTGTAGAATCTTAAGCATTAACTTGCTGGCATGTGAAATGAGTGCAATTGTTCAATAATTGGAGCACCCTTTGGAACTGTCCTTTTTTGGGATTGGAATGTAGACTGATCTTTTCCAGTCTATTGGCCATTGTTGAGTTTTCAAAAGGCAAGTAACACTTTCACAGCATCATCCTGTATGATTTCGAATAGTTCAATTGGGATTCCATCCCCTCCTGCAGCCTTTTTTTTAGCAAGACATCCTTGGGCCCATCTCACTTCACTCTCCGAGATGTCTGGCTTTAGCTCATTAGACAAATTATTGAGGTCATCGCTGCTGTTAAGATCCTTCCTCTATAGATCTTCAGTGTATTCCTGCCACCTCTTCTTTATCTGATCTTCTTCTGTTAAGTTCCTAAAATTTTTGTCTTTTATCCCACCCACTTTTGAATGAAAGGTGCCTTTTAGGTTCCCAAATTTCTTGAAGAGATCTCTTGATTTACCCATTCAGTTATCTTCTTCAATCCCTTTACATCACTCATTGTAGAATGTCTCCTTGCCTCTACTTGTGATCTTGTATCTGAAGTTGTTGATATTTCTTCCAGCAATATTAATTCCGGCTTTGGATTCATCCAGTCCAGCCTTATGCATGATGTTTTCTGCCTATAAGTTGAATACATAAGGTGACAATATACAACCTTGTATCACTCCTTTTCTGATCTTGATCCATTCTGTTGTCCCATGTTCGGCTCTGACCGTTGCTTCTTGGTCGACATACAGATTCTTTAGAAGGAGGATGAGATGATCTGTTACTCCTATCTCTTTAAGGACATGCCACATTTTGTTGTGATCCACACAGTCAAAGGCTTTATAATAGTCTATGAAGCAGAAGTAAATGTTTTTTTTTAACTCCCTTGCTTTCTCTATTATCCAGTGGATATTGGCAAGTTGATCTCTTATGCCTCTTCCTCTGCGGAGCCTGGCTTGCACATCTGATAGTTCCTGGTCTATATATTGTTGTAGTCGAGCTTGTAGAATCTTAAGCATTAACTTGCTGGCATGTGAAATGAGTGCAATTGTTCAATAATAAGGTGTCTTTTAGGTTCCCAAATTTCTTGAAGAGATCTCTTGATTTACCCATTCAGTTATCTTCTTCAATCCCTTTACATCACTCATTGTAGAATGTCTCCTTGTCTCTTCTTGTGATCCTCTGGAATTCTGCATTCAGTTGGACAAATCTTTTCTTATCTCCACTACCTTTCGCTTTCCTTCTTTCCTGGGGGACTTTCAAAGCCTCACCAGGCAGCCAGTTTGACTTCTAACTTTTCTTTCTTTTAGGGATATTCTTTGTTGATGTTTCCTGGATTATGTTGCAAACTTCGGTCCAAAGTTCTTCAAGCATTCTATCTTCTATGTCTCGTTCCTTAAATGTATTCTTTACTTCCACTGCATGTTCCCAAGTGAAATTATTTATTTTGTATCTACTTGGTCTCATGGTTTTCCCTCTTTTCTTCAGTTTAATTTTCAACTTTGCAATAAGAAAGCTCATGGTCTGAGCCGTATTCAGCTTCAGGTCTTGTTTTTGCTGACTATATAGAGCTCCTCCATCTTTGGCTGCAAAGTATATAGTCAATCTTATTTCTCTATTGTCCATCTGGTGATGTCCATGTGCAGAGTCGTCTCGGAGGCTGTTGGAAGAGGGCATTTGCTATGACCAGAGAATTATCTTGACAGAATTCTACTAATCTCTGACCTGCTTCATGCAATAAAACACATTAGCATTAATTGTACAACAGTCTCAAGCTCGCAAATCTGCAGTATATAAGATTTATTTTTATGTTATATTTTGGGGTTAAATTGATCTTGGGTATCAATGAGTGTATTAACTCATTGATACCCAAGATCAATTTAACCCCAAAATGTAAAATAAAAATAAATCTTCTATACTGCAGATTTGCGAGCTTGAGACTGTTGTACAATTAATGCTAATGTGTTTTATTGCATGAAGCAGGTCAGAGATTAGTAGAATTCTGTCAAGATAATTCTCTGGTCATATCAGGCCACCCATATGGACAAGAACAGTATTGGCATTCATTTTCATAATTCTTTATTTTGCGGGTTTGCGAGTCTGATCGCCAATCGGACCCCCAACCTAATTGATTGGCATGTAACCTCCATGGTCTCATTTTCTATTGGCTGATTCAAAATGGGAGGTTTATTTTATTATTGCTTAATTGATCATGTTCCCATCCTGAACTGCTACGAACCAGTACATGGTTTATGGAGTCGGCTTTGGGTCAGTAACTTGCTTGCTTGATCAACTGAATAGCTCCAGAATCGGAGACGAACGGGAGCCTGCAGAACACCCGTAGACATAAGGACTACATCCCACGAGATGCGGGCTTGGAATTTAATTGGGCTCATTGTCTATTAAAATGTGAAACAAACTCTGTAATATGCACTTATAGAAAATAGCATCCAAAGTTTGTCTTATGGCTAATTATTTTAAGTTCCTACAATTGAAAATGTGTTCAACAGTTTTGAATGTTAAATAGATTTTACTTATATAACCTATGCATGGACAATTGGTGCATGCACTAAATACCTGAATAAAGGTATACTGAGACCAGGCTAATGATAAACTGACCATAACATTTTTTGATAAAACAGTGAACAAGTAATACAGACTAGAAACATCTGAGGGGAGAGGCCTGGAATGGAACCTTGCATTATATACCTGTACCTGCATTCAGGGCATACAACAATAGCATAGCCATTGCATTGAAGGGTAGAGAGAATTCATTCTTACCACTAGGATCCCCATTAAATTTAATTCATGCAGCGGCTGTGGCACAGTTGCAAAGCCGTATGTTTTTTGGCTCCATTTGCCGTTTAAGGGCTTGAACGCCAGTTCGTCTTTGGGGAATCGCTGCAATTTAATAGTGATTTGCGATAGTAACATTTACGGGCTTGACTGATCAAAGGCTTAGCTGGGAAGGTTTTTAGATTTTGACAGCCCATAGGGTTTTTCCGCCTGTAACCCGCGGATCATTTGTGGGTAGCTGAAAAAAGGACAATTTAATAGCCGTAACTCTTGTGGGCTTCTTTATGGGCTACA
Source organism: Discoglossus pictus (assembly GCA_027410445.1). Lineage (NCBI taxonomy): Eukaryota > Metazoa > Chordata > Amphibia > Anura > Alytidae > Discoglossus > Discoglossus pictus. The sequence continues at coordinate 153,853,069 of CM050163.1, read as the reverse complement.
ATTTCGAAAACTGTAGCAATTTAATGGGCTCTAAGTCTGCAACTGCCTTCACCATTTACAAGAAACATTTATATAATTTTAAACTTCTAATGGACCAATAAAGATATAATAATGACCAGTGTAATCCACTAGCTGGGGAAAATACAACCCAATATTGAGTGTTCCTTCCTCAGTCAGCCCCATTACCCTAGACTAATACACCAGCAGTGCCAAAGGGCTCTACCTTCCAGCCCTGGATGCCATGGATAATATATAAAAATAGAAGGAACATTACTTTTATTAGAAAAACATTGCAAAAGATTGATTCATTACATTGCCCTTATTGTCTGAACAAATCATGTGATTAGGGAGGCAACAACCAGCTGCTATGAGAACAGAACTCCCCTCCAACCAGTCTTTCCATTTTAAATATTATCTTTAGATGCCTGGAAAGCAAAAAAGGAAAAAAAGAAAAAAAGGCCTTTACAGTGTACTAATCCTTTTTCTATTAATTATATTCATATTCCCTAAAATGCATGATATATACTCCCAATACATTCACACTCTTCTTATAACCATATCTTGAAGATTAAAATATTTCTCACAATAATTAATTTTCACAGAGGACTACAACAAATCGTATTAAGTGTGTGACTTCCTTAAATGTCATGTTCTGTCATGCCAGACACCTAGAATGTATATGTCCTTTATCACACATATTTGTCCTATTATTATTATTATTATTATTATTATTATTATTTAAATTATTGTTCATATTATATTCTTCAATCATTCTAAATTAAAGCCCTTTTATCAACATCTCTACCATACTCATCACTTGATGTCTGTTGCTCCTCTCTGTCAATCTCTCCACTGGTTTCCCATGGTCTCCAGAAAAAGCATTTCAAATCCTGACCCTAACATATAAAGCCCTGAATAATAATGCACCCTTTTCTATCTCTGCTCTTGTCTCTAAAATGCTCTCCCAACTGTCCTCTTCGCTCTGCTAATGACCATCTCCTTCCTTCTCTCTTATCACCTCCTCTTATTCCCACCTTTAGGACTTTTCCTGTGCTGCCCCTATTCTGAGGATCTCCTTGCCTCACTCCACTAGACTATCCTCCTGCCTCAAATCCTCAAAACCTCACTAAAAACTCATCTATTTAAAGAAGCTTATCACTTTTAGCTGTAATGCATGCAATATATTGTACCTCAACTTTCTATACCTCACCCATACCATTTAGACTGTAAGTTTACGGGTATTCCGTTTTGTTGGGTACTTTAGAGAAAACACTTTGGGTCTTATTCAATTGCAAGTCGTATGTCTGCTACAATCACAGAACGATTTAATTGAACAAGCCCGCAATTTAAGAGCAAAAAGACGAAACCTTAAACCATGCAATTTTAAGTAGTATTTCAGAGCCTGGTCATGATCAATTAAGCAAGGTCATAACTAGTGATTTAGAAACAGACAATAGTAAATGAGGCCATCATCATTACGTCAGTAAAACATGGCAGTTACACATCAATCAATTAGTGTTTAGAGGTCCCATATGCGATCAGACTCGCAAATCAGCAATGTACAAAATATTAAAAATGAATGGCTATACTGTTTCAGTACATGTGGGTGGCCTGATATGTATTAACTCATTGTTTCTCAAGATTTATATGACACGGAAATGAAACATAAATAAAAGTATTTTTCTTTATGAGCTTGATACTGTTGTGCAATTAATTATAATGCCTCTCATTGCTTTCTCCGTATTTTTAAGTGCAGTATTGATTTTTTATTTGCATTTACAGTGCTGCGATCAGGTGTTTGCCATTTACAGGTGTGAAAACATTTGCGGGCTTGAGGAATTGTAGCAATTCAATATGATTTGCTATTTTAGCGATTGTACCTTGAAACATCAAAGGCTTATATGTGGTGTAAGCTACGATTTTGACAACCACAGGGATTTTCAGTCTGTAACCCGTAGATCATTTGCGGCTCGCTAAAAAACACCAATTGAATAGCAAATTAGTTTACAGGCTTCAGTGAACAATTGCTCAATTGAATAGGAGCCTTTGTATGCTTGTATACTCAATAACAGGACCCTCAATTCTTTCATAATTTGATCAAAGGCTTAGCTGGGAAGGTTTTTAGATTTTGACAGCCCATAGGGTTTTTCCGCCTGTAACCCGCGGATCATTTGTGGGTAGCTGAAAAAAGGACAATTTAATAGCCGTAACTCTTGTGGGCTTCTTTATGGGCTACAATTTCGAAAACTGTAGCAATTTAATGGGCTCTAAGTCTGCAACTGCCTTCACCATTTACAAGAAACATTTATATAATTTTAAACTTCTAATGGACCAATAAAGATATAATAATGACCAGTGTAATCCACTAGCTGGGGAAAATACAACCCAATATTGAGTGTTCCTTCCTCAGTCAGCCCCATTACCCTAGACTAATACACCAGCAGTGCCAAAGGGCTCTACCTTCCAGCCCTGGATGCCATGGATAATATATAAAAATAGAAGGAACATTACTTTTATTAGAAAAACATTGCAAAAGATTGATTCATTACATTGCCCTTATTGTCTGAACAAATCATGTGATTAGGGAGGCAACAACCAGCTGCTATGAGAACAGAACTCCCCTCCAACCAGTCTTTCCATTTTAAATATTATCTTTAGATGCCTGGAAAGCAAAAAAGGAAAAAAAGAAAAAAAGGCCTTTACAGTGTACTAATCCTTTTTCTATTAATTATATTCATATTCCCTAAAATGCATGATATATACTCCCAATACATTCACACTCTTCTTATAACCATATCTTGAAGATTAAAATATTTCTCACAATAATTAATTTTCACAGAGGACTACAACAAATTGTATTAAGTGTGTGACTTCCTTAAATGTCATGTTCTGTCATGCCAGACACCTAGAATGTATATGTCCTTTATCACACATATTTGTCCTATTATTATTATTAATATTATTATTATTATTATTTAAATTATTGTTCATATTATATTCTTCAATCATTCTAAATTAAAGCCCTTTTATCAACATCTCTACCATACTCATCACTTGATGTCTGTTGCTCCTCTCTGTCAATCTCTCCACTGGTTTCCCATGGTCTCCAGAAAAAGCATTTCAAATCCTGACCCTAACATATAAAGCCCTGAATAATAATGCACCCTTTTCTATCTCTGCTCTTGTCTCTAAAATGCTCTCCCAACTGTCCTCTTCGCTCTGCTAATGACCATCTCCTTCCTTCTCTCTTATCACCTCCTCTTATTCCCACCTTTAGGACTTTTCCTGTGCTGCCCCTATTCTGAGGATCTCCTTGCCTCACTCCACTAGACTATCCTCCTGCCTCAAATCCTCAAAACCTCACTAAAAACTCATCTATTTAAAGAAGCTTATCACTTTTAGCTGTAATGCATGCAATATATTGTACCTCAACTTTCTATACCTCACCCATACCATTTAGACTGTAAGTTTACGGGTATTCCGTTTTGTTGGGTACTTTAGAGAAAACACTTTGGGTCTTATTCAATTGCAAGTCGTATGTCTGCTACAATCACAGAACGATTTAATTGAACAAGCCCGCAATTTAAGAGCAAAAAGACGAAACCTTAAACCATGCAATTTTAAGTAGTATTTCAGAGCCTGGTCATGATCAATTAAGCAAGGTCATAACTAGTGATTTAGAAACAGACAATAGTAAATGAGGCCATCATCATTACGTCAGTAAAACATGGCAGTTACACATCAATCAATTAGTGTTTAGAGGTCCCATATGCGATCAGACTCGCAAATCAGCAATGTACAAAATATTAAAAATGAATGGCTATACTGTTTCAGTACATGTGGGTGGCCTGATATGTATTAACTCATTGTTTCTCAAGATTTATATGACACGGAAATGAAACATAAATAAAAGTATTTTTCTTTATGAGCTTGATACTGTTGTGCAATTAATTATAATGCCTCTCATTGCTTTCTCCGTATTTTTAAGTGCAGTATTGATTTTTTATTTGCATTTACAGTGCTGCGATCAGGTGTTTGCCATTTACAGGTGTGAAAACATTTGCGGGCTTGAGGAATTGTAGCAATTCAATATGATTTGCTATTTTAGCGATTGTACCTTGAAACATCAAAGGCTTATATGTGGTGTAAGCTACGATTTTGACAACCACAGGGATTTTCAGTCTGTAACCCGTAGATCATTTGTGGCTCGCTAAAAAACACCAATTGAATAGCAAATTAGTTTACAGGCTTCAGTGAACAATTGCTCAATTGAATAGGAGCCTTTGTATGCTTGTATACTCAATAACAGGACCCTCAATTCTTTCATAATTTGTTAAATTTGGTTTTGATAGTATCTACCCAGTTTAGTGCTACAGAATATGTTGGTGCACTATAAATAAAGTTAATAACAATACCCTCCATGTTTGTCATTGACACCTGTATATTACTGCAATGCATAGCCATGAGGAATCTTTAAGTGCTCAAAAACTGGAATATTATAACAATAGTGTATGACTCATTGTCATTTTCTGTAAAAGTAAAAACTACAATAAATTTGGATTTTCATCATAATTCAATACAGCATCAGTTGAATAGTTTCATTTGTTGTGTCTGACTGTTTCTAGCTACTCATTTCTAGCTAAAAAGTAAGACAGAGCCAATTTATAGGTAAATACGTTTTTAAAAATTAATTATTTATTCATCTGCGTGACAAGATAGTATTTTCCTTTTCTGCTAATGTGATCTTACATGAACAATTTAAGCTCACATTTATTATTCTGCATATTCTTCCTGTCTGAGAAGAGAGTAGCTCGATTTCAACACTTGCAGTAAATATTTTGTACAGATCACCGAAACAGTTTTATAGTCGTATAAATAAAGAACTCAATAGTGTCGAATAAATAACTCAGTAGTTTCTATAGTTGTTTGATTTAGTTAAATGTACTTATTATGCTCATTTAAGTAAATGGTACATTACAACAATTACATGATATGTACTCATGGCTCTGTTGCCTTACTAACTTAAGAAGAACCAAAAATTATAAATGCTCATTAAATTATGCAACAGATTATTAAGAAAAATGTGCTTTTATTTCGTTTGCAACACCTAAATAAATTGAATTCAATTTATCCATTTAGAACTTAAATTACCATTTTAAAAAATCCTCTTGATCCTCATGACCTTGTTTGTGCTAAATATGTGGCGATCTGCAAGGAAATGCATGGTTTTATACTCTGTGGGTTTAAATTACATGCCAAATAGCTTCAAAAGACATTTTAATTGCTAAAATGAAAATACGACACACATCAAAGAATCTTTATTTTCTTCATGCTGATGTCTACTTAGCTTTTTTTGCATATCCATTTAAAGCTGTTAGACTTTATCCTTACTATGGCACCCCTTGAACATCTTTCCCTTTTAAAACTTTCAATACTAAAAGATGTGTATGGAATAAAAGCATATTGAAATGTTAAACTTCAAATAGACTGCATAAAATTTCATGTTAAACTTGATACGTAAAATTTTTTTTAAACGTTAAGCTTTGGAGACATAAGTCTATAAAAGTTTTGTATTTCACAGCATTTTTGTTCTATGACATGATGACTATTATTTAAACTACTGATTGTAACTTATTTGCTCTTTATTATTTTTTATTATTATTATCTTTTATTTGTAACCACCAACATATTCTGTAGTGCTATGCAGGGGTTAAGTACATGGCAAAAGCAGAATTAACACATTGCAAAAAATAGAGGGCCCTGTTTTTGAGCATAAAAGCAAATGTACATAGAGCTTGTTTCCAAAGCACCTACACAAGATTGAAATCTCGCAAACTTACAATCTAATGGTGCATTAAGTAAGCGAATATGACTTCTTAATTTACAAAAGTATACAAATGTTACATATCTTCACATGCAGTGGACAGGGCCGCATTTGTAATTAGGCAACTTAGGCAGATGCCTAAGGGCACTTACGTTACAGGGGCACCTCATTTGTATAGCTGTAATCATGTTTTACAGTTTTTTTGCAGCAGGCAGGCAGGAGTGAGCTAAGTTAAAGGTATATGCCAGCGAGCTGGGTTATGAATGCATCTGATAGAGGGGAATTAGTAGTGTATGATTAAATGTATTTGCATGCACTATGTTTTTTTAGCTTTACATTAAAAAAAACTGTTGCAGGTGATGTTTACACCCCCAGGATTGAGCTAGGCTCCTGAGAGGGATCATTTTTGTAAAGGTGTACCCTGTCCATGTGAGCATGCCCAGCTTTGCAGCCAATCAGCAATGCTGTAGGCAGACAGCTAGATGAGTCTGCTACACTAGGTCCTTAAAGGACCATAAATTGATAAATTCTGACAAATTATAATTGTATTGCAATCAAACATTTCAGCTTCTTCTTCCTATTCTAATTTGTCTTTTAGGTGAATGACCATAGATGCTTGATGTATGGTCCTGCAATGACCTGCAACATTTTCTGTTCATGTGTCTTTGTGTGAGTGAGTGCATGCAATTCACTGGGGCTGCGAGAGTTCTCAGGGGAAATTCACTGGGGCCGGGGAAGATAATGGGCAATTCACTGAGGCTGGGAGAGGTAATGGAGCAATTCACTGGGGCTGGGAGAGATCACAGGGGCAATTCACTGGAGCTGAGAGAGATCTCAGGGGCAATTTACTGGGGCTGGGGGAGTTAATGGGGCAATTCACTGGGGCTAGGAGAAGTGATGGGGCAATTCACTATGGCTGTAAGAAATTAAAGGGGTAATTCAATGGGGGTGGGGGAGGTGATGTGGTAAATGGCTGGTGTGGTTACAGGGGCAAATCACCGGGGCTGGGGGAAGTTTCACCTGGGATGCAGATAAAACATCAGTGAATAAGGGTACACAGACCTTGTTCTGGGTATTACAGAAATCTAAAGAAAAGCTGTAGCTCAATTCACAGACCAAAAAGATACAATGTATTATGTATGCTAATTTTCCCTGGGATTTTCAGGGGGTGTCAACATTGATAGAAAATGCAAGAAATTCCACAAAGTAACTGTTTTAATGTTTATTTTGGTATTTTTTCATGCAAACTATTTTTTTCATACACTACCAATTCTCCTCTATCAGATACATTCATAATCCAGCTCACTTGCATATACCTTTAATATAGGCATCTAAGCCAATCCAATGGCTGGGCAGATCTGGTTAGGCTGCACTGAATGCAACAGTGCCCCCTGCAGTGAAGGAGAAGGGGAGGGGCTGCAGGAGAGTATGCTGGTTCTGCTGGTGCTGACTGTAGAAAGGAAATTACTCTCCCCCCTGCGCAGCTATAGCTTTCTGCAGTGCAAGGCAGGACACAGAAGGGGCTCACAGAGGAAAACAGAATATGCCAAGGGGATGGTGCTGAGAGGCAACTTCCAGACAGTAAGCAGCAATAATGACATGTTTAATACACTTTTATAGCACTGGAGAGTAATTATTTAATATATACAGTCAGATTACTTAATATGATTTGATATACAGTATCTCACAAAAAGTGAATACACTCCACACATTTTTGTGAATATTTTATTATATCTTTTCATGTGACAACACTGAATAAATTACACTCAACCTGTATAACAGTGTACATTTGCTGTCCCCACAAAATAACTCAACACACAGCCATTAATGTATAAACCATTGGCAACAAATGTGAGTACACCGCTAAGTGGAAATGTCCAAATTGGGCCCAAAGTGTCAATATTTTGTGTGGCCACCATTATTTTCCAGCACTGCCTTAACCCTCATGGGCATGGAGTTCACCAGAGCTTCACAGGTTGCCACTGGAGTCCTCTTCCACTCTTCCATGATGACATCACTGAGCTGGTAGATGTTAGAGACATTGCACTCCCCCAACTTCCATTTGAGGATGCCTCCACAGATGCTCAATAGGATTTCGGACTGGAGACATGCTTCGCCAGTCCATCACCTTTACCTTCAGCTTCTTTAGCAAGGCAGTGGTCATCTTGGAGGTGTGTGTACGTGTGTAGGTGTATATATACTGTATATATATATTTATATAGACAGGATATGATGAAAGGTGAGGATCATTTTTTCATGTAAAACTAAACATCAAATATTAGTTATACATAACTACTGAAAAAGCCCCAGTTGTGCACACTGTATCTGCATTTGAAAGATATACTTGAAAATGTTTACATTAAGTTATTATATATAGGTTCAGACAGTGCTGCTTTTGCCTGGCTCTTAAATCTGTATGCAAATAAATAAATAAAAGATAGATAGATTGATTGATATATATATAGTATATATATATATATATATATATATATATATATATATAGTGCAAAAATATGTTGCATGCTACATGCTCCTTGGGGCACCTTAGAGTTCACTTCCCAGGGGCTCAAAAAAGGTTAATCCAGCCCTGGCAGTGAATTGTTTTTGTCTGATAACACCAGTTAGTTTAGTTATAAAATGTAAGGCAGAGCAGTGGTTCTTGTTTATAAGTGATCTTTTTCAAAAGAAAATATTAGCTCTCTATGAGCTCCATAACATTAGGCTTTTGTGTTATATATAAAAACAAGCATTGACACTGAAGCACTTCTCACTTAAATTACTTTTATTAAGTCACACACATTTTGTTTGTTTATAAACATAATTTACAATTCTGCAGAAGTAGGGATTGCAGAGTACTTTTCCAGTGCCTGATTAAGAACATTTGTGGAAGAAGGGTATAGGTGTCAAATGCTAGAAGCAGACCTCACACTTAAATGATACAACAAGCCTGCCCTGTCCCTCTACTGCTCAAGAGAAAAACAAATGCCTAATGGGCTCTGAATTAGCAGGAAGATTTTAAGTCATAAGATATGGATTTATCTGTCAAATTTAAAGGGACTTGAAGCCACCATATACACTTTGTTCGAAAAGATAGAGGATGAAAAATCTTTTAGCAAAGCGGTTTAATTTAAAAAAAATTGACTTAGATGTAATTTTTAGTTATTGCTATTTATACTTACCCACAAGAATATGCATGAATATAAGGTTTAGGCTGTCACTGATTACATTTAACATTATTGCTTTTAGTCCCATTATTTATTTATTTATCATGTAAGTCATCAGTCTGAATCATCCTTCACCCTTTTTTACATTAATATTTATTAATATTTTTATTTGGTTTAAATTATTATTTTACATTACTATCCCATTATCTTTTTCATACAATAATATATATGCATACATATACTATGAAAAAAGAAAAAAATCTATTTATATAAAAAATCCTAACCGCATTTATAAAACACACTGTGCCAATTCTTTAGATTAGAATGTTCCGACATGCTCATTCCAGCATCTATCAATCACAAATAGTTCTTATTATAATATAAAATGATGTGTACCATTCAGAATGGCATCCTGTTCAAAACATTTTTAAAATAACTAAAATATTAGGTCCCCATGCTAATCATGCTGTGCAATTTGCAGTATAGCTGTAAATCAGCCATGGAAGCTTTTTTTCCCCTGTTAATCTTTTCACTCGTAAAATTACAGCAGTCAGGCCACATCCGTAAACCATGCTTTAGTCAGTAGCAATGAAGGGGCTGGATTATAGCACCAGCACACAATTACACCAATAAACTAACTTTTATGGATATTCTTGCTGCTACTCAACCATAGGAGCCAAGGAAAATGGCCAAAGGATTAGTGATTGACAGGCATACTGTATATATTTGTGAGCTTCCCGTCCCAGCTCTGGTATTTACAAATTTGCACGCAGAGAGAAAGAGGAGAAGTGACATATTGGAGTAAAGGTTTTTATTCTTTTTATTATTATAAATAATTAATTACTACTATATATTTAATATTAAAATAGAAAGATACAAAATCTACTTTAAATAGTTCTGTAGTGCTTAACACTGAATTACTTAGGTACAAATATAATCACACTAAAAAAACTTTAATAGGCACTTAACAATGACGCAATAAAAAGAGGGATTCACTTAGGTTACATAAACCCACCAGTATGACTCAACTTGAAATGTAAAATAACTCCATCTCCAGGGTTTACCAAATCGGGGTAACAAGGGCAAAATAAATGTGGTCAAGGCCCCCACACCTGGGTAAGAACAGAAGGAACCCTATGATCTAGGGGGATACCTCCTACCTCAGTGCCTCTACTTAGTGCAGGAAGACCCTTAAACTTACTGGAGCCCTTCAACTCACCGGATAAAATAATTTTGTGCCACTTGTACCTCTATTGTAACATAATAACTGAGATAGGATTTTTTCAACTCAAGGCAATACAGCTTGTCATCTACTGGTGGGACTAGACAAATTAAAATATGAAAAGAATAAAGTGACTAGTATATAAGCATTAATTCACAATATTGGAATGATATGTATTGTACTTGTGCTATATACTTATACATATATAGATAAATAGGACCACAACAGTGCTTTGCATAGGGGGAAACAAGAAAAAAACTCCTATTCCAAATAACCAGTATATTTACTTCATAATGCTTAATACATACTTGATAATACTAAACAACAATAAACAATCAATACGAAGAAACAACCTGGTTAAGTTTATTATAGTTGTATGTAGTCTTGAAGTTGTAATTGAAGATACCCCCCAATCACTTATCTGTAGATCCATACAGCCATAAGGTCAATAACCAGACGATCGTTTCTCCATATTCCTTTATAAACTGTTTCCGCAGTGGATCGATTGATTTCAAGGGATTGAATAAAAACTAGTTAATCCCTTGGGGCTTATGAAGCCTGTGGAAAACGTGCGTAAAGTCACATCATCATGTCACCAAAAAAACGGAAGTGACATCAAATCTGGTTTAACGTTTTTATTTATTTATACCATCTTAAAAGCTTAATTTGGTGGGTTTATGTAACCTAAGTGAATCCCTCTTTTTTGCGTCATTGTTAAGTGCCTATTAAAGTTTTTTGAGTATTTGTATCTAATAATGAAATGAAAATAAATATTTATATTACATAACATACATACACAAATGATAATAGTGCTCATAGTAACCCTTTTAGCTATGCCACACAATCCACACACCCCCACCCTATAACCTAGCAAATAAAAAAAGGTGCATAAAACATACATTATTTTAACATCAGAAATATATACACCATCACCACCAGGCCCACCATCACCTGAATCCAGTCAGAATCCTATCCTACCCACTGGGCCACCTCCACCGCCGTCTCCTCCTCCCACAGCAATGGCCAACTAACTTGCATCTTCATCCAAAGTCCCACCATTGGAGGCCACCAAAGTGGGGATGCTGGTCCCTAAGTGAGACTGTAGAGATGTACTGTGGGGGTTCCAGGCCAGAGTCTTCTCCCCCTAGTCCTCTGTGGGCCGCAGCCTCAAAAGGCTCCATATGGAGGTGAGGTGGCACAACCACCAGTTGGAATCCTACATGGCCAGGCTGCTCCAGATGTCGTAGAACCAGAGTGCGCTAACACAGCTCAGCATGGACACTGCCCAGCATGCTCTGGTTCCCAGCACTGCCTCCTTCACCCAGGAGGCTTCCCGGCACACCCAAAGCCTAGCCCCTCCTTGCCTCCCTGCATGCCTCTACCTTCACTGGTGCTTGCCTCCAGGGGGATGTTCCTTATATGCTCCATATGAAAATACAAGGCCTGGCCTGTGATATCTAATGATCTTCTGGTGGTGTTCCCATTTATCCAGGATCATTGTTAGCCAGTCCTCTGTTCCAAGCCACATACTGCCCATGATGACATATCTGCCAAAAGTTTATGAGACTCCAGATTAATATGTAGATGTCATACCTTGCTGAGAATGATCTCTGTCAGTAAAGTGCTGTGGTGATGATCACTGCTGCTGTAGAGTATTCTTTGTGGTGTGTCTATCCCTTTAATAGTGAGTGTTTGGTAGCGGCTGCTGTGGTATATGTGTGTTTGCTGATTGGTACTATCCTGTTACTGTGATCTGTGTTCTACTGGACATTGTAATATCTCTTTAATAGAGTTGTCTAGCTGTGAACAGATATTTCCTGTTTTCATATGTCATATATGAAAAATTAAATAGTTTTTAATTGCACATATGTGATAATAGCAATCATTTGTTCTGTGATCTTGCATGCTTTTCTATTCTTTTGAGTGGTTTCCTGTCTCTTTAAGTGCTTTTAAAACCATTTGCGAGTTGTCTTTGGTAACCGTAGTAATTTCTTTCGTTTTTTTGTAGTTACGGGAGTGATCTGTACAGTGGGTAGCATAGGGTTTTTGATGGAAAAGTCTAACAGAGAAACTCGTAATACTATGACAGTGCAATGATAAATACAGCTGCAATTTTTGTCTCCAGCTTGCCGCGGTCACACGTAGCAGTTCTCTTACAATGAGCCTCATTAAGTTCGGAGGCCACAAGTTAAGGGATGTAGGCAGTATGTCTGCGGGCCTCCTGCGTTAAGGTGCTATTCAATTCGGCAAGACCTCAAGTTATGTACCGATAGCGAAATTCGTAAACCATGCCATCATATGTAGCATTTGCGAGCTCAAACATGAAGGCCGTAACTCCCGAGTCAGAAACAGCCAATGGAAACAGGGATCGTCATCATTATGGCAATGAAAAATAGAGTTCTGATTTCCAAGTCCTACGGTCTTCAATTACGAGTTACGATCAGACCCACTATCCTGAAATATTGCAATATTGATAAAACCGTAAATATGATATTCTATTACATTCATTATATATATTAACACATTGACTCCCGCGATCGATATAACACGTAAACTGAACATTAAATAAAGTGTTTTTTAATGCCGATTTGCGAGCTTGAGAATGTTGTGCTATTAATTTTAAGACATAACATCACTTTCAATTGTAATAAAAGTACAGTATTGATTTTTTATTTGCTTTTAAAGTGCTCCGGACATGTCTTTAAGGCTTTTGCTTGTCCTCCTTGGAACTCCTAACTTGTGGAGTGATTTTTGTGGCTTTGGCGGGTGGTTAGCGAGAGGGAATCGGAGCAATTGAATAGCGATTTGTGATTTTAGTGATTAGAACTCTTGCGGCAGTGAAAAATCAAAGGCTTGGAGGGGCATTAACTTGCGATGGTAACCATCACAATGAATCTGGCTGGAGCTCGCAAAAAGACGCCAATTAAATAGCAAAATAAGGCGGGATCTTCCGATGCCTCAATTGAATGAGGTGCAATGTTTCTGGGATAGGGGATTAACATAGGGACTATGCATTAGCATAAAGCCTTAGGCCTCTAATCAATTGAGCAATTGTTGGGTACTGAAGCCTGTAATGTAGCCTGTAAACTAATTTGCTATTCAATTGTCTTCTTTTAGCTACCCACAAAAAATCTACGGGTTACAGGCTGAAAATCCCTGTGGTTGTCAAAACCGTAACTTACAACCCATCCTTTGCTCTGTCAAGCCCGCAAAAGTTACAATAGCTAAAATCGCTAATCGCTATTCAATTGTTACAATTCCTCAAGGACGTAATTGTGATCAGACCCGCAAATAGCAAATGTAGTCCAAAATATTACTGGTTCAAAATAGGACTCCAAAGGACTTTAAAAGCCATTATGTATGATGCCCCTAAACGTCCCCTCTGCTCCGGAACCCCCAAGTTAAATCCCCTGCCATGGGTCCTTAAAGGGCTAACAGCAAACAAATAGTTAACCCCTGCGTCTGGAGTACTTGTAGTAGTCCCATTCTGATTGGCTGCAAACTGATTGATAGCTATTTCAGCCAATCAGAATGCTCCAATTTGTTTTTCATGCTGGAGCTTGCGCAGAAACCGTCATTTGCTGCGGGTAGCTCCTCAAAAGAGGAGCTCCGTTAGTAGAAGTCTTTTTATTTTTTAAAGCTCTGGATTTCTTTGGAATGGCCCTTTCCTGGCCACGAACATGAGCACATGGGCTTCAACCCAGACAGAAGAGGACTGGACCTTCTTCAATCAACATGGATAGCCTGACCAGTCCAGGGCAGAAGAGTGATGACCAGGGCATTGGTGATCACCACTGGAGGGGCAATTTGGCCAGGTCAGTGGACTAACTAACCTTTTCTACAGGCTGTAAGTCTTATTTATTTTAATAGTGGTTTTTATTTTATGTATTCTTTTTTATTTTATGTGTAAGTCTTTTTTAATTTTCTGTAATGCTTTCTTTATTTTTATGTAATTAGTAGTTTGCTACTTTTTTGTACTTGTTTTTTTTATTTTCTGCAATGTGGGTGTTTTTATTGTGGGGGTTAATATGATAGGGTTAATTAGGTACAGTTAGAGTAAATTAGGTACACTTAGGGTTAAATAGGTCTAGATAGGTATAACTGGTCAAGATAGGGATAAGTGGTTAGTAAGAAGGGTTAATTAGGTATAGTGAGAGTTAAATATGGTTAATTAATTAGAGGGGTTAATTACTTAGAGAGGGTTCTTCTATTGTTAATGTTATTTAATTATTGTCCCATAAGGGTCTATATAGAACCTTATGGGACTGATGGGTTAATTAGAGGCTCATGGGGGTCTGTATAGACCTCCATGAGTGATGGGGTTAATTTTAACTTCCGCAGGGGTACTTATAGTTTATTATAATTGTAATGTGGATACTTCAAGGACCCTTAAGGTCCTTTAAGGACTCACAAGGAGGCCAATTTGATTTTGACATGCTGTGGGGGTCCCAATCGGGACCCCCGCAGCAAGGGTTAATGTAGGGACTCTACGGGGGTCCCGATGGGGCCCCCTGCAGCATGGGGGGGTTAATGTTAGGTGCAGAGGGGGTACTTGCGCGGCAGAGGTTAAAGTTTTGTGCTGCGCGCATCCTTTAAGGACTTGTGTCAGGGGTTTTAACATTTTAAATGCCCTAAGAGTCCTGATTGGAACCCCACAGCAAGGTTTCCTTTAGGGAGCTTGCGTGGGTTCCTGCAGATTTGATTTACGTCATGATTATGGTTTTGTTTACTATTGGCTCTGTCTAAGCAGTAACTATGGGCTTGCATGCTCAAGCCCTCAACTCCTTACATATGAAACCAGGGTATACAGGTTGGAGGCTTTGGCCCATAACCTGCGTCCCTGTTCAATTGAATTATTCTGTAACTGTAGCAAATTTCAGGCCTGTGTGATGCAATCTGTGGCCTTGCAATTGAATAGGGGCCTTAGTTTGTAGTAGAATTGTAGTGTGTAAAAACATTTCATACACAAATCAAAATGGTTAATGGAACATATATATGAAACTACTTTCTGACATATGAACTTTGTAAATTACAGTATAATTAAAAAAACACAATATTTATTAAAATAAATGATTAACAGACAGTGGAAATGACCCCAGGGGCCTCATTCAATTGCTTTTTAGAGATATATGGTCGCAAGTCTGAGTCGCAGGTTACTCTGCTTTTCAATTGCCTTCCGATTGCGGCCTCCGATCGAGTTACTTGCTCTAACCCGAGATACCTACCGATCCATTGCAATTTGTCAAATTGCTAGTTACTTCCTTCAAAGCCTTTGATCTTTTAAGGCCGCAAGGCTAAATCCACAAATTGCTATTCAATTGCTCTGATTCCCCCTTCCTAACCACTCCGTCAAGCCCGTAAATGGATAAAAGCCAACTACAGCTTACTTGGAACAAGGAGGTGTTGCAAGGGCTTACAAAGCCCTTACACATATTCCCTACTACTCTTAAATCAAACCCCCTGCAGGGTCCCCACATTAACCCCTTGCTGCAGGGGTCCCGATAGAAACCCCTGCAGCATTTAAAAAATTTAAATTCCCTGCCGCGGGTTCTTAAAGGGGCCATGGCACACAAATGGTTAACCCCATGCAGCGGGGGAACAGTAAGTACCCCCGCGGCAACTAACATTAACCCCACATGCTGCAGGGTCCCCATCGGGTCCCCCGGAGGATCCCCACATTATCATATGCAGCGGGGGTCCCAATTGGCCCACGCTGCATTTAAAAACTCAAATCTCTCACCTCGCGGTCTGGAAAGGACATTAAAGGACGCACGCTAAATAAAAAATGAACCCCTGCTATGGTGTACTATAAGTATATAGATAAGAATATGGGTGTAACCTTATGACACAGACTGGGTGTCAATACTGCTAGAATACGATATTATACTCCACTTGGAGAGGATCTATTGTTTTTGATACCTTAGATCCAATACTACCCTATATACTAACTTTCTCTATATCAATAGGGCATCTTGTATAGGGAGATAGCCTTTCTTCTACTTTACTTGACTTTTGGCAGAGTATTTAGAGGGTAAATAGCGGGCCCTCCAAAAATAGTGGACACAAGATAGGAACTCCACTATTACATAATAGGGACCCTCCTCTCTTCCACTATCTTGCCTTATATGTTAGTATTCTCATTGTGGTACTTGGTATCTACATAGCTGGCTGCAGGACTTGTTCTCTGCGGCTCTGTTATTCATACCCTTTTGTAAATAGTTTTTTTACTCGCCGCTATTTTGTTTTTTATTATTTTATATATTTATTAAATGTTACGTTTTATTGGTCTAATTGCCTAGGGACATTTATCAGATCCATGTATCCCTTACACGTGTATATATCATTCTTATAAGGCAGCTAGTATTTATTCGGTTTATTTGTACTTTATTTTACACCACTAGTGTGTCTCAAACTGTTTAAAGCCCCCTATCATATTCATCCTTATTCAACCTCGGAGTAAGGATGCAAGGAATATTTTGAAGGGAAGTGTGTGGCTTGAGACAGACACAATTGATAGTTTTTTTTCTTGTTCTCCTCTATCATTAAATATTTGGGTCCTATGTTGAACCGTTAGCTTTGGTCCCCCATTTGGAGTTTACAAACCTAATTGTGGTTTTGGTGTTGAGAGATTTTTGCACTTGAATAGCGATTAGCGATTTTAGTGATTTTAGTCTTGCATTCTTGAGAGATCAAAGGCTTCGGGAGGTTCTTAGTTATGAGTTGAACCATCGCCATTTTTTCAAGGTCGTAACTTGGAAGTCGTTTGGGACCTCACATAGGGGCTACTGGATCGCCCAAAACCTCAATTGAATATGGCCTTTTGTTTCCAATAGCAGCATTATTCTCTTTTGTCAAATATATGACTAAAGCTACATGAATTGTTTAGTCTTAAAATATCTTTTCATATTGTATTTCTCTCTTACTGTACCTGAAAATATTTTATCCTTTCTTTTTGTAAATCATGCATTAGGTGCCATTACAAGTTTACCTACTTGTTAAAAGAAAAATTAACTTGACAGTTTAATGACCTTTAAAAAGAATTCTGTCTTCACAATGCTGTTGCTTTTCTTGATTCATGCTGAATCGATGACATGAAAATATATAGAAAAATAACATTTTTGTAGAAAAGTAACTTGTAAATTGTATGTCTAATATTGAAAGATATTGTAGTATAAGGCAAAGTACAACAGGAGCACTAAAGAGTAATGGCCTCATTCAAATGAGATTTGGCTAGTTGAATAGGCCTCTATATAAGCTCACAACATATTTTTGTTACAGAAGTTTTTCGTTAGCGAACTTCTATTCAAAAGCAAGGTCATAACTAACTAAAAACTTCTGTAAAAAAATATGCTTTGTGCTTATATAGAGCCCTATTCAATTGGCTAAATCACGTTGTAATGAGGCCCTACGTTTTATTCTTTTATAAACTTTAATGGATTGTCTCATATTTAAATATGCTTTTTGAATATTTGAACTTAATAATTGGCAAGTGATTTAATATATTTGAAAGAAATGTATTAAAACATTTGTATTGTTTTTTTATGCAATTATGCAGCACAGGGTGTCATTATTTTGGTTTCTCTTGCTTTACTTCTAAAGAATGCCTCAAATAAAACTTTCTATAAGTGTGAAAGAGGTTGAGTAGATATCACTCCTTCGACTCAAACTGGTCGTTTTCACTGCTGACACTGTATCATGGCACCCAACAGTAAAAAAAATGTATTGGTTATTAATTATTTCCATATTATTCAATAACTATGGAATAATCACATAGCTATTAACAAATAAACTTTGGCTTTTCAAAAGAGCATATTGTAAACATGGGACTATAGAGTTCCTTTAATTTGGAGTCTATCAGACATAATTGTGAATGCATTAACTTATTTTACTGTGTGAAGAAATACAGAAAATGTAAAAAAATAAACAAAGAACTCCTATAAAGAGTACCTGCAACAACAAATGTATAGTTTATTTACAGTGACATAAAAATAGCACATATATGTGACAGAAAAATCAAGTGATAGACTATTGTTCCCTCCATCCTAAGCAATATGAATATAGACAACCATAGATATGCCTGCTTTACTAGAATTTTGGCAATAACAAATGTTTTTTTTTTGTAATGACTATGAATAGTTTTAATGATAGCAACAGGAATATTCTCTATACTATACATTGTACATATTTTATGATGTCATGGTGGAACCCCTTAAGCTGTGTACAAAGAAAGTTTTGCAGACTGCAGGTGGCTCATTTTTCATGTAAATTTTTTTTGAAAATTAAACTCTGTATTACAGGATCCCATCTAGCAATCCATGGTAGGACAATTGTACTGAGCAGTTTCCAGTCTTACAAGGCCACTGTAGCTTGAAAACTCTAGTTTCGACAGCTAGATTGCCTGACACCTGCCTTGGAGTGTTATCCTACTGGAACTTGCTAATTTATGTATTCCTATTTAGCCTAGGTGTCTTGTCCTACCGTGAAGAAAAGAAAATCTGCCATTTTTAAAATCAAGTCAAATTTAATAGTAAAATATGGGCTGTATTTATTTATTTAATTGTTCAAAAAGCCAAATAGCTAAACATAGCTTCTTTTATTCACTGGAGATCAGAGTAAATTTACACAGCATTTCTGTACACAGCAATACTTAATGAATATATAATGTAGAAAGTGGTTGGACTCACCTCATATGATGTTACCTTGATGTTGTCAGGTGAGCTTATGTGCTTTGACCAAAATGCAGTACCACAAACCTATTTGTTGCTACCTAGATTTGGGATAGCACAGTTATATATAAAGTATCTCACAAAAGTGAGTGTACCCCTCAAATTTTCGTACATATTTTATTATATCTTTTCATGTCCTTACTACCGAACCGCAATCAAGCTCGCAAATGTCAAATGGCGCACCAAAGCTAACAGTTCCAAATAGGAACATATTTAATGATAGAGGAGAACAAGAAAAAAACTATCAATTGTGTCTGTCTCAAGCCACACACTTCCCTTCAAAATATTCCTTGTATCCTTATTCCACAGTTGAATCAGGATTAATATGATAGGAGGCTTTAAACAGATTCAGACATACTAGTAGTGTAAAATAATGTACAAATAAACCGAAGAAAAGTACACCAAATAAATACTAGTTGCCTTATAAGAATGATATATACACGTGTAAGGGGTACATGGACCTGATAAATGCCCCTAGGCAATTAGACCAATAAAACTTAACGTTTAATAAATGTATAAAATAAGGTAATAAAAGAGAAAATAGCGGCAAGTAAAAAAACAATTTACAAAAGCATATGAAAAAACA
This sequence comes from Discoglossus pictus, assembly GCA_027410445.1. Classification (NCBI taxonomy): domain Eukaryota; kingdom Metazoa; phylum Chordata; class Amphibia; order Anura; family Alytidae; genus Discoglossus; species Discoglossus pictus. The sequence goes on along the minus strand of CM050163.1, from coordinate 153,833,547 downwards.
GAGCCGCAGAGAACAGGTAGATACCAAGTACCACAATGAGAATACTAACATGCAAGGTAGGATAGTGGAAGAGGGTAGGGTCCCTATTATGTAATAGAGTTCCCAATATTGGGTCCACTATTCTTGGAGGACCCGCTATTTACCCTCTAAATTCTCTGCCAAAAGTCAAGTAAAGTAGAAGAAAGGCTATCTCCCTATACTAGATGCCTTGTTGATATAAATAAAGTTAGTATATAGGGTACTATTGGATCTAAGGTATCAAAAACAACAGATCCTCTCCAAGTGGAGTATGATATCGTATTCTAGCAGTATTGACAGTCTGGGTCATACGGTTACGCCCAAATTCTCATTCAATTGAAATTAGGTGTTTATCTCTTTAATTGCTATAGAAAATATCATCTTTGTTCCTTTTCCATGCTGTTCATGCTCATCTATATACTTATAGTACCCCCGCAGCAGGGGTTCATTTTTTATTTAGCGTGGGTCCTTTAAGGTCCTTTTAGGACCCGTAAAATGGTAGATTAGAATTTTTAAATGCAGCGGGGTCCGATCAGGACACCCACTGCAAGGTTTAATCTGGGGACCCTCCGGGAGTCCCGATATAGAAGCTAAATTGCTACAAAAAAGATATCTGCTCTAGTTGTTTCAAAAAAAAAAATCAATTTACATCTTTGTAGTTAACTCACTTAGGAGCAAATAGTCATAATTAGTAATATTAGTAATTAATTTAATTCTACCAATCTAAGTTCTCCTTCTTTAAAAACTTATAAGGCATTTCTTTTTCCCAAAGTTTACAATAATTAATATACAACTTAACTTTTATTAGAATCACAGTAATATAGTAGGATACAATTCCTCTATATGGTCATTAAAAATATAAAAGGGAAAAAAAAAAACACACTAAACACTTTCTTTCCACAATAGCCAGTCTTGGGGACACTAGATTAGCAGAGTATTGGAACATATTTTTATTAGACAATTTGAATCTGTTACAAATAAACACTAATAAACAATGGAGTCTGGCAGAATTTATATTGTTACAGCCAGTCTAATACTGTCAGATCAGTAACTAAATAACAGTTTTCTGAAATAAAAATATATTTGAGTATCCCACATTAATATCCAGTTAATTATTATTTTCTTATCTTTGTTTTTTCTGAATCTCACATATCATGGTATTATATAATACTAATCCTTACTGAGGACATTTTTACTGTTTTTCATGGTGATTATATACATGTACAATCTATTATACATCATTAATCTGCCACAAGTGCAGACCTCATGCCTAATGTGCTTCTGACCAATAGCTGCTATCCTAGATGCAAGTTGCCTAATATATATCTACAGTATTTTCCTATCATCTGCTACTCTAGAGACCCCAAGACTGTCTAACACAGAAAGGACATTTTTAGTGATGGTTATCCTTTTATATTTCTAACTAGCGACTTGCCCATCAAAAAATGACGGCAATAGAATTGTAAGGCAGGTAATGTTGTTTGCCCCAGACATACATTTTTTGGGTGGTCTGAGATCCTTCGCGGCTCGCAATGAGCGCCGAAGTTGTTGTATTTTTTTTCTGATAGCCGCTTTTGCTATTATTGTTTGTTCGGCGCTGATCTGCTTTTTGCGCTTATTGCAAGGCTTTGTGTGCTATGAGCAGCATTCTCACTCGTTGTGAGTGGCGCAGTGAATGGCTTTTGTGTTTATTGTTATTTTTATTTTTTTGTGTATATGTATTTTTGTATGCTAATGAAATATTTAATAAATTCAATGAATATACTTTACCTATTTGGAAGTAATATATGCAGGAAGCATTGTGCTGAAGAGCTGACAATCTGTTTTGATGTTCCTGCAGCATACAATGTCGGTTTGCACTGTTGTGGAGCTGAGGTGTAAGTGTCAGCAATGTGTGCAGTGTGTAGTGTAAATAGGCAGCGAGCGAGGGAAAGCCGTTAGGGTAGCTGTGTACTTCCGCATTGTGTAAGTTAGTGTTGTAAAATGGCAGCGAATGTGTATGTGGTACGCGGCTGTGGATGATTTAGCGTCCTTGCTAAAAGTGTATCTTGTACCTCGCAAGGGTTTTTTGAAAAGTCGTAGGTGCTTTGTTGGTGTTTTGCGTCTTAAGGGTCCTGTAGCCACGTTTTCATTTTTTCGGGCGGTCATTTCTTCTCTCTCTTAGGGGATATTCGTGTGTCTAAACTCGGGAATGTGGAGTTAAATAGAGCTGTAACTTCAGTTTCAGAGGTTCTGTGTGCCCCCCTTGCTATGGGTAAGCTTTTTTATGTATTTTCTGTTTGTATTTATTGTGTTTTTAATGTTTTCAGGTGTCGTATTTTTTTCAAGGTCGTAATGTTTTTTTTTCTAAGTCCTGCGGGTCGTATTTTTTTAGACTAAGTCCGTAAATTTTTCGTTCTAAGTCCCGCGGTTCGTATTTTTGTGTTTAAGTCCGTATGTAGTGATTGCGTGTTAGATCTATTTTGTTAAAGTGCCGCATGTGTGGGTATTTGTAACTGCGTGTGAGGTGCCGTAGAGCCTACATCTCCGCAAATGCGGCCCTTTGCTTTGTGGGCGCCGTAGAGCCTCCACCTCCGCAAATGCGGCCCCGACGTGGGAGCCTCCACCTCCGCAAATGCGGCCACTCACTTCATGGGAGCCATAGAGCCTCCACCTCCGCTAATGCGGCCCAACATGGAAGCCCCCACCTCTGCTAATGCGGCCCCAGTTCTTGCGAGCTCGACGATTCGTAGTTGGACAATTATAATATATGATATATAGCAGAATTTTGTTCTATTATTTTATCCTGTGATACTAATAAAAGTTTAGTTGTATGTAAACACACATAAAAATAGTTTTGCATATTAAAACTCATATAGTAGGAAATGAAATAGGGGGATGTGTGCAGTAGGATGGTTCCCTGGTGGTCCAGTGGCAGAGCTAGTGAATGGAGGGCCCCAGTGCAAAAACATTTTTGGTCCCCCAACCAAGGAGGAGGGACAAACAAATGTTTTGACTTGCCCTGGCCCCCCTTCAGTGCCATATATATACAGTATATATGCCGGCGCTTCATATTTCAGGTGAAGGAAATTTCATGCAATATGAAACACCAGCAGGAGAAGGATATCCAACCTCTGACTAATGGGAACCAGACCAGGGACCACAGTGCACAAGTAAGAAAAGGCGGCTGAATGGTGCTGCTGAATGGACCCTAGGAGGAGGGGAGAGACAGCACTGGGCCCCTCACAGAGCAAGGGCCCTGGTGTAATGCACCTGTTGCAGCAGCGATAGATCCACCCCTGTCTATGTGCCTTCTGGATATCCCTTTTTCTAGATAAAAAGATAAAAATAAATATACAATATCTCACAATTAGTATCTCACAAAAGTGAGTACACCCCTGACATTTTTGTAAATATTTTATTATATCTTTTTATGTGACAACACTGAAGAAATTACACTCTACTACAATGTAAAGTAGTTAGTGTACAGTCTGTATAACAGTGTAAATTTGCTGTTCCCCCAAAATAACCCAATACACAGCCATTAATGTCTACATTTTTGACAACAAAAGTGAGTACACCCCTAAGTGGAAATGTCCAAATTGGATCCAATTAGCCATTTTCCCTCCCCTGTGTCATGTAATTTACAAGGTCTCTAATGTGAATGGGGTGCAGGTGTGTTAAAGTTGGTGTTATCTCTTTCACACTTTCTCATACTGGTCACTGAAAGTTTAATATGGAACCTCATGGCAAAGAACTCTCTGAGGATCTGAAATAAAGAATGGTTGCTCTACATAAAGAAAATAATAATTAACTAGATATTAATGTGGGATACTCAAATATAACTGTTATTTGGTTACTCCTCTGACAGGGTTAGGCTGTAATAATATAAATTCTGCCAGACACAATTGTTTATTATTATTTATTTGTAACAGATGCAAATTGTCTAAAAAAAATATTTTCCAATACTCTGCTAATCCAGTGTCCCCAAGACTAGCTATTGTGGAAAAAAAGTGTTTAGTGTGTTTATTTTTATTTTTTTCCTTTTATATTTTTAAACACCATATGGAGAAATTGTATCCTATTATTTTACTGTGATACTAATAAGTTGTTATTAATTATTGGAAACTTTTGGAAAAAGAAATGCCTTATAAGTTTGTTTTGTTTTTTAGTTTTTTTTTATTTGTTTTCAGACAAACATGACAAAAAGTAGAAAAAATTGAAGGAAAAAAATATACAAAGTAAATTGCATCTTAACAACTTCATAAAATTGCTGACATATTTTAAGAACAAGATGCCAAGAATATTCCACAAACCATTTAATACAACAATAAAAAGAAAAACTATATATATATCTTTATCTTTTAAGCCTTATAAGTTTTTAAAGAAGGAGAACCTAGATTGGTAGAATTAAATTAATATTACTAATGTAATATGACTATTTTTTCCTAAGTGAGTTAACTACAAAGATGTAAATTGAAAACTTTTTGAAACAACTAGAGCAGACATCTTTTTTTGTAGCAACTTAGCTACTATATATTAAAGTGAATTGGATGGGAAGACATCTAGTTTTAATGAATAACTTATTTTAGCATAATTTGAAGAGTTCACCTTGCTTACATTTTTTTATTTATTAGTGATGATTAATTAAAAACGTAAACAATGCCAAATAAAATTAAACACTCTTAAAAAAACATAAAAATTGAATAGGTCCACCTCTACTGTTTCTGGTGCAATCTTTACCTATTTAACAATTTGGTATATTATTGGAAATACTGTGTCACTGAGTTGATAAAAATACAGTCACACTATGCGGATAGTACAGAGAAAAGCTACCAGACAATTGCATTCAATAAATATGCCATATGCAGATAATTATGCCATTGATCTGTGATTATTGATTTAAAATTATCTACATCTGGCATATTTATTGAATGCAATTGTCTGGTAGCTTTTCTCTGTACTATCCACATATTGTGACACTACCGAGTTATGGGCTTGAAAAAAATGGCGTCCGTTAAAGTCGTATTTTCTTCAAAGTGTTGCGTTCCTTGCGCTTATCAAGGTTCTTAGGCGCTCATTGGCAGCCTTTTTCAAATTCTTGCGGGCCTCGCGATGAGCGCCTTTGGCACTCATCGCAAGGCTTGCAATGAGAGTCTTTGGCGTTCATTGCGTATGATCAAGCCCGTTACTTTTAACATGGCGTTACCGACAAACTTGCAATTACGACAACTATTATATGTGATTGTGAGGTGACTACCTGTACATTTACCGTATTTCCTATACACAGGACAAGACCTATTTATCTATTAACCAAACATCGGTAGAGTGTTAGAGTAATAAATCTGCAGAGTTTCACATACACACGTTACTAATTGTTTATACACTGGATGCATCCTCCTTCCTCTCCACCTTCACCCTTATCCTCCTCCTCCTCCCTTTCCTCCTTATCCTCCTCCTCCCTTAACCCCTTTCCTCCTCCTCCTCCCTTTCCTCCTTATGCTCCTCCTCCCCCCCTTTCCCCTTATCCTCCTCCTCCCTTCTCCTCCTTCCCCCTTATCCTACTCCTCCTCCCTGTTTCTCCTCTTCATTCACCTCCCTATCCCCTCTCCCCTTACTGTGATCCAATCAATATCCTTTGCCTACGGCATCTCATCTGGCTGTGACTGGGACCGGCAAATGCTAATGGCGTGATGAGCATCCCGAGTGATGTCACATGCACGTCATGTCATTAGCGTTTGCCGGTCCTGGTCACAGCCAGATGAGATGCCGCAGGCAAAGGATATTCATCACATCCTAGTAAGGGGAGAGGGGAAATGGAGGTGAATGGAATGGGGCAAAGTAAGGAGGAGGAAGATAGGGGGAAGGGGGAAGGATAGAGGAGGAGGGAGGAGGCAAAGGAGGGGGATAAAGGGGGAAGGGAGGAGAAGGAATGGTGTGCTGAGGGGGCCCAGGCAAATTAGGCAGCACTGGGACCCCTCCAGATCCACCCCTGAACTTCAGTGTAATCCCAAGCATGGCTAGGGTTACCGATTTAGGTACATAAATCTAACCCTGAGCAACGCTTGGGATTACCGCTAGGATGTTCTCAGTAACTGCATAGTTACCTGAATGAGTCCACCTGTAAGCAATTAATGTTTCAAATGATCTCAGGATAAACAAACAATTTTTATTAGGTTCTCAGAGATTGGTTGAGAGCATGACTGCTCCTTGAAGACTAAGGAACTTGATAGTTCCTTAGTCTTCAAGGTCATAGATAAAGTTCTGGAGAAGCACCAAGAATTGACTTAACCAATCTTCGACCATCCCATGGAGCAATGTTAAATCCATTACTAATAAATATAAAGCACATGGCACAATCTTGTCTCTTCCATCTACCAAAACTCATTGACCGGGTAAGGAGGGCATCAGTCAGAGAAACAACAAGGAGGTAAATGGTAACTCTGAAGTAGCTGGAGAGATCTATTGCTTGGATGGAAGAAAACCTGATGCTTCACAATAATATTTTTTTATGGAATATTGGCAAAAAAAATCACTATTATATATGTATATATTGATATTGATATAGTGACTTATAATTATATATTATAATTATTCTAGCGACTTGCCCGTCAAAAAATGACGGTCAATAAAAGAAAGTGTTGAAATGCTGTTTGTCACACAATGTGAGTGTACTGTATGCCCCAAGTAACTAAATTCCTCAAAAAGCAGAAATCTACATTACATAAAATAAGAAAAACTAAAATAACGTAAAATAAAAAATGTACATTACAGAAAGAAAAAAAAACCTAAGCCATAAAAAATAAAAAAAGGAACATTACAGAAAATAACAAAATACATCACAACCCTGCCTCACTACAAAAATGTTATAAAAATTACACACCTGAAAATGAAATACATATAATACAATACAACACAATTAAATAAAATACAATACAACACAATTCAATAAAATACAATACAACACAATTCAATTAAATACAATACACCACTATCTAATATACATGCCACTATCTAATATACATGGCAGTATCTAATATACATGCCACTATCTAATATACATGCCACTATCTAATATACATGGGACTATATAATGTAATATACATGGCACTATCTAATATACAATACTATCTAATAATACATCCCTCTATGTATCTATGTAATATACAATACATGCTATCTATCTATCTATATCTATATATATATATATATATATATATATATATATATATATATATAGCTACCCTAATTGTAAGCTACAATAAAATAATTAAGACCACTTACCTTTGAGATGTTTCTTCAGATCAGCAACCTACGGTAAAAAAGATAAAAAAAATGAATACAGCACGTTTACATGAAATAATTAAACATTCTAAACATTCTAAATATTCTAAATATTATACTCACCTTTCCAGCATGTCATGTCCTCCATGTTCCGAACTCCATCTTTGCGTCTTGTCCGACGCTACTCCTGTAAAAAAAAACATTACATTAGTAAACATAAACCAAAGTTAAAGAAACACAATCTACATTATACTTACCTTTCCGTGATGTCTCCAGGCTCCTCGTCTTCTCCGGAAGCATCCCCGCATGAAGAGAAAAAAAAAAGCGACACACATCCGCCCTGGCGGATGTCTCCGACGCTAATGACCTTCCTATGGAGTGTTCCAGAATAAAATTGGCAATGGCGACTTCTGATTGGCTGAAAAGGCTGTCTATCAAATTCAGCCAATGAGAAGACCCCATTTGTGAACAAATGAAAAACGTATACAACTCCAAAATACAACAGTGATTGCATAACACACCTGTCAATCTTTATTTGAACCAATCCTAAGGCTTTATTGCCATCAGCCAATCACAATGGAATATACCCCCATGTACTGATTGGTGAAGACATCTGCGCCTTCCCATTGGCTGTAATATTGATTGATATTAACAGTAGCCAATGAGAATTCGCAAATCCTTCACCAATCAGTACGTGAGGGTGTATTCCATTGTGATTGGCTATTGTCAGAATGCACAGAGGCTCCAACCAATCACCCTGTGGGGGTGTATTCCATTGTGATTGGCTGAAGGCATCTGCGCCTTGTGATTGGTTTAAATAAAGATTGACAGGTGCATTATCCAATCAGAGTGGGATTTTAAGGTGTATCCCTTTGTGATTGGTTCACACATTGGTGCCTCCTGATTGGGTGAATTTGATAGACAGCGTTTTCAACAAATCAGAAGGCGCCATTGCTTATTTTTTTCCGGAAAAGTCTCCTGGAGCCTCATTAGCGTCGCGGATGCCCGTGAGTGCGGATGTAAGTATATATAAATATATTTTTTTTACAGGGCGTGGCAAAAGAGGATCCGGCGGGGAGGTAAGTAGAATGTAGATTATGTTTATTTTATTTTGATGTATGTGTATTAATGTTGTGTTTTTTTTTAACAGGTGCCGCGCCGGATAAGGATTGAAAGAATAAGGACGGGACATGCCAGAAAGGTGAGTAGAATATTTTGAATGTATAGAATGTTTATTTTAGAACTGTAAAGGTGTTGAACTATTTTTTTTTTTCCGTAGGTGGCTGATCCCAATGGACACCTGCAAAGGTAAGTGGTCTTAATTATTTTATTTTAGCTTAGACTTAGATTAGTTAATATATAGATAGAATTTATTGTATGTTAGCTAGGGGTATGCATTTTATATAGATAGCATAGGATGTATTGTAGATAGATTGTGGTATTTATTTAGATAGATTGGGGATGTATTATTATATAGACAGCATGTCTATTAGATTATGCTATTTATTTAGATAGAGTGGGGATGTATTATTATATAGATAGAATATATATTAGATTATGATATTTATTTAGATAGATTGGGGATGTATTACTATATAGGTATCATGTATATTAGATTATGCTATTTATTTAGATAGATTGTGTGATGTATATTAGATAGGGGTGTATTGTATTGTAATTATATGTATTTGTATTGTATGTATTTGTATTATATGTATTTTCTTTTCAGGTGTGTATTATTTTTTTTTCTGTAGTGGGGGGGTTGTTATGTTTTTTATTTTATTTTCTGTAATGTTCCTTTTTTTATTTTTTGTGACTTAGGATTTTTATTTTGTGTAATGCAGTCTTTTTTTTTTTGGGAGTTAGGTTTTATATTTTATGTAATGTAGATTTTTTTATGTGACTTTAGGCTTTTTTATTTTCTGTAATTAGAGTGGTAAGGGGTTAAAAGGGGGTAGGTAGTGTAGATGTTAATAGGTTTGCGTAGAGGGTGTTTAGTTGATCTTTAATGTTTTATTGGGGGTGGTGTAGTGCAGTATAGTGTTTATACTTAGTGTCATGATGGTCCTTTAGGACCATCATGGCACTTATGTGGTTAATGTAGTGTTGTAACAGGCCCATAATGGTGTTAATATACCCTTATGGGACTGATGGGGTTAAATAAAGGCTTATGGGGAGTAAGTATTGACCCCCATGAGTGATAGGGTTAATGAAGGGCTTATGGGGGTCTGTATTGACCCCCCATGAGTGACAGGCTTAATGAAGGGCTTATGGGGGTCTCTATTGACCCCCAAGATTGACAGGGTTAATGATGGGTTTATGGGGGTCTGTATTGACCCCCATGAGTGACAGGGTTATTGAAGGGCTTATTGGGGTCTATATTGACCCCCATGAGTGACAGGGTTAATGAGGGTTTTATGGGGGTCTGTATTGACCCCCATGATTGACAGGGTGAAAGTGTATCTTTTTTTTCTTTTACAACGGGTCCTTTAAGGACCTTTACGGTCCTTTAAGGACCAGTAACGCAGGAATTTTGAATTTTGATTGCAGCGGGGGTCCCAGATCGCGTGCAATTGGGACCCCCACTGCGATGGTTAATGTGGGGTTAATGCAGAGCTCGGAGCTTATCTCGGATCCCCTGTGGTTAATGCGGGTTTCTGAGCTTATCTCAGATCCCTTCTTGGGTAAGTTGTAGGTGGCTGGGCGCTCCTGGGTCTCTGAGCCTCGTTTTCATTTTTTTCGACGCCCATTTTTTCTCTAGCTTAGGGGATTTTCGTGCGTCTGAACTCGGGAATTTGGACTTAAATGGAGGTGTAACTTCACTTTCAGAGGTCTTGGGTGCCCCCCCCCCCCCCCTGCTATTGGTAAGCTTTTTATGTAGTTTGTGTAAGTATTTGGTGTGTTTTCACTGTTTTTCGTTGCGCGCGGATCGGCCGTTATAGTCGGATTGTTAGTGCGTGTGGGTGTTTGTTACACTAAGGTTGGTTCCGAGGTGGGTTTAACGGCTCGCCTCGCTGCGCGAGGCTCGCCAGCAATGAGCACCTGCGGCGCTCATTGCCTCATTCCCTAAGGGACACAGTTCTTGCAGGCTCGCTGCGCTAGCAACAACTCGTATGCTCACAATTTTATATGTGATGTTCCTATTACAAAGAAAAATGCATTCCATTTGGCATTTGCCAAATAGCAAGTGGAAGACACAGCAAGCCTGTAAAAAATATTTCCGGTCTGATGAACCAAAAATGTATCTTTCTTGCTTTAGCTCAAAGGCTGAGACAGAATATTGCACACAAGTGAAAATGTAAAGGTTGTGTTAAATTTTTTTACCTATAAATACATGTTATACATTATCAAGTGCAATTATTCAAAATATCGTAGAAAAATATGACCACAGTGATTCTTTAAGACTCCAACTTCACTATAGAAAACAAACTGTGTTGCTTTTAGTGTACTGCACCTGTGAAGCAAGTTGTATCTAAGAATAAATGTATTGTTACTAATGTTCACTCTGCATCAGTCAAACTAGTTTGTCAACTAATATATATGTTTGGGGATTTTTGTACCTGAAACACAGTTATCAATATATTCTCTACCAATAGAAGGAAACATTGCTGTTTTAATTTTTTTAATATGTTCATTTTCTTAACAAAATGTTTCTCTGTAAAACATGACAGGCTAACTGTATTGCTATTTCTTTTTAGCGTAATGTTCCAAAATAAAAGTACCTTGGAACTATTTTATGACAAATTTGTGTATTCAAAAAGAGCGCCAAGTGTAACTATGAAACTGCAATTCTGCACTATGCATTGTTGTTTAGTAATTCTCACTTTAAGATATCCTTTGCATTTTGAAATTAGTCAAAATACACTTAATAAAAGACATATATATATATATATATATATATATATATATATATATATATATATATATATATATATATATACACAGTTATGCTCAAAAGTTTGCATACCCTGCAAAAATTGGGAAAATGTTGTCATTGTTTTTTTAAATATGACTGATCATGCAAATATATATATATATATATTTTTTTTTTATTGAAGGATAGTGATCATTTGAATCCATTTATTATTACATTGTTGCTTGGCTCCTTTTGAAATCATAATGATAACAGCAAACACACAGATCTCCCCAGAGTGACTCGATGATGTTAAAGTCAGGAGACTGTGATGGCCACTCCACAACCGTCACCTTTTTCTGCTGTAACCACTGGAGGGTCAACTTGGCCTTGTGCTTAGGGTAATTGTAATGCTGGAAAGTCCAAGAGCTTCCCATGTGCAGCCTTCGTGCAGAAGAAAGCAAATTGTCTGCCAGTATTTTCTGATAACATGCTGCATTCATCTTGCCATCAATTTTCACAAGATTCCCTGTGCCTTTAGAGCTCACACCCCACCCAAAACATCTGTGAGCCACCACCATGCTACACAGTGGGGGTGGTATTCTTTTCACTATAGGTCTTGTTGACCCCTTTCCAAACATAGCACTTATGGTTGTGACCATAAAGCTCTATTTTGGTTTCGTCATTCCAAATTACAGTGTGCCAGAAGCTGTGAGGCGTGTCAAGGTGTTGTCTGAGATATTATAACCGTCTTTTTTGTGGCATTGGCGCAGTAAAGGCTTATTTCTGGCATCTCAAACATGCAGCTCGTTTTTGTTCAAATATCGCCGTATTGTGCTCCTTGAAACAACCATACCGTCGTTTTCCAGAGCAGCCTGTACTTCTCCTGAGGTTACCTGTGGGTTTTTTCTTTCTATTCTGAACAATTCTTCTGGAAGTTGTGGCGGAAATCTTTCTTGGTCTACCTGATCTTTGCTTGGTATCAAGAGATCCCTGAATTTTCCACTTCTTAATAAATGATTGAACAGTACTGACTTGCATTTTCAAGGCTTTGGATATATTTTTTTATTCTTTTCCATCTTTATAAAGTTACATTACCTTGTTACTTAGTTCTTTTGACAGTTCTTTTCTGCTCCCCATGGCTCATTATCTAGCCTGCTCAGTGCACCCACGTGAGAGCTAACAAACTGATTGACTATGTATACACAGACACTAATTGCAATTTAAAAAGCCACAGGTATGGGAAATTAACCTTTAATTGCCATTTTAACATGTGTGTGTCACCTTAAGTGTCTGTAACAAGGCCAAACATTCAAGGGTATGTACATTTTTGATCAGGGCCATTTGGGTGATTTCTGTTATCATTATGATTTGAAAAGGAGCCAAAAATGATGTGATAATAAATAGCTTCATATGGTCACTATCCTTCAATAAAAGACATTCTTTATTTTTGCCTGATCTGCCATATGTTATAAATAAATGCTAACATTTTACAATTTCTTCCAGAGTGTGTGCAAACTTTTGAGCACAACTATATATATATATATATATATATATATATATATATATATATATATATATATATATATATATATATGGTATATTCCTTTTTTATAAAGAAATATAACAGTTTAAGAGGATTTATTTTTAATACACACACAGAAAAATCATGCCTGCCAGTCTAGCTAGAAAATACTCCCTTTATAGCAAATATGCTTTACAGCATATTTATAATTTTTTAATAAAATCACATATTATAATTGTCTAACTACGATTCGTCGTCACGCTGCGTTGCGTTGTGTGTACGACTTAGCGATGAGCGCCGTAGGCGCTCATCCCCCGGCGAGCCTCGCGCAGCGAGGCAAGCCGTTATATCGTAGCACTTTGGCAATGAGCGCCGCAGGCACTCATTGGAGGCGAGCCGTTAAATCGTAGCACTTTGGCAATGAGCGCCGCAGGCTCTGTTGCGTAGTGCGTACATCGCCCGGCGAGCCTCGCACAGCGAGGCAATGCGTGAAATCGTAGCACTTTGGCAATGATCGCCGCAGGCACTCATTGCAGGCGAGCCTCGCGCAGCGAGGCGAGCTGTTAAATCGTAGCACTTTGGCAATGAGCGCCGCAGGCGCTCATTGAAGGCGAGCCTCGCCGTTATGTTAAATTATAGCACTTTGGCAATGAGCGCCGCAGGCGCTCATTGCAGGCGAGCCTCGCGTAGCGAGGCGAGCCTTTAAACCGTAGCACTTAGAAAAAAAATACTAGGTGAAAAAAATTACGAGATAAGCGGCGGAACAAAAACAGTAAAAAAAACACTAAATACACACTAAAAAATTAAACAAAGGTCACTTACAGCATGGGGAACCAGGCAGGACGTCTGGAAGTGAGTTGGAACTGTAATTTAGATCGATTTAGCCGAGTTACAAAGATCGACAATCGGCTAAGTGAGAAAAAAATGGCCGCCGAAAAAAATGAAAACGAGGCTATACTACTACGAACTGCGTAAAACACAGTCACAGACGTATGTCTTTGAAAAACAACGAGATAAAGGATGCGGATTAACCGCGCAATGAGTAAAAAGACAGTAGTGAGTACATTTTATGAAACACAATTACAGATTTACGCATTAACACAGATTTAACAACTTTGTCTCGCGCAACATCGGATTTCCCGCCTAAACCAACGCATTTGATGTGAAATATAAGTTGGAAGCGCCGCAGGCGAACATTGCCCAGCGAGACTTGCGCAGCGAGGCGAGCCGTTAAACGGTAATACTTTGGCAATGAGCGCCGCAGGGCTGAGCGATGAGCGCCGCAGGCGATCATTGCCCGGCGAGCCTCGCGCAGCGAGGCGAGCCTTTAAACCGTAGTACTTTGGCAATGAGCGCCGCAGCAAAAATGCCGCACGAACAAAACGAAAACCAAGCGACAGCACTATAACCACGGAAAACACGTACCGATAATCCGCTAAGACGCATACCACACATTATCCGACATTTTAAGATAATGCGGAAGTACACAGTTACATTAACGGTTTCGTATCGCGCACGCACACTATTACACTGCACACGTTCATCACGCTTACACAGTACCTCCACACCACTAATGCTGCTGCAACATCAACACAGATTGCCAGCTCTTCAACACAATGCATAAAAATACGTACATTTATTTAATAATTTGGTTTCTATATTTCAGTAGTACACAGAAAACAACATTAGCTACCTTACAATTCCATATGTATATTAATAACTAAACAACTTTTAAAACATACAAATCTGATTGCCGTCATTTTTTGACGGGCAATACGCTAGTGATATATAAACATTTATTAAAATTTACAAAATTTTCTATAAAGCAATATGTTTTTTGTAAAAATGTTTATGAATTGTGAAAACAAGATAAAGTACAACTTTTTATAACTGTGGATTAAAAATAATATTATTTGGAGGGGATTATGTGCAATCCTATGATAATTGTTAGCATGGTTAAATATCCATTATTATGATTTAAAAGACATGCTGTTAAAGTATGACTAAAGTGTCATATTGACTGTGATCTCAGTTTACAAAGTTTCAAGGTTCCTACCCACATAGAATAAAAGCAAGTTTACATTTAGGAAATTCGTATAAGGTAATCAAATAGGTTGCCAACACTGTGCATAATTACAATGACTGTTTTTTTTTATTTTATTTCAAAACCAGTTTGCCCACTCTCAGGTGTGATTTTTCAGAAGAGTACATTTAAAAAAAATGACTACAGTTGTCTTAACAAAAACTTTTTGATGTACATTATTTCAACTACTGTATTGCTAAAAGTTGGAATGTGGCCTAAATAGAATGTTGTAGATCTATAATATTATAGTGAAATATTTTTAAGCTAATACCCTTGATCTCAAGGTAAAACAAAATAATGTAAAATCTAACTGCTCAAGTTAAAAAAAATGTTTTTGCCATCACTAGCTTAATTATGTTTTACAACATAGACTAACTGTGCTAAATCATTGCGTTTTTACACCCTCTTTCAGCTGTCACAGTTAATCTGTTGATATAAGTGTCCTAAAACTCCACAAATTACACAGTACATGACAACAGATGGCTGAGCTAGCAAAAAATGGAGAGTAATCATATCTGAGGATGCTGCTGACATTTGTAAAGTATTTTCAGAATTTGCTTTTGAGGTTTACTGACATTGTAACTTACACGTGTTCCCTCACAGTCTGTTGACACAGAATATTTTTTATATTCACCTTTCTTCATTGTCACTGGAGTAGAATCTTTGATACAGAAGGTATATCCAAAGATATACTGTAACACATATTTCTTTGGAAAATTGGAGAGCTATTAACAAGTAGCAAGCTGGTTACCTTGCACTATAAAAGTAGGACATATTTTTAAAAACATTTATTGTGATAACCATGTTTTAACTAAAAATGTGAAAAAGGGTTCATGTTCTTGTATTATAGGGACTCATTCAATTCGACATACTTAACTTAAGAAATTCCTTGAGCCTTATTCAATTGAGCAATTGTACATTACAGTAGCCCGTAATGGAGGCCAGAAGTTAATTTGCCATTCAATTGGCATTTTAGCATCTAAGCTTTTGATCTTTCATGAGTTACAATCGCAAATTGCTATTCAATTGCTACAATTCCTCAAGCCCGCAAATGTTTTCACACCTGTAAATGGCAAATGTAGAAGAAAATCCTAAGGGTACTAGAGAGGACCCGCAAAGGGGTTAAATACATGTCAGTAGCACTGTAAAATCAAATAAAAAAATAATACTTCACTGCAAATGATGGGGAAAGTGATGAAAGACATTATAATTAATTGCACAACAGTCTCAAGCTCGCAATTCGGCAATCATAAATCATTTCATTTTATGCTTCATTTTGGGGAGTCCTAGGAGATGATTATAGCATTATTAATCATTGTCAGTTGTGTTTATTTGGCAGTTAGTAATATTAGACTCTGGTCAGCATATGGTTGGGCTACACATTCATACAAACAGCTAAATGATTTCGACCTCTCCACCTCTGTTTTTTTTTAGGTCACAGTATCTCTGCATACTTTCAGCACTAAAAGCGTATACCCTGTGGTTTGAAAGGAGAGGGTGTATGCTGCACATACACATCCAGCCTTAAACAACAGTCAAATGTGTATATGCATATATAAGAGTAGTAACAGGAGATTTCAGAGACATAATAAATACAAAATATTTTCAGCAGAAGAGAAAGAAAAGGGAGATGAGAAAGAAGAGGGCAAGTTACAGAAAAAGAGAAATAGACATCGCAAAAAAAAAGGATGAAGAGAGAGAATGACAACACAGCAAATATGTCTTCTTGTACAAACTCTTTTTTCATGTCTCATGTCAGGCAGTATTATGCTCTAAATCTGTGTTATGCAACTTAAACTTTAATAAAAAAATCATGAGAATTTACTTTGCAGATTCAATGCCCTAGACATTATCAGCCTTATTAAATTGCCATTCGGCAAATTTAAAAGGGCTCTATTTAAGCACACAGCATATTTTTTTACAGAAGTGTTTTTAGTTAGTGAACTTCTATCCAAAAGTAAGGTCTTCACTAACTAAAAACTTCTGTAAAAATAATATGCTATGTGCTTAAATAGAGCCCTTTTAAATTTGCCGAATGGCAATTTAATAAGGCTGTAGATCATGTTCAGTGCATTGGTTTTAACTTCCCCTAACAGAAATGGACACTGAAATTACCATATAATTACTTGGTGGATTAGTGTTCAGAAAATGAAATGGAAAAGTTGTTTATTTTTTATTAGATTTTTGAAGAATTCACATAATAAACGTAATTTTTAATTGTTGTTTCTATATTCCATGAAGCTTTTTCATAATAATCTGCATATATATTGCTATAAATGACATGTGTTATTTTTGTGACATCATATAACTTAAAAGAAATAAAAATTACTATTTATTAAAAAATGGTAGGGGAGGTAATTGATTCCAGTTACAGCTCATTATTTATTCTGCCAGGCCAGGGAGTCTGAAACAGCCTAAAACCACTCACTTTAAAATGTCATAACCTTATTGCAGAGTTATTGGCAGCTGAAAAAAGGGTCTTAACATGGGTAATGTGTATTAAATAACTACTATACAGCTCTAACAAAAGGAGCCAGTTGTTTTAATAATGCATTAATAATTTATACAAGTCCTCTTCAATGATTTAAAAAAAAAAAAAAAACAATATTAAATCTTACATTAATTAGTTGAGAGAAGGGTCTAATGAACTTTATATATAAACCAGGTTAATTAAGTTTATGGTGGGTAATCCAGTAATTAAAATAAAGCAGCTGGGTTCAGATTTGCATATTTATACAGTATGACCAAACACTGTCTCTGGCTGGGTCAGTGTCCTGTATCCTAGCACTTAGCATGGATGAACACACATGAGGCTTCTCAAAACTTTTCACTATTTATTGGTTTTCAGCTAGCATATAAGAGAATCTAACACAAAATAAACAACCTAGCTTCCTTGAAACTCTAACTAAACTATAACAACAATTCCCTCACTGCCAAAATATAATTAATGTACACAGGCCTGGATGTTTAGTGGTTTCAGGAGTCCAAAGTTGCTATAAGACTACCTTCAGACTTCAGAGTAACTGTCTCTCTGTCTTCATCCAGCCCAGCTGCCACACTCGGTTGCTTAGCAACCCTTAAAGGCCAAGCTCAGCTGGGTTGCTTAGTCTGTTGCAGGAGTTCTAATCCTAGCAGCTCCTTGGGGAAGGAGGGCTCTGTAGAGTCTTCAACTCATATATACTCCATCCATCTATATCCCTTTGTCTCCAGGCTGAAACTTTGTCTCCAGGCTGAAACTTTCTTACTTGTGCACCGGGGTTTGCTGATGTCTTTGCTTTGTCTTCACATTTTCCATATGTTCTTCTACTAGAGTAGCAACTTGGAAAATTATTTCTCTCATATTTCTCACATAACCTACATTGTCCTCTGGCTGATTTCTCTAGTGGTCCCACATGGTACATCACTATCCTTTCAAAAGGTTCCTCAATTATGAAACGGGGCCCAAAGGTCAGGTCGAGGTGCAGTCATCTGTCATTCTAGACATGGTGCACAATACTGGGCTACCTCTTGGCCAATAAAAGCATTAAAAACATTTTCCCAGTTTTTTAGCTTTTCTTAGGTGTCCTCTGAGGAGGTTGTGATGAGCCAGGTCGAGGACTTACCTTCTCTTTGTTTTAAAGGGCAAAGGAGTGGCTCCAGTGTCTCCTCCTCTGAAGGAACAATTCTGTATAGTAGATCTTTCAATGGAATGAAACATGGGCCTTCATCCTTTCTCTCTCAGGGACAAGTACCCCGTCACTTCTACTTGCTCATTTCTTACATTCTGTAGGAATGGATCAGAAGCTTGGTTACATGCAAAATCATTGTTATCAGAGAAATACTTCTGTGGAGTAAACTCTTCCTCTTTAGGTTCACCTGTACTGGCCCTTTCTTTATCAAATTGAGCCATAAGGCCTGTTCTGTCAACCTCTTTTCTTTCCTTAGCCTGGCTGGCCACTAAAGCCTCTTTACTAAAAACCCTTTTTGCTTTTTGCCTTTCATGCTTTGTTTTATGGGGTTTCTTTAGTGCAGAGAACAGGTTATTGTCAAAGCATGACAGATATGACCATATGGATTCCTGAGAATTCTGGGTTCTGTCCTCAGGCTTTTTATGTTTTGCCACTTGTTAGTTTGAAGGTGGTTTTCCAAGTGGGGAAAGATTCTGCCTAGCAGGACAGGATAAGGCAGGTGAGTTACTACAGATTGTCATTTTCTTCCCACACCTTAAGTGTACTTGTAGGGTAGGGTAGGGATTCAATGTTCCATGTACACATGTTATGGCCATTTTTTTCAATGTTTTTATTTCACCATACTTTATGATTTTGCCTGAAAAGAGATTCACTGCACTCCCTAAATCAATTAATGCTGTGGGATCTTTACAACTAACTTTTATGTTTTTCGTTAATTAATGAAACTTTTGGGCCACACCCACCAGGTTAATCAGGATACATTTGTACTGGTGTTCCCCCATGTTGCATTACATCCTTGTTTGGGCAATAAGCTGCTATGTGTCATCTTTTCTGAAACCAGTTTTTCTGTGGTGTTATGTAGGAAATTTGTTCTTATTGCACGATTCACATTTCCTTGCCTGAATCCTTTCTAACCCAATTTTTGGTTGGAGCCTTTGGGGCATTAGACCACCTTTGAGTGCTTGAGGCCTCACCCTTTGATGAATGTGAGAGTTCATTCATGGTCAGGTATCTTTTGGGAAACAAATGAATCTGGGTTCTGGTTCATTTAGTCTCACCATTCTATTAAGCCTGGAGGAAGACCTCTGAAATAGTGACCCATCACCAGCAGTTCTATAATTCTCCCTGATCCATTACTTTCAGGGTGAAGTCATTTTGAGCAAGGTGTAGCAGGTCAAACATTTATTCTCCACAAATTTCCATGAGTGTTCTAATGCTTTGGGTAACTCCAGCTCTGACCAGGATCTCTGCTTTTTAGATTCACATAATTAATCGCTTGTTCTTTATCCAGGTCAATGTAAGGGGGAAAGCTCTTTGAGCTTCCCCACTTAAATACAATGTCATTATACTGGCCAGTGTCTTTGGGGCCAAGCTTCCCTGACAGCAGTTCTCTCTCTCCTTTAGCCTCGTTTTCATATTTTTCATCCGCCATTTTTTTTGTCGTGTAGCTGATTTTCAAGTGCCAAAACTTCTTAAATATGTCTTAAATTGGTGTGCAACCTCACTCCCAAATGTCCTAACTGTCCCCCCGTGGTGTGTGTAATGTTTGTTTTATGTTGTATTTTTTGTTGTTGTGCTTTTCGTGTTTTTGGATGTGCGCATGTCGGCCGTTACGTTTTCAACCTCGTATAATTTTTTTCTAAGCTCCGTGGGTAGTAATTCTTGTTTTTAAAAATCGTACATCCTTGTTGGTGTTTTGTGCGCCTCGGGGTTGTGTAGCCTTGTTTTCATTTTTTTCACCGCCATTTTTCTCTCACTTCAAGTGGTGAAACTCCTTAAATTAGACTTTAATTCACATGCAACCTCACTCCCAGACATCCTGGCTGTTCCCCTGTGCTGTGTGTGATGTATTTTTTTTGTTTTGTTTTTATTTTTTTGTGTTTTTGTATTTACACTTTTCGGCTTTTAACTTCGTATTTTTGCGACCTTGTAATTATTTTTTTTCTAAGGCTCGTGAGTCATATTTTTTCTTTTCTAAGTACCAATTTCTTCATCCTGCGTTTGTTTTGTTTTTTTCTAAGACCCGCCGCTCGTATTTTATTTTACTAAGTCCCGCGGCTCTTTTTTTTTTCAAAGTCCCGCTTTTGTGGGTTGTTTTTTACCGAGTTTGAGGCGCCATAGAGCCTCCACCTCCACAAATGCAGACACTCACTTTGCAAGGTCCGCATTTGTGGCCTGCAATGAGCCTTCGGCTCATTGCGGTTTATGTCCACCTCCACAAATGTGGCCCCTCGCTTTGAGAGGATTCGCATTTGCGGCCTGCAATTGAGGAGGGTGATAAGGGAGGGGGAAGAGACACATGGAAGGGAGAGGTTGGAAGAGACACAGGGAAGGGAGAGGTTGGAAGAGACACAGGGAAGGGAGAGGGGAGAAGAGACACAGGGAAGGGAGAGGGGAGAAGAGACACAGGGAAGGGAGAGGGGAGAAGAGATATGGGAGAGAGAGGGGGACACAAGAGGGGGACACAGATGGCACAAGAGGGACACAGGGGGCAGCACATTTCCCACCCTCTGCTTATACTTGAGTCACTCATTTTACCCAGTATTTTGTGGTAAAATATGTGCCTCGGCTTATACTCGGGTCAGCTTATACTCGAGTATATACTCGATAATATACTCGGTAAGTTAAAAACAACATTTCAGCATTAAAACTAATACAAGAATAAATTAAAAGATACATATAAAATAAAGTGAAACAAATGGACACTTACATAAAAATATTAAACATTAAAAACGCTTAAAGTTAAATTATTGTGGTTTGAGTTAAATGGTGGAAAAGATGGTAAAAGAATATTGGTAGGAAATGGTATATGATATAAGCCCCCAAATATAATTAAATGTGAGAATTGCAATTATTTCTACATTCTGAAAATGCTACTAAGCCTGTTCAGGTTCTAATAATGGGAGATTTTAACTACCTTGAAATAAACGTGAAGAATGAGACCAGCAGTTCAGTTTATATAAGAACTTACTAAAAATTAAGTTATCTTTGATTTAGTCATCAAAAATAATGTATTAACAAATATTAAAATAAGGGAACCTTTGGGAAACAGTGATCACAACACATTCTTAATTGAGATTAAACAAAAAAAAAAACAGACATAGAAAATAAAGATATACCTTTCTATATATATTTGTCACATTAGACGTAAAGTATGGTGGCTTAACTTCCCCCATGACTCTGGCAGGGCAAAGGTTAACACTTTCCCTACCATACCCTCTATCTATGTGTATTACACCCTGCTGTCTGTATACTAACACATATCAAAGCACAATGCCTTTGTAATAAGACTAGGTGGCTGGTTTTTGCCACACAGCTCCCCTGTAACCACAAGCCGGCATACCCAGTCTGATCCCAGCAAATTGGCTTTGGGATGTCCAGGGGAGTCCTCGCAGATCACTGTTCCAGTTTAGTTTGTCTGGATAAACCATCAACATTGCCGTTTTGCTTTCCATGGCGGTAACGTATTGTTAAGTCAAAGGGCTGCAGTGCTAGACTCCAGCGAAGCAGTCTGGCATTGTCTCCAGCCACCCTATTGAGCCACACTAACTGGTTGTGATCTGTGAGTAAGGAAAACGTTTGCCCATACAAATACGGCTGCAGCTTTATGATAGCCAAAACCAGGCATTTGTTTCAATCGTGGCATAGCTTACTTCTCAGGGTAATAATTTTCTGCTTAAGTAAGCCACTGGGTGTTCACCGCCATCTGCCCCAACTTGGCTCAATACAGCCCCAATCAAAACATAGAAGTGTCTGTATGAACAAGAAAGCGTTTGGTGGGATCAGGAGCAGCCTTGATTAGAGCAGTTTTCAGTTGCTGAAATGCCTTTTCACACTCTGGGGCCCAGACTACCTGCCTAATGAGGTTCTTGCGGGTCAAATCAGTAAGGGGCTTTGCCAGGGCACTATAGTTGGGCACAAATTTGCGATAATACCCTGCTGTTCCCAGGAAAGTTAGGACATGAGTCTTCGTATGGGGGTTGGCCATTTGGCTACAGCCTCTATCTTGGCTGGCTCTGGTTTCTGTTGACCACTATCTATTTGATGGCCAAGGTACGGCACTTCAGTCATCCCTATGTGACACTTACTAGGTTTGAGGGTCAACCCTGCATCCCTGATACAGCCTAACAATGCTCCTACGTGGGTCAGGTGTTCTGACCAAGTGTCGCTTTAAATAGCTATATCTTCCAGGTAGACGCAAGCGTACTCCTTGAACCCATCCAGTAGCCGATCTACTATCCACTGGAAAGTTGCCAGACTGTTTTTCATCCCGAAGACCATGACTCGAAACTGGTACAGGCCAAATGGGGTGACAAATGCCTACTTAAGTATGGTTTCTTTGTCTAGTAGAATTTGCCAGTACCCCTTACAAAGATCTATTGTAGTACCACTCTCTGGCCATTTTGTCTAAAAGTTTGTCTATCCTGGGCATTGGATAGGCATCAGACACCATTGTGTCATTTAGCCTCCACACCGAATTGAGTCGTTGGGACTATCAGAATGTTCAATAAACCCTAGCTGGAGCATCTCCTGAATCTCTTTATGCATATTATACTTTACATATTCAGGGATGCGGAAGGGAGTTTTGCATAGTGGTAATTGACCAGGGGTGTCTATGCGGTGAGTGGCCAGAGGCGTGTACCCAGACAGATTGGAGAAGGTGGCCCCCTTGGCCCTGATCAACTCCTGCACCTGGGTATGCTCCTGTGGGCTCAGCCACTCTCCTAGCTGTACCCCTCAAGGCCCTCTGCCTGGTCTCCTTATTCTAAGAGGTCTGGTAGAGAGAGGTTCTCAAAATCTTCGGAGGCTGGGGCGCAAATAGCCGCCACATCATCCGTGTGCTCATGATAGGGTTTTAGCATATTCACATGTAGCATGCATCTTCCCCCTACTTTTGAGCATGGGCCAATCACATAGATGGTATAGCATTTTTGTTCTACCACCCGGTATGGGCCCTGACAGGCAGCCTGCAACTTGTCATTGTGGATGGGTTTCAAAATCAATACTTTTGTCCCACTTGAAAGCTGTGGTTCCTGGCTCCCTTATCGTACCATCGGCGCTGACGTTGTTGGGCTACCTGGAGGTTGGATCGTACCGTCTGCGACAACTCCACCAGGTGGTCCCTAAACTGCAACACATATGGGACAATAGGGGTACCATCTGCGCAAACCTCTCCCTCCCAATGCTCTCTTATTAAGTCTAACTGGCCTGTCACCCTTCTACCGAACAGTAATTCAAAGGGGGAGAATCCGGTGGATTCTTGGGGCATCTCCCTGTATGCACATAGAAGGTGGGGCAGGAATCTTTACCAGTCTTTCCTAGTGTCTGCAACAATGCAGAGCATTTGTTTTAGCTTTGCATTAAAATGTTCGCAGAGACCATTGAACTGGGGGTGGTATGCAAAGTTTCCTGTGGGCTTAATTCTGCATAGTCTCCAGAGCTGGTGGGTGACTTTGGCAGTAAATTGGGTGTCCTGATCTGAAAAAATCTCTTGGGGAAATCCCATGCAAGAGAAAATCCACATCAGGGCACCCGCGACCATCTCAGCATGGACATTGGTCAGTGCCACCGCCTCTGGTTATCTAGTGGCATAATCTACTAGGGTTAGGCCTAGTTAGGGGCCCTACCAAGTCTATGGCTACCCTGCTAAATGGTTCTTCGATAATGGGAAGGGGGTGAAGTTTTGATTTATAGTGGTCCCCTCTCTTACCCAACCCCTGACAGGTGTCTGATAGTACTGACAAATATCTTTCCAAATCCCCGGCCAGAAAAAGTTCTGAGTTAGCCGGTATTTAGTTCAGCTAACTCCCAGATGTCCGGATAACAGAATATCATGGGCTATCCAGAGTAATTCCTGCCTATATTTCTGGGGTACTACCAACTGTTTCATGGGGATCAGTACGGACCCAGCACCTGTCCTCTCCGAGTTCCTGTATAGTAATCCCTTGTCCCACGAGTACCTCTCCCCCTCTAATCCTGCCTGACTGGAGGTGACCCTATCTTTGTATACTTGCAACGATGGGTCTACGGCTACCTCTTTCCCAAACTCTACAGGGGCATCCCAGAGCAAGGTCTCTAGGAGTGAAGACTGGTTGTTTACCTGAGCCTCAGAGTGTGGTCTCCGGGTAAATAAAAAACAAAGTTAGAGGTGCTCAATCAGAGAACGTACTAACCTTAATAGGTTAGTTCTATGGACATGATAACACACACTGAGAGCAACCTCTTTTAGCTCACTCGTGCCCTTCACATGGAGAAATATCCTGAAGTATATCAGTTTGGTATCAGTTAATAGTGTAACCCAGCCCCGAAATACCAGTCAATTCTGCCCAGAATAAAAGAAACAGCAAACCCCAGACGCATGTTTCAGCCTTATATGGGCCTCGTCAGTGAGGTGTAGCTGAACTCCCTAAGGCACAGTGAGCAAGAGGTCCATGTCTGGAGTCCCCCAACACCCTTTGGGAGACTAATCCCTAAGGGTCGTTTGCATAAACAAAAAACTAAGTTAGAGGTGCTCAATCAGAGAATGAACTAGCCTTATTAGGTTAGTTCTATGGACATGATAACCCACTCTGAGAGCAATCTCTTTTAGCTCACTTGTGTCCTTAACAGGGTAAATGTCTTGGGTAGAAATTTGGGGTACAAATGCGGAAGGTAGCTGGCCCAAGTCATTCACGAGTAGTACATCTGCCGATAAGTTTTGCATCAATCCTACTTCCACAACCCCCGACCCCACACCCCAGTGCAAATGAACCTTGGCAGTGGGTAAACATAGTACTGATTTCCCTGCTACCCATACTGCTGCAGAGCCTCCGGTACATGCTTTGTCTGGAACCAAGTTGTGTTTGACAAGGGTTATGTGGCTCTCGTGCCCCTTTTAACCCTTTGATGTTCTTCCCCTCAAGACATACGGTTTGCTTATAGTGTTGTCGGTTGTCCGATGCAGCTTGGATGGGGTCAACATCATGAAAAACCCCTAGTTGTTCCTCCTGGTAGTGGGGTTCGCCATCTTGGGTACCGTTCTCAGTGCGGTAGCAATGGACCGCTGCTCTGTTTGGTGGTGGTTGGTCCAGACGAACCCATGTGTTACAGTTTCGGTTCTGGGGGCATTCTCTCTGTACATGTCCCAAGTGCTGGCATAGGTGACACCGGATATTGGCAAAAGGTTGGTACCTGTGAGCGGAGGTGTTGAACCTGTTGCCCCTGTCCTGATAGGGTGGGGCTACGGCCGTGGTTCCTGGGGTCGGCACTGCGGGCCTATACGATGGTAAAGGTGGTGGTCGGTGGTGGCACCATGCACCATAGTGTTCATCAGCCAGCCAAGTGGCCTCAGTGAGGGTAAGGGGCTTACGGTCCTTTACCCATACTTGCACCTATGGGGTCAGTCCACTGAAGAACTGCTCTAGCAGAATCAATTGCAGAAGTTCTTCCATGGTTGTGGCTCGATTAGCCTGAACCTATCCCATGGCAGCTCTCTACAGTCAATAAGCTTACTCTGCATGGAAGTCCTGTTTGTTGAGCTCCCGAAATAGGAGTCGGTATGCCTCTGGGGTGATAGCATATCGCTTTAAGATGGCCTGCTTCACCCGGTGGTAATCTTTGCTGTCCTCATCTGGTACTGCCTGGTACGCCTCTGCGGCATGGCCAGAAAATTTGCCTGCCAACAGAGGTACCTAGTCTGCTCGGCCAATGTCATGTATGTGGCACAGTCTTTCAAAATCTTGAAGGTACCCATTAATATCCTCTTCTGTGTCTATGACGGCTTTAAATGCATTGTATGGGAGCTTCACTTTCCCCACTGTATCCCACTTGCCACCAATGGAGATTAAATATTAGACTCAATATTTCCGTTGGTAGACTAAAATATCCAAGAGAAGCACTGTACAGTCTCATAATCCCAATCTACCCATACTGGTCAATACACAGTTAGGAGGAAAAAAAACACATAACATATCACACACAGGATATATATATATCCTGGGAAAACCGGAAATCAACACAGGTAAATAAACACATGGCCATATTTGGCCACACAGTACAGAAGGAGAGAACAATAGTTGTGGTCACATCACACATCTCCTGGTGCCTAGCTGGCTACTCTTATACAATAACAGGCATTAGCTTATAGTACAGAGATTGATAGGATCATCCTTCTCTTTGCCCTATTTGGGTCTACCAGATAACTACCAAGTATTTCCCCATGACTCTGGCAGGGCAAAGGTTAACTCTTTCCCTGCCGTACTCTCTAGCTCTGTGTATTACACACTGCTCTCTGTATACTAACACATATCAATAACACAATGTCTTTGTAATAAAACTAGGTGGCTGTTTTTTGCCACACAGTGCTCAATGCCAAGCAGCATCTTTAAAGGCAAGTAAAATATTAGCAAGTATTAAGAAAGGTTTAGAGGCAAATGAAGCAAATATAATTCTGCCACTATATTAATGTTTTGACCACCCTCATTTGGAATATGGAGAACAATTGTGTGCACCACTTCATAAAGAGAATATTTTAGAGTTGGTAAAAGTACAGAGAATGGCAACAAACTAATAAGGGGAATGTATGGACTAAGCTATGAAGAAAGACTAACCAAAATAAATGTCATCTAAGAGGAGATATGATCACCTTATACAAACACATCCAAGGTCAATATAAAGCTTTGTCAAGTAAGCTTTTTGTGTCAAGAGGTTTTAAACTGTCAAGAGGACACGCCTTCAGGTTAGAATAAAAAGATTCCACAAAAAAAGGGGTTGTTCACATGAAGGGCAGTTAAACTGTGGAATTCTCTCCCACAGGATATGGTAAAAGTGGGTTCAATAGATATCTTTAAAAAGGGGTTGAATATTCTTTTTAATAAAAAGGGCATTTAGGGTTATCCTGTATAAATATCCAGGGGGTTATGGGAGGAGACTTCTCCCCCTTTATAAGGCTCCTCCTAGCCCTTCAAACTCACCTGCACTGAATTCTTTGCTGTGCCTCTAAGCAGGCAAACATGGGTCCAGTAGCATAAGCCACTGGCCAGTCACTATCAAGAGAGGGATGCAACCACTAATATCCAGGTGTAAACCTGGAGGTTGTGGGAGGAGACTTCTCCCCCTTTATAAGGCTCCCCCTAGCTCTCCAAACTCACCTGTGCTGATTTCTTAATCCCTCTCATCTCACCCCTCATTAGGATCCTTCTCCTCTTACCCTATGCCCTCTAAGCTGATGTGGAAGGGGACTTCGTAGAGAAATCTTCTAACTGTACAATTAAAATGTGGCTTCTGTAGTTACCAGTGCTTTTAGTGTGGCTAAGGGAAAGCTCATCAGTTTACAAATATACACTCTCCTGAAAAAAATAGCAGAAATATTCAGGTGAGAAAATAAAATGGAGCCATACAGGCAGAGAAGGCTTTTAACCATATAATTAAGATGCATAATCTATAGTTGCCAGTGCTTTTAGTAGTGCTAAAGGAAAGCTACGGTAATTATTTAGCACATATATAGTCTCCTGAAAAAAAAGCAGGCATATTTAGGTGAGAAAAGAAAATGGAGCCACACAGTAAGCAATAGTTGCATAAGAATTACAATCTATAAAGCTCATGCTGTTAGCAAATTATAGATTTTTATAGTTTCATTATTTTTTCATATAGAAAAAATAACCAGAGTGGTACTTTATTCTGGGTTTTTGACAACTATGACAAACTTTAACCAATACAGTGAAGAGCTGCAGAAGTCTTCGGAAATCTCTCAGTTTCTTTATTATTACATAGGTAAATGTAACAAATGTACAAGCATTTTACAACATGTCATCTCTTACACATGACCCAACTCCATTGTCCTCAATTTCAATAGGAAATAGAACTTTTGTGCGTGTGATGAAATCTTAAGTAAGCAAGAAGTCTATAGTTAGAATGATTAGCAAGAAACTGGAATCATGTATTGGAAACATTGCTCTATTAGAAGTGTGTAGACCCTGGAGACATGTACTAAAGGGTGAAGCATTGGAGGACTCTTTGAAATGTCAAGCCATAAACTGCTTTACAACAAGAAGAATCTTTTACTCTCGAATACATTTATAAATAATTGTGTCCTTTTATAACAAACTTACTTTCTGTATGGTAATCTTTTTTTATTTATAACTTGCTTTTTCGTAAAATGTAAAAACAGGTACAAGGAAGAATCTATTTCAGTATTCATTAAATGTTAGCAGTACAGAGAAGAGAAAACATATTCTATATATAACATCAGTAGAGCTTTTCTTTAATACAAAGTTAAATAGTACAATAATGCCATTAATGTATTTTTTATCAACAAATAGTATATGGTATGAGGTTGAAGATAATAGTGAGACATTATCCTTGCATTACAGATTGGTGAAGGAAAGACCTTAAATATGTTTCCTGTAATCACTGTTTAATTAAATGTTTATTATGTGTACTTTCTGTGAAAAAAACAAACGCTATTCATCCACAATGTTGAAATGTTATAAAGTTAGTAAGTACATTTCTTTTTAACTGGGCACTGTTGGAAACTGCTTTTCTAGAGGAAAAGCATTCACTTAATAGCCAGGGAGAATAATGTGTAGACAAAGCATCAGCATTTTAACAAAAAAGAAGACACCACTTTCATTGACTCAAATTTGTTATATTTTGTTGATAACTATATTAAGAATATTTTGCATATATTTTGCACTTGAAATAAAAGACAAGTTGATCATAAAATGATTTATGTATAAAAACTAAGAATACAGTATTCTCTTCTAAAACAAGCATTAAACACCATCAATGACCAGTTCTAGAAATCTACTGTGGTGATATATTGAAAGATTAACTATTGGAATTTTAGTGCGTTACACTATATTTAAGGTAAATATGGACTAAAGCTAAATTTAAAAATGATATTTTAATAATTTATATATTAAAACCAGAAAAAAACGCTGCTGTATGGTTAGCCTTAGGTGAATAGTAGATACAATGACTGTAATAGAGATAAAGATCTAATACAATCTAATAATACTGAGAAAAAAATAAAGACTATACCTTGTAACTCAAGTGCAAAGTATTGAATGAATGGTGAATAGTCAATAAAAATTCAGAGGGCCTCATTCTATTATCGTCCGTAAAATGGCCGCAAGG
The DNA here is from genome assembly GCA_027410445.1 of Discoglossus pictus. Taxonomy (NCBI): domain Eukaryota; kingdom Metazoa; phylum Chordata; class Amphibia; order Anura; family Alytidae; genus Discoglossus; species Discoglossus pictus. The sequence continues at coordinate 153,804,022 of CM050163.1, read as the reverse complement.
CTGCGATTCCTTGCAGGGGTTCCGTTACCTCGCAATTCTATTAAACGGCCCGCAAGGATCTCCTCTTACGGCCGGCCGTATATCTTGCAACCGGCCGTAAGCTCAGAAATCTTTAAAGTCAAAAATAAATTCAAGACAGCACTGTAAAGCTCTGTAAATGCTAGGGATCATATTGGGGGACATGAGGATTAATAGTAACCCACTCTCAAGCTTGCACATCAGCCCAAATCCGAGCTTACATTAACTGTTTATTTTCCGGCCGCAGCGTGGCCGGGTCTGAGGTGCTCTAAGCACTCTGGACTTTTTACATGGATTTTTGACAAAAATTAAAAAATATGTTTTTTACGGATTTGAGTGTAGGGGAATGTTGTGCTATTTTTGCTAACACCTACAATCACTTTTTAGTCTCCTCAGAGTGCAGGATGGCTTTATAATGTGCTTAATTGGTGCTAGCGGGACCTTTTTCCTGCAAGTAAGCTGCGGCTCGCTTTTAGCCTTGCAGAGATGGTTCCCGGAGCAATAGAATAGCAACCAGGCTTTTCTTGCGGCCGAAACTCTTGCGGCCGTTTTAGATGAAAGGCTTTCCTCCGACGAGAGCGGCCGCAAGGGATAGCAAGGCACCGGCCGCAAGCCTGCCGGAATCCCCGGCTGGAGGGGAATAGAATAGCAGAATAGCTTGCGGCCGGTCCTTGCGGCCCCACATCACCTACGGCCGGTAATAGAATGAGGCCCTAAAAGTCTAAGAAAAACTAGGTGAATGTTAAGAATTATATGAAGAATATATAAAGTAATAATAATATGAAAAAAGTCTAAAGTGCTGAAGCTATATTGTATAATGATTTAAAGTGCTAAGTGATTTAAAGTGCTAAATAATTCAACTTGTGTCACTAATAATACTCGAAAAATGATCTTAGTTTATTTTTTAGGCCTAGGTGTTATCACTTAAATGCGTACCAAAATATTGTCCTGTGGATCCTATTTAGGAATCCTTGAACAACCAACCAAGGTTGTACAGAAACACCTTCTATGCAGCCTTTATTTTAATTATTATTGGCACATACTAATTTTAAAAATTCAATCTTGATTTGTACATTTAAAATGTTGTTAAAAATGCAACGATTAAAAAAATCATGTTAAACCCAAAAGCTGCGATTCCTTGCGGGGTTCCCGTTACCTTGCAATTCAATTATACGGTGCCGCAAGGCTATCCCCTTACGGCTGGCCGTATATCTTGCAATCGGCCGTAAGCTCAGAAATCTTTAAATGCAAAAATAAATTCAAGACGGCACTGTAAAGCTCTGTAAATGCTAGGGATCATAATGGGGGACATGAGGATTAATAGCAACCCCCTCTCAAGCTTGCACATCAGCCCAAATCCGAGATTACATTAACTGTTTATTTTCCGTCCGCAGCGTGGGCGGGTCTGAGGTGCTCCAAGCCCTCTGGACTTTTTACATGGATATGTGACATAAATTAAAATAAAATTTATTTATGGATTTTAGTGTAGGGGAATGTTGTGCTATTAATGCTAACACTTACAATCACTTTATAGTCTCCTCAGAGTGCAGGATGGCTTTATTATGGCTTTGTTATGTGCTTAATTGTGTGCCTGCGGGACCTTTTTCCTGAATAGCAACCAGGATTTTCTTACGGCCGAAACTCTTGCGGCCGTTTAAGATCAAAGGCTTTCCTCCGGCGCCTGCGGCCGCAAGGGACAGCAAGGCGCCGGCCGCAAGCCTGCCGGAAGGGAATAGAATAGGCAAATAGCTTGCAGCCGGTCCTTGCGGCCCCGCATCTCCTACGGCCGATAATAGAATGAGGCCAATGGTGTTTAATCCTTTGGGCTTTTTGACGTCCAGCAAATTATTAAAGGTTTATTTAAGTTTTATTTTTGTTGGTATTATATTCTTTGCTTTGATCACAGCTTTTTTATTTAATTACTTTATTATGCTCAAGTCAATAAAATATTTGGTTTTTCAATTCAACTGTATTTGTGTATTTGTGGTTATGTTTCCTTAGTCAAATCTTTATCAGGTACCCTGGATTTTAATTTACATAAGTTTTTTTTTTTTTATATAAGATTAAGATAAGGTTTTATAATACTTTTGTCTGTTGTATAGTTTTGTTTATTCATATAGCACTTCACTGGAGTATATGTTTTAAGTGCCTTTGCGTTTCTTTTGTGTTAATCTTTTATCCTGTTTATTTATGTTACTTCGTAATTCTATTACTTAAAGTGCATTATAATTCAAGTGGTGTTATTCAAAACTTCTTATCTTAAAGTGCTAGTGCTATTTTAACTTTGTGCTTATTTCTTCTTATATTACCCTTTTACCTCATGACTGTTAGTCTGTCACAGTCACTACTTTACCTTATTCATATATAGTGCTAATACTGTGCTATATTTTAAAAATGTATACACTCCTGATTATGCTGTTTCTTAAACTATATATTTCCTTAATGCTTCTGTCTATTGTTTTTTAGAAGGAGGTTGTGTCCTCCTTTTTCTTCCGTTTTTTTGCTTTAATTATGCTTTTACTCCTTTTTCCTTTTTCTTGCTTTTCTATTTCCTTATTCTTGTATATTACTGTATTGTTACTATATTGTGACTTTGTGGTGAAGGAATTGGCTTTCTATCTTTATTTTAAGTTAGTAGTGGACCTGGAGCTTAAGAGCTGTATCTATCATGCTCCACGCTATGTTGGCGTGGTCTGCGCTGTGATCGCGCTTACTGATGACATCACAATCTCCCGATGCGCGTTTTGTGAGGCTCTATCAGTCTCTCACTCATCAGGGGCATAGTGCTGCCTTCTCCGTGGAGCTATTTATCGTTTCTATGGCAATTAGTTAACTCTTTGTGTTCCATAGTTTCTATGGCAGTTAGTTAACTCTTTGTGTTCCTGAATCTTTTTGTTCATGCTTTATTTTCAAATGTTGCTTTTGACTTTCTTTTTTACTATATTATCTTTATATTATTTAAATAAGTGTAATGATTTTGAATAAGGAAATTACTTTCAAAAACTTGCTAGCATTAGTATGCCTTTGTATTATTTCATTAAAACTTTGTTTGCTAAACATATTTTTTGATTTTAAATTATAATTATTTTGTATACCATGTTAATTTATTTTTTATCTAATCCGGATACTTATTTTTATTTTTTATTTTTCTATATTCTTTATTGTTTATTTATATTTCATTATTTGTTTGTATATATTATGTATTTACTTATTTATTTATATATATTTATTTTATTTATGTTTTATATTTATTATTATATTAATGGCTTTTATAGATAAAGATGGTATCTAATTACAGTTTCTTTTTATACGTAAATACAGGATAGAAATCAACTATTGGTTGAAAATAAAAGAGACAAAAAACAACAACCTATAAGATTCATCACAAACTTCTCACGTCAATCCCAACGAATAAGAACTATATTGCAAAAACACTGGAACATCTTGAAATTAGACAGAGATCTGGATGAAGTACTTACAGAACAAAGTACAATTACATACAGGAGAGCAAAAAACCTAAAAGATCTTCTGGTACATATCCACTATGAAGAAAAGAAAAATAAAAGGAACTGGCTAATAGAAGGCCAAAAAGGATGTAAAGCATGCAGCAAATGTAAAGCATGTCCATTTTTATTAAAAACCACAGAATTTCAAGATGCAACAGGATTAAAGAATTATAAGATAAGACATAATATAAATTGTCTAACTGAAGGTGTTATCTACCAAATAATTTGCTCATGTAATAAAAAATACACAGGCAAAACCAAAAGACAGTTAAGATGCCGTGTATTAGAACATGTAAATGATGTTTTAAATTTAAAAGATACCCCAATAGCAAAACATGTACGTCATCATCACAACAATAATCCATACTGTTTGAAATTCATAGGTATTGATCACATACCAAAAACAGCAAGAAGAGGAGATTGGGATAAACACCTACTGTGTCAAGAGGCAAAATGGATATTTCAATAAAATATAAAAAAACCACAGGGTTTAAATGAAGAATTTACATATACAGCATTCATTTGAAAAAACCTCTTATGAAAAATACCCAGATTTAATATATGAATAGGATACAAAAGTTTAACAGAAGAATCTATATATATATAGTATTCATTTGAAAGAATTACTAATAAAACAAAATACAAAATTTAAAAAAAAACAAAAAAACAACAACTTTTGATCAAAGATATGAAAAGTTAAAATAAGTAATTAGAATACCATCTTTATCTATAAAAGCCATTAATATAATAATAATATATATAAAACATAAATAAAATAAATATATATAAATAAATAAGTAAATACATAATATATACAAACAAATAATGAAATATAAATAAACAAAAAAGAATATAGAAAAATAAAAAATAAAAATAAGTATCCGGATTAGATAAAAAATAAATTAACATACAAAATAAATATAATTTAAAATCAAAAAATATGTTTAGCAAACAAAGTTTTAATAAAATAATACAAAGGCATACTAATGCTAGCAAGTTAAAAGTATTACTTTGAAAGTAATTTACCTATTCAAAATCATTACACTTATTTAAATAATATAAAGATAATATAGTAAAAAAGAAAGTCAAAAGCAACATTTGAAAATAAAGCATGAACAAAAAGATTCAGGAACACAAAGAGTTAACTAACTGCCATAGAAACTATGGAACACAAAGAGTTAACTAATTGCCATAGAAACGATAAATAGCTCCACAGAGAAGGCAGCACTATGCCCCTGATGAGTGAGAGACTAAAAGAGCCTCACGAAACGCGCATCGGGAGATTGTGACGTCATCAGTAAGCGCAATCACATCGCAGACCACGCCAACATAGCGTGGAGCATGATAGATACAGCTCTAAAGCTCCAGGTCCACTACTAACTTAAAAGAAAGATAGAAAGCCAATTCCTTCACCACAAAGTCACAATATAGTAACAATAGAGTAATATACAAGAATAAGGAAATAGAAAAGCAAGAAAAAGGAAAAAGGAGTAAAAGCATAATTAAAGCAAAAGAAACGGAAGAAAAAGGAGGACACAACCTCCTTCTAAAAAACAATAGACAGAAGCATTAAGGATATATATAGTTTAAGAAACAGCATAATCAGGAGTTTATACATTTTTAAAATATAGCACAGTATTAGCACTATAAATGAATAAGGTAAAGTAGTGACTGTGACAGACTAACAGTCACGAGGTAAAAGGGTAATATAAGAAGAAATAAGCACAAAGTCACAATAGCACAAGCACTTTAAGATAAGAAGTTTTGAATAACACCACTTGAATTATAATGCACTTTAAGTAATAGAATTACAAATTAACATAAATAAACAGGATAAAAGATTAACACAAAAGAAACGCAAAGTCACTTAAAACATATACTCCAGTGAAGTGCTATATGAATAAACAAAACTATACAACAGACAAAAGGATTATAAAACCTTATCTTAATCTTATGTAAAAAATGTTAATCTTATGTAAATTAAAATCCAGGGTACCTGATAAAGATTTGACTAAGGAAACATAACCACAAATACACAAATACAGTTGAATTGAAAAACCAAATATTTTATTGACTTGAGCATAATAAAGTAATTAAATAAAAAAGCTGTGATCTCCAAGGCTGGGTGATGGGCCACGCCCCGGAAGGTGTTAGCGAGCGCAGCTAACAGGGCAATGGCGCTTTCACCCGTGGCGTGCTTGCAGTGACGCAGCAGGGGAGAAGCTCGAGCCCAGCGAGACGGGGGTGACAGAGGTACTGGCGCGCCAGTAGTGAAAAGCAGGCATACTGACCTTGGACCCTGCAGCACACCCTGGACCCGGACCTGGTAGCGAGGTCAACCGGGTATGAGCGAGAGGAGACCCTCGAGGCTGCACAGCGGAGTTGGCGGTAGGTGGGAGGCCAAGAGGCTGACCAGGGAGGTGCAGAGAGGGGGGAGGCTATGCCATAACAGTGGAGAGGGAGGAGAGGGTGAAGACATGGCTAGTCTGCAGAGAAGTTCTTTGGGACTTACATTATGATAACTGCTGAAGGCCATTGTAACAAGTCCCTCAATACCCCTATATCTAAGATGCATGGCAACCCCAAGACAGATGGAAAATAGCTCTGTAGACCCCAAACCTAATGTCAGCTAAGGAAACTGGTCCTGGAGGTCAGAGAAACTCCCCCCCTAAAAAGCAGCTATTACCCTCAGCTAATATCCTCCCTGAGCCCCGATTGTAAAGAAGGATGTATATGGAAAAATCTTTGTCCTAAAGTACTTTGTGGCTGTATTACTCACTCAAGGGGATATTTTGGGACACTCTGGAATACTGAATATATGGGCAATAAGACTATATAAGACTATATGGTTATATGAACTACATGGACTAAAGCCCACCAGCCCCCAAGTTTCAGCAAGAAGTGTTGCCTAAAATTTTGAAAAGACTGTTCCCCTCGCCAGGAGGTTTTTTAAGAGTGGAAAATTATCAACCTGGAATTGTAAAAACCTTGTATACATATTAAGTGCGCAATTCCACTAAGACAAAGCTGTTAGTACTTAAAACATGTGCTTGAGCTTGGACTATACTTGAATGAACGTATGGACAGCATAATTATTTAAATCCGTTTAAGTATTTGTCTAAATATTATTGCAAAAGTGTATAAGATAGCTAAAAAGGTTATTTGTTCCCTTTGAGTGGGCCAAAGATAGAAGAGCCCTTATAAAGGCCTTACCTGAGTAGGGGATAAGAATAGACAGTATATTCATCTCAACTAGGAGAGGAATCTGTGGAAAGTAGGTCTTTATAATAAACAAAAACAAAAAAACATGAATAAGAAACAAGGCCGAGTAGTAAAAAATACATTTAAGGTGGATAAATCCCAACAAAATCCCGTAACATCGAGATCCTTTTTCTCACCATCTTCTAAAGGGAAAACTGCTGAACTAACATACCCAGACAGTAACACTGAAGCCAATTTTTTATGTATGGATCAATCGTCCCCTAATGAGACACTAAGGTCAGAAGCTTCTAGCAAAGTGTCAGAACCAGAAGATAGCGGGGTGACACTGTCGGCTCTCAAGGGGCTCTTCCTTGAATTTAAAAACTCAATTATCTCTGATTTAACAGGGAAAATTGCTGAAAATGGAAGAGCAATAGATATGGTTCAAGTAAAGTCAGAAAATTTAGGAAAAGAGCTTAAAATAATCAGGGAGGAAATGCAAACCTTAAAATATAATTATCAACGACTTGAGTCAGAAGTAGCTTTCCTTAAAATTTGTAATACTAAATTAGATGACTACTCCAGAAGGAACAACATTAAAATTAGGGGGATTGGAGAAGAAATTGGAAGTGGTGATCTAAATAACTATGTAGCTACATTTTTGTCCACCATAGTTAGACCAAACTTTGATATATCTATTTTGATTGACAGAATACATCGTCTCCCACTTCCCAAATCTGCCCCTAAAGACCGTCCTAGAGATGTAATACTTAAAATCCATTTGCTGCTTATAAGGAATCGATTATGAGATATTCGTTTGAAAAAAGAGTATTTCCATCACCCTATGAAAATTTGCAGATTTTTCAGGACTTCTTAAGGGAAACTACAATGAAGCGAATGGAACTGAAGGGTATAGCCAAAAGTTTAAGAACTAAAAATATCCAATACAAATGGGGGTTCCCTACGAAATTGATAGTCTCATTGGGCAATAAAACAGTAATAATTAATAACCATCATGAAGGTGAAGTAATCCTGAAAGACCTGTAAATATGGCCCTCTCCTTGCCTTTCCTTTTTCTTCCCTCGCTTCGTTCTTTCTCCTCCCTCGTTCTTAGTTTCTTCCCCCCTCCATTTGCGTTTATAAATATTGACTGTCAAGATTTAATGCAGGGATGGGCCTAAGTTAACCTGTTATAGGAGGACTGGATTTTCGGCCTAGTAAATAACCAACAGTATCTAAATGGTCTTCTAAAGTATATCACAATTAATATTTAACTAATGAATTGAGAGTTTGTAAATATTTGGCATAAATTTTAAACACTATAAGTTGCATACACAGTGCACCAAAAGGCAATCGTGGTGGAATGTAGATTTAACACTATATAAATTTTATAGAGCCTAAGAGGCATTAGATTGTGTATCTTCACTTTAAATGAATTGTCGGATTACCGATAAATATAAAAGCTGAACACATAATGCACTAAATTATACTAATTTGATAAGGTGTAGTAATATTAAGTTAATGTAGTAGTATAAGGTTTGGTTTAGAGTGAAATAAATAAAGGGAAAAAAAAAAAAGTGAGAGGGAGAGTGAAGAGAAGGAAGACAAATACTGTTCACATAAATCTTTAAAAATTGTATAGTTCTGTTTTAGGATAAACGGTAAAGAAATCACAATTGATAAAAGGTTACTAGGTTTAAAGGCTATTACTATGTATTTGCTGATTGTTTGATAGGCCGAAGTGGAGAGTAAGAGGGAGGGGTTGACTAATGGGTGTGGAATAATCCCTTTGGAAATGGTGAAACCCTCAATGTCCTAGTAATTAGAGGGATGATAATAAATGATCTCATAGCTTGGGAAAAGAAAGGAAGGGGCAGAGATCAATTTATGTAACATAAATGTGAAATTAAGACCTTGTAAAAATTATTTGTAAGGGCCTTCCATCCTGTTTTGTTCGCTGCGGGCTGCCACGGGTGTAACTAAGCCAGTGGATTTCCAAATTTTGCACTTATTGAAGTTCAACTTTCTCTTTCCCCACGGTAAACCAATTTTCTTTTCGTGTTGGTTTGTCCGGTGAGGTGATGGAGAATGATTCACCGGTAGTGATTGTATGGGTAACAAATGTGATGTGTATGAATGTTATGGTAGGCATAAGGGCTTCGGAAAGGACTGGGGGGGAGGGGGGAGTGAGGGGGGAGTGGGGGGGGGGGAGGAGAGGTAAATGGTCTTAAATTAGGATGACCCATACAGATAAGGATAAAGTAGGAAGACTAAGAATCTGTAGTCAGAATGTCCAAGGACTAAATTTAGGTGTTAAAAGACAGATATGCCAGAGATCGTTTGGATCCGGCTCAGCCGATGTGGTATGCCTCCAGGAGACCCATTGGCAGACAGGTAAGATCCCCTATTTTAAAATGAAAAACATAGGCCTGACTCTTAATTCCACTTATAAGAAAAAAGCCCGGGGAGTCTCAATTCTTTTTAACCATAAATTAATTTTGCTGGAAGAAATCTCTATAATAGATCCTAATGGTCGCTATATAATTTGGGGAGGCTTAATAAATAATGAGAAATTTACAATAGTCAACATATACGCCCCAAATCAAAGACAAATTAGTTTTCTGAACCGAATATTCAATCTGATAAGACGATATAGTTCGGGTGCACTCATTATTTGTGGGGACTTTAACCTATGTGTGGATGCGGATCTAGACAGGAAATCCCATAAAGGGATATCTTTAGATTCCAACGCAAAACAAAAAATTAATCTTTTTCATAATATTTTAATGAAATATCAAGTATATGATTCATGGCGCACTTTTCACCCCCAGGAAAGGGATTATTCCTTCTATTCTCATCGACATGATACGCATGTTAGACTGGACTACATATTTGTGAACAGTGTAACCTTAAAAAGAGTGATCAAAACAGAAATTGGACCTATATTGTGGTCAGACTATGGTATGGTCTCTATAAATATATCAATGGGTCATTTAGAAACAGCTAGACCAACATGGAAATTAAAAATGTCCTTACTCCAGGACCCACAAATAAAAGATCTTTTAAAAAAAGAACTCAATAATTACTTTAAAGTTAATAACCCATCTGTTACTTCTAAAGTTACTATATGGACTGCCCACAAAGCCTCTATAAGGGGTTATTTGATTAGCTGGCAGGCGATGAAGAAGAAACTTAGAGGTCGTTCATTGCGAGACTTATATATTGACTTGACAAACTTAGATAGGCTTAATAAGATTGGTTTAAATGATAAGATTGTAAAGAGTATGGATGTAATAAGATCTCAGATTAAAAAAATAGAACAAGAACTGTTAGATAAATCTTTATGGTCACTGCAGCAACGAATGTACCATATGGGAAATAAATCAGGGCGACTCCTAGTTAATAAATTAAAGAGCAAAACAGCAAGTAAAAGAATAGATAGGCTAAAATATAAAAATGAGACTCTGACAAAGCCTAGTGATATAGGGAATGCTTTTGGTCGTTTTTATCAAGATCTTTATCATTTGAGGGATGATAAAACATTTATTTCACCATCTAAAGAAGAGATACTCAAATTTTTGGATAACATTGACTTACCAAGAGTTTCTGATGACGATTTGGATAGGTTAAATAAAGAAATAACTGTTAAAGAAATTCTGGAAGCTACTGATAGCCTAAAAAAATTGTCTTCCCCCGGTCCAGATGGCTTTAGAAATTGCTATTATAAAATCTGTAAGTCAGAAATTTTAATTCCTTTTAAGAACGCTTTGAATGAAATTATGATATCAGGGCGGGCACCGAAAGGAATGCTGGAGGCCTCGGTTATAACAATTCCTAAAGATGATCATAAAGAACCATCATGTAAGGATTTCCGCCCGATTTCTTTACTGAACACTGATATAAAAATGTATGCAAAAATTCTAGCTACTAGGCTGAATGCAATTTTAGGGGAACTTATTTCTTTAGTTTAAAAAGGCTTTATTCAAGGGAGGCAAGGATCTGACAATGTTAAGAGAATGGTTAATTTGATCTCTTATGCTAAACGAAAGGGAGCTCCCACCGTTCTCTTATCATTAGACGCAGAAAAGGCTTTTAATAGGGTTGGGTGGGAAATCCTGGAATTACTGTTGGACAGATATGGGTTGGGGGACTTTGGCTCTAAAGCCATCCGGGCCCTATACACTGACCCCACTGCAAAAGTAGTGGGGCCAGGGTATAGTTCATTCAGTTTTGTTATTTCGAATAAGACACGTCAAGGGTGTCCCCTATCCCCTGCTATCTTTGCCATGTTCATAGAACCTTTAATAATATTGATTAGGAAGGAGAAGGAGGTGCAAGGGATACAGGTTGGAGCTATGGAACATAAAATATCTGCTTTTGCGGACGACATTCTTGTAGCATTGGAAAATCCGTTAGCCTCTCTTGGATCTTTGTTCCAACTGATAGATGAGTATAGTAAAATATCAAACTTTAAGCTAAATATTAGTAAATCAGAAGCCATGTCCATCAACATTCCTTATGAAATGTCACTCAAATTAAAACAACGATTCCCTCTCATATGGCAAAACTCTTTGAAACATTTGGGGATAATATTGGAAACAAATTTGAAGCAGACAATAATAACTAATTATAAAAAAGTGTATAAAAATGTTATAGAAAAGATCAACGCTTGGTCAGGCTTAAATATATCTTGGTCCGGCAGACTTATTGCCATAAAGATGGTAATATTACCAAAAATTACCTATATTTTACGGAATATCCCCTGCCAAATCCCTACACATTTGCTATATTAACTACAAAATAAAATTGATAATTTCATTCATAAAGGGAAAAAAATAAGAATAAAAAAATCGAGAATGGGAGGGAAATTTAAACATGGGGGCTTGGCTTATCCATTACTTAAGGAATACCAGGAAGCTATATTAGTGGCAAATATGTTGGAATGGCTAGAACCTACAAATGTTAATAACTGGGTCCAAATCGAACAAGAGTTAACAGGTTTAAATAATATTAAAATTCTCTTATTTTTAAAAAAAGATTAACTTTAAATATTGGAAACAGGACGAAACTATGGTTAGAGGGAATGGGAATATATGGAACAAATTGAATGGTAAATATAATTTGATTCCGTTACCTTCACCAATTACTCCGCTATTAGATTTAGCATCACATATTGAATCTCAACCCTTAGGGAGGATAGCTAAATCAGGATTTAACCTGCTGTTAGAATTGTTCCCTGGAAATAAATTTTCATTGGAGAATATTAAAATTAAAGCCCCTCAACTAAAGATCTCATGGTTAGAATCTCTCTCACTGGAAAAAGTTCTCAAAAAGTCAGAGTTCAATTTGACTAGATCAAGAGATTTAACTCAATTTGAAAAATTGATCATGGTGGAAACGAAATGCCATCTTATTTCAAAATGTTACGATATCATTAGAAGGCCACAAATGGCGCATAAATCTAAGTGCATGCAGGATTGGGAAGATGAATTGGATTATAAATGGACCATAGAAGATTGGTATAGATCTTATGCAATTACGGATAGATTTGTTAAAAATCCCTCCTATAGAGAACTCCACTTTAAAATCTGCAATAAGTGGCACTATACGCCGGTTAAGATGGCAATGATTAGTGGGTTAGATCATGAGAAATATTGTTGGCTCAAGTGTACTGGGACAGGTTCCTCTCTGCATATTTGGTGGCAATGCCCACACATTCAAAAATTCTGGGCAGATGTTTTTTCCCAATTGACTACGATATGTGAGGTAGAATTGAGTCCACACCCAGAAATAATTCTATTCCATATTTTCCCTCCACTACCTCTAAAAGTCAAAGCCCTTATGCTGCAGATTTTGATGGTAGCAAAATCATTAATAGCCTCCAAGTGGAAGCAGAATGATGTTCCGTCTTGGAACGAGGTTAAAATAAAAGTGGATAAAAATCGTCTATTAGAACTAAATTTTACCAACCTGGGGGTGATAAAAAAATGTAACATATCCTGGTCCCTATGGGATAAGTACTCCCTCAATACGTTGATCTGACCCTGGACATTCTGGCCTCTCAGCCCTGGACCACTCTCCCGACCTCCCTGTCCTAGCTACTCCCGAGCCTGAAGCCACGAATGGAAGAAGTGTGAGTGGAGGTGTGTTTATTTTGAATGTGTATTTTAGTATAGTAGTTTGGGATATTATTGGGATACCGTTGGGATATTGTAGATCAACTTTCTCTCTAAGGAACGTAATAGTGTAAAGGATCCAAAAGAGATGGAAGGCCTTAGTAAAATGAAACATAACAAGGGTAAAAGAAGAGGGAAAAGAAAAGGAAGTAAAAGACAGAATGATAACAATAACATCGGTTATTTAGAACGATCTTACGTTCGGTACTTTTGGGCCTCTTAACGTAACATTTCTGGTTGTTAACTGTAAAATGCAAAGAAAAAAGAAGAGGCTTATGGTTCCAGTATTGGCTTTTATTTCCCATACCCAATTGATAAGTTGTACATGTTATTTGCTTTGGTATATTGCTCTTTTCCTCTTGTTGATGTGTAAATCTCCCAACGGTTGGGTAGAAGATATGTCTTATTATGAAGAGTATGTTATATATACCTTTCTATAACAATAAAATATTTAAAAAAGGAAAAAAGCTGTGATCAAAGCAAAGAATATAATACCAACAAAAATAAAACTTAAATAAACCTTTAATAATTTGCTAGACGTCAAAAAGCCCAAAGGATTAAACACCTTGGCCCTCATTCAATTGCAATTTTGCCAATTGAATAGGGGTCTAAATAAGCACATCACATATATTTTTTAAAGAAGTTTTTAGTTATTAAGCATCTATCCAAAAGCAAGGTTTTCACTAACTAAAAACTTCTTTAAAAAATATATATTATGTGCTTATTTAGAGCCCTATTGAATTGGCAAAATCGCAATTGAATGAGGGCCCTTGGGTTTAACATGATTTTTTTAATTGTTGCATTTTTAACAACATTTTAAATGTACAAATAAAGATTGAATTTTTTAAATTAGTATGTGGCAATAATAATTAAAATAAAGGCTGCATAAAAGGTGTTTCTGTAAAACCTTGGTTGGTTGTTCAAGGATTCCTAAATAGGATCCACAGGACAATATTTTGGTACGCAACTTGTGTCACTAGTTTGATAAGTTATAAAGTGCTGACTTATAATGGTATATATAATATAAGGTGCTATTGACATAATATATTTAGAAAAAAGGTATAGTTTAAAAATATTAAAGTTGTTAAATTACTCAGTTTAGAATATATGGGTAATCCTCATATATTTGGAGACCAAAATCATTGGATACCCTTCATTAATACATTTTTACTAAAAAACAGGGAGTGTTTAGAAAAATATATATATATAGAAAAATATGTAGAAAAATGGGAATCGTGTCTTAAAAACAGGTTAAGGGGAAAGGCATTTAATTCTCACTGAGTCTGGGGAATGGTAAACAGTACCAAAAATATATCTGTACTAGCGAATTGCCCGTCAAAAAATGACGGCAATGAAATTGTAAGGTAGCTAATGCTGTTTAGTGTGTAATAATGAAATATATAATACATTAATAAATGAATATACTTTACCTATTTTAAAGCATTGTGTGGAAGAGCTGTGAATGTGTTTTGATGTTGCTGCAGCATTAGTGGTGTGGATCTGCTGTGTAAGCGTGCTGAATGTGTGCAGTGTAACACTGTGCGTGCGTGAGACCAAACCGTTAGCGTAGTCGTGTACTTCCGCATTGGCGTAAAATGGCGAGTAATGTGTGGTATACGTCTGTATCGGAATATCCGTAGGTGTTTTGTGGTGTTTTGCGAGTTTCTTGTGGTGTTTTGCGAGTTTAGAGTGCTGTAGCCTCGTTTTCGTTTTGTTCGGCGGCCATTTTTTCTGTCGCTTCGATTTTTTTTTAGTCTCTAAACTGTTTTATTTCGAGTAAAATCGATGTGTAAGTTGTATTTTTGAGGTCCTGGGTGCTCCCTCTTGGTGTAGGTAAGTTTTTTATGTATGTGCTGTGTGTATGTATTGTGTTTTACATTTTGTAATGTTCGCGAGTTGCGTCCGAGTGTTGCGAGGCCGTAATGTGTGTGAACGTGTGTCGTATGTTGTTTGCGAGTGTCGTAATGTGTGTGTCGTTCTGTTTGGTTTGCGAGGTAAAGTTTGCGAGGGTCGCAGTTGCTGGCATGGAGCGCCTTCGGCGCTCCATGCCAGCAACTGCGGCCCTCGCTTTGCGAGGTCCTCAGGTGCTGGCATGGAACGCTTACGGCGCTCCATGCAAGCAACTGAGGCCCTCGCTTTGCGAGGGTCCTCAGTTGCTGGCAAGGAGCACCTTCGGCGCTCCATGCCAGCAACTGAGACCCTCGGCCACTGCCCTCGCTACGCGAGGGCCGCAGCTCGCGTAGCGAGCCCGCAGCGTTAGCAACAACTCGTACGCTCACAACTATATATGTGATATAGTTATACATTTCTTATAAACCTTCTTTAAATATATATAGCTGGTTTATCAGTAAGTTCCAAATGTGGGATGGACCCACTGCCAGCATCATAAAGAACAAACAGAAAAAAGGAAAATTTATAAAAGCTATTTCCTTTTTTTCTCATATATAGACATTAGATTAGCTGAAAAACAGTTTGCTAAATAACAGATTTTTACTATACCATTTGCAGGGCCCCATTCCTGCTCAGTAGTGCCACAGAGTTAAAAACATTCAGGTGGTGTCTCTTTTTCCATATTATTATTACTTTATACATTCTTCATATAATTCTTAACATTCACCTAGTTTTTTTTGGACTTTTAGAGTCTCTGAATTCTTATTGACTATTCACCATTCATTCAATACTTTGCACTTGAGTTACAAGGTCTTAAGGCCTCATTCTATTATCAGCCGTAGGAGATGCGGGCCGCAAGGACCGGCCACAAGCTATTCTGCTGTTCTATTCCCCTCCGGCCGGGGATTCCGGCAGGCTTGCGGCCTGTGCCTTGCTATCCCTTGCGGCCGCAGGCACCGGAGGAAAGCCTTTGATCTTAAACGGCCGCAAGAGTTTCGGCCGTAAGAAAATCCTGGTTGCTATTCAATTGCTCCGGGAACCCTCTCTGCATGGCTAAAACCGAGTCACAGCTTACTTGCAGCAAAAAGGTCCCACAGGCACACAATTAAGCACATTATAAAGCCATAATAAAGCCATCCTGCACTCTTATGAGACCATAAAGTGATTGTAGGTGTTAGCATTAGTAGCATAACATTCCCCTACACTAAAATCCATAAATACATTTTATTTTCATTTATGTCACATATCCATGTAAAAAGTCCAGAGGGCTTGGAGCACCTCAGACCCACCCACGCTGCGGCCGGAAAATAAATAGTTAATGTAATCTCGGATTGGGCTGATGTGCAAGCTTGAGAGGGGGTTGCTATTAATCCTCATGTCCCCCATTATGATCCCTAGCATTTACAGAGCTTTACAGTGCCGTCTTGAATTTATTTTTGCATTTTAAGATTTCTGAGCTTATGGCCGATTGCAAGATATACGGCCGGCCGTAAGGGGATAGCCTTGCGGTGCCGTATAATTGAATTGCAAGGTAACGGGAGCCCCGCAAGGAATCGCAGCTTTGCGGTCGATTTCACCGATAATAGAATGAGGCCCCTAGTCTTTATTTTTTTCTCAGTATTATTAGATTTTATTAGATCTTTATCTCTATTACAGTCATAATATATTGAAAGAAACCGTCTCTTGCTTTCTCCAATATAACCAAATATAGAGCCCACAATATTGACTCAGATAATGATGTATGTATCACAAAGTTTAGATTGAAATGAGAAAGCCACCAGATCTACAACATACACACTCAGCAATATTGCTTATGAGTATGCAGAGGAGGTTGACTATAGATTTAAGAGATTAGATATGATAGAAATAGAGTTGGAAGTAATATTAACAGAAGTTTGCAACAGTATCCAGGAGACTGCAAAAAAAAAAAAAAAAAAAAACACTGAAACTAGAAAGAAGATTAAAGGTCTATCTAAGTTTCTCTCTTTTTGCCCATTTCTTACATATGCTGCTTGCATCAGAAATACGCATTACATTGATTCATTCTATACACAGAGATTTCTTTTATTTTTAACATGTATTTTGATATTTTGTTCATGCAAAAAATGTTTTCATACACTGCTGATTCTCCTCTATCAGATACACTCATAATTCATGAAACTTAAATATGCCTTTAACCCTCCTAGCGTTAATCCCAAGCATGGCTCCGGGTTCATTTTATGTACCTAAAGCGGTAACCCTGAGCCAAGCTCAAGATTACACTGATCTGCAGGGAGTGCTGGGGCGGATTTGGAGGGGGGGGGGGGCAGTGCTACCTAATTTCCCTGGGCTCCCTCAGCACACCATTCTTCCACCCTCCCTTTTTCCCCTTATCCTCCTCCCTTTCGCCCTTCCCCCTTATCCTTATCCTCCTCCTACTCCCTTTCCCCCTTCCTCATTATCCTCCTCCTCACTTTCCCCCACTCCATTCACCTCCCTTTCCCCACTCCCCTTACTATGATGTGATGATTCGATGCTTATTCTTTGCCTGAGGCATCTCATCTGGCTGTGACCGGGACCGGTTGACGCTAAAGATGTGACAAGCAGCCCGAGTGACATCACATGAAGCCAGATGAGATGCCGCAGGCAAAGAATAAGCATTGGATCATCAGATCATAGTAAGGGGAGAGGGAGGTGAATGGAGAAGGGGGAAGTGAGGAGGAGGATAAGGGGAAAGGGAGGGGTATAATGAGGAAGTCGGGAAAGGGAGGAGGATAAAAGGGAATTGAGGAGGATAAGTGGGAATGGGTGGGGAAGGGGAGAAGGAGGAGGATAAGGGGGAGGGGAGAATTGGAGGAGGATAAGGGGGAAGGGGGGAAAGGGAGGAGGATGAGGGAGAAGGGTGGAAAGGGAGGAGGAGAGGGGGAAGGTGTAATGATGCTCTGTGGGGTCTAGGGTGGAAAAAGTATATATATTAATATTTTATATTTTATTATCCCTTCTTTGCGAGAGTAAGGGACGCAGAGGGGTGGACAAAGGCGGTATGATTATATCAGTATATTTGAATGCACCGCTTTACCATTCTAAATACTGAAGTAATCATACCGCCAGGAGGGTTAAGGCCACATAGCGGTCTGCTGAATCTGTTGAAGTAGCTTAAGAAAGAAGAAAAGTGAAAGGCAACAATGATAGGAAAAGCTATGCACAATTAAAAGGAGAACTCTAGAAAATAACAAGAAGAAATATAGAATCATTCCTAAATTAATAATTTTAGTAAAATTGAAAATATTATTGTTAGGAGCTTTTAATCTACTTTGAGGGTGTTTTTTTAGCCCTGAAGATGGATGCCTTGATACCATATAGCATATTTCTATTTATAATTAACCATTGGAAGATTTATGTAGCTAATAGTATTGATAGAGGAGGGAATTAGTTTTTGAGAGGGCAACAAGAACCCACAAAGGGAATAATGTTCACAATACATTTGAGAAAATTATTGGTAGTGGTGGGAAAATTCCTTGATAGGAAAATAAGAACCAACTAGCTGAAATAGTATGTACAATATATAGAGCAATCAATATTCAAATATCACAATTAATTATTCATTTAACTCAATGAGGGATATAAAAGGAACAAGCCTCAAAATTGTGTGAAAGGAATGAGATAGTCTCAAGATTTAGGGACACAAGTAAGTTTTCGGTTCTTCATCAGTATAAGCCTTCCAGATTAGGAGGAATTCCTTGAGGATCTTAGGGACATTGAAAATTCCTGCTCATATTACTTTCTGTTGTAAATAATTGTATTTTAAGCACCATGTTTTTTTACATAAAAATGTCCTAACAATAATATTTCCAAATTTGACAAAAGAGTTATTGGTGGGAAACAGGTATTTTTTGCTTTGTTTCATACACATATACTTAAAAAAGCAATGCAAAGAAATGGAGCACTTTAAGAGAATGAGAAAGACAAGAGATCTCTACAAAAATGTTAGAGACTTCAAAGGAAACTTCCATAGAAAAATGGATATCATCAAAGACAAGGATGGCAGGAATCTAAAAGGTAAACATTAGTACTGCACACTTTCTTTTTTAATTAGGAGATCTCTAACCCAGGAAAATATCTTAAAATATAACTTTTATTAATTCCAATAAAATACTGAAAATGTATATATGTATATGTATTAATAAATGTGTCAGCTCCACATACATTATATGGAAAATATATTAAATACCGATGTTCAAATTATCAAATATATGTAAGTATATGTAAATATATATAAATATATATGTAAATATTCAAATAGGACATACAAATTTAATTCTAAAAGTCGATAAATAAAGAAAAAAATAATCCTGGATATACAGCCCTATTAAATTGGAGCTATGTGTTAAAACGTAGCCCGTAACGGTCATTTTAGGGCAATTTGTGTGCTAAGATGCCTCGTAACGCGGCTTGCAGGGAACTTTGCGGGTTAATGCGCAGGGCGGCCGAGAATAGGCTACTTGGAGAGCAAAGTTGAACTTCGTGCACGTAAATCCTTTGATCTGTCATGCCTGTAAACCGCTAATTGTTTAATTCAGCTATTAAATTGCAATGTGGTCACTTGCGAGCAAGCATGTAACATGCAAATGGAGCCCAAAGGCCAATGTGTACTCTAGATCACCAGCAACAGGTGTAGAGTACAATACGTAGCACTTGTAATGGTAGAGAATTCCACAGATTAACCACCCTTACTGTGAAGAACCATTTTATTTCTTTAAGGTGGAATCTTTTTACTTCTAACCTCAAGGGATGTCCTCTTGTCAGTTGGAAACCTCTTGGCACAAAAAGCTCCCTTGACAAATCTTTATACTGACCCTGGATGTATTTATATTAGGTAATCATGTCTCCTTTTAGACGCCTTTTTTCTAGAGAAAATACGTTTAATTTCGTTAGTCTTTCTTCATAACTTAGCCCCTCAATTCCCCTTATTAGTTTTGTTGCCCTCCTCTGTACCTTTTACAGCTCTAAAATGTCCTTTTTATGAAGTGGTGCCCAAAATTGTACTCCATATTCTAAATGAGGGCGTACTAGAGATTTGTATAGTGGCAGAATTATATTTGCTTCCTTTGCTTCTATACCCTTCTAAATACATGCTAATATTTTATTTGCCTTTGCAGCTGCTGCTTGGCTTTGAGCACTGTTACCTAGGTGGTTGTCCACAAGCAATCCCAAATCCCTTTCAATATCTGATATACCTAGATTTGCTCCATTAAGATCACAAATTGCATGGCTATTTTTCCTTCCCAGATGCATAACTTTACACTTATTCACATTAAATCTCATCTGCCATTTAGATGCCCAATCTTCAATTTTATGTAAATCAGTTTGGAGGTGAAGAAAGCACATCATTATCTGATTGCACAACTTCTTGTCATCAGCAAAAATGGAGGCACTACTTTCCAGTCCATTAATAAATATATTAAAAAGGAGAGGACATAATACTGAACCCCACTTACCACATTAGGCCAATCAGAGTATGTTCTATTTACAACAATCCTTTTCTTCCTGTCTTTTAGCCATTTCTCAATCCATGAGCAATCCACAATAGTCTCCCATGTGTCACTGTATCAAAAGCATTTGCAAAATTCAAAAAGACTATATCCACTGAGTTGCCTTGATCCAGGTTCCGACTAACCTCCTCATAGAAACTAATTAGATTTGTTTGACATGACCTATCCCTCATAAATCCATGTTGACTCCTACTTATAATCCTGTTAGTTAATCCAAATAGACATATTCTTGTATATTATCCATTATTAACCATTCCAAAAGCTTCCCCACTACAGAAGTGAGGCTCACTGGTCTTTAATTCCCCAGATTTGCTCTTGCTCCCTTTTTAAATATAGGTATCACATCTGCTTTTCTCCAGTCATCTGGTAGAGACCCTGTGTTGAGTGAATCTTGAAAAATTTAATATAATGGTTTGGCTATTACAGAACCCAGTTCCCTCAGTACCCATGGATGTATTCCATCAGGACCCGGGGCTTTATTAACGTTTATTTTTTCCAACCTCTTTTTGATTACTTACTGCGTTAACCAATTATTTGGCAAAGGTAGTGTAGAACCATTATGTTGCAGTGCCAACCACTGGTACCTCCCTTGTGTATAACGAAGAAAATAACCTATTTATCTCATCTGCCTTTTCCTTGTCACTCATTTTCGGATGGCCTGTGTCACATTGTAATGTTCCTATAGCTTCCTTCCTCTCCTTCTTCCCATTAATATACTTAAAAAATATTTTAGGGTTAGTTTTACTCTCTTTTGCAATTAATTTTTCATTTTCTATTTTAGCCAGTCTAATAGCCCTTTTGCAAGCCTTGTTTATTTCCTTGTACTCCCGTAAACCAGTCTCTGTCCCCTCTTGTTTGTATAAATTAAATGCCTTTCTTTTACTTCGTATCTTGATCTTTAAATCATTGTTAAGCCAATTGGATGGGATTTACTCCTTTTGCTTTTATTCCCACATGGTATATGCCGATGTGTATGTATATTAGCAAGGGTTTAAATGTTGTCCATTTATGCTCAGTGTTTTTACCTATCAGTTCTCTCTCCCAGTCTATACTTTGTATTGTTGCCCTTAGACCGTTTAAATCTGCTCTGTTAAAAGTCAGAGTTTTTGTTGGCCCCTTAAAATTGTGTTTTTTTAATTCAATCTCAAATGAGATTGTGTTGTAATCATTGTTTCCCAAAGGTTGCCCTATTTCAACATTTGATATTACTTCAATATTATTTGTGATGACTAAATCTAAGATAGCTTCATTTCTAGTAGGCTCTTGTATAACCTGGGCCAGATAATGATCCCTGAGTGTACTCGAGAACCTGCTCCCCTTAGCTGAACTGCTGGTCTCATTTATCCAGTTTATTTCAGGGTAATTAAAACCTCCCATTATTAGAATTTGCCCATGCTAAGCTGCATTTCCAATCTGTAACAATAATTGTATTTCCTCACTTTCAGCTATATTTGAGGGTTTATAGCATACTCCTACTAATATTCTTTTGGAATTTGCTGCTCCTCTATTTAACTCTACCCACAAACATTCAACTTTATCATTAGGTCCGCCATAAATATCTTCTCTGGCTATAGGTTTAAATTCAGGCTTAACATACAGACAAATTCCTCCTCCTCTTTTAACATTGCCTCTATATTTCCTAAATAGGTTATAACCATCCAGATTAACAGTCCACTCATGAGATTCATCCCACCACGTTTTGGTAATGCCTATTGAATCCAATTTGTCATTAATTGCTAAAAATTATAACTCTCCCATTTTTCCTGGCAAGCTTCTGGAATTAGAAAGCATACACATGTTATGAGTCTGTAGTTCTGAAGTGCCTGCCACTGTACTTGAGTTACTTAGTACTACCTCCCTATTAACTGTACTACCCCTCCCCCATCTCCTCCCCTATAAGTTGTTAATTCATCCCTTATACCCTCTACACCTTCTACCCCATTACTTATATCTAGTCCCTCCCCCCCACCTACTAGTTTAAAAACTCCTCCAGCCTTTCTACCATCCTATCCCCTAGGTCAAAAGCACCCTCATCATCAAGTTGCAATCCATCCCAGCTGTAGAGATTATACCGAAGTGAGAAATCAACCCAGTGCTCTAAAAACCCAATCCCCTCCTTAGTGCACCACATGTTTAGCCACGCATTAATCTCCCTAAGCTCCTTCTGTCACCCTGAGCTAGCACGTGGCACTGGTAGTATCTCAGAAAATACTACCTTGGATGTCCTTGCCTTCAGCTTATTACCTAGTTCTCTAAAATCATTCTTTAGGGCACTCCATCTTCCACTAACTTTGTCATTGGTACCAATATGTACCAAGAGCTCCAGGTTAATTTCCAGCCCTACCCAATACTTTTTCTACCCGATCCACAACATTATTATTATATATATTATTATATATTTAATAATCCAGCTATTTTTACCAAGCCTTTATAATAAACTCACTGGTAAATTAGATTATGAGCAGCCTATCATGGTCTGCGGTATCACTGATTGATAAATAATAATTGGATTGCATTTCGAAACTCCAGGTGTATTGCCACACACTAGCAAAGTTAAGCAATCCTTTGTTGCCTTGAAAGAAGACTGTTCTCCTCTGAAAACCAAAAAGTAAGAGATACACACCTGGAACAGATACCACTTTAGCAACATGTCCTTTGCAATAATGCTCACTGAGCCTGCAGACACTGACATTTTCAGTCAATTTTGCCAATATAGAGGAAACATCTCCTGAAACATATTAATCTCTACTCAGAACCAACATTTGAGGAAAGTTTCTTTTGCATGAAAAAAAAACAAAAAATAAAAAACAGTCAAAAATAGATTTCATTAGTGTAGAGTAGCGTTGCACTCTATTGGGTTTCACTCTATTCCTTAGACGTTGTCCTCTGGTCTGTAATTGAGTGTGAATGGAAATATGTCAACAGTGGGAATGCATTTTATCAGAGATGTTACTTCAATGATGATACAGAGATGAACAACAAAAGAAAAACATGAATAGGAAAATAAATCTGCTCACAATGTCAGCAAGTGAGTTAAGATCAAAAAAAGTTAATTAGCTATTTTTTTTTTCCAAGATAAAAAAACAAATATCTCAACGTGTTACTGAGCATTTTATGAACTGGGAAGGTTCCACTGTGTGTTATATAGTTCTCTGTATCCACATACCAAATGTATGTATTGTTGATTATTTAACTTAGTAAAGATTAGATGGCGCAAACAAGTTACATACATATTTCTACCTACAAATAGTTGTATATAATTAAAAAAAACGTGTCAAATAATCTGCAAGGGTTTTTCAACCAAATGAACAAAAAAAGTAAAGTATATATTGATATGGAAAAAAATGAAAAATGTAAAGTGTTTATTGATATGGACAGAACAATAAACAAATACAAAAGATAGAATGATAGACCAACAGATGTAACTTCAATTTTTCTCAATTTACACTTATTGTATGGACCCTAAATGTTATATGTGATTAACATTGAATTTCCATTTTAATGTACGTTAAAGTTATGTATGTCACAAACATTGGTCACTTAGGCTTTGTAGCTGATATTTGTTAATAGAAGTGTTCTGATATATATATATAAAAGATCTTGAATCTGAGTGGTATCAGAACATAAATCAAACACATAAATACAGCCCTGACTATAAATTTTGTGGTAAACATTCTCCAGAGATATTTATTAGAAATCCACAATTTGGAGATTAAGTTCATTGATCTATCCTCAGACATGTATTGATAATTTCTAAAGCTTTATACAAATAATTCCATGCTCTTTTCAATGTTGTAAATAATATTTAGAATAGTCCCTGTAATACTGACAAATGAACATGCAAACAATGATAATTTCAATTATATCTATATACTATAATTGTGACAAAACAAACCTTAAATAATTTATGTATTGTTTACATTTTCCAAAGCAATACACTTCTTTCTTCTTTTATACTTTTAATCTCTTATGAGTCACATCTTTGGAAGAGATGATGCAAATACTTAAATAGTGAATAAACATAATTTATTTTGAATTAAGTAACTGTAACAACTCCTATAACTAAAAAATATCTATATAATGGATAGATTTTATGTTTGGTTCAGTAAATCTTTGAGTGTCAGTATTGCACCAAATAAATTGCTATACAATTAGGACATTCAACATTTAAAAAGATTTGCACAAAATATAAGAACATTGTAAATAAGGTCTGCACACTATCATTCAGGTGCATTTTGTTTCTCTGTTCTTTCTACATACAAGCTCTATTCTATTCAATAAATGCAAATTGGGTTCCAGCATAAAATCAGCTGCAAGGAGCCGTTTTCCTTACGTTACCAGGTTTTTCAGTCACTCTCAATATTACAGATCCAACCCGACATCCAACATCCAAGCTCTCGTCAGTAGCACTGAAGAAGCTGAATTACTGGACACTCACAAATTACACCAATAAAAAAAAATAATAAGGATTTTCCCTTTGCGCCTCAGCCAATATAAAACAGCAAACGAAACAGTAATTGACAGTAAGAGAAAATAAATTTGCGAGCTTTCTGGCCAAGCATTGACTGTGTTGTAGACTTTTTCAAGTTAGCACGCAGGGAAACTAGTGAGAGTAAGGGGAGGCCCTTTTGGAGGATCCATCGCAGGAGGAGGAGGTAAGGAGAGGATCAGAGGAGGACTCAAGATTTATGTGATCAATGGGTTGACTTGCTGGCCCATGGGTTTGGCTGAAGGACTCACTCACAATATTTCAGCAGTGAAAAAATCAATGGGAAAGTTTTCCGAATTTTGTAGCATTGTCTTGCCGTAGTCCTCAGGAAAAGTTCTCTCGCAATCATGCAGCGATGGATGAATAGAATAGCTTGGGAGATTGACTTTGCAATCAATGTCAGTATAATTTTGTGATATAGGGAATAGGATAGGGCTCTCTATGGTTGAAGTCAGTTCTGTGCCACTCTGATCTGTTCAGCTCTCTGATAAAGATTTTCATTATCTGATGTTCTTACCAGTATGTGCACCAGAATACTCTCATAAACTAGATCTTGCATATAGTGACTTAGGATTGTGTTTATGGTATTGCTACCCAGAATACAACTTTATCTCTGTGAAACATTTTTCATTGTGAAACACTTTAAGAGAAACTACATTATGCAAACTATAAAAATATATAGCAATCTATTGTAGAATACTGTGAATGAAATACAAGGAAAAGGCTAAATTTTATCAACCTCGTTCTCATAAAGAAGTGACTGTTTTGAAATTTGATAGGGAACTTGATATTTAATAGAAAATTGCAAACCTACAGTAGCATGCATTCTTGTCTACAAAACATATTTCCTTTTTTAATGTTCTGCTGAGCCTTTTTTTCTTGATCTGTAAGTTTGTCACAACATGAATGACATAAATTTTCAAGACCTCTCCAATATATCACCAGCATGTAACCTTTTAGTACATATGGTATATATATTTATTGTGCACTATGTACCTTACTTGTGCATTTAGTTTGTTAGCATTTTTGGTTATACTTCTTGTGTAATTAACAGATTTAAGGTACTCCATTAGCAGTTTTTGCTCATAACTATTTTATTTGTATTTAATCTTTTCTAGTTTTATGAATATGTACTTTAAAAAAAAATATTTTGGTAAGGGCTTTCTCTCTAGTAAAGATATCTTGAGGTTTGAGATATATATATATATATATATACTGTATGTATATATATATATATATATATATATATATATATATAAATATAAATATATATATATATATAGACAGAAGGGATAGGAGGGTTGGGACATTGACAAGTGTGATAAGGTAAGTATGGGGGTAAGTTTTTTAAGGATCCAGGTGAGCTACAGCACCTCCCAAAACCCCAGGTTAATGGATGGTTGCGGCTTTCTCTCTAATGAAGGTCACTCAGGGTGTGGCATATTTCGCTATTTGATCCTAGCCTGAATAGAATCCAAAAAGCACAAAGTCAGTAGGCATGGGAAAAATTAGATTATTTGATGCGAGAGGTAGTGACTTTACCAGGGTGTAAGAAGCAGTAGAATGCCAACATGATAACTGTAGATATAGTAGTGGATGTTTCTAATCTGAATGGTTGATTTGAAATTAAGGTTATTAATTGCTTGAATAATGGACCATCTATAGTCAGCGTAAAGTCTGTGATCCTCATTTGAGTACTAGGCCTCTTAGGAAGGATTTAGCTAATATTGAAGAGTGTACAAAAACAATGTCCTATGGATCCTATTTAGGAATCCTTGAACAACCAACCAAGGTTGTACAGAAACACCTTTAATGCAGAGTTTATTTTAATTATTATTGGCACATACTAATTTAAAAAAATTAAATCTTTATTTGTATATTTAAAATATTGTTAAAAATGCAACGAATAAAAAATTCATGTTAAAACCAA
Source organism: Discoglossus pictus (assembly GCA_027410445.1). Taxonomy (NCBI): domain Eukaryota; kingdom Metazoa; phylum Chordata; class Amphibia; order Anura; family Alytidae; genus Discoglossus; species Discoglossus pictus. Next base: position 153,777,281 of record CM050163.1, on the reverse strand, counting down.
GGTTTTTAATCCTTTGGGTTTTTTGACATCCAGCAAATTATTAAAGGTTTGTTTAGGTTTTATTTTTGTTGTTATTATATTATTTGCTTTGATCACAGCTTCTATTTTATTACTTTATTATGCTCCAGTCAATAAAATATTTTGTTTCTCAATTCAACTGTATTTGTGTTTTATTTATGGTTATTTTTCCTTGATCAAATCCTTATCAGGTACCATGATTTTTAATTTACATAAGATAGGATTTTTCTTTTATAATCCTTTTATCTGTTTATAGTTTTGTTTATTCATTCAGCACTTCACTTGAGTATATGCTTTAGGTGCCTTTATATTTCTTTTGTGTTAATCTTTTACCGTCTTAATTTATGTTAATTTCGTAAATCTTTTACTTAAAGTGCATTTTGATTCAAATTGTGCTATTCAAAACTGTTAACTGCTGAGTACGTCATCACGTTGGACGTGGCGGTCGAGCCTTTTTGGAACCGCGAACTTGCTATAGTTACGGCCTAGTTTAAAGCCCCTTGTAGTATACCTAGGGCCTCATTCAATTGCGATTTGGCCAATTGAATAGGGCTCTAAATAAGCACATAGCATATTTTATTTAAAGAAGTTTTTAGTTAGTGAAGACCTTGCTTTTGAATAGATGTTTACTAATCAAAAACATCTTTAAAAAAAATATGTTATGTGCTTATTTAGAGCCTTATTCAATTGGCAAAATTGCAATTGAATGAGGGCCCTAGTCTGCAAGTACTTTCTATTGCCTATGATAACCCTAAATATTTGGGTGATTGATACTACCTCTTCTGTAAATCTTAGGCACACAATGTGCTATACCTGAGTCAGATGCTAACAAGTGGATAGAGGCACAACCTGTTTTCCATGTTGTATAACCAATAGCTATTATTTCGACTCTATTATACTTTCGGTAAAGCTCCCTTGAGATTTATATGAAATAGGTACTGCATTTATGTACCTCCACAAATGGGTTATAGGCTCTGTAGCACGATTAACAGTGACTTACACTACCTTTCTCATGCAAGTACATTGCTATGTTAATGAATCCTCTGGATTTCTGGAGGACACTTTATTCGGGCATGAGGGTGCTTTATATATAAATTTTAAACTTATAAAGAAGTTTTGGTTATTTTGCCTTGGTATCTCATTATAAAACTTTGGCTCGCCCGTAGGTGTGAATAGTATTACCCACTCACTTATGAGTTATACACTGCACAATACCAGTGCTTTAGGGTTTTCTGCTATTCCTTACATTTGCCCCTTTTTTAAATTTCCCCTGTCACTTTTTAACATTTCCTTGTTTTTAATACGCCGTTGTCATTTAATAAAATTATCTTTACATTGATTATAATATTCCCACTATTTTGTACACATCAGGAAATAAACCACTGTTCCACTTGTTTCAGGTGTTTGTGTACAGCACCAGCTGCTCCACAGATTACCTCTTACAATGCAGATATGTAGGTAAAGAATGCTGAAGTCAAATTCTCATCACAAATATAATTAATTTCATAAAAATACGAGACCTCCACTGATCAGATGGAGTGCCTCAACACATAAAAAAATAAAAAAGACGTGTTTTGCTCAACTGTTAGAGCTTCCTCAGTTAAAATACAATAAAATCCATCACCAAAGGGTTTTATTTGCACAGACACAAAGCAATGTACAAAATATGTCTTGAAAAATAGAACTGATCTTTCAAGCAAATACCATGAAAGTACCATAAGGACGCCTCGATTGGCAATAACTTGAAGGCATTTTGGAAATTGGATTTGGAATACCAAGAACCTGAACATAGTGGGAGTATGTGGAAATTGTGTTGTATACTATGGAGTACTGTAGGGAGTACTCATTTGAAGGGATAAGATAATTTATGCTGGGAGTGATGGTATTGTACAGGGCTGACAGGTTGACAACCTGGCACTTTTTAAAAAGAGTATTATCTGGGGGCTGTGCCTATAGGGTTAATCTGCCAGGCTGAAAAGGGAGGTGATGAGAAGGGACCCAGGAGAAAGTGATTATTGAGTTATGCAGTAAAGAGCTTTTCCATGACCTCACGCTCTTTCGCAGCTGTTTGTAAATTTCCGCTGGTGAAGAAAGCCTGAGGCAGGCAATACAATGACCATGCTAGGGAAGCCTTTTGTGAAACCTGTGATGAAAAAGTAGGAGAGGGAAGGTGATGGATTACAGACTAGGTGTTGTGACAAATGTGATACTAAATTAATATCTTGATTGTTGGTGGAGTTGTTTTTTCTATTTTTCGGGTGGTTTAAGATCAGAAGCAGGTGTCAGATCGGGACCTAATTTTTTTTCAAGACTGGCAATCCTGTTCTCTAATGTGCAACTTGTGCTATGAACCTTTCAATCTGTGTCAATTGTTCACACAGTGAAGGCTAAAAGTAAGGGACATGGCCATCGATTAGTATGCTTTATAATTCTGCCTTCCTGGCCAATGCAGGACTGAAAAGGAATTCCCTGCTCAGTAATCTCTTGGATGCGATTGCGTACTGTTCACATTTGCTGGGAGATTGGCTTCACACTGTGGACGGAAGCCTAGAAGGGATGAAGGAACCTGAGATATGATGCTCTGGTTGGCCATGGTAATTTAGAATTGCCCAAGGAAATAAAGGTAAATTAGCGGTGTACTAATAGTGAATGGAAGTCAAGTGGCTAAATTTGAAGAGCCGTTGGATGGCAGTTATGGGTTCAGAGGGCTGTATTCTGAGAAGCCACCTGTCAGACCTCCATGTGGCTGGACTGAATGATGAAGGAGTGTGATAGTGAGGGGGTGGTGATCATATACAAGCAAATATACGGGGCAATGATGCCATGAAGGATAAAGTTGCTCGTGGGGCATTGGAGTTAAATAATGGGCTGAGGAGGTGAATAGGCTGTGAAAGCCATTTGATGGAACTGGTGGAGGGATGAAAGGTTGGTCTAAGGTTTTGGGTGGTGGCAGAACCGATGGTGATTGAGGGATGACCAAGGAAAGGAGCATTGGGCTTTAGAAACATAATTAGGGAACTGAGCAGCATAATTTTTGCTTCTTTATTAAGGGAAGATTGCATTATATAAGGCAGTATAGTAGGACTCAGCAGGGGCTTAGTTCAGATAACATATGAGGCTCTCAAGTTAGGTGACATGCACCAAGGATGTTATTCCCATTCCTGAGTCTAAAGTGCAGTAGTCTCCATAGCAATGCTGCTGAATGGTACCCAATATGTGAACACACAAACTAGCCCTAACAGCATCCTTTTCCTTTACCTATCTAAATAAACTATTTTCCATGGAAATAAAGGGGTTAAATAATAATAAAAACTAATGCAGGGGTTTATAATGCATTTGCCCATGACCCATTACTTCCTATGAGTCCGGGAGATCCATGTGATTCCCTCCACTACCCATTATAAACCGGGGGAACCACAGGGATTCCACTTGCCGATGAAACATGCATGACTGGTGGTACCCCAGGGATTTCTGACCCAAATTCATACATATACATCATATAAATTAAGTTAGATATTCGGAATCAGTTGCAAGAAACACACATTAATATACTGAATCTAATAATATGTGTATTGCAAGAGCTCCTGAATATCTAACTTCATATAATGTATATGTATGAATTTGGGTCAAAAACTGTGATTATAAGAGTAGTTTAGTTTCTCATTAATAAAGCATAGTTTAAGGGGTAAGTGAAAGGCCCCCAATGTCACCACATACAAGGAATGCTTCTTTATTATAAAGATCAATATAGTTAGTCTCCTCTATAGTTAGGGGACAATTGGTGGGTCCCAAGTTCTGCCACAATAGACAGCTTAGGGACTGCCCCTATTGGCACACTACAAATTTATTAGCACTCAGCACTTTATCATAGCACTTTACTCAGCACTGTATATCACAGATAGCACTTAGCACTTTGTTTCAAAGTATTATTTATTGGCACTATATATTACTACTTTATGAATCCAATTTACAAATTCCTAATTATAATATTGCAATATACATAAATTGTTCATAGAACTCTATAGCAAATAATTTTATATACTATCAGATATCATTTTTGTATCCTTATAGATATCTTTCAATTGCTACAAAACTTATATGTACTATAACTAACGTTTTTGTAATAAAATATATACAATTTGATTAATATCATTATAGTAAGTGTGACACAAAAGGAGGTGGATGTTAAAGTTTTTAATAAATATTTATCCAACGTAATTCTTATTTTAAAAAAATGCCTTAAAGGGATATCTAAGTGAGCTGGATAAATACATTGCTGTACTATGTAGGCAAAAAGCAGCCTTTCTCATAAAACATTTTATTTTTATTAATATCTAAAAATCCATCTTATGACTATGTTGACACCTCCAGGGGGTGCCGAAATATGCATCTGATCCCCCCCCAATCAGCATGAAGCATCCTGGGAGCAATATTAACTCACCATTTACCTGTTCTTGCTTGCTCAGCCAATCTCCTTGCAACTTCCTCCTTGCAGCTTTCTGTTACATGTGACAGATACACTACATTTCACAGCTGTTTTGCTACATATTGCACCACAGACAGGAAACCAGAGTTAAATCAAAAGTTTCAGCTAACCTAATTGGCCAAAACAAATCATTCCAAGACAAAATTGATACCATGCTGTCTGTGATTGGTCAAACTGAATATGACTGTTATGCTAATTTTAGAAGAGATTAGCTGGGGATATCAACTTTCAAAGCCAACTGTTTGCAAATGAAAGAAATTCAGCTGACTTTAAGGTGAGTGTTTAAATGTTTTTTTTTGTATTTTTTCATGCAAACATTTTTTTTCCACACACTGCTGATTCTCCTCCGTTAGATGCATTCATAATCCATCAAGTTTAGATATCCCTATAATAAAATGGTGTAAAAATATTCTATATTTATGTCTATACTTAAGTTCTTTAAAGAGGAATGGATTGCTATAAAAAAGGTGTCTTTTTATTATTGTTCCCCTCTTAGCATGCAAGGATAGAGGGAGTGATAGAGCAGAGAAGAGAGGTAGAGAAAGAAAATGGATCGAGATTAGGAGAGTGTATAGGGAGAGAAGGGTAAAAAGAGAAGGAAAAAGGAAAAATTAAAGCAGGATTGAGATTGTGACGGAAGATACAGAGGAGATGAAGATGAGAGGGGTAAGAGAAAATTATGAGAGATAAAATGGAGAGAGAGAAAGGAGAGAAATCAAAGAGAAGGGAGAAAATGGAAAGGAGAGAGAAGGAAGCGTAAAGAGGTAGAGAGAAGTAAGGTGATGGAGCGGGGAGACAGAAGGAGACGTATACAGGTAGAGACAGGTAAGACAATGAAGGGGGGTGAAAAGACAGGGAATGATAGAAAGAATTTAGAGAGGATGAGCAAAACAGGGAATGTAAAGGAGAGGTGAGAAATGGGTGGGAGAGAGAGAGGAAAAAACAGATGTAGCGGGGTGGAGAGAATGTGTAAATAATATAGTTGGAGAAAATGGGGTGAAAGGAATAGAAAGGGGGGAGAAGAGATTGGGAAGAGAGGAGGAATTTAGAGAAAATAGAGACAAAAATGAGTGAAATAAAAGAGAAGTCGAAAAGAGCTGAGAGAAAAATAGAGAGGAGGATAAAAGATAGTATATATTAGATTATATATATTAGTATAAAAGAGAAGAGGGAGAAAGGAGCTAAAAGAAGAAGGAAAATATGGGAGAGAGAGAAGTGAGATAGATGAGTGGGAAAAAGAGGAAATGAGACATGAGAGGGTATTAGAGAAAAAGGATAGGAGAGAGAAAGGAGATGAGCGATGAGTTAGGAAATAGAGAGAAAAGAGAACATGGATGGGAGTCAGAGAGATTGTGGGGAAAAGAATTAGGAAAACAGAAAAAAGAGGGAGACAGAAGAGTGAAAAAAAGAGGGCACCCTTGGGGGTTGCAGAGTCAAAGAGGATCCCTGAACTACATTACATAGTAATGAGAATACTTTTAATCACTGTCTAAATTTTAAAATGGTGCAAATACACATTCACAATCAAGCCTTGAAAGTGTTTACTGGTTTCTTAACACTTTACTCTTCATACCTAGGAGAAATTTACATGAGAAGAGGATAGAGAGAGATAAGGAGCATTAATAAGTGGAGCAGAAAATGAAAAGATACACACTTTTGGAGCCAATCTAATAACCAGGTTATCATGCCCACTAATGTCTTATACTGGTATTGAAGTGTAAATAATAAATCAAATGGAACAGAAGTAAGTTAAAATATAAGTGGTTAATAATTAACATATGTTGGTTAAAAAGAAAAGAAAAAGAAAACAATGAGCGCCTCAGAGTGCAGAAATATACATGTTTGTAAAGTGATCAGATCATGGTGCAAACATCTAGGAAATCTAGGGTGTCAAAAATAGTACCACAGATATAGCAGTATTGTCATTATATCAGTAAATAACAAAGATTGTATATAATGGAGATAGACAAAGAAGGCATATGTATATGGAAAATCTATCTGAGGGTATAGATAATGGGAATAAAGTCAATCTATGGCCCTATATGTCTATTTTGTGGTGTAACACTGGTACCCACCTGGGACCCATCACTGGGACCCACCACTGGCCTGCTAGAAGACTGAGATATCAATCTCCTGTCTCTGAAAAAAAAATACTGCATCAAAAATCTGGCCTAGGGTTTATTAGTAATGGTTTAGTTATAGGATGATGTATCAAGTTGGGAATTAGGGTAAAGCTTTATTAAAGATATGTGTTTAAGTGCTTGTGCACTGTAGGCCAGTAATGTGAGAATTACTAGGATAGGGGCAAGAAAGAACAAAATATGGGCAAGGGAGGAAGAAGGGATGGAGCCAAGGTGGTGAGCAGAGCAATGGCAGAGACCCAGTCATGAAATGAGCCACCATGGGGGAACAACAGAAAAAGGAGCCCCGGCAGATAAAGAAAACAAAGAGTGCAGGGCAAAGCAAGAACGTTGCAGAGTGCTCACAGTTGAAATACCAAGCCCTGCCAAATGCGTAGGAGGCAGAGGGAGGAGACAGAAGCTGACAGGGAGGGTTTGGTGGTGCAGGGAGAAGCAAGGAGAGGCTTAGAAGTGGAGCACTAATGCAAAGGTCTGTTGCAAGTGAAAAAAGGCCAGGGTCAATGGCAGGCCGGGAGGAGAAAGTCGCAGTGGAGATGAGGCATGGGGGGGTGGGCAGAGGTGGGCTGAAGTGAAGAGGTGGGTGGCAGAGGGAGGCCCTTGGTGGGGGTGAGCAGAGGCAGAGCAGATGGCGTGGAGGAGGTGGGTGCGGCCTGAGGAACCAAGGAGAGATAAGAGAGCGGTGGGGGAAATCCTACGGCAGTGGCGAACAGCACGAGGAGGAAAACCAGGCGGCAGAAAGGCAGGGATGCGAGCGGAAGGCAGGTGGGGCCAGAACGACGAACAGCATCATGATGGAGAGATACGGGCACAGTGAGCAGGCAGGAGGACGGGAGATACACCAGAGTGGGGAAACAGGACCAGGAGGTGGGCGACAGAGGGAGGCCCACGGCGGGGACAAGCGCTGGGAGGAGAGCGGCAGCAGCAGCAGAAGAGGAGAGAGAAGGGCAGAGCTTTTGCTTTTCTCCATTCTATGCCCCCTTAATATAACATCTGAGTGAACTGAATCATTTTTAAGTATCACTGGAGTTTCCTCAGTAAATGCTAAACTATTTTTAATAACCATCAGAGATTGGCCGTGATATGCGATAAGTCACAAGACCATTGTGTGTACTCTCTAGCTATTTCTCATACCTTTGAAAAGCTCTGTATCAAAACACGGAAGCATTTAATAGTGAAATGCTCTTTAAGCCTTTTCCCACACCCCAGAATGGTTTTGGCTCCTAGGCCCATAGCTGAAGGAGCAGAATTAGAAATATATTCTTAATTAACCACTCAAATATGTTTTTTTTGCAACTTAATATTAATTTTGTACAGGCAGCATATAAACTGAATACATTTTTTTTTAAACACAGATTTATTAAAAAGTATATTTTTAAAGATAGTCTAAATAGCAAGTGGGATGTTTGAGATGATTTTCCCACAGGCTATTTAAATTATGTTTAAAATGGAGGGAGAAACAAAACTGTACTGAGTCATGCAAATTTCTTATTCTGGTCTGTTGTGTGTAAATTATAACCCTGTCCTTCTGAAGGTGCAAGATGTTTCACCCATGTGCTGCTTAGTCTCAATTTGTTTAATTAATCTATTTGCTCATTTAACAAATTATTTATTTATGCAGTTTTACTCTTTCAGTATTTGTACTGCTATCATAGTATCTGCATGTATTATTATTGGCTCAGTCATAACATAGCTGACCTAGGCTCAAAAGGATAGATAGAGAGAGGGAGGGATAGAGAGGTAGGGGACAGAGGGGATAGAGTGGGAGGGGAGAGGGAAAGAAAGGAAGAGAGGGATAGAAAGAGACAGAGGGAGAGATAGAGATAGGAATAGAAGGAGAGATGTATAGAGAGGGAGAGCGAGGGATAGAAGAAGAGGCATAGGATCTATCTCTCTAACTTTCTATCCCCTCTCCCTCTGTCCCGTCCCCTCTTTCTATCCCTTCTTTACTCTCTCTATCCCTCTCTCTCTCTATCCCTCTCTGTCTTTATCCCTCTCTTTCTCTCTCTATAAGTCTCTCTCTATCCCCCTCTCTCTATCCCCCCCTCTCTCTCTCTCTCTCTCTCTCTCTCTCTCTCTCTCTATCTCTCTCCCTGTCTCTCTCTATGGGATTACTTTTGTCTATTTCTATGACCTGCCACAGCTATACATCCTGATCTAACCTGTATTTTATGTGCTCTATTTAATTATTCCATGTGAAATGGAGGCACTTCCTAGCATAAGAAAAGTTAGCAGAACCAGCACCACCTCATCCTCATCAAGAAAATAGAGGCACTTCCCAGCATAACAATAGTGAGCAGAACCATCACCATCTCACCCTCATCACAATAATAAGAAAGTAAAGTGAAAGGGGAAGGGCCTATACAGGTAACATGTGAAGGGGAGGGGTTTATACTGTTGGGTGGAGTTAATGTAAGGGGAGGGGCCAGGGCTCTGTCTTCAGCTCCACCAACTTGGAAAGTCACCAGCTGCCACTGCCTAAGAGTCAGGGAATGATAGTAATTTTCTTTTTAAAGCTTACAATATGCTATGCATAATGCTAAATGTCCACCCAAAGCAATTTGTGAAATTCAATGCTAAGACACATTAACTCAAAATGACAAGCACATGAAAATACATGTATAATTTTATTTTCATTGAATGAATTATTCACCAAGCCATGTGTCATTTTACAGATTCAAGTTACAGCTTGCCTGTAAAACTTGAGGCTTAACCAATTTGATATAAACAAATTTGATCATATTATTACACCCATCTGTGTATTGGAATACATTATAGTCTGCATTTCAAACTAAATGTGCTGATCTGTTTTGCAACCTACGTGCCACATTAAATTAGCCCTCATAGTTCCCTCTGTCCTCGCAAAAGACAGTGTTTTGCTGTTTGCGTGGACCGATTCCTCAATACGTCCCTCCCAGCCTGCTTTGCGAGATGACACTGAAAAAAATCTGAGAATAGGCTCAGAGAGAGCTACGTAGTAACATGCAGCCATAAATCTATGAGGTGAACCTCTGAAGAATCCCTACGGGGACAAAAAAAGTGCCCTCAAGGGATCCTAAAGCCTATACGTGCTGCCTCGGAGCAGCCAGACACAGCCGTCTAATGCCCCCCCCCTGTTCCCTAAATACATCCCCATACTGCAGGGGTCCCCACATTAACCCCTTGAAGCAGGGGTCTACGATCGGCATCGATCAGGCCCCGCTGCATTTAAATATACATTTTACATTTCCCACTGCAGGTCCTTAAACGGCCCTTGGCACACTATTAACCAATCCCGGCCGCGGCACCTAAAATTAACCCACCTCTATGTTGGGGGTCCCCATCGGGAACCCCAAAGTGTCCCACATTAACCCCTTGCTGCAGCGGTCCATTGCAGCTAATCAGAAGGCGCAGATGCCTTCAGCCAATCACTTCATGGGGATGTATCACTTTGTGATTGGCTGAAAGCAATAGTGCCGTCTGATTGGTAAAAAAAAGATTGACAGTTCCTTCAGCCATTTAGAATGGGATATAGGGGTTTATCCCATTCTAAGTGGCTCACACCTTTGCAACTTCTGATTGGCTGAAATATCCTTGACAGCATTTTAGCCAATTTGAAGGTGCCATTTCTAAATTTTAGCGAAGCGTACGTGAGAACCCTCATTTGCGACGGGGAGCTCCTCAAGTGAGGATCTCTGTTGTTTTTTAAATTCTTTTAGACCATTGTTTTTTTTTTTAGAGGGGCCCTGTCTGCAAAGACTTTAAGGAGGTCTTTGTCATTGCTGGATGGGCATTTTGGACAGATAAGTGTACTATTGGGAATGTATTGTATTACATGTTGTATTTATTTATGCATTAATTGTAATGTTTCTTTTTTTTTAGGTGTCCTGGACCTGGGGACATTTATGGGGGACATTTTTTTTTCTAATCAGAAGGCGCAGATGCCTTCAGCCAATCACTTCATGGGGTTGTATCACTTTGTGATTGGCTGAAAGCAATAGTGCCTTCTGATTGGTATAAAAAAGATTGACAGTTCCTTCAGCCAATCAGAATGGGATATAGGGGTGTATCCCATTCTGATTGGCTCACACATTGGCCCCCTCTGATTGGCTGAAATGTGATTGCCAGCCTTTTCAGCTCTGTAGATCTCATTAGCTTCAGGGAGCTCTGCAAGAGTGTGGAGCTCCGTTATTTTATTTTATTTATTTTTTAGAGCATGGATTTATCAAGGGCCCACCCGGGGCAGGAGAGGAGAAGGCCAGGGACATCGAGGAAAGGTAGTGTAGTGCTTAGACTTTGTCATGAGGGTCCTGGAGGACCCTCATGGCACTTGTAGGGTTAACCTATGGGTTAATAGTGTCCTATAGGGGTCTATATAGACCCCTATTAGACTGAAGGGGGTAATTATACTCTCATGGGGCTCTGTATAGAGCTCCACGAGTTATAGAGTTAATTAAGTGCTCATGGGGCTCTGTATAGAGCCCCATGATTTATAGGGTTAATTAAGGGCTTATGGGTGTCTGTATTGACCCCCATGATTGACAGCATTAATTAAGGGCTTTTGAGGTCTGCATCAACCCCCATGAGTGATAGGGTTAATTAAGGGCTTATGGGGGTCTATATTGACTCCCATGAGTAACAAGGTTAATTAAGGGCTTATGGGTGTCTTTATTGACCACCATGAGTGACAGGGTTAATTAAGGGCTCATGGGGCTCTGTATAGAGCCCCATGAGTTATAGGGTTAATTTAAGTGCTCATGGGGCTCTGTATAGAGCCTGATGAGTTATAGGGTTAAGTTAGGTACTCATGGGGCTCTGTATAGAGCCCCTTGAATGATGGGGTTAATTTTAGTTGCCTGGGGGGTATTTATAGCACCCCCCTACGGCAGGGGTTAAAAAACTTTAGCGCAGGTTCTTTCAGGACCTTTGCGACATTTGAATTTGTAAATGCAGCAAGGTCACGATTGGTGCCAATCGGGGACCCCCGCTGCAAGGGATTAATGTGGTGGGGCTGCGGGGGTCCCTATGGTCCCCTGCAGCAAGCGGTTAATGTGGGGACACTTTGCGGGTCCCGATAGAGACCCCCAGCATAAAGGTGGGTTAATTTTAGGTTCCGGGGAGGTACTTGGAGAAACCCCCATGGTAAGGCTTGTATGTAGGACTGCCGCAGGGGTCCCGTTCAGGTATCCCGTGGCAATTGATGAGGTGGGGGAGCCTGCAAGATCATCTCGCAGGCTGTTACTCCTCATGTACAGTTTCTCTTTGTTGACAAGGACGGCCGTGCTGCGTAGCTCACAGCAGGGCTAATTTAATAGCGTTGTAACTTTTCAGAATTAGAAGCACGTAAGGCTTAAGTACAAAACTCGTATCCACGAGCCTGAAATTTAATAAGGCTGTAAATGTTCAGATCTGAGTTTGAGGTCAGATTGTCAGAGTATGATCTGTGGCAAATATTGCTATTGTAATTCCGATCTAGCATAAAGAGAACAATATGACACATAGGGCCCTATTAAATTCCAGCCTCGTAAATAAGAGGCTTCTACTTAAGCCCTACGTACTGCAAAGTTTCTCTAAGTTCCAATGCTATTAAATTAGCCCTGCTGCGAGCAACGTATGAGCTACGCAGCAGGGCCGTACGTATCTACACTGCGTAAATGTACATGAGGAGTGACAGCCTGCGAGATGATATCGCAGGCTCCCACTCCTCATCAATTGCTGCGGGGGTCCTAAAAGGGACCTCCGCGGCAGTCCCCCACATAAGCCCTGCCGTGGGGGTACTCCGAATACCCCCCTGGCACCTAAAATTAACCCCCCCTCAATGCGGGGGTCCCCGTCGGGACCCCCGAAGTGTCCTCACATGAACACCTTGCTGCAGGGGTCCATAGGAACCGCCGCAGCCCCACACATTAACCCCTTGCAGCGGGGGTCCTCGATCGGCACCGATCAGGCCCCCCGCTGCATTTAAAACTTTTAAATTCACCGCCGCGGCTCCTTAAAGGGGCCGCGGCACACTATTACCCAATCCTGGCCGTGGCACTTAAAATGAACCCCCCTCTATGCTGGGGGTCCCCATCGGGACCCCCGAAGTGTCCCCACATAAACCCCCTGCAGCGGGGGGCCCCGATCGGCACCGATCGTGACCCTGCTGCAATTCATTTTTAAATTTCCCGCCTCGCAGGTCCTCAAAGGACCGTAAAGGTCCTGAAAGGACTCGCACTAAAAATATTAACCCCAGGCAACTATAATTACCCCATTCACTCATGATGGTCAATACAGACCACCATAAGGCCTAAATTAACCCATTAACTCATGGTGGTCAATACAGACCACCATAAGGCTTAAATTAACCCATTAACTCATGATGGTCAATACAGACCACCATAAGGCTCTATTTAACCCCATCGGCCCCCCGCTGCAGGGGGTTTATGTGGGGACACTTCGGGGGTCCCGATGGGGACCCCCAGCATAGAGGGGGGTTAATTTTAAGTGCCGCGGCCGGGATTGGGTAATAGTGTGCCGCGGCCCCTTTAAGGAGCTGCGGCGGGGAATTTAAAAGTTTGAAATGCAGCGGGGGGCCTGATCTATGCAGATCGGGGACCCCCGCTGCAATGGGTTTATGTGGGGACACTTCGGGGGTCCCGATGGGGACCCCCAGCATAGAGGGGGGTTAATTTTAAGTGCCGCGGCCGGGATTGGGTAATAGTGTGCCGCGGCCCCTTTAAGGAGCCGCGGCGGGGAATTTAAAAGTTTGAAATGCAGCGGGGGGCCTGATCTATGCAGATCGGGGACCCCCGCTGCAAGGGGTTAATGTGGGGGTGCTGCAGGGGTCCTGATAGAGACCCCTGCAGCATGGGGATGTGTATAGGGTGCAGGGGGGAGCCTCACACTGCTGTCTCGGGCTGTTCCGAGGCAGCACGTAGAGGCTTTTGGATCCCTTGCGTGGACTTTTTGTCCACGTAGGGATTCTTACGATATGCGAGACTCGTGCATAGATTTAAGGCTACGTAGCTCTCTCAGAGCCTATTCTCGGCCATTTTCTTGCAGTCATATCGCAAAGCAGGCTGCGAGAGATTCGGTTCTCGCAAACAGCAGGAAAACTGCCTTTTGCGAGCACCGAGAGAACTACGAGGGAGAATTTAATAGGGCCCATAGTTTGTCCAGACATTTTCAGATTATACAACCCTCTATTATGTAAAAAGGACACAGAAGAAGAAGGGATAAGAGGGATGAGTTATTCTGCTCTAAACACCATAATGTCCTCTAAAATTGCACACATATTTATCCATTAATGTCAATACAATGCCACTAATTTACTATGAAAACTGTTAGGATCAAAAATGTATACTTTGTTAAGATTGAAAATGTATACCCTTGATTATTATAAAACACTGTTAGTTATCATTTTAAAATGTCTAATACACATAAGAAATTCATAATATATCAATTTATAAAAGACAGGGTTAAAAGCTGTCTAGCATGTACTAGTTCACCAAATGGCAATCTTTAATCAAGAACTTTTTCCATGAAATCTGATTATTTGACATTTATCAGCTTAAATTTAGCTACAATGTTAATGCATCAAATAATGTTTAATATTAAAATTGAATTATTTCTAAAAGTTATAACTTTCTCGAATTGAATGTCATATTGAATAGAAATTTGCAAAAAGAATGTATAACCTTGCTTCTTTTCAGTTACTGAAGGTATTAAGCATAAACATTTATATTTCATAGCAAAATATGAATAAAATATACAAATTTACCTATAAAACCCACAAATGTGTATTTGTAATGTTTAATATTTACGCCTTATAAATAATTTATCTGACATACAGATTTATATCTTTTATATAAAGGATGTAACTTAATTGTGTTGCATCACTCTCTGAGAAAAGATTTTCTTATAGAATTCACCCAATCTAAATTATGAAGCAAAATCCTTAGAGAATTTTTCCTAATGTGGGATGTAAGAAATGTACTTGCCAGTTTCTGAGCATGAATGAAGATGACAGTTGTTAAAATAGTTTCTTACACTTTTGGTTTTACCTCGTCAAAAACTATTTCACTATGTGGCAGTATTGTTAAATGTGAAAGTCAAATTAATTGAGGCATGCAGTTTAAAGAGACAGACTATAATATGTGATATAATGACCACTTGGGAAGTGCACTATAAAGTTTTGATGTTTTACCCTTGAGCAATACAAATTAATATGTATCAGTGTTGAAAACTGTCATTATGAATAGCACTGAATACTCTACAGCAAAGTTGTTTCTGACTAGTCACATCTCTGTTCTAAATAAAATATATTTTAGTGTTGAATGTTCTTATATTAAATGTTAACATTATTCCTACTCTATTCAAATTCTAGAAATGTCAGCATTTAAAAGCAGAAGCCTTACAAAATTGAGATTCTTTTTTTATACTAAGCAATACACTTCCAGCAAGACACAGTGCTGATAGCCAGTCCAGCATTGACATGTTGAATGATAAAAAATATAAGACAAAATGACTAGAAGATTATAAATTATTGTTATTGTAATATTTGAATCCTAATATTATAATAGCTGCAATGAAGTCAGCTGCATGCTATGCCATTGTCTGAAAAAGATAGGTGGAATACCATGGCGACAGGAAAAACAGCTAATTTCTGTCAGTGTTATCACAATAAATTAAAATGTTGTGTATAATGAACTTATACTACTGAAGAGTTAAAAAATATGAATCATCTCAGCGGCCGTCAATAGCATGTATATGTGAAGACTTGCCCGTCAAAAAATGACAGCAATAAAATTTGAAGCCATGGTAATGCTGTTTGCAACAGAATGTGAGGTTATGGCCCCTTTGAGTAGCTTCGGCGCTCATTGCGAGCCACAACTTGCTAATCTTTGGTGCTCATTGCACGCCCCACGGCGCTCATCACATGGCTTGCAATGAGCACCTTTGGCGCTCATTGCAAGGCAACCTCCCTGTGTACTTTATAGGCCTCGCACTTGAGCACCCTTGAGGCTCATTGCGAGCCTCTCTCCCTGTGTTACTACCTTGGGTTAAGTGTCACTGGCTTTGATTAAGTGTTACAGCCTTTGATTAAGTTTTACTGGCTTGAGTTAAATGTTACTGCCTTGTATTAAGTGCTACTGTTTAGTGTTAAGTCTTAGAGCTTAGGGCTGGTATTTACATCCCTCGGCCACCTTTTCCATCCTTCGGCTGCATTTTATGGCCTAATTTTCGGTTAAATTTTTTTCGGCTGCCATATTTTTTCTTGCTGCAGTGACAAAATATGCCTCAAATTAACTTGCAACCTCACTCACAGTCTCCCTGGCACTCCACCTGAGTTGTGTGTGAGTGTGTAAGTAAATTTGAGGCATATTTGTGTGTTTTTGCAGTTTGGCGGTTCAGCCAATAAATACGTAAGTCGTGGGCATTGCTATGTTGCGGTGAGCGCCTTCTCCGCTATTTTTATGTCCCATGTGTTTCAGGATGAGCAGCTATGGCACTCATGTCCATGCCTTCGGCACTCATTGCCTAAGTCCCGCGGGTTGCAGGGATGAGCGCCTGCAGCGCTTATCTCCATCAGCGCAATGAGCGCCTTTGGCGCTCATTGGCTAAGTCCCACAGGTCACAGGGATGAGCAGCTGGGCACTCATCTCCGCCAGCGCAATGAGCACCTTCAGCGTTCATTGCCTAAGCCCCACTGGTCGCAGGGATGAGCACCTGCGGCGCTCATCTCCACCAGCGCAATGAGTGCCTTCACGCTCATTGCCTGGCTGCAAAATGGCGTTACCAACAACTTTTGTCAAGCCCGCACTGCTCACAACAATGCGATTATAAAAACCCATATATTCTACAATTTGTTGTTGACTATAATAAGACACATACAGAGGAATAACTGTCAATCAACAAATATGGAAAATATTTAATTAAGCAGAAGAACAGGGAGCACATACTCCCTACATTTTGGGCAGTGTTTAAAGTTAGGCTGGAGACTCTGGGGAACTGATAATATTGTCTAGCAAGATGCTGGGGCCAAGTTAACTTTGACAGAAGATCTAGGAATCTGAAAGGAGCAGATTGATTTTCGGGACATATGGCCACTTGGGGACAAAGTTATGCATAGTGAATGAGAGATGGGATGATTGTTAATAAACAATATATCTGTTTGTGTACTTCCTAGTTTTGTATGCCAGCTTTTGACTTTTGCTCTGTCCTTCTAATCATCTAATCATATATTCTCCTCTATACCTTTGTGCACAAAACTAGTCAAGAAAATATTTCATGTATTTCACATAAGCAAACATTGCTGTTATATATTTATAAATAATAAGCTCAGTGTATATGAAATCATAATTGTACATCAGACTCCTGTTTTATTATTTTGATTTATTACAAATACCTATATAGCATTTTTATTAAAATATATATATTTTGTCCCTTAGTAGAATCTAATGTTTCCATATTGCCATATATTTCTCAAGCTTAGTAATAAACCTTTGCAGGAATGTTATTTTTTTATTTTTTTTATTTTTTATTATTGCTACAGTTAGTACAGATTATTACTTTCACCCTACACTGAAACAATCACTCTTCCTGTTGCACAATTACCTTGAAATATGAAATATTAATTTTCTTGCTTTCTTCTATTCAATTGAGTAATTGTTAATTACAGAAGCACGTAATTTAGCCCATAAACCAATTTCCTATTCAACCGGTGTCTTTTAGCTACCCACGAACGATTTGCTAGTTACAGGCTTAAAATCCCTACGATTATTAAAATCGTACCTTAATAACCAGCTAAGCCTTTGGATCTTTTAAGCCTGTAAATGTTACAATCGCAAATCACTATGTAATTGCTACAATTCCTCAAGCCCGCAAATGTTTTCACACCTATAAATGGCAAATGGAGAAGAAAATCTTATGAGTAACACCTGATCATAGCACTGTAAATTCAAATAAAAAATCAATACTTCACTTTAAAAGACTAGGAAAGCGATGTAAGATATTAATCAATTACACAACAGTCTCAAGCTTGCAAATCTGCAATTATTTTCCATTTAATTTCTGTGTTATTTCTATCTTGGGAATCAAAGAGTTAATACATATCAGGCCACCAACATGGACAATACCATTTCCTTCATTAATTTTTATTATTTTGTACATTGCCGGATTGCGAGTCTGATCACATATCAGTCTTCTAAACGTGAATTGAGTGACGTTTAACCTCCATGTTTTAATGATGTCATGATGACGATATAATTTACTATTAGCTGTTTCTAAATCGGTAGTTACGGCCTTGCTTATTGATCATGCTCTGAAATGCTACTTACAGGTGCATGGTTTACGGTTTAGGCTTTCGGCCAGGTAGTTGCTGTTCTGTTTAATTGAATAACTCTGTAACTGTTGCAATTGATTAGGGGCCTTTGTCTTTCTAAAACTGGGTTTCTCCTATACACTGCATTACAAAAGTTTTGTGTTTGTGGACATTCCCACCAAAGATGGTAAAAGGTCCCTACCAATCCACATCAAGTCCAACTCATTCTGTGTAAAGCAGTTGGTGTTCAATTAGTTTATATGTAGTTTCTTTAATATGTGTACATGTACAAGATGTTTTTTAAATTCTCCAAAGTATCTTCTACCGGGGAGAACTAATTAGTCTGTTTTATTTATATTCCCATTTAGGTCTATATTGATCATTAAAGATAGTTTGTCCCAAAGAAAAGTAAACATTTTACAAACCAAACCCATTATTTGAGTTTCCTGATATAATATAATATGATCTTTATCTATTTTGTTAACAATACATAGTCCTTTCCTGCTCCTTCTTGGGCACAGAAATTATAGACTCTTACCATGGCTGTGCACCATTTAAACCATCCTCAAACCAATGCACCTGTTGCTATTGCTCCAGTCCCTATCTCTGTGATTGCTCATGTGGCTACAACATCACTAAAACCTCAGGTACCTCCACTGGAGAACTCTGAAGGGGAGAGTACTTAATCCCATAGCTTTAAGAAATCATGTTGATTCCTTTTTTCTCCTTAATTTATGTTCCTATGCTTTTCACCTTATCTGGACAGTGATTTCCCTATTGAAAGGGGTACCAGTGCATTGGATGCACCACTTGTTAGAGACACAGGACCCAGTATTTAATAACCTGTTGTTCTTATTGTTATTTGTTTGCCTTAGTAACATTGGGTAATTGGTAATTACCAAATTGGTAATGGGTGGATTACATCTACCCTTATATATACATATACCGTTACAATACTTGAGGGTACATTAATTTGATTCCATTTCAAAGCAATAAGCCATTTAACCAAATTTAAGACCTGTATAACAAAAGCTTGTATGTCCATGGTAAACTCAGCAGGAAAGATTTGAAGTAAAACCATTTCAGGTGTGGGAATTATAATAGTTTGAGAATTTTTTGATATTTGCTTGAAATAACTCAACCAAAACTTTTGAATTGAAGATATGAGCCTATCTGTCCATAGTTACGCCAACAAAATGTAAGTTTTATATCTTTACTAATCTGTGTTAACTTAGTTGGGGCTAAATGCCCTCTGTTTAATATTTAAATAAATATTTCTGTGTATGAGGCATTTTGAATGATTTTCTCCATTAATGAGAATGTGTTGAAACAAATTTCTGTTGACCATGAATCCCTGAGCTCCACTACCCAAAGTCTCATATTTGAGGATTTCTTTTCATCAGAATTGACTCTTATAATATTATAACATTTCAATACTATATGTAATTTGTTATTTGTCAAAATCCATTTCTTAAAAGGCATTACCTGTCTTATTGCATTTGTTTGAAATTTCAATAAGAACAAACAACTTTTAAGTTTATTATACTCCAACCATAAATTGTTTGGTACCTGATGTATTTTGTTTAGTTCTTCAAAGGAAATACTGCCATCTTTGGGATAAAGATCTCTCAGATAGACAAATCACCATCTTGAAAGATTGTTTATAAAAGGTGAGTGTAATCATTTTAGAGGTTTTTTTGGCTCAGGACATTTTAGACATTTTAGAGGTGTTATTGGCTCAGGAAGGGAATTAATGAAAGACTTAGATTGTATTTATTCCAAAATTAAATAGCATTTCTAATAATTGTCACTCCTTGAGTAATATCATTAGTTGTAGTTTGATTTTGAAAGATCAGAATGCTATGATCGCCTTTTAGAACAAACTAATTTTCAATGCCAAGCCACTGATATGAATCCACTGGTTCTGCCTGAAAAGTCTTAAGAGTATGGTAGGCAATGCCCCCTTTGTTAAATGTTCCAGTCATAAATACTTTTTTATTCCGTTCTTTTTTTAATTATGTATATAATGATCTATTAATCTTTGAAATTGGTCTATAAAATAGTTAAGAATTTGACACTGAATACATTGAAGCAGATAATAAATCTAGGTAACAATGACATTTTTATAGCCATAATTCTAGCTAACTAAGATGTATTTCAATTTTTCCACGAATCTACTATTATAATCTACTATATTGCATTATAATTAAGTTTTATCACCTGCTTCAAATCATTACGAAGAATAATAGCAAGATGATTTATATTAGATTGCCATTTATATGAGTATGTAGCTTTAAGAGATTAATATTCACTAACAGAGAGATTCATAATCATAGCATCTGATTTTAAGATATTTAGTTTATAATTAAAAACTCTATTATATTTGTCTATCAAGACATGAAGGCCTTTTAATTGATTTTCTGGATTTTCTAAGGTTAGTATTATATCATATGCAGAAAAACACACTTTTTGTTGCATATTACCTATTTTAATTACTTGTATCTCACTAGAGTTTTAGATAGCCACAGCCAAAGACTCAATCATAAGAGCAAATATTATTGAGGATAATGGACAGCCCTGCCTAGTACCATTAGAGATGCTGAATTTACAAGATTTAAAACTTGGTATGCGACAGAGGTGAATGGTTTCACATAAAGAGCCTTGATGGCCTTTGACGCAATGTCACCAAAACCAAGCTTTAACAAAGTAAGATCCATGTATTCCCATCCGAATCTGTCAAAGGTATTTTTAGCATGCAATGACAAAAATATGTATTGGGTCTTCTTTAGTTTTAGATAAGACATACGATTCATTAATCTCCTAGTGTTATCTGGGCCATGCCTTCCAGGCATTAATCTGAGCTTGAACCTTTCTGATTTGTTCTGTGCTAAATCTATTTGGGCTAGCCTTATTTTCTCTGTCTAGTTTACTCAGTTTTATGTATAGTTCCCTTAAGGGTAAACCCCTTTGTTTTGTCTTTTGGATTTGCCAATTAATCAATATACCTCTCATATAGGCCTTATGTACTGTCCATACAGTAACCTTAGAATCCACAGAACTACTGTTCAATTAAAAAAATAGCTACTTTTTTTCTTTCATCGATTGCTTTTGTGAAGTGCAGAGTCCAATTTCCATGAAGGCCTTAATACCTGCTGTTTTTCTGATTTAATGGTCATTTTAATCATTACATGGTCTGTAAATATAATTGGGCCCATTTCTGTTTTTAAAATATTCTTGAGAATAGACTCATCTACTAAGAAGGTATCCAACTTTCCATAAAATTCATGTCTGTGGGAATAGAAGGAATAGTCTCTTTCTTTCCGGTGAAAAATTCTCCATACATCATATAACCGAATTTCAGCAGAGTATCATAAAACAACTTAGATCTAATTCCGGATTTAAACACATATTAAAGTCACCACATATGATATGCAAACCGGAAAAATATTTATTTAGGATTTTTAAGGTTCGATTAAGAAATGTTATTTGCCCTTTGTTTGGGACATATCATTTCAGAATGGTAAATGTCTGATCATCAATCATACCTATCCATAAAACATACCGCCCCTCCGAATCAATATTTACATATTTTTCTATCAGATTGAGATTTTTGTAAAGAAAATGGATGCTTCCTGTGATTTCTTTGTAAATGTTGAATTGTAGCCTATATAATAAGTCAAATAGAAATAATAGAATAATCCCTCAGATGCCAACTTCCATCAAGCACTATGGGAGGAGTCCGTAGTTTTCGGTGACGAGCACTTTGAATTCACTGCCCTAATAGGAATTTGGATTCAGTTCATTGACGACATCTTCCTAACATGCTCAGCTTCATTTCCCTGATGAACGCTAACAACTTGGGTGCTAAGGTTGACCCATACAATCAATGTAAACTGAATTGAATTTATGGATTTGGTGATAATGAAGTCTATGGACAATACTTTAATCACGAGGACTCATCATAAAGATACTGTTACCAACAGCTTGTTATTAACCTCTAGCCATCACCCTGTAAATCTCATACAGAGTATTACGTTTGGACAGTATTTACGTATTAGACGCAACTGTACATTAAATACTGATTTTGAGAAGCAAGCCAAAGATCTATACTATAGATTTAACAAACATGGCTACTCACATAATGTACTCAAAAAAGCCTGTGCAAGAGCAAAACAACACTCACAGGAGGATCTACTCTTGAGGCCAGAAATAGTGATGATAAATGCAACCAAATAAGACTCATTGGAACATACAATATCTTTAGCGAGAAAATTAGTACCATTCTCCAATGACACCCTACTTTTGGACAGTGACCTGAGAGCAAAGCTGAGTGATCAAGCTTCTATTATTTTCCGACGAGCCCAAGCCTGAACGACAAACTAGTCCATAGCCATTATGTTGGCCCACAAAATGTTGGCTGTCAATGGTTACAAAGGGGCACACCTGGTTCAAAACCGGGCAGTAGCTGTAAAGCTTGTTTACATATGTATCCTACTAATAAAAAGGTGAGTTTCACACAACAAAAGGAGTACCAGATCAAGGACTCCATCAACTGTAGCACAACAGCTGTGATCTACCTTATATCGTGCAGATGTGGGCTTCAATATGTTGAAAAGACCTCCAGACAGTTGAGACGATGAGTCCTGGAACATATTAATTCCATAAACAACGACTCTGATGTTCCAGTTGCAAGAAATATAAACTCATTGCATGAAGGAGATGTAATGTCACTCAAATTTATCGGGATTGAAAAGGTTAAAATTTCAGATAGAAGAGGGAACATGGAGATAAAATTGCTCCAGCGGGAGGCATGGGGTATTTTCCACCCAAGGACCTTGGCCCTTCATGGTCTGAATGAGGGGTTTACTTTTGCTCCCTTTATCTGAATACAATCAATATGAGTATTACCCCATAAAGTTAATCATTTACAACCTTTATCTAGGTCATCCTCTTCAAACTTAATATCATAGTTGTTTGTCAGTTCTAGTATATGTATCATAAGCATGTCTCTATCCTGTCTATCAATATATAATAGTGTATTCACTTCCTCTAGCCACCCTATCAATCATTTGGGATTATTTGGAATTGTTGAAATTATAAGTCTATTTCACTATTAATTATTATTGAATTAAATAACTTTATTATGAAGAGGGATTTGTAGAATGTTTTAATTAAGTTAACCATTATGATTAAAATCTCTTCCTCTTCAAATGTCTAAGCATAAGTATTACCCATTTATGTAAATTTAGCAGCTCAATGATAGTGCTTTAATATCAGCCAATACTTTATGTTTGTTGTCCTGCTTAAGCATGGCCCATTGCTACAAGTCACATGAAGAAATGCACACGCACTGACGCTGTGACGTCATCACACTCGCTGACTCAGGTCTTCCTTTAAAAGCCCACGATATTCAATCACAAGCAGTTCCCCTGATGAATCTGTTCCTGTAATTACCGCGGTGAAACGTGCATCGGGAGATATGAGTAGGCTGTGTGGTTGACTGCTTCTCCTGTTATTCCAATGATGGTACAGCTTGGCATTATGTCTGTACTTTTAAAATACTAATTAAACTGTCAATGAATGTGGTAAAGATTGAACACACTGACAATCTGTATGAAGACAGCAGTCAGTGGATGAGCTCCTCTTTCAGTAGCTCTAGTCCCACTATTCCTTAGCCAAAGGGTAAGTACCCTAAAAGGTTTTAAATTGAATAAGTGGGTATTAGAAGTTCAGTTATAAATCAAGCAACACTTGGAGGTCACTGGTCTTATCAACTGGACCTGTGCTTATCCATATTATATTGTGTACTATTCCACTGTATATATTATCATTACAGCACTTAGCGTGTTACTATAAAACTATCAGGGGGTAATTCATAGCAGTCCAAACCCATTCATAACAGCCTCACTGTTATATATGTAAATATTTGACTTTTTGTAGTAACATATTTGTTACTTTGTGTATATTTTTTCTTTAGTTTGTTGCTACATTTATATCATTAATAGAGGCTTTCTCACTGGCCAGCATCTTTGAGTCCATATTTATGGTCTCATAGCTCTGTTCAGTTCGCTTTATCATTAACAGATATATTATAAATCTTATCAATATATTTTGGCACTTTCCCTGCTTGCAAATGTATCTCATGTAAACATATTATATCTGCTTTTTCTTTACGGAAGGTCTTAAAGGCTGTGTGTCTCTTTGCTGCAATCTTTAAACCTTGGACATTTTGACTAACTAGTTTTAATGTCATGTTTCCAAAGTACTAATGTTTTAGACTCATTGCTAATTGCGCCCCTTCCGTAACCTGTCTCAGATCCGTTACACAAAACAAACAAAACATAAACAAAATACACAATGTACATTTAGGATGTAGGGTATACATTACCTAACACACTCCTAGGCAGCCCCAATCCTTGATGGCTGCCACTCGGTCGGGAGGGGAAAGTCGAATTACCTTAAGTTCAAAAAATCTTAGGTGACTGTCTCTTGAGGGGATTATAAAGACCAGCTTTTTAAATCGTATTCTTCCTAGTAATTGCCAAATAACTTTTAACTATCTATTCATAAAAAATCTTTAAAAAAGAGTTGAATTGTGAGGAAGTCTTCATACTCTAACAAATACATGCTTAAAACATGATCTATCTAGTAGGGATTTATACTTTCCCATTAAATAACCTTGTGGCATTGTTTGAAAATGGCAACTCTTTAATAAAGTTCCTATTAATTCCTCTAAACTTTGGTTGTATTGCACAGGCCTGTATAACTATATAGAAGAATATGAATAAGTGCCTTTATATGAATACCGTATATACTCGAGTATAAGCCGAGTTTTTCAGCCCCTTTTTAAGGCTAAAAAGGGCCCCGTCGGCTTATACTCGAGTCACTCTCCCCCCATGTCTCTCTAACCCCCCATGTCTCTCTAACCCGCCCATGTGTCTCTAACCCCCCCGTGTCTCTCTACCCCCGTGTCTCTCTACCCTCGTGTCTCTTTCCCTCCCCCCTCCTCAACCTCAACCCCCCTCAACCTACCTCCTCAATCCCCCTCAACCCCAACGCCCCTCCTCAACCCCCCTCCTCAACCTAAACCCCCCTCAACCCCCTCCTCAACCTAAATCCCCCTAAATACATCCCCCTCTCCCCTCACTTACCTGCTTGTGCTCCGGCCTCCGCTCCTTGGTTGAGGAGGGTTGAGGTTGAGGAGTTTGGTTGGGTTTGAGGGGGTTGAGGTTGAGGAGTGGTGTTGAGGTTGAGGAGGGGGGTTGAGGAGAGAGGATGAGGATGGGGGGTTCAGGAGGGGGGTTGAGGAGGGAGGATGAGGATGAGGAGGGAGGTTGAGGAGGGGGATGATGATGAGGAGGGAGGTTGAGAATGAGGAGGGAGGTTGAGGATGAGGAGGGGTTGAGGATGAGGAGGGAGGTTGAGGATGAGGAGGGAGGATGAGGAGGGAGGTTGAGGATGAGGAGGGAGGTTGAGGAGGGGGTTGAGGATGAGGAGGGAGGTTGAGGATGAGGAGGGAGGTTGAGGATGAGGAGGAAGGTTGAGGAGTGGGATTGAGGAGGGTGATAAGGGAGGGGGAAGAGACACAGGGAAGGGAGAGGTTGGAAGAGACACAGGGAAGGGAGAGGGGAGAAGAGACACAGGGAAGGGGGAGGGGAGAAGAGACACGGAGAGAGAGGGGGACACAGAAGGCACAAGAGGGACACAGGGGGCAGCACATTTCCCACCCTCGTCTTATACTCGAGTCACTCATATTACCCAGTATTTTGTGGTAAAATGGGTGCCTCGGCTTATACTCGAGTATATACGGTAAGTGCCTTTCTTTTTATATGTGGTAAACGTGATATTATGTTACTATGTATAAGTAAATCACTTAAAAAGTGGGTGGTATAATTTTCATTTCTTTAAAAAAAAACTCTCTTATTGCTCTACTTTTCAGTTTCTAACCAAAATGTATCTTGGCCTGTAATTATGCACCTTAGATAATATTTTTTGCTAATAACAACCTTAATGTTCTAGTGTTTTAATGTGTATAATTCAACCCCTCTATTGATGGTGACCACAAACTATAGTATAATATTCCATCCTAAACTCAGAGCCTCTCTCTGTTGGAGCCTATTTTAAGTGTATAATTAGAATAAAATCAATGTGTAAGTAGCTTATTAAATTTCTACTAGCCCATCAAGTGCATACTATAATTTCATATTCTAAGTAATATATCATTAGAACTTTATCTACTTAGTAGAGATAATTACTCTGGCAAGTTATTTTCTTATAAACATATCAACCTAAGAGTCGGTCCAACGATTTTAAATATTTCCCATCTCATAACTATGACTTATACTAACCCTTCAGTAAAGTACTTGTGCAATTCTTTAAACATTGGTTATATTACATATGCCTTTATAGCTATATAAAAAAAGGTGCCTTTAACCTTTTCATAGAATGTGAAGTACCTTCAATTTTGTGATTCCTAACAGTGATGTTATTTTTATGTGTGTAGTTACAACACTTTAAAATAGGTAATCTAATTTTCCTTCTTTTTTGCAACACTCTATTATCAGTCTATTTTTCAATTCTAGCCCAGATTATTCTCATGCTACAATTGTGCATCATAAAATCATTTTACTAACATTAACCTTAATATTCTAGTGTTTTACTGTGTATATAATTCAATCCTTTAATTAATAGTGACAACCGACTACAATGTGTTCATAAATCTGAAATCCCAAACCTCTCTCAGTGACTTTTTACATTTCTACTAGCCATTCAATCTTTCAAGATCCCATAATAGTCAACATAACAAATTCTTTACCTACAGACACATGTACCTACATATATACTCATACCTACATATACACACATATACATACACACACATATATATATATATATATATATATATATATATATACATATATATATATATATATATATATATATATATATATATATATATATATATAGTGGATATAAAAAGTCTACACACCCCTGTTAAAATGTCAGGTTTCTGTGCTGTAAAAAAACTATACAAAGATAAATCATTGCAGAACTTTTTCCATCTTTAATGTGACCTATAAACTGTACAACTCAGTTAAAAAAACTGATATCTTTTAGGTAGAGGGAATAAAAATATAAAAATAAAATAATATGGCTGGTATATTTTTGTGTAAGTCTGTAGTTAGTAATTGCGTGTTTATGTTTTTTTTTGCAAGTCCCACATGTGTGGTTGTTTGTAACGCTTTGTGAGGGTCTGCATTTGCGGCCAGCAATGAGCAAGGAGCAATGAGCCTCCACCTCCGCAAATGCGGCCCCTCGCTTTGCGAGGGTCCGCATTTGGGGTCCGAAAGTTGTAGGGAGTCGTAGGGATGAGTGCCTATAGCGCTCATCCCCACCAGCGCAATGACCACCTTCAGAGCTCCTTGCCAGCAACTGCTTCCCTCGCTTTGAAAGGGCTGCAGTTGCGGCGGGCTCGCTATGAGTGCCCGCAAGCGTTAGCAACAACTCGCATGCTCACAACTATATATGTGATAAACAACCTATTAGTGCAAAACTTCCATCTTGTATATTTGAATCTCTCTTATTGTCAGTTAATATCAGAAATAACTTTTAAATCTTTAAATTGTAAATGTAATGTTATATTGAGAATTTAGCTCTGTAAGAACTTTCTACTGTCAACTGTGACTCATCCAAATATACGTTCCTTAAGTATTTTCTCTTAATTAAATACCTTCCTGGCCAATGTTCCCTCTAATTTTTTGCAGTCTGTGTGCTCTAAAAAATACTGATGTGCAACATTTTGCAAGGAGAGTAAACTTTTGTGGGCATTGGAGAGTCAGGTGATGATGTTATTGTGTCTTAAGCTCACTAACATTCTGTACGTAGCTTGAAATGTAGCATTTGTTTACAATATATACATATTTTAATAAGGATTTGTTAAAAATTACAAAAAACGCTGTATATGATAATGAAAAAATGGTGCAATTTCAGATAGCATCAGATATTCTAAACTGTATTATAAGCGACTGAATACTTTCTGTGCACTAAAGGTAAGAAATGTAATGAGTTTATTGTCACTCTTATTAAAAACATTCTTACAAAGAACTTTTTTCTTTTTAACAAACGCTGGTATCACCAAATTAGGGGCACTGCTATGGGTACGGCATGTGCCCCTAGTTACTTAAACCTATAGCTGGGTCAATGGGATAGATCATGCATTTTTTCCAATTAGATTTTATCCTTTTATGGCAATGTTACATTGACGACATGTTGATCCTTTGGTGTGGCTCAAGACAAGAATTTGAGCTATTTATGAATAAAATCAAGAGTAACTCTTTTGGCCTGAAAATCGTGTACGTTATTGATGAACAGCAAATATACTTTTTGGATCTGAGCATAGTCAAAGACTTTATGGGATACTTACATTCATCATCCCATAGGAAACTAACTGCCTCAAATGCACTGCTACAATGGTCCAGTCAACACCATGTTCCATTAAAAGCAGGTGAGAAACTGTCATAGCCCAGCTAATTTCAAAATACAAGCAGACGACCTGAGGAAAATTTTTAAAGCCAGAGATATCCAAATCAAATGCTTAAAAGAGCATATAAAAGATAATTGGAAACAGATCAATCAGATCTTCTTTATGTTAAGAATGTAAAATCTGATAGTGCTTAAATCAGATGTATTATGAATCTCGGTAATGACTGGAAAGAGGTCAAATCTGTGCTAAATAAATATTGTTATATCCTTAAAGAGGACCCTACAATAAAGGACTACTTACCAAAGGAGGTATTGATTGTCTATCGTAGAAATAAAAACATTAAGGATCTACTAGTAAAGAGCTTTTATCAACCCATGGAGAAAATCGATACTTGATTAAAACCAACTTTGAGTTTATTTAAATGCCATCAATGCAGTGCTTGCAAATACATAGCACCCAACAAAGTGTTTATAAAACCCATCACTTGCAGCTCTTATCCAATCAAAAGTTTCCTGGATTGTAGTGCCACACATGTAGTTTATGTTATGGTATGTACATGTCCCATGCTTTATGTAGGAAAAACCATACAACAATAACGTAGACGTATTTTGGAACTTGTATTTGATAAATAAATTTGGATACCCCTGTCTTAAGACACTTTAAATTGTTTCATGCAAATAATCCTCAAACTATGTAGTTCGATGTAGTAGATAGGATACTTGAAGGTCCTAGAGGCGGAAATTTGGATAACATCCTATTGCAAAAAAAAAGCCACTGGATTTTCTGGTTGGACTCACAGAATCCTAATGGATTAAATGCAGGATCCTCCTATAATGCATTTTTGTAAAAGGGCTTTCTTCCATTAATTTTCATTTATTTGATCTACTAAAATCAACAGTGAATTTGAGTTTTCATGACATTATATTGTCACATACAGTACATTATTTAGATTTGTTTTTATGGGTCTACGCACTCATTTAATCCACACTACACTGTATGTAATATATATACCCATTTTTTTCATTTTTTATTTGTAATTATCTATTCATACTTAAATTTACATCTGTATCACAAAGTGTTACCACTTTAGCTTCCATTGTAATATATGCACTGTAGCACTTTATTAAATATTTATTGTACTATAGGATAGTTGAAAATACTTACATGACTTTATTCACTTATGATTCTAATTTATTAAACTTAGCACTTTACTTTTATTATTATTTTTCATAAATTACATATTATTATTAATACATTATATTCTCTTATATTATAGGCACACCATACAGTTTCATATACATGTTATAGATATATTGCACGTATATTAGCTAGTTATGTATGTTGGCAACAATGTTATGTATTCATATTCTCTGAGAATACAAGATTCATAAAAATACTCCAATTCGACTCTCTTTATATTATTCCAATGTATGCCCTCATTGGATTTATAGTATTTTTGTATTACTCCAAATCATATTTTAATTGTATTTATAATTTTTCATTATGCTATTTATTGTTATGCTATAATAAATTGAGGAGTGGAGCTAGCCCCTCCATTCTCCTTATTAGTTTTGTTGCCCTTCTCTATACTTTTTCCAGCTCTAAAATGTCCTTTTTATGTACTGGTGCCACAATTTGTACTCCATATTTCAAATGAGGACATACTAGGGGTTTGTATAGTAGAAGAATTGTTATTTGCTTCCGTTGCTTCTATACCCTTCTTAATAAATGCTAATATTTTACTTGCCTTTGCAGATGCTGCTTGGCATTGAGCACTGTTACCTAGGTGGTTGTCTACAATAACTCCCAAATCCCTTTCAATATCTGATACCCTTAGATTTGCTCCATTAAGATTATAAATTGCATGGCTATTTTTTTTTCCTTCCCAGATGCAAAACTTTACATGTATTCGTATTAAATCTCATCTGCCATTTAGTCATCCATTTCCCCACTTACCACATTAGTCTAAAACAAGTATGTTCCATTTATCACAACCCTTTGCTTCCTGTCTTTTAGCCAGCTCTCAATCCATGAGCAGATATTTACTGCAGTTCCAGTATTTCTTAGTTTGTTCAATAGTCTCCCATTTGGCACTGTATCAAAAGCCTTTGCAAAATCCCAAAACACTAAATCCACTGAGTTGCCTTTATCCAGGTTCCTAGGAAACCTCTTCATAGGAACTAATTAGGTTTGTTTGACATGACCTATCCTTCATAAATACATTTTGACTCCTACTTATAATCTTGTTTAAATAGACATGTTCTTGTATATTATCCCTTATTAACCCTTCTAAAAGCTTTCCCACTACAGAAGTGAGACTTCCAGGTCTATAATTTCCTGGATTTGTTCTTGCATCCTTCTTAAATATAGGTATCACCTCTGCCTTTCTCCAGTCATCTGGTAGAGACTCTGTGTTGAGTTAATCTTGCAAAATTATATATAATGGTTTTGCTATTATAGAGTCCAGTTCCCTCAGTACCATTGGATGTGTTCCATCAGGACTTGGGGCTTTATTAACATTTATTTTTGTTTATTTTTCCAACCTCTTTTTGATTTCTTCCTGCTTTAACCAATTATTAGTATCAATGGACATCTATTTCTCCCTGGGTGGAAAATGTTCATTGGAAAATGAAGATTAAATATACCCTTATAGGGATTAAGACATTTCTGTGTGCGCTCCATGTTTTCTTGTGTGTGCTCGTCTCATGACCTGTGTGCGCATGCACACGCTTGCAGCTTAGAGGGAACAGTAATCCTGGCAATATCTTTCTGTGTACTGAAATTATTAGTTTAGTAGGGAAGCCCCATTTGTAAGCGATATTGTGTTTCCTAAAACTTTAGTGATAGATTTAAATTCTTTAGTTTGCTAATAGTTTCTCCTGATAGATCTGAAATTAATTATAGTTTACCATATGGAGCATCACAAGTTTTTATTTCAAATGCTCTTCGTACAATAGACTCTTTATAAGCAGAATAGTGTAATGTAATAATTACATCTCTGGGTAAATCATGTCTCACATTTCTTGAAGACAGTGTACCCTGTCAATCAGAAACTCAGACTGAAACTGAGGTTTCACTAAAGAAGAGAGGAATGTTATTATGTATAATGATAAATCATTAAACATAATATTTTCAGAGACTTTAGTCTTGTGAAAGAAGTTAAGGTTACCCAGAGTTCTTAGCACTTCAGGAGAACGTTGTGGGGATTCTCTTACCCCAAAATAAAGTCTCTACATTTAAAGTGCTTTTTTCCTTTAATATTTAAGGGGAAATAAGACATACACATTGTCCACAATTTATATCCCAGCTTAAATCGTTCTAACCCAAATCTGTTAAGACTATAATATGTTGCTTTTATAACACACTAAAATGAGAGTTATAAACTATTATAAATAATTAAAAGTGTCCAAATAATTTAAGCATGTGTTAGGACCTTCAATGCCAGATTAAGTCTCATCCTAAATTAAAATCTCTAGATTTTCACTGAAGTTTGTATCAGGTATATTCTTTTAGAAAGTATCACATTGCTCAGATTATTAATAGAGGGGAATTAGGTCAGTCATGATCCTATCCCCTCTTGGAACCCAATTATGTTTATTGTATTCTGGAATCCAAAAAGGTGATTGCACCAGGATAACTAATTGAGAAGTTTGGAGAATCTTTTTCCAACTTTTATCCCTTTATTTTCCCTTTATAAGGTTTTTAAATCAATCTCTTAGTCCATAATCCCCTTCTCCTACTGCTTTAGAATATTTAATTGGATTCTGAATGTTGTTGATATTGATATGCATAATAAAGTCTATGGTAGAGATGAAGTATTAATTATTAAGGGAAACACATATGTGTAAACTATCCATCTTTCACAATCCATTAATATATTTAAAGGTGAATTACGTACCTTCTTTGCAGCATACTTTAACTTTGTCAGCTTTACTTAACTCTACCATATCCCACACATCACACTCCCATCTGTGTTTTCTGCTTTTCTGCACCTGGTTTCAGGTAGACGTCAGTTTCCAGTAGTCTCCCCGCACTAGTCCGGTGCACCTTCCTCTTCCTTGGAACAGGATTATAATTGTATATTATGCAGCATAAAAAAGAGGTCATTGATCGTCATAGCAGTGTAAGAGCCTGACACCATAGTGGATGCACTTAATGTTAATGTTGAGCATCAGGATTGCTCTTAACCTCATAAATGGGTCCTTTGCTTCCATCTCACTATCAGCCATCAGAGTAGTATCATCGGTATATCTGAGGTTTTTTGATATTCCTTCCAGCAATATTGATCCCGGCTTTGGATTCATCCAGCCTGGCCTTACGCATGATGCACTCTGCATATAAGTTGAATAAATAAGGTGACAATATACAACCTGGTCACACATCTTTTCTGCTCTTGAAACATTTTGATATCCCATATTTAGTTCTAACTGTGGCTTTTTGATCCACATACAGATTCCTAAAAAGGTGGATGATCTGGTACTCCCATCTCTTTAAGAACTTGCCACATTTTGTTTTGATTCCACATAGAAACATCTATGAAGCAGAAGTAAATGTTTTTTGTGGAACTCTCTTGCTTTCTCTGTTATCCAGGGGGCATTGGCAATTTGATCTCGTGTGCCTCTTCTACTGGGTAACACTGCTTGCACATTTGGTAGTTCCTGGTCCATATATTGCTGGAGCCGAGCTTGTAGGATCATATGCATTACATTGCTTGCATGTGAAATGAGAGCAATTGTTCAATAATTGGAGCACCACCTTTTTGGGGATTGGGGTGTAGATTGATCTTTTCCAGTCTACATGCTGCTGTTGAGTTTTCCAAATTTGTTGACTTAAGAAAAAAACACTTTCACAGCATCTTCTTGTAAAATTTTGAATAGTTCATTTGGATTCCATCAAATCCTGCAGCCTTGTTATCATCTCACTACATTTGTTTCCGAAGTGCACAGATATGTGAAAACCATCTTCAGTTTCACCTTCTCTATAAGAAAAGTTCAAAGAGCCCAGACATACTACAAAATGTTTTCTGTTATATAATATTCAATGATTTTTTATAGCACTGGATACATTATAATTGTATATATATATATATATATATATATATATATATATACCGTATTGGTCCGAATATAAGACGCAACCGCATATAAGCCGCACCCGTAAAGTTCAAGGGGAAAACATAGAAAAAAGATAGTGCTCAAATATAAGCCGCACCTGTAAAAATTGGAGAGAGAAAGACTCTCAAAGTGATCAGCCATTGCAAGAAACAGGCTTTCTAATTAGCACTGTAGCTTTTTTTTTGCAGGTTACAGGATGTTAGAATCACTAAAAAAGTAAATTGCTATTCAATACCGCAGTCTCAAGCACGAAAATCGTCACCCTTAACTCGCAATCGCGCAAATCGGAAGTCATTTTGCATTCGCGAATAGAAGCCACACACCTAACAAGCAAAGATCGCAAATCGGCAATGATTTTTTTTTACGGACGCGAATATAAGTTGCACCCAGAACTTGCAAGATCAAAATTCGGAAAAAAGGTGCGGCTTATATTCGGAACAATACGTTATATATATATATATATACAGGGAGTGCAGAATTATTAGGCAAATGAGTATTTTGACCACGTCATCCTCTTTATGCATGTTGTCTTACTCCAAGCTGTATAGGCTCGAAAGCCTACTACCAATTAAGCATATTAGGTGATGTGCATCTCTGTAATGAGAAGGGGTGTGCTCTAATGAAATCAACACCCTTTATCAGGTGTGCATAATTATTAGGCAACTTCCTTTCCTTTGACAAAATGGGTCAAAAGAAGGACTTGACAGGCTCAGAAAAGTCAAAAATAGTGACATATCTTGCAGAGGGATGCAGCACTCTTAAAATTGCAAAGCTTCTGAAGTGTGATCATCGAAACAATCAAGCGTTTCATTCAAAATAGTCAACAGGGCCGCAAGAAGCGTGTTGAAAAACCAAGGCGCAAAATAACTGCCCATGAACTGAGAAAAGTCAAGCGTGCAGCTGCCACGATGCCACTTGCCACCAGTTTGGCCATATTTCAGAGCTGCAACGTCACTGGAGTGCCCAAAAGCACAAGGTGTGCAATACTCAGAGACATGGCCAAGGTAAGAAACGCTGAAAGATGACCACCACTGAACAAGACACACAAGCTGAAACATCAAGACTGGGCCAAGAAATATCTCAAGACTGATTTTTCTAAGGTTTTATGGACTGATGAAATAAGAGTGAGTCTTGATTGGCCAGATGGATGGGCCCGTAGCTGGATTGGTAAAGAGCAGAGGGCTCCAGTCCGACTCAGACTCCAGCAAGGTGGAGGTGGAGTACTGGTTTGGGCTGGTATCATCAAAGATGAGCTTGTGGGGCCTTTTCGGGTTGAGGATGGAGTCAAGCTCAACTCCCAGTCCTACTGCCAGTTCCTGGAAGACACCTTCTTCAAGCAGTGGTACAGGAAGAAGTCTGCATCCTTCAAGAAAAACATGATTTTCATGCAGGACAATGCTCCATCACACGCGTCCAAGTACTCCACAGCGTGGCTGGCAAGAAAGGGTATAAAAGAAGAAAATCTAATGACATGGCCTCCTTGTTCACCTGATCTGAACCCCATTGAGAACCTGTGGTCCATCATCAAATGTGAGATTTACAAGGAGGGAAAACAGTACACCTCTCTGAACAGTGTCTGGGAGGCTGTGGTTGCTGCTGCATGCAATGTTGATGGTGAACAGATCAAAACACTGACAGAATCCATGGATGACAGGCGTTTGAGTGTCCTTGCAAAGAAAGGTGGCTATATTGGTCACTGATTTGTTTTTGTTTTGTTTTTGAATGTCAGAAATGTATATTTGTGAATGTTGAGATGTTATATTGGTTTCACTGGTAAAAATAAATAATTGAAATGGGTATATATTTGTTTTTTGTTAAGTTGCCTAATAATTATGCACAGTAATAGTCACCTGCACACACAGATATCCCCCTAAAATAGCTAAAACTAAAAACAAACTAAAAACTACTTCCAAAAATATTCAGCTTTGATATTAATGAGTTTTTTGGGTTCATTGAGAACATGGTTGTTGTTCAATAATAAAATTAATCCTCAAAAATACAACTTGCCTAATAATTCTGCACTCCCTGTATATATATATATATATATATATATATATATATATATATATATATATATATATACATATATACAGTAAATAAAAAGTACATCTGTGTTCACATTTGAATGTCTAAAGGAAGTTAAAAAAACCTGCTTCCAGCTCATAGTTCTGAGGAAAACAGTTATTACACTGCATTCTGGGAAGTTGAGCAGGGACAAACAAATATGCCCACAAAGGCCTCGCTCATCATTCCATAGCCATTATCAAACATGGCTTCCTTTAGGCTTATGTATGCTGTATTACACAGCTTTAATGCAAAGCCAAGGTTGGAATAAACACAGGCTGAGTATCCAATCCATGTACAGCTGTTTCAAGCTTACTGGCTATCATCAGCATGGAGCTGGATCTCAGCCTGTGTTTTGGAAATTATGAGTAGGTAGTTCACCACAACAATAATTTATAATAATAAATATATAATAAATAAATAGTACATTTGTGTTCACATCTAAACGTTTAAAACAAGTTAAAAGGAACATGTTTCCTGCTCAGATTTCCAAGAAATACAGTTATTACAATGCATTCTGGGAACCTGGGCAGGGACATGCAAATGTGGCTTTGCTCTTTAATCCATTTCAAACATGGGTCCTTTTAAGCATATGCCTGCGGTATTACACAGCTTTAAGTAAAGCCTCAAATGGATTATGTACAAGCCAGGAACCCTACCCACAGACAGCAATGTTTCAAGGTTACTGCCTCTCATCAGCTTGGGGCCAATTCCTAGCTTATGTAGTAGATTTTGTGGTGAGGTAGTTTACCACAACAACCATTTAATCTATGGTCGGCAAAAGAGCGATAGAAGTCCTCCACTATACAGTAGTACAGCTTATAAATAGGGAATTTGTGTTGACATCTGAACGTCTAAAACAAGTTAAAAATCTTGCTTCCTGCTCAGAATTCCAAAAAATACAGTTACACATTGCACTGCATTCTGGGAACCTGGGTGACTACAAAGGGCATATATATTATTATATATATTTTTTATTTAGATGTAAAATATATATTTATATATATTTGTATTATAATACTTTTACCTTATGAATTTGTATATAGCTAAAAAGCGGAAAGTCTGGAATCTTCAAGAATAGCTAGATTGAAAACTCACTTTTCAAATTGACCTTTCCAAAAAGTCTATTAAAAGAGAATTAATTCATATATTCACTTCAGTACACTATTTCAGTAAATATTCATAAAATATGGTCTAGCAGTTCTTATTCTTCTATTAGTTTTTGATTGAACTCATTAAATAGTCCTTTAAACATTGATTTTCTGCATGATGAATTAGTTATTTTCTAAACTTGCCTAGTGTAATGTTGATATCACCAAGTTTAAAAAGATATCATCTCTGTTTTGATCACTTATTTGAAGTGACCATTCAGTTAACATAAAAATGAACTAAGATAAATACATTTTGGTGGTTTCCATGGCTGTGAAAAACTCAGAAATATACAGACACAGTCAGATGTCAGATTGCAACACTCAAGGCAGACTGCGACACTGACGGCAGTTAAGCCGTGTTGTATACACTCTTCTTAAAAGATATTTGTAAATTTAAACTTCCTGGCATACATAAGTGTCAACTAACACAGTATTGATTCATTAGTAGCCGTTCATTTCATAAATAGACGATTCAGCGTCTTGAGTTACATGGACCAGCAGACAAACTATTCAAGACCTATAATCTTAACAAAATCAGTAGATGTGCATCTTTTCAAAAGACACGCTGATGGCTAGTGGGCCAACTGAACAGTAACTAAGTGGAAACACCATGCTATATTAAATATGATGAAGGCTATGTGACAGTTGGTTTCCTGGTGGTCAGGTGGTTAGGATTTGTTGCTTTCACCGCTGTGGCCTGCGTTCAATTTCAGTCTGGGAACCAACAGGTCACACCACCCTGAAGCCGTGCAGGGTTGGGCTGGGTCAGTACTTGGATGAGAGACCACCTAGGAATACCATGTGCTGGATGCTTTGGCCCACTGGAGAAGGAACTGGCACTACAGTTCCCACTCCAGTATCTCTGCCATGCATACCAAGATGATCACGGTTCATGAGATGTTACGGTCCATGAGGTCACAACGAATCAAACACAATTAAAAGATGCAAACAAACACACATGTGACAGTAACAAGTTAACCTCAGTGTCTGTCTTTAAAGATATGTTGATGGCTATGTGCCAATAAAACAGTGACTCAGTGGAAAATATAATTTGTAGGTCTTGCCAAAATGCATAGATATCCATTTATTTACTGATGGCTATGTGCAAAAATAGCAACATATTTGTCTGTTTTATATTAAAAAGGAGATAATGATAGCTGTGTGCCAGCTATTTCTTTTTGGAAACAGTGATATTTGATTATGCTGATGACAGTTTGCCAGAAAAAAATAACAACTTTGTAATCCATACAATATATAAAATTTAGAATTGCTGTGAGCAGATAGATTACATGTCTCTGGAGTGAACTATTTGTTTGTATGAACAGTAGTTTGGGTGTCACAGGTTGTGCACCTTCCAGATTAGGAGGTACTGCTTCAGGAGTCATAGGCCACTGCTATACCTCATACTGATTCTTACTCTGAATTCAAAATAATGATTTTCATTCTTTTAATTGTTTCATATTTTTACTGCCTTTTAGTCCCAAATATGAAAATATAAATTTTCACTTCAATTAATTAATTAATTTCACTTTTCAATTAATTTCCATTTGTCCCCTTAAAAATAAGTTGCAACTTGTTAATACCATTATATATACTGGTAACGGAGTAATTTTGCTTAAGTGTCTTTTTAAAATAATTAATATTATATAATTTTAACTTTAGTTAATGGTTTCCCGAGACTTAAACAAAATCTACTATTTTTTATTATTTGGAAATAGCTACTAACCAGATGATGTAACTCACCACAGAGGTGGCTGGATGAAAGCAAAGTTGTGTCTAAGTAATTTTGTACATCAACTATTTTAGGATTTGTACATGGCAATGAGGAACTGCTGCATGATTCTTTTGGTCAATGTGGACCCCACCATTATACTGATAATGTTTCTTGTTGATTAGAAAAGTATATGTTACAAATTTAGTATAAGCATTATGTTTCAAATTTCATAAACATATTTCCGTATATATTAACAATTTTCAGTTTAGATTTATTTTGCATTTAATAAGTATTACAATTAACTTATTTGTATATTTACTTTTAATAATAATACATTGTTTTTCTTTTCTTTTTGCACAGGTCAAGTAAAAGTGTTATTTCTTTGTGGTAATATTTTGTATAAGTGGCAAATGCTTAATGGCCATCTGTTCTGCACAAACTGTGCACATTACTTCTTCAAGTAAATGTAATTCTTAATGTAAATGTAGGCATTTCCTTTTATGTTTATATCATCAAAATCACATCTGTCATTGCACCTGCAATATTATATATGAAAAACGGATGTATTATGGAACAGAAAGTAAAAACTGGCAAACTTAACAGCAATAAATAGTGATATTTTCTGTTAAGTTAGTCAGCCATATCATTACCAAATAATTCATAACACAGCATGGTTAATATAGAAGTTATAGAAAAAATACTACTAACATTTTTAAACTACCTGAATATTTTTCAAAACTGAGATCACAATGAATAACAAAACATAAAACTATGCTATTAACCTTAAATCATGATACAACATGTTAATATTACTGCTTTAGTTAAAAAAGTAAAGTAATATGCAAGAGCATATAATAACAATATATTTGTACCAAACAAGTAAAATAAATGTTATTAAAATATAGCGTACATGTTTGTTATTACTAATTCTCAGAGATCAGAATAAATATTAAAATATAAATATCAATATAAATATATATACAAATAAAAAATGATCACAATCAAGTATATGTAGATGACTCAAGCAAGTAAAAATATCTGTTTCCCCACTGGATCACCATGCTTTCTCTCCAGTTTGAGATATGTAGGTATGTTCAAAAATGTATTTTCTTTTGCTGTTTTTCTTTTCTTACAGAGGATGGTTTTTAATCATATTTTTACTCACCATGACTGACTTGTCTATCTGATACAAACACAGCCTTTTAATTAAACAGTACATTTCAGATATATACATTATATAATAAAAATAATATATTCAAACAGCATGTAAACACTTTAAAGTATTAAAGTAGAAATGCTAACAAACTCTATTTTATATTTAAAGACATATGATGAACTGTAAATCATAAAACAGCTAGGAAAGTTTGCGGTACACTACAGCATATATATTGAAAGTGACTTAGTATATCCTGTTTCCCCTGAACAGAAAAGGGAATCTTGTCTCAATTTCTACAGTTGACTGCTTTTCCATTTTTACTTGAGACTATTGTTTTTTTTCTACAAAATTGGATAGTCTGGGAAGTGATCTAAAAATCTGAAATACATTTCTCTAAGGGTCAATTTTTTTTCTACAATATAAGGTACACTGCGCGTGCAATGTAATGTGCCACCAGATAGGAGTGGTGTATTAAGTTGTACTATTCATTCCTATCAGTTTAATACCTGTTACGTCACCTATCAGGGGACGTGTATATGGCATGGATTTTTGGAACAGGGAGATGGAAAAAGAAGCTTGGTCGGTCCTCCCACTTCGAATTTGGGGCACTGCGCGTGCAATCTAAGGAGCCACCAGATAGGAGTGGTGTATTAAGTTGTACTATTTATTCCTATCAGATTAATACCTGTTCCGTCACCTATCCTTCCTCCCAATAGCACATTCAATATGTCATCAACCGGCCTGGGTGTATTTAGAGAACCACACTTTAAGGCCCTTAACTTGGGACAAGGTGGCTTGGCTATCAGAATTGCCTCAGAGCCTTAAAAACTCGCCAAACCGCCTAATCAGAAACACACTATCATACTGGAAATGGGCCAAGAAACACACAGGTTTGTTCACTGGATCCACCCAAATGACCCCAATTCTTGACCACCCTCAGGCCCCGAAACACATGAGCACAACATCACAACACTGGTGGAGGTCAAGGAAACTTAATAGACTGGGAGAC
Organism: Discoglossus pictus; assembly: GCA_027410445.1. Lineage (NCBI taxonomy): Eukaryota > Metazoa > Chordata > Amphibia > Anura > Alytidae > Discoglossus > Discoglossus pictus. Next base: position 153,736,664 of record CM050163.1, on the reverse strand, counting down.
TGGTTAGTAAAGGGCCAGATGCTCTCCTATGAGGAACTGAGGGACAAGCATGAGCTACCGCTGTCAGAACATTACAATTACTGTAGGCTGAGGCATTTCACACACTCCCTGACCCAGAAACAGGGGACACCGGTCTTAAATTGGTTCTCCAAAATTCGTAAAGATAAACCTCTATCAAGGGGGATCATTGGGTCGCTTTACAAATATAAAACATTTGTTACTGGTTGAAGCGACACTGGGGGAAGGAACGGAATTGGCGAGCCCTGGAGACCCTTCAGAAGCAACCGGCAGCAAAATCATCCCAGGAAAGGAGAGGTCGCTTACTGAAGCCTGCCCTAGGGTAACCCAAGGGTGATTGCCCAGGTTAGATATTGTAAATAATAAGCAAATACTGCTGGAGGGATGATAGCTAATAGGACTTTGGTGTTCCCTGCAAATATACTCTTTACTATTGTCTGTTTTACCATGTTTTAGGTATCTCTTAAATTGCAATCACAGTAAAAAATAAGAAAAATTATTAACCTAAAAAGTAAAAATAAGAAGGAATAACCAGCTAACTTTCACAAGATGTCTTTATTGTAAATATGTATTTTTGCACAACTGTTATGCAAGACTGTTCAAAAATGCTTTATTTTTCATTACATGCTGTACGCCTTCTGACAATAAAAGAATTTAAATACAAAAATTAGGTATTGTTGCAGCGACCAGAAAAATTGATGTTAGTTTGTGGACCATTATTAGCTTAAGGCAGCTCATCTATCAGGCCTTTTTTAATTGAATGTATCGCCCACTGTCAGTCCCTTCGGGATCCATCCCTCATTCATCTTATTAAAGGTGAGGTAATCTAGACTTTTTTGACCTAGGCGACTTCTCTTATCGGTGACAAAACCTCCTGCTGCACTGAAGGTCCTCTCTGACAGGACACTTGAAGCGGGGCAGGACAGAAGTTCTATGGCAAATTGGGATAGCTCAGGCCACAGGGCAAGCGTGCACACCCAGTAGTCAAGGGGTTCATCGCTCCTCATAGTCGATATCTGTAGTTATGGCGAGGTAGCCTGTTACCTGACGGTCGAGTCGTTTTCTGAGGGTGGACCCAGAAGGGCTGTGGCGATGCATAGGACTTAAAAAGCTCTGCATTTCCTCCATCAACAACATGTCTGTAAAGTATCCTCTCCTTGCCGGCGTGGTCGTGGGAGGAGGAGGATTATGTTCACCTTTTCCGCTGTTAGATTGCCTTGTGCTGTGACATCACCCTTAAACGCTGTGTCAAATGGTATGATGTCGCTGATGGTGCCCTGGGTGCGACTGACCAGGTTTGTCACCTTCTCAAAAGGACGCATAAGCCTACAGGCATTGCGCATGAGCGTCCAGTAACGTGGCAAAAAAATCCCCAGCTCCGCAGAGGCTGTCCTAGCACCCCGGTCATACAGGGAAGTCAACCCCAAGACGGCGTGACACTGCCGTATCCGTGATGTGGAATAGTACCTGTGGAGCTGGGGGGGGGGGGGTGCCGTTGATGTGGAGCAAGAAATAGCAGCAGCAGAAGAGGACTTAGCCGAGGAGGTTATGGAAGAGGATGGAGTAGGAGGAGTAGAAGAGGTGGCAGCAGGCCAGCCTGCAAGTCGTGGCGGTTTCACCAACTCCTCTGCGAGCCACGTATTCCATGCTTGGCAGCCATAACCAGGTTTACCCAATGCGCAGTGTAGGTGATATACCTGCCCTGACCATCCTTTGCAGACCAGGTATCAGTGGTCAGATGGACCCTTGCCCCAACACTGTGTGCCAGAGATGCCATTACTTCCTTTTGCACAATCGAGTACAGGTTGGAAATTGCCTTTTGTGCAAAGAAATTTCGGCCGGGAACATTCCACTGCGGTGTCCCAATAGCGACGAATTTTTTGAACGCCTCAGACTCCACCAACTTGTATGGTAAAAGCTGGTGGGCTAAGAGTTCAGACAAGCCAGCTGTCAGTTGCCGGGCAAGGGGGTGACTTTGTGACATTGGCTTCTTACGCTCAAACATGTCCTTGACAGACACCTGACTGTGGGCAGATGAGCAGGGACTGCTCAGGGCAAGACACGGAGTGGCGGATGGTTGAGAGGAGGCAAGAAGGGCAGCAGTGGTTGACGTGGCTGAAGATGCTGGACCAGGAGGAGGATGACGGCTTTGACTTTGTGTGCTGCTTGTACTCATGTGTTGACCCCATAGGCGTTTGTGATGTGACATCATGTGCCTTCATAAAGAAGTTGTACCTAGGTGGGTGTTGGACTTCCCACGATTCAGTTTCTTTTCGCACAGGTTACAAATGGCATCACTGTTGTCACAGGCTTTCGATGACCTCCCGCTGTTTCCAACTCGTCTCCTCCTCCTCTCTGTCTCCCCATCTGAACTTTCCTCCTGTTCTTCTTCTCTTATAGCGGGCACCCACGTGACATCCACGGACGCATCGTCATCATCAACGGCTTCACTTGTATCGGACAACTCAACAAAGGAAGCAGCACCGGGTACAACATCATCATCATCATCAGACCGTACGTCCATGTGTGTAATGCTGCCTGACTGGGACATATCCCTGTTATCTACATCCTCTGGCACAAATGTTTGTGCATCACTCATTTCTTCCAACGGATGCGTAAATAACTCTGCTGACGGATCAAGTGAAGCGGCTGTGTTGCTAGTGTTGGTGGTGGCGGCAGGCGGGCGAGTGGTAACTGGAGAGGTGCCGAAGCTAAGCTGGAGGAGGATGGTGCATCTAGGTTCCGAGCGGAAGCTGTAGAAGATTGGGTGTCCTGTGTTAGCCAGTCAACCATATCCTCAGAACTGTTCAAGTTCAAGGTACGTTGCGTCGAAAAACTGGGCATTATTCTAGGGCCAAAGGGAATCACAGCACCACGACCACGACTGCCCCTGCGGGGTGGCCTGCCTCTGCCTGTCATTTTTTTTACGATTAGTGGTACTATGATTGCAAGCTACTGTGACACTAGATATGAGTGTCACTGTGCACTGCGAAAAGTTGGCAGAGTAGATGCAATAGGCCTCAAACACACGCCTGTAGGCAGGCAACTGATATTCAATCGATTACAGTCAAAAAAGGGTTCTTTTATTTCACTGTACACTATGGTTGCACTAGATATGAGTGTCACTGTGCACTGCCAAAAGTTGGCAGAGTAGATGCAATAGGCCTCAAACACACGCCTGTAGTCAGGCAACTGATATTCAATCAATTACAGTAAAAAAATGGTTGTTTTATGTCACTGCACACTACGGTTGCACTAGATATGAGTGTCACTGTGCACTGGCAAAAGTTGGCAGAGTAAATGCAATAGGCCTCCCACACACACACCTGTAGGCAGGCAACTGATATTCAATCGATTACAGTAAAAAAAGGATTATTTTATTTCACTGTACACTACGGTTGCACTAGATATGAGTGTCACTGTGCACTGGCAAAAGTTGGCAGAGTAGATGCAATAGGCCTCACACACACGCCTGTAGGCAGGCAACTGATATTCAATCGATTACAGTCAAAAAAGGGTTCTTTTATTTCACTGTACACTACGGTTGCACTAGATATGAGTTTCACTGTGCGCTGATAAAAGTTGGCAGAGTAGATGCAATAGGCTTCACACACACGCCTGTAGGCAGGCAACTGATATTCAATCGATTACAGTCAAAAAAGGGTTCTTTTATTTCACTGTACAGTACGGTTGCACTAGATATGAGTGTCACTGTGCACTGGCAAAAGTTGGCAGAGTAGATGCAATAGGCCTCACACATACGCCTGTAGGCAGGCAACTGATATTCAATCGATTACAGACAAAAAAGTGTTGTTTTATGTCACTGTACAATACGGTTGCATCAGATATGAGTGTCACTGTGCACTGGCAAAAGTTGGCAGAGTAGATGCAATAGGCTTCACACACACGCCTGTAGGCAGGCAACTGATATTCAATCGATTACAGTCAAAAAAGGGTTCTTTTATTTCACTGTACACTACGGTTGCACTAGATATGAGTGTCACTGTGCACTGGCAAAAGTTGGCAGAGTAGATGCAATAGGCCTCACACATACGCCTGTAGGCAGGCAACTGATATTCAATCGATTACAGTCAAAAAAGGGTTATTTTATTTCACTGTACACTACGGTTGCACTAGATATGAGTGTCACTGTGCTCTGACAAAAGTTGGCAGAGTAGATGCAATAGGCTTCACACACACGCCTGTAGGCAGGCAACTGATATTCAATCGATTACAGTCAAAAAAGGGTTCTTTTATTTCACTGTACACTACGATTGCACTAGATATGAGTGTCACTGTGCACTGGCAAAAGTTGGCAGAGTAGATGCAATAGGCTTCACACATACGCCTGTAGGCAGGCAACTGATATTCAATCGATTACAGTCAAAAAAGGGTTCTTTTATGTCACTGTAAACTACGGTTGCACTAGATATGAGTGTCACTGTGCACTGGCAAAAGTTGGCAGAGGAGATGCAATAGGCCTCACACACACGCCTGTAGGCAGGCAACTGATATTCAATCGATTACAGTCAAAAAAGGGTTCTTTTATGTCACTGTACACTATGGTTGCACTAGATATGAGTGTCTTTGTGCAATTACAAAAGTTGGCACAGTAGATGCAATAGTCCTCACACACACGCTAGCAGGCAGGCATATGCAATTAGATTACAAAGAAAAAAATAATAAAATAAAATAAATGATGTTCCCTAGTAATATTAAAGAAGCTTTGGGCTCATTGTATTAAGTTTTTAAAAAGTTTGATTTTGTTGAGAAAGATGCAATAAGTTTAGCACTCTCCTCACGTTATACCCCGCCTGCCTGTTCGGGACAAACCCCACCTGGTCTTTGTGAATAAATATGGAGAAGAAAAAATGTATTCTGGCTGTCATAAGCTTAGCCATAGTCTTGATATCCCCATTGAGCAGGGAGATTGGCCGATAATTGTGTACATTTAATGGGTCTTTGCCTTCTTTAGGTATAAACACAAGGTTTGCTTGTTTCATCTCAGGAGGAACCTTGTGGCCGTTGAGCATTAAAAAGTGTAGCTAAGTTTGGTGCCAGGAGCCCAGCAAAATTCTTTGTAGTATGAATTGGAGAATACATCTGGCCCTGGGGGCCTACCAGCTTTCGAAGCATAGAAGTCCCTATGGACCTCCATTGCAATTTAAATTCACTCTCTATAATGGGGGCTAATACGGAACCCCATAGTATACTATTCTATAACCATTGTGGTATTTGTGGATCACCAAGACAGTATAATTTCTCACAGGGACCTTATAGACCATTCATTTGAATCTATAAGGACCCACATGTACTCTAACACAACCCCCAAACAACCTAAACTATGAAAAAATATATATATTTTAGAGTGCTATGATTGACTGATTAAAAGCATAATAAAATCAGAATGCATAAATTTCAGAGAGCTCTAGTTCCCCAATTCTAATTGACTACATCAGTAGCTAATCAGAATAGAGCTAATATTAGTTTTATCCTTTTCTGCATGTTTACCTAGGCATTGAAATATTCACTCAATAACACAATTGAAAGCTTAGTAACCAATCAGAGATAGGCAGTTCACATACTCTATTAAGACTAGCTGAAATAGGGAGTAGTTTAAGAAATATGATACATATGTTATCCAATATGAAGCTTATACAAACATCTGTGTAATTTAGCTATTTTTAATTGATGTTTTTAATTTTTTGGGGTGCTATTTAGTTTAGTGTAGGTAGCATAGTGTTGTAGTGTTAGGAACACAAGGAGCCCCAAGGTAAGGGAGTTACTGTTGGGAGCCCTATGGAACCCCATGGAGATGGGTTAGATTTTTCTAGAAAAACAATAGTTGCTGAAACATAAAAGCTTGATAAGGCAGGCTATAAATAAGTCTCAAAACATAAAATGAAAAGAAGTTTATACAGACATCATCCAGTGTTGATGCATGATACAAAAAAATTTGCAGTATGAATTCTTGTGATCTTTGTCTGGCTGATTGGGATGGTAGGATAATTATCAAATACTGATACAGTGTTCATGGCTTAAGTAAGTTCTTACGTAGTATTGTTCCAAAGTCATGAGCTATATACCCTGGTTTCATATAAATAAATATGGACCCTAAATATTAAGTGCTGCACAGTATATTACATAATTTTAATACATGTATATTGATCAAAAATAATGTATTTTTTACCAATGATGTAATGCAAAGAACCAGGGACCCCTTGCATTATTTGTCTGCTACAATATTTTGTTATTTTAGCAATACTATTTGTACTTTGGTATAATATTGTTGAGTTTAGGCATCACAGAGAGCTTTATATATCTTTGCTCAACTCAATTTTGAACTCTGTCACCCCTCATACCCTCATTTATCCCAGATGTTAATTCTACTCATTTGTCTTAATGTGAACCCTTTCCTCATGACTATTCTTTTGCCTAAGGTCAACACACAAATTTACTCCACCACACACATCCAGTAAACCTATGATTAGTATAACATTGTGGTGCTTCTTCAACTTTGAGTTGTAGTGGAACACAGCCATCATTCTGAATTTACATCTAATATTCAAACCTGACTGAAGGTTAAAGTGAAAGGAAGCCCTGGATGTTTTTTCCATGTTATTTTTTATCTATTATTGTTTTTATATTGTTTGCTGTAAATATCTAATAAACACCAAAAAATTATATTTTATGCTGCTAGGTGATCCTTTTTGTCCCTTAGATTGTAAGTTTGCGAGTTTTCAATCTTGTGTCAGGCCTTGGAAACAAGCTCTATGTACATTTGATTTTATGCTCAAAAACAGGGCCCTCCATTCTTTACAAGGTGTTTAATTTGTTTTCTGCTATGTACTCAACCTCTGTACAGCGCTACGGAATATGTTGGCGCGATATAAATAAAGATAATAATAATAATAATAATAATAACTAGGCTAATCACTACCAGCACATCTCTGTATCACACAAGCTAGTGTCAAGTCTCTATGATCACAGCCTTGGGTCAGAAGTTTTTCTAAATGCTAATCCAAAAGGACTATGTTCAGTTACAGGATATGAAAATTGACATTAGAAGAAAAAGAAAAGGAAAGATAGACTCTCCATTCTAATGATCACATCTGTTAATTAGTCTATTCAAGGAAAGAGATAGTATAATTTAAAAACATTTTTTATTATTATTATATGTTAAAAAAATATATAAGATATTCAATAACAACGACGAATAAAATATAAAATATTGCACCTTCCGGAGATAGTATATATAAAATAATTTAAATATATGGTTGATTATAGAACCCTCTGCCAATGTATAGTTTTGTTGGTCTTATATGAAGATTGCAATAGGGAATACATGGCATATAGAGTTTCCTCTTTCTCATATATTTCTCTATACTATTTGGAAGATTTTAGAGACATTATAAAATGGGTGCAAATTAATCAGAGATCTTAATCTGTATTCTTATGGTATAAGTGAAATCGAGAATTTCTTTGATAACAATAAAAATATGATAACAACACATATGTTATATCTTTAATAGTGTCTTGTTGTTTTTCTGATATATATAAAATCTCATCATTTTTTCTTTTCTTGCAGATAAAAATTGTACAAAATTATTTGGACTCTATGGAGTTAGAAGAAAAAGATGATCCATTTTTTTTGAGACTTAAATCGACTACTGTGATCGAATTGAACAAATTCATATTATGGAATAATCTATATATACGAGAAAAGGATGAGCTATCTTCTCAAGAATAAGAAAAGACTATTATGATGACATGAACAAGGAAATATTATGATAAAAATCTTCCTAAATATGTATACATTTAAGAGTAAGATAACTATGATATAGGATGGCAAGGACATCCGATGGACGCAACCAGCATACCTGAAAAATAAAAAATATAACAAGATTTATTAGAAAGATATATTTTTAACCAATCCAAGACTTACCTTCACTATTTAAGACACACCATTCCTCATCTACGCCAGGTCCCGAAGAAGCAAACCTGTGAAACGTACGTCGGCCGTCACTTCCGGTTCCGGTCGCTGTGACGTCAGACGCCGCCAGGAGCAGCTTGGACAGTTTGGGAGACGGATCTCACCACAAGCTTAATTTTGGATAATATAATACTGATATAAGTTATATTACAGCACAAATATACGTATATTACATGATAATATATTATTGGACAAAATTTAAATATTGTTATTCTAAGAAGGTGGAAAAAGATCAGTCTTTGCTATTACAATAGAAAAATAAGAATACAGATCAAGCACCTTGTTTATTGCGATTTCTCTAACTTACAGGATAAATATAAGCACTTTAGTGGGTTATTAAAGGTTCATATCTTACAATAATTTGCACTTTAATATTTACTATTATTTTTGTAATCAATACTAGCACCTTATTAAATTTATTTATTTATTCAGCACTTTTTTCACTTATAGATTCATTTAGATATCCAAATACGGCATATGCTGATTAATTCTACAATATCTTTAAATATTAGGAAAATGTTCATAGTGGCCGTCCGGAAGGTGCAATATTTTATATTTTAATCATCGTTGTTATTGAATATCTTATATATATTTTTTACATATAATAATGTTTTTTTTAAATTATGCTATCTCTCTCCTTGAATAGACTAATTAACAGATGTAATAATTAGAATGGAGTGACTACCTTTCTTTTTCTTCTAATGTCAATTAACATATAGCTTTACACGCTCTGATTATCTTTCTGCTTAACATTTAAATATATAGATAGTAATATTTACAATTATGGGAATTTAGGATAGGAAAATTGCAGTGGTCGTAGCCGCACGGTTCATGCACATATCCCTGTGACAGTTATAATTTAGGATTATCCATGATCTTGTGTTAAGCCCTTTGTTTTTGTCAAATGTAAAATAATGTACATATGTAAATTATACGTACAGTAAACTACACAGGTATATAGTGTCAACTTCTCCATTGCCAAAATAACAAAACTACTGTGCTGTATATATTCCTCTTCAATCTTCCAGGTAGAGACAAAGGACCAAGGAGCTGTTGTGTACAGTCATTCAAGACTGTTTATCCTGGTTGTGTATCTAGAAGTAAATGGAGCAAGCTGGATGAAAAAAGAGAACCATGAGTAATGGGTATTGTAAGAATTAGGTATTTTGCCATTAGACCTTTTTACCAAGTGAATGGGAAGGAATTATGAAAAATAAAATAATGTCTTCCTTCATCTTTGACTATTGGTCTATCAACATAAAAACATTGGATATATTTTTAACACAGTTATGACCCTTGTACATAGCAAAGGATGATTGTTATAAAAATAATTTGCTACTTAACTTTGCTCATATATTAGCTATTAGCTATTTTAGAACAAATGCAAAGCCTCAAGATGTAGTCTATGATAGATAAACATATAATAACATTAATATTAACCCTCAAATATCACATATACAGTTGTGAGCATGCGGCTTGTTGCTAACGCTGCGGGCTCGCGTAGCGAGCCTGCGGCCCTCGCAAATTGAGGGCCGCAGTTGCTGGCATGAAGCGCCGAAGGCGAGAGAAAAAATGGCCGCTGAAAAAACGAGGCTACAGGACTCTAAAGACGCAAAACACCACCAAACACCTACGGATTTTCCGAAAAAGATGGAAGCGATCCAAGAACAAGGACGCCAAATCAGCCACAGACGTGTACCACATATAAGGTGCCATTTTACAACACTAACTTACACAATGCAGAAGTACACAGCTACCATAATGGTTTGGCTCGCGCACACACACTATTTACACTACACACTGCACACATTACTGACACTTACATAGCAGCTCCACAGCCCTCAAAACACACATTTTATGCTGCAGCAACATCAAAACAGACTGCCAGCTCTTCTGTACAATGCTTCCTGCATATATTACTTCAAAATAGGTAAAGTATATTTGATGTATTATTTTATTAATTATTTCATTAGCAAAAACAATGCTCATATCACACAAACAACCAACAACCTCGCAATGAGCGCTGAAGCATCTTGAAACACCAACAAAATTTACCAACCTTACAATCTTATTGCCGTCATTTTTTGACGGCTAAGTCGCTAGTTAATCTAATATCAACAAGTGATGATAGATAGTTTACAGATTCCATAGACTCAATTTGCTTTTACAGGAAGAACATAAAATGGTAGATAATGAGGGGAGATTTATTATTTTGGTTGGGTAAAATAAATAATCTTCCTCTAACTTGTTAATACTTATGCACTGAATAAAAAACAAATTAGCTTCTTGAGAATGGTATTTAAAAAAGTCTATAAAGTTAAAAAAGGTATGTTGATTATCTGCGGGGACCATGATATGATATTAGAAGAGTATGAACTTTTTGTAGTATGAAGAATATTTAATCCTCAAGTTAAAGATTTTACTTTTTTTTCTCTAAAAGACACAATTTTTGTTCAAGGTTGGATTATTTTTTTATTGATAAATGGAATAAATCTTTAAATAAAAAATAACCGATAAGTTGCTGTGGTGAGCTCAGCAGAATAAATACTTTATGGGGAATAAGTCAGGAAAGTTCTTAGAGAATAAACTCAAAGACAAAATAAAACAAAGAATAAACCTTTTAAAAGGACATGATCATTTATATTTTTATATATTCTCGCCCTAAGGATATTGGTAATATCTTTAAAAACCTTTATAGTTCCTTATATAATCTAGAAAAATCTGAGAGATTTATTAAACCAAATGGGCAGCAGATTGAGAAATGTATATTTAAAATCAATCTGCCAAAGATAACTCAGGAGGACCTTTAGTTTTCTTAATAAATAAATTTCCCAAAATTTGATTAAAATAGTAATTGGTGGTATTAATGGTTTTGATTAATTTATACCAAAAAGTATTTTCCTCAGTCCTTATACCATACTTATTTGAAATGTATAATGAAATTAAGAATAAGGGAACTACTTTGCCATAATTGACTAAAGCTAAAATTATAAATATATTGAAACAAGATTAAAATCCAGATGATTATAAAACCCACCAAAATATTTCACTGTTAAAAGTGGATATAACAATCTTTTCTAAAATCCTGGCAAATAGATTAAGTTCCATTATTCCAGATTTAATACATTTGGATCAAGCGGGTTTTGTTACCAATAAACAGGCATCAGACAACATGAGACACCTTTTAAATATCATGTCTTACACTAACATTAAAATAATTCCCATGCTGGCTCTGTCTCTAGATGCTGAAAATGCATTTGACAGGGTCAGCTGAGAATTCTTAAATGAAGTAAGGTAGTTCAAAAATGTGGTTTTGCAGAGTTTGGATCAAAGGTGGTAGGAGTTCTATATGATAACCCTACAACATAGATTTCAGGTTACAGCTTTGAGACTGAGAAGTTTCGGGTAACTAATGGTACATGCCAAGGCGGCCCTTTGTCCCCACTTTTATTTGTGTTATTTATAGAGCCTTTAGCTCAATAAATTAGAGCTAAAGCAATTCTGAATATAAGATTTAACTGTTTGCAGATGATTTTATTCTGATGCTGACAGATCCAGGAACATCTTTGATTCATGTTCAAAAAATTCTAAAAGAATTCGGAAACCTTTCATACTTAAAGATAAATAAAATAAATAACATGAAAACAGACAAAATTGGAAGCGGTATTAGTTTAGATCAATTAATAAAACTGAGATCTCATTTTGATTATAACTGGTTTACTAGATTTATCATTCACTTTGGTGATTTCTTTCCAGTTAGATTATTTACTATTTGAGAATCTCAATATTATCTTTAAACAAATGAGGACTACTCTTTTAGATTGTAAAAAAATAAATTTGATATGGATGGCCAGAATAGGGGTGGTGAAGATGTTGCTTATTCCTAAAATAACTTATCTGTTTAAATGCGTCCCAAAAGTAGCAAATAAGAACATTTTAAATATTTTACAGATATTGATCAATAATTACCTTTATCAGGGTAAAAAAAAACAAGGATACAACAAGGCCTTACTGTCAAAGGAGGATTAGCTTCACCAGCGATAAAAGATATCCATGATGCCATTATGCTAGCACATCTAATGAGATGGAACAGTGTAAAGAAGGCAAGTTGGATTAAAATGGAACAAGATCTGTTAGCGCCAATCCCTATTCATCTAAGTCTGTGGCTTTTAAAAGGAATTAGATCCTTAATTAGATTTTGGTTTAAAAGTAAAGATTTAAAGAAACTTTCCCCATTTCCCACTTTGGGTGCTCCCATGGAGGTGTTAAATTATATACACAAATGTTTGTTGTTGTTGGACAAGAGGAGGTATAAGCACAGTGGGAGATAAGAATGTATAAGATTGTATAAGAATGGCTCTCTTTGTACACTAGAGAAATTATATAAAAGCTATATATCCAGCTGAAGGAAATTACTTGGTTGCAATATGTAACATTACAAAAAAATTTAAAACATTTAGGTTTTTAGGTTTCTAGTTAAACAATATGAACGAAAAGACCCCATTTGAGAAATTGATGATTCTGATATTAAATCCTGCCTGATTTCTAAATGTCAAAATCTGATTAGATCTCTGAAAGATCTGGATTAATCTTTCAGGATCAGGATTTGGGAAAGAGAGTTGAATAAGATATGGTCAACTGAAGTGTGTTTGGTAAAAAATGTGGTCCCCGCAGGTTTGACTCCTCTACACAGCCTTTCTGGTTGCAGTGTTTGCTATACTCAATTTGGAGTTGTATGTTTTGTACCCACACTGTACATATTTGATATGCCATATTTTATTGGTGATAAAATTAATTCTAGTGAAATCTTGGAAAAGTGCCTATGTCTCTTGCTGGCGGGAAGTAGTTAATATTATTTCAATAAACCATGAAATGGAAAATAATTAGTTTCCTTATGGTGGCTATGGAAAAAGATCTAAGATTAATTGGTCATTAATGGACAATTATATGAAGAATTATGTTTAAGTAATCTCCTCTATTAATTTGGTTTTATAAAGTAAGAGAATATGTGAGAAATATTTTGAATTATCTTTTTTTTTGTCTTTGAACAGAATGTATGTATTGATTATTGTGACAATTCGCTGTAAACAAATCATGGTATGGATGTTTTTTTATGTAAAAAAAAAAAGTAATGATAGATTTACATGTAATAACAATGATAGATTAATATGTATTTACATTAATCTTATTCCTCAAATTAACCTCTATTATCAACCTTCTATTCCCCAGCACTTTTCCAGGTCCAGCCTTTATTCTTGTCTACCATTCTGTTTGTCCCCTGTTTGTTGCTGTTCCAATGTGGGCTACATGTACCCCCAAACCCCTTCAAATAATAATAATAACAACAATAATAATCATTTTGGAAACTGATCCATTGCAATTATATAAAAAGGTAAGAAAATAACACTTACCCTCCTCATTATATTGTTGTAAAAATGAAACCTCATGTAATTTCTTCAGCCCCCAAAAGTTGTCAAATGAAAAAAAAAAACACCTTCCACTGTAAAACAATAAATATATGAAAACAATCTAAGCTAAAAAGTAGTTCTTTATACCCTCTATACCCCAGCCCTTACCCTGGTCTAAGGGCTGAGTTCTACCATTATGTTTGTTCCCTGTTTGTTGTCCTCTGTCTGTTCTGATGTGGGACTACATATACACCCAAACTCCTTCAAATAATAATAATAATAATAATAATAATAATAATAACAACAATAATAATCATTTTGGAAACAGCTGATACATTAAAATTATATAAAAAGACACAAAGGTAAGAAAATAACACTTACCCTCCTCATTATATTGTAAAAATGAAGCCTCAAGTCATCTCTTCAGCCCCCAGAAATGGTCAAATGCAACAAAAAACACCTTCCACTGTAAATAAATATAATAAATAATAAATATATGAAAACAATATAAGCTAAAAAGGAGCTCTTCTTATGATGCACTCACACAATGGAGTCCATGTAATCAGATTTGATTTCATTGTGCTTTAATTGGTGAAATAGTTGGTCACTTTTCTGCAAATTAGAATGAGGGAATATTGAATTCCTTTTCTTAAATGTCTATTGATTTATTAACATTTTGGAATCAATTAACAAATGATTATCAAATTGGAGAAGTTCTCAGAATTCAGAATAAATATTAGTTCTTAAAAGATTAAAACACGGATTCCCAAACCTTTTTTCCCTCTCACTACTTTCTGAATGAGGACCTCTTAATGATTTTTCAGCTTCTTTTTTTCAAACAAAATGTGTTCTTTTTGTATAGTATGTCCAAACAAAATATAGTGCCCATGAATATAACACAGTAAATGATTACTAAATGTAACACTTTTTACAGATACCACAGACCCAAAGAACAAACAGATGTCAGATTTATGTTAACCCCTATCTCTTTAAGAGGTAAAATTCAAGTAAAATATACATTCTGACCATATGAGTAGAGCTTAGATCTATTGTCACAAAAGTTCTGTACAGTTCAAACAATTAAAATTTCTTAAATCGTGTCACTGCATCCAGACGTATTGCTTTGATCTCAGTTCTGAAAGTTAGTATGGGGATTCGTTATGGTGTGCGGTTTTTCCAATGCTCAAAGTCCACCAACATGCTCACAATACTACAACAGTATAATATGGAGAGAGCGCACCACATTGTCCTAGTGTAGATCAATATAACACACAAAGGTACACAAATCCTCAATTGTACATCATCAGGATTGGGTAATCACATTTGATAACCTTAAACATGTTAGGTAAACATGGCTCATGTGGTCACCTCAGAAGAAATGATGCAATGGCTTCAATCAAGAATAAGGAGAACCTGAGACTACAATCAACATGGATAGCCCTCTTGATTGAGGGCAAAAGAGTGAGGCCAAGTGCATCATTGATCATTGCTGGATTGGATTTTTTGTAGGTAAGTATATTCATTTTCTTTTATAGGTTTGATTTTCTTTTTTCTTTTATCTAATGTTCGTTTTTTTAATATAATTTTATAACAGATTTCAACATCATCTATATGCAGACAACACTCAAATTTACCTCTTAACACCAGATCTATCCCCCTCACTTCTAGTGCACACTTCCAACTGTCTTTCTAGCATATCCTCCTTGATGTTCACCCATCATCTCAAACTCAACTTGTCAAAAACGGAGCTCCTTGTTTTCCCACCTTCTGTGGTAGAAGGTGGGAAAACAAGGAGCTCCGTTTTTGACAAGTTGAGTTTCAATTCTCTTTTTCTAACCAAGCATTTTAGACTGTAAGTTTGCAAGTTTTTAATATTATGGGATGTTTGAGAAAGCACCCTATATGCAATATTCTAAGCTCAAAGACAAGGCCCACTAGTTATTTAAATTGTATTGAAAATGTATTTGCCTTGTACTTATCATATGTATTTCCCTGTTGAATATGTTGACACATTATAAATAAAAGATACTAATAAATTTCCAAACTAAAGCTTCATTTTTACATCATCCTCACTTTAATATCAATATAATTTTGGCTGAAATTGTTCCTAATTTAGGCAAACAAACTGATTGTATATCTATGTAATTTAGATACAGCAGGTTCCATCAAATTTCAATGAAACAATTGTTCTACTGTGTTTCAACAAAGCCGTATTGAAGCATTAACTGTGTATCACTCCGTATGCAGAAACTATAGTAAACTCACAGCACTGAAAGCAATGCTGCAGGCAGCTATATAGCAGCAGAAACAGGAAATGGGATCTGAGAAGCAGACAGGTTGCTGATGGCAGGAACCAGTACACCAGTGGAATTGATAGCTGGAACAGAGCAGAGCAGAAAATACAGGCAGAATTTTTGCCAGACAGGAACAGAAGCAGCAGCATAGGACACCACAACCGCAGCAGCATACCAAGCAGGACAAAGACTTGCAGCTAAAAACAGCTTTATACCTGGCTCTTTGGAGTGATGCGGATTGGCTGAGCCCCTTTACCTGTCAGTTACTAGGGGGCAGAGTTATGACCCCCCAGGAGGAGATCAATTATTACTAGGTCTTCACTGCCTACTCAGTCTGTGATGCACTATAGACCGGAATAACCATTAGGGCCTTCCTTAGCTTACCCCAGGGCCTACCAGAACAGATACTCCTAATAGTACTACTCCGTATAATTGAACTTGGATCCTGAAGGATTTAACATACAAACACTCAAATTCAAAATATATAAATCTAATTACAATATTAAATTTTAATCCTATTTTTGAATATTAATTATCAGTGAGGTTTGTTTTGTTATGCCACCTCCTCCAAATTCTAGTTTTTTGGGGCTTCAATGTACATCTTGATTGGCTTCATTAAAATAAACAAAATTGTCAATTAAACATTGAATTTTCCTCACTAATTCATAGAGAGAGCAAAGCGATCACACTCGTCCAATGAGGTTCAGAAGCGAGGCTTGTGTGTTCACTGTGAGCTTTTGAATCTGTATGTATTGCTTTCTTGCAGTTATTGCATGAAACAAATGTGAGAAAAGATCTTGAAAAAAAAAAGTTATTTTTTCTATGAATGAATATGGGACATTGCAAGAAAAAGACATTTCAATATAAATAAATATGCTTATTCTACTGTTTCCTGCTTTCATATGAACCTAGTATATCTGTATTTTGATTTATAAAAATAAAACTTGACCTTAACCTTTTCTTTAACCACGCAAAAATTCAGCATAGTTTTTTCAACAGCCCAAGCAGGTGTATTTGAGAATGCATAACTTGCTATTTGGAATTCATCATTTAGTCTCTTTGAGTAGGGTGGATCAGAAATGTCATTAATGTGATGGGACCAATATTTGAAAACTACTGGTGATGTATGAAATGCACATAGGAATATATATTTCGCATTTATTAATTTTATCTATTTTCACTATGAAACTACTAGGGATTCTGAATGCAAACTGTAATAGCTTGTGAAGAAATTCAGTATCATATTCTTTTGAAAAGTTGCAAAATCATCCTTAATCAAATTAATCATCAGTGGTGTTACACTACTTGATATTACCCTCTGGACAAAAGCTTAAAAGAAAAGTTTCTTAATTAGGAAAGTTTTTAATATTCACTTAAATCAAAATGAAAATCTCAACACGCTTCAGTAAGGTTCTCCAATTATAAACATCAAATCCTGTTGCACTAAATATGTATTTTCATCAAATGCTTGACAAAAGTCGAGCATACTATGTAAATTCCCTTTAAATTAATGCATGTCATCTCCTCCATCAGTTTCTAGTAGATATTATTGCACTTATGATGTCTAAAGTATATTTCTGTTTCATTAACATGCCACACGATCTCATTTACTCTTTACTCAGTATTTTCTAGGGTACTGATTAACTCAGGGGTGCAGATGCACAAATGAGGGAAGTTTACATTAGGAAATCCTCTTCATTTATGCTATTTTGACTGTAGAAAACATTATTTTTGTATCCTGCATTTATACAGTTCTCAAAAGCATACCCTTGGCAAATTGGTAATATATGTACCATTTAGTAAAGTAAAGTAAGTAAACATGAGTGAGCAGGCAAAACACATTTCTTTTATTTCTTATGGAATTCATATTCAGCTGTAGGTTATAACAGAATAGCAAAATCATAAAACAAAACATGGCAACAAAGAAAAAAATGAAATGACCCTGTTCTAAAGTTTGCATACCCTTAGTTCTCAATACTGTGTATTGTCCCCTTTAGCATCAATGACAATGTGCAGGCTTTTGTAATAGTTGTCTATGAGGCTCCTAATTCTTGCAGGTGAGAACTCCCCAGAGTGGCTCGATAATATTAAGGTCAGGCATTGGCCACTCCACAACCTTCACTTTTTTCCGCTGTAACCACTGGAGGATCAACATGGCCTTGTTCTTAGGATCATGCTGGAAAGTCAAAGAGCGTCCCATGCGCAGCCTTCATGCAGAAGAATGCAACCACCATGCTTCGGGATGGTATTCTTTTCACTATAGGCCTTGTTGACCCCTCTCCAAACACAGAGCCTATGCTCATAGGCAGAGCAGCTGCCGGTGTAGACTATGCAAGGCACTGAGGCCCCTGACCTCTGAGGCACTTCTGTGGTCTTTGTCGGTCCTTGGTAGCCCTCGTGGATCTTCTGTAGCCCCCACAATTTCCCAATGGCCCCCGCATATCCCCTGTGATCCCAGCATATCCCCTGTGGCCCCCAAGGATCCCATGTGGTTCACGCAGAATCTCTGTGAAACCCCTGTTTCCCCTTGGGCCCCCTGCAGGCCCTGTGGCCCCCACAGCCCCTTATGGCCCCCACACACCTCCTGTGGGTCCCCTGCAGTTCATTATGGCACTCTGTGACCCCCCATAGTCCCCAGGGCCCCCCATGGCCCCGTATGCCCCCAGTGGACCTCCCATAGGACCCCTGCAGCCCCTTATTGCCCATTGTTGCTCCCACTGACTTATTGGGGCCCCTTTTTTTAGCCTGATAATGTCCAATTGGAGAAACATGAACTACCACTACATTTGAAGGTATAAACATTTGCCCTTGCAATTCAAACCACAATGGACTTAAATTTAATACTTATTTAAAGATTCTGTAATGTGGTAGTCATACATAAGAAACCTGATGGGTGTAAACCGACATTTCACCCTATCGGCTTTATCTAAGGTTAAGAAATGCTAAGAAGCCAGAGAAGCATTTGTAATGACTTGAAATAGTCTAAGGAAAAAGAGATGGGTCACTTGAAAAGAATCCCAACATCACACGCTGTCACGCTTTTGTGCACGTTATTGTGAGCGTGCATAATGATGTCACATAAGCATTTGCCTGCAAATAATTGTAGAAGACCATGACAAGCTCAAGAGAGCAATCCACACTGCAGTGGGGCATAAAACATAGAACAAATGAAATCCAAACCAAATTGTTGCTATTGAATTATTTGAACCAAGATGGTGGCTAATTAGAATAATGATGTCATATAACATATACCTATTCTAAAAAAATTGACCAACATGGTCCCCTGCATTCCTAATGACTACCAAGGCATGTTAAAAATGAACTCAGACATGAACGCAACTGCACAATGAGTTATTTAAAATTCCTTTTCTCTAAAGCTCTTGAGATTACAGTGAACAAGAATATATAAAAAAGTATATATAATTGATAATAAAAATTATTGTCATTAGAACAAGAACTCATGTGATCTGCAGTTGCTTTTGAAAAAGCAATAGTGCTATTAAATTGTATTGCATAAAAATATCTGTGAACTTAAAAATATGTGAAGTATGTTGGTGCTAAATATCAACAATTGCAATGTGATATAGAATGACTTGCTTAAATAAAGATAATAAATAATAATATTGTTTATGATGGTGGAAAAATATAATGGATAGATAAAGTATGTCAAAGTGCAATACATTGTGAAAAAACAATGTGATAAACTAGAACAATGTATAATGTGAGTTGTTCGTATGCAAAAACACCTAAAAGAAATTTGCTGTGAAAAATATTCAATAAAATTTGAAGACTGGCAATGCTGTTTGCCACACAATGTGATGATCTGCCCCCTCTGAGCACCTTCGGCGCTCCTCATGAGCCCCGCGCAGAGCGCCTTTGGAGCTCATCTCGTGGCTCACAATGAGCGCCTTTGGAGCTCTTTGCAAGCCTCTTCTCCCATCTACTTCACCACTCATTACAGGCCTCGCAACTTGCAACTTTTGTGCTTGGGAATGCCATGTTTCTCTTTCCACCATCTCCTCCTGTCCCTTCCCTCTGTCTTTCTCCTCTGGGTCTCTGCTGAATCTTTGCGTGGCGTGTGCTGACTGACGTTCATTTTATTAAGTCCTGAGTGCCTGGCGTTGTTGGTGTAAGTGTCACTGTCTTTGCCGTCGTGAATTTTCTACGTTCTGTGTGCCTGGCCTTGCTGAGCCTCGTTTTCATCTTGTTTCAGAATTTTTATTTTTTCTTCTTCCGCCATTTTATTTCTGTCTTTGACGATTTTCAATCTTTAAAAAAGACAAAATATGCCTCAAATTAACTTGTAACCTCACTCACCACAGGCCCTCTGGCTCTCCCCCTGTGCTGTGTGTGAGTGTGTAAGTGAATTTGAGGCATATTTGCGTGTTTTTGCCGTCTTTTCCAGTTCGGGGGTTCGGCCATTAAAGTCGCATATTTTGCAAGCTTGTGCCTCAACGGCTCGCTCGCTTCGCAAATCACAGTTTGACAACTATTATATGTGATATAAAATATATATATATATCATATGCACAATCTTGGTGCAAAATAGTAATCTTCAAAATGCTTATAAGGTTTTTCTATATACCTAATAGAAAGGCATTTATATCTTAGTTATATTGTGCACTTGATGAAAAAGATATCAAGGCTATGGGAACACATATTGATATTTTAAATAAATGGGGTAAAAGAAAAACCCTCATTTAAGCTATCAGGATTTGGGGATTTTAATTGATGAATCCATTTTGATTCTTTCTGCAACAGAATCTTACCTAATTTCTTTGGTCTGAAAAAGGCTATGTGTAATCTCATCCTTGATCGGGCCTTTTCTGTTAGCACATCTGTCAGATCTTTGTCAATTTTTAACAAAGACAAACATTTGTTTAGAATTTCTCTTATTTCCATAGAATTTTGTCCACAAGTAACTATTAATCTAGTTTTGTTCTCTTTATAGGGGACCATCAGGTTCTTCTTGTTATTTTTACTATTTTGATTTACAAGTGAAGTTCTTTCTGTTCATAGTGCCCTTCTATATACCTCCTTGAGGCATCTATTCAGGTAACATTTGGCCTTAAAGTTTTTTTGCAAAAGATCTGCCTGTTGTTTAAAGTCTACTTCAGTGGAACAGTTTTTTCTTACACACAGATATTACAACAGGAATCCCACGTTTAAGTTGATATTGGTGCATACTGGACCATGATAGAAAAGAGTTGGTTGCTGTAGGCTTTCTGAAAACAGATGTTTGAATAGAGCAATTTGTATTTTTATACATATTTAGATCAAGGAATGCTAAATGAGATGGACTAGCCTCAAAAGCAAACCTCAGACCCAGATTGTTGTTATTTAGCTCAGTAACAAATGTTTTGAACTCTGGCATTGTATCAGTCCAGAATAAAAGTCTGTTGTCTATAAAACGATACCATACTAACACTTTTTGAGTGTGTACTGCCATGTAATCACTGAACACCACTGTGTCTTCCCACCAACCTAAAAATAGGTTGGTGTAATTTGGCGCACACGGTGTCCCCATGGCTGTGCCCCTTTTCTGTTGTTATAATTTCTGATTGAAGAAAAAGTAATTCTTTGTAAGAATAAATTCTAATAAATTGATCATCAATTTATTAAAGGCCCCTAATGTTGTTTTCTTGCTTCTTAAGAAAAAATCCACAGCTTGTATGACCTGTTGATGACCTATACAGGTATATAGTTGCTTTACATCTATGCTACATCAAATGTTGTGTCTCTTATATATGATGGTAATGTCACCACTAGCTCTTTGAAATAGTCATCCACAAATAGGTTGATATTGTGTGTTAAATTATCACTTCCAGACACAATGGGCCTCACAGGAATGGGAACCTTATTTTTGTAATTTTTTGGTAAAGTATAGAATGTAGAGCGTGTAGGAAATTTTGTACAAAGAAAATCATAAGTCCATTATCCTTGGCTTTGAGTAATATACTCTTAAGTTCAGTTTTGAAGTCAAAGATCATGGTCAAGGATGCTAAAGCTATTTTTATCATCAAGGATTCATAAACACATATATAGATATTCATGGTTGTCAAATATTATCCCATTTCCCCCTTTATCTGCATGTTTCACTACAATGTCATAATTATCTTTTAATTCTTCTAAGACCTGTCTTTCAGGATGGTTTAAATTATTTGCGAATTTAGAACTGTTTTTCCAATCCTGTTTTCCATATAGTTTTTCTAAATCACTAGTTACCATTTATAGAAATATTTCCAGGCTAGCATATTAACCACAATTCAGGGTAAATCTGCTTTTCACTTTAAATTGTGAACCCTCAATCCTATTGCTTTGAGAAGAGTGATCTTCACTCTCCTGGAGTAAATCTATAAGATTCATCAGGGCAGGAATTTCTTGTTTTTGTATACCCAAGTCTGTATATTCTTTTTCTTTTTTCCTTTTATGGAATTTGCACAAAGAGATTAATATCCTTAATATTATCAAAAAGCCTAGGGTAAGAGTCGGGTACAAATGATAAACCGTTTTGTAGGATTAAAAAGTGAGATTTGTTAAGGGGTAATTTAGAATAGTCTCTCCTCATTCTGCCTCTCTGGGCATTTTGTCTTTTTTGGCCTAGTCCCTCCCCTAAAAAAGAGTCCAAAGAACCTTTGCTCAAATAGGAGCGGGTAGGGAGTCTGTTAGGATTATGTGAAACAGAAACTGTTCATTCAGTATTGTAGTATCTATTTGGAGTTTGGCATTCATCAATGTCTGACAGCTCAGGTTCAGATGAACTTATATCAGAGGGTAACGGGTCAGCTTTCGGTCTCATAATTTTAAAGACTTTATTGATGATCTCTCTAAACTTTTTCTGTTTTCTCATTGTAATTTCTTTCTTAAATTTCTCAATATTAGTCTGCATCCTGATATTTAGAGATTCAAATTCTGTAGTCGAATTGTATTTCAACAGATCTGCAATGAAATCCAACCATTTTTTCTGGAACCTTTCATTTTATCCGCAGTGATTGCTAATGAAATGTGGCGTATTTAATATTTTATATTCCAGCTCAGAATTCAGAGAAAAACAGTTACTACACTGCATTCTGGGAAGCTGAGTCGGGACATGCAAATGTGCCCACAAATGCCCCACTCTTCAATCCATGGCCATTATCAAACATGGCTTCCTTTAAGCTTATGCATGCTGTAGTATTCAATTAACAGAGAGGCCTCTACAGTGAAGAGTTCTAGAACACATCTCATCAATTCATAACGAACTTGACAACGCAGTTGCGAGACATATAAAGAGAGTGCATAATAATGGTATGAATAACAATAAATTTCATGTGATTGACATGGTTTTCCAAACATCAAGATGAGGCAATAGGAAATAGACATTACTACAGCATGAAAGTAGATGGATCTACTTGATGAATGCCAAGAGTCCAAAAAGCCTTAAAGAGGGGTTTATTTTTAGCCCATTCATTTCTGTAGAATGTTGATAAAACAAAGTAATTAAATTATAGGAGTAGTAACCTTTTAAGATCTGTCAGTGGTTATAGGATGCTGTGGTCAAAAGGGATTAACAAACTACATTTATTATTGAACACCATCATATAGGATTTTATATATACATACAGATAGATTAATGTTTGTAACATCTATCCACTCTTATGTTATATATTTTAGATACATACTATAGGGACAATATATAAGATGGGATTAAGTATGAATAATAAAAATGTTCTTTGTTGTGCAATTACATATCAGTAGATTACCATATATAACATCTATTGATCATTACATATTTCTATAGGTGCCTACCCAAAGGACAAAATTAAATTGGAGGTTAAACATAATTTATAAACACTACCACTACTTTACTATGGACTGTTGTAAATAGCTTTAATGTGTATTTAAATTTCTATATACCTTATATATTTGGACTTTTACTATGTCCTGTTTGTATGTACCATAGTTGGCAAGTTGTCTTTAAGCATCAGCATATTTGTGCAAAGAGTATTTGCTAGCAAACACATTTCTCTCTCTCTTGTCCCTTTTGAGCCACCATTATTCTCATATTCAGGCTAGACTCAGCATTTATACATTGACTCAATGCTTTTTTTCTATGTCCCTTTTGCGCTTTTTGTTTTCACTTTGTTCTTTTCATCTGATGTGTATACACAGAGATTAATATCTATAACATCTATTTACATATTCTTATAGGTGTTTATCCAAAGGCCAATATTACATCAGACATTAGTTGTAAATATTACCACAATTTTATTATGGACTTTTGTAGACAGTTTTCAGTGTATTTAAATCTTTATACAGTATGTCTTATATGTTTGGAAATTCACTATGTCTTGGTCGTATGCACAGTTGGTAAGGTGCCTTTGAGCATCAGTCTGTGCAATGAGCAGTTACTAGCAAATGCTTTCCTCTCTCTTTTGTCCTCTCTGTGCTACCGTTGCGCTTCATATTCAGGTCAAATTTAGTGATTATGTATTGACTAAACATCTTTTTTCTAACTATATCCTATTTAAGCTTCTGTAGTTCTGTCTGTAAACCACTACACATTGGTTTCCTGCTTAACACCTAGTACTTAAAATTGTTGAGCCACCTTTGAGCCACCTTAATATATAGGCCGATTCAGACATCAGTGGGGAGAACCAATCAAACAGCGGCAGGAAATGAATGATGCAAAGCCTGCGAAAGGGTAAGTTACATTCATTCCCATAAAAAGGCTGCACAGTTATAGTTGCCATAAGCCCTAAAGAAGCCTGTCTTGGTGGAACCGATTGGCTGGTGTTTTTATAAGAATGTTTGGTCTCAATTCAATGCCCTGTTTGAGCTAGATGGACTAAGAGGCTCCTATTCCTCCTTTTATTTTGGCATTTTGCAATTTGTAAAGGATATGGGCGGACAGTGAAGATGCAAGTCTGGTGAGGCATTGGTGGGCTGGATCCAATCTCTGTTGTGCACCTCTGAAAGAGGAACAGCAGGTAAGAAGGGTCCTGCACAACCCTGCAGCACCTTTTTGCTGCTTATTGAATACCTAAACACAATAAATGGAGAATATTAATATACATTTTTTTGTTCATGTTTTTAAATAAATAATAATTATGCTATATATGTTTGTATTACAAAGGCTGATCCAATGATTCGCTTGTGCAAATATGAGGATTGTCTTTAATGTTGAGTCATTTCTATAAATAAGGTTTCCTTTATTTGCTTTATATTTGCACCAGTTCTTTGGATACTTACTTTAATTGACAAGTGTTGTTAATACATGTGTAAGAACAACCACATTTTGAATTGTGCATGCTTAGATTTAGGATCATAATTACCATATACATATATTTAAACTATGGTAACATAATAATGATTGGATTAAATACTTTTTTGTTTTTGTTTTATGATTAATAAAGTGTGTTAAACACACAAAGGTGTATTTATATAAGGGCATATATATATATATATATATATATATATATATATATATATATATATATATATACACACACACACACACATCGCCCACTCGCTTAGGGAAAGTGTATGCGCAATACATCGACTCTCCTTTTCCGGTGTAGTGATTGCAAGTGACCACTGTCTGGCTTGCCAATCAGGAGCTCATTGCATATGGCCTCTCCTACATTACTGTGTCCATAGCAACACCTTCTCGTCGGTGCTCCCAAAGGACAGTACTAGCGTATCTGAAGAAATTGTAGTACAGAGGATGAGTTCCAAATTGAAGCTGACAAACTAAGACTACGATTTAAGGAAAGAGGTTATCCTAAAAAATGTCTAAAATTGGCCTACCAACATGCCCTAAGTTGTAATAGAGCAGATTTGCTCAATGTTTACACAACGAATAAGACTCAAAGGATAGATACAATTACAAATATCATTCCTATAGAATAAAAACAGAAATTGCCAAGAGATAGACAAGTAGAAAACACACCGAGGTGTATTATGACCTATGGATATGATTCTGATATCATCAGAAATATCCTAAGTAAACATTGGCATCTGTTATTAAGCGATGAAGACCTAAAAGACATCTTACCAACGAGAATCCCCATTACTTATCGTAGAGGCAATCCATGTCAAACATGGCTACAACCACCTAAAGGATGTTTTAGGTGTGGGCGATGCAGCTTTTGCAAGTATATAAAACCCATAAAAAGATACGAGCATCCAATCACTAAGGAGGTATTTGAGATTGATAAATTTTACCACTGTCTATCCACAGGGGTTGTATATGTGGCTACATGCCTCTGTAATAAAATCTATGTAGGCAAAACCCATAGACAGCTACGTCGTAGAATAGGAGAACATATCTATGCTATTAATAACTCCTATGACACACCTATTGCACGCAATATCAAATACTATCACAACAATGACAGCAACGTTCTTTGTTTCTGTGTGGTCGATAATGTGGAATCAGGCCCTAGAAAAGGAGATCTTGAAAGGAAATTTCTACAATGTGAGGCTAGATGGATCTACAAAATGAAGACGTTTCTATTAAGAAGCATAGCACTAGTTACGTAACTCTTTCACTATTTAGTATGGTTTCCTCAGAATTATCTAGGATCAATATATAGGCCACTAGATGTGAAAAGAAGCAAGTATCAGTAATTGTATACACCATTGGATACTTTTACCCCAAAATAGGGAACAAATAAGGACACATCAGCCCACAATAGGGTTTATCCCACTAATGAAGACAATAGTATTGCTAATACCAGTCACAGACCATTATGTGGGTGTAAGAAGTCCTAGTAAATTGGGATTGGCATGTTACAATCCCATAGATCACATATAGGAGATATCCCAAAGAACAAGTCTCCTATAGCTCTTAAATAGAGATATCACAACCATCTGGCTTCTTATTTACATCAAAGGTAGTGCTTTCTCCTATTTACCATACTATTTCCAATAATTTTCAGCAAAGAAAGTCTGTACTAAATTTCCTATTGGGAGGATAATATACAATAGACTTTGTGACATTTTGGAAAAGAGTTACCTGTACTCATGAATAATACAGATTACCTTAAAATGTGTAAAAAGGTTCTAGGAGACAAGACAACATACAAAGTATTAAAAGAAAATCCAACTACAAGAAATATTGTGCCATGCAAAAGATAGAGAATTGATTGATCAAGCCACATACGATTTTTTATTACCAAAATATGTTACAACAGTGACTTTTTACGCCCTCCCGAAAGTCCATAAACAAATAATTCCAGTCCCAGGTCGCCCCATTGTTTCCAGCAATAATTGTCTTACTGAAAAAATAAGTAAATTTGTAGATGAACATCTGAAAGAAATAGTTAAAACATTAACTTCCTATCAACAGGACACCTTGGATGTTTTAAAACAACTGAATGATATCACAGTACCTGAAGAAACAATCTTGATCACAACTGATGTGACAAAATATGAAAAGTAATGTAGATGTGGAATTCAATGAATTAATTATCAGATTACTTAGATTTACACTAACAAATAATTATTTTCTATTCAAAAATTGTTGGTATCTACAAAGTAAGGGTACAGCAATGGGCAAGTCCTGTGCCCCAAGTTACTCCAATCTGTACTTGGGGCACTGGGAGAAAACAGAAGTATTTGGGGAAGCATTACAGAAATATACAGAGAATGTTATACTCTGGCAACGCTTCATTGAAAATATTTTACACTTTTGGATAGGCACTAAAGATGAATTTTTGGAATTTATTGGCATTTTGAATCAAAACAACTTAGGTCTAAAATTCACATACTCAATTGACAACAGAGAAGTTGAATTTTTGGATTTGCTTCTTACAAAAGACAACAATGGAAAGATACATACATCAGTCTTCCATAAACCTACAGCTTCAAACGCATTCCTTCATTGGTCAAGTCAACATCCTGTCGGACTGAAATCAGGAATACCTACTGGACAATACCTTAGGTTGAAAAGGAATTGTGACAATGAAACTGACTTTAAAATAAAGGCCAGAGATTTATGGTAACGATTTAAACAACGTGGTTATCCAAACCGTATTCTCAAAAGAGCATACAAAAGAGCATTAACCAATAAACATGTGGAATTACTTTACAAGACAGACAAAAGGGAAAATGTTGAATCAGATGAAAAAATGGTGTATTATGAAATATGTTAAAGAATGTCTATCGATCAAACAGATTCTAAAAAAGCACTGGTATATCCTAAGAGAGGACCCAGTTTTGAAATAATTTCTAACGATAGAACCTTCAATAACATACAGGAGAAATAAAAAAATTAAAGATGTTCTGGTCAAAAGTTATTACAACCCCCCACAAAGAACATCTAACTAGTTAACCTCAATGATAGGTCTATTCAAATGTGGTCATTGTAAATTCTGTAATTATATTCAACCCAGTAAGGAGTTTATAGACTCCATTACAGGTAAAAAATATCCGGTTAGGAGTTTTATACATTGTGATGTAATGACATGTCCATGTCAAAAATACTAAATTGGTAAAACATTCAGACAATTGCGAAGGCGAATACTTCAACATGTATATTCAGTAACTAAACAACTGGATACCCCGGTATCTAGACGCATATATATTTTTCATAAAAATCTCACGGAAGTGATGAGATTTCAAGTCTATGGGTCCAACAAGTGGAAATATTGACCAGATTTTACTTCAAAAAGATAGTAAATGGATATTTACCTTGGATAGTAAATATCCTAAAGACCTAAAAGAAGGCTATTCATACTCTGCCTTTTTTTTAAATACTTTGTTAAATAACACTAAAAAGCTAATTATCTTAATTTTAGATTAATTAATATTTAACACTTTCCTTTTAATATAATTTTTAGATGATTCTTCTAAAACACAATATATAGACACACACTATAATTTTTCTTCAGATAAAGGATAAAACAGGTCTAATAAATTCACTCTTTGGCATAAGGTTAATATAATATTAATATTATTTTTATTTTAGTTTTCTTTTTAAGATTAATTAGTCCGCATTCACATTTATCACTTAATTTAGGTAGTGTATTATTTAATATATTTTATTTATTTACACTACCTATAAATTTCACTAATTTATAAGTCTTTAACTTATTATGGAGTATTATAATAAGTATTTCATTTTATATAAAAATGTATTATTTTTCTCCTGTTGAAGAAAGGAGTCTATACAATTGCTTAGTTTGTATAAAGCCCCTTTTTTGTCCTTCCTTATTTGGATCAACTTTTGTTTTTGTTCCTACAGTAGATGCAGGCTTTTCTGCCATTTGGTAATTTAATAAAGTTAGAATTCCTTGAATCACGTTGCAACGTAGTCGCGCTGACGTGATGACGTCAGAGCGTCATATGTTAGGATTAATAAAGTTGAAATTACTGTAAATTACATAATGACACATCAGCGTCGACGTTGTGACGTCATCACGTAAAACGAAGATAGACGATACGGCCCGTTGGCCACTTATTTCTTCTATTATCTGAGCCAGAGACTACTGAGAGTGAAGCTGGATATATATTGGGTTATTTCTTTATTCATTTGGGTACCATGGAGCTTGACAATTGAACAGCACGTATATTTTTGTACTGCTATGTGTTTCTTCAGCTCTGTTTTGGTATTCTGATACTTTTGTACATACTTTTGTATTAAGTGTATTATAGCCCTTCTTTTTGTACCAATTTTTTTCACTTTCAGGTTTACTCAAGTCTCTTTTGGCTTCAGATTTTTCTTGTTTTTAGTATATATATATATATATATATATATATATATATATATATATATATATATGAGTGTTTTTATTGTTTTTTTGGTCTTTGTTTCAATCCTGTGATTATCAGTATATCCTGTAGTTACATGAAAATCAGTATATCCTGATTTATGAGGATTGTCTGTATCAAGGAGTTCACTTATGAGGTGATAAAAGTGTTCTTATACATCATACATATTCCATTATTGAAAGCACTCTTATTTATTTTTATATATTTGAAGCGGCGTAGTTTTTGGATTTACAGTATCCAATTAAAGATTTATTTTTTTCTTCTTTCTTTTTGAGCAAAAAGTGGTATGAAGCACCAAGGATACTAGCCAAATGGATCATATATTTTTTTTGCTGTGTTTTCAAGATAATTATCTTGAAAGAATTCTACTAATCTCTGGCCTGCTTTATTTTTTACTCCAATAACAAAATATAATCTCCTATTATGATGGTAAAATGTTGGTGCTATATCCATGGCCGGATCTCTCATCAGGCGACGTAGGCATGTGCCAATGGGAGCACATGTAGAAGGGGTGCCTCATAAGTAAAAAAATATGTTAGAAACTATTTACTCATTTTGTTTCTAACACAGACAAAAATATATAACACTTAGGAGGCGAGAATCTTTACAGGATCCCGATAGACTGTCTCTAGTAGCATAAAAGCCCATCTTAGAGGTACGTTATTATTTGAAAGAATATTTAGGAGCCAGAAGTACAAATGGCTAAAGTTTTCCAGTGCTTATATGTGTGTATGTATATTGCGATATATATATGTATTGTTTATACTGAATATTGCTTTGGACTTTATTTAACTAACTCTCATAGGCTTCTGTATTAAATTATGTTGTTACATAGCTTTTTATGCTTAGTGGTATAGGTATAAAATAAAAGTATTATTGGATATAGAGATACATTTTTATTGGATAAATATTCAATGTATAGTTACATTAGGTTACAACAAATTTTTTTAGGCCATAAGCAATAATGCTTAGCTTTTTTTTATAAATTATACCTTAAATAATATGAGAAGTAGAGATGTTGCGAATAGTTCGCCGGCGGACTGTTCCCGGCGAACATAGCATGTTTGCGTTCGCGGCAAACTCGAACATATGCAATGTTCGATCCCCCCCCTATACTTTATCATTAAACAAACTTTGACCCTGCACCTCACAGTCAGCAGACACATTCCAGCCAATCAGCATCATACCCTGCCTTCCAGACCCTTCAACCTCATGGACAGCAGCCATTTTGGAATCATAACTAACTTGCAGTCTTACTGAGAGGAGGCTGAGTGTAGGTGATACTAATTCAATAGGGAAAACCATAGCTAGGCTACTGTACACAGTGTCCAATACAGTTCTGAAGGACTCTTTTGATCTCTGCTGCAAGGACAGCACCCCCAAAAAGCCCTTTTTAGGGCTATAACATCAGTCTGTTTATTTTTTTTGTCTGTCTAATGTAAGTTCATTTGCCTGCCTACTAGCCAGTGTGTGTGTCAGGCTCACAACTTATACTGTGCCCAGTGCAACCAATCCAATCTGGTGGTGTACCAGCAGTTTACTTTTAAAAACCAAAACTTTTATTTTGTCTAAGTTCATTTGCCGGCCTACTAGCCAGTGTGTGTGTCAGGCTCACAACTGATACTGTGCCCAGTGCAACCAATACAATCAGGTGGTGTACCAGCAGTATACCTTTAAAAAAAACAAAATTGTATTTTGTTAAATCTAAGTTCATTTGCCTGACAGCTAGTCTGTGCATGTCTCAGGCTCACAACTGATACTGTGCCCAATGCAACCAATCCAATCTGGTGGTTTACCAGCAGTGTACATTTAAATACCAAAACTTTTATTTTGTCTAATCTAAGTTCATTTGCCTGCCTACTAGCCAGTGTGTGTGTCAGGCTCACAACTTATACTGTGCCCAGTGCAATCAATCCAATCTGGTAGTGTACCAGCAGTTTACTTTTAAAAACCAAAACTTTTATTTTGTCTATTCTAAGTTCATTTGCCTGCCTACTAGCCAGTGTGTGTGTCAGGCTCACAACTGATACTGTGCCCAGTGCAACCAATCCAATCAGGTGGTGTACCAGCAGTGTACATGTAAAAAAAAACAAATTGTATTTTGTTAAATCTAAGTTCATTTGCCTGACTGCTATTCTGTGTGTTTCTCAGGCTTACAACTGATACTGTGCCCAGTGCAACCAATCCAACCAGGTGGTGTACCAGCAGTATACCTTTAGAAAAATCCAAAATTGTATTTTGTTAAATCTAAGTTAATTTGCATGACAGCTAGTCTGTGCGTGTCTCAGGCTCACAACTGATACTGTGCCCAGTGCAACCAATCCAATCAGGTGGTGTACAAGCAGTGTACATAAAAAAAAAAAAAAATTGTATTTTGTTAAATCTAAATTAATTTGCCTGACTGCTATTCTGTGTGTTTCTCAGGCTCACAACTGATACTGTGCCCAGTGCAATCAATCCAATCTGGTGGTGTACCAGCAGTCTACTTTTAAAAACCAAGACTTTTATTTTGTCTAATCTAAGTTCATTTGCCTGCCTACTAGCCAGTGTGTGTGTCAGGCTCACAACTGATACTGTGCCCAGTGCAACCAATCCAATCAGGTGGTGTACCAGCAGTGTACATGTAAAAAAAAACAAATTGTATTTTGTTAAATCTAAGTTCATTTGCCTGACTGCTATTCTGTGTGTTTCTCAGGCTTACAACTGATACTGTGCCCAGTGCAACCAATCCAACCAGGTGGTGTACCAGCAGTATACCTTTAGAAAAATCCAAAATTGTATTTTGTTAAATCTAAGTTAATTTGCATGACAGCTAGTCTGTGCGTGTCTCAGGCTCACAACTGATACTGTGCCCAGTGCAACCAATCCAATCAGGTGGTGTACAAGCAGTGTACATAAAAAAAAAACAAAATTGTATTTTGTTAAATCTAAATTCATTTGCCTGACTGCTATTCTGTGTGTTTCTCAGGCTCACAACTGATACTGTGCCCAGTGCAATCAATCCAATCTGGTGGTGTACCAGCAGTCTACTTTTAAAAACCAAGACTTTTATTTTGTCTAATCTAAGTTCATTTGCCTGCCTACTAGCCAGTGTGTGTGTCAGGCTCACAACTTATACTGTGCCCAGTGCAACCAATCCAATCTGGTGGTGTACCAGCAGTTTACTTTTAAAAACCAAAACTTTTATTTTCTCTAAGTTCATTTGCCGGCCTACTAGCCAGTGTGTGTGTCTGTCTCACAACTGATACTGTGCCCAGTGCAACCAATACAATCAGGTGGTGTACCAGCAGTATACCTTTAAAAAAAACAAAATTGTATTTTGTTAAATCTAAGTTAATTTGCCTGACAGCTAGTCTGTGCGTGTCTCAGGCTCACAACTGATACTGTGCCCAATGCAACCAATCCAATC
This sequence comes from Discoglossus pictus, assembly GCA_027410445.1. Taxonomy (NCBI): domain Eukaryota; kingdom Metazoa; phylum Chordata; class Amphibia; order Anura; family Alytidae; genus Discoglossus; species Discoglossus pictus. Next base: position 153,703,787 of record CM050163.1, on the reverse strand, counting down.
TGGTGGTTTACCAGCAGTGTACATTTAAATACCAAAACTTTTATTTTGTCTAATCTAAGTTCATTTGCCTGCCTACTAGCCAGTGTGTGTGTCAGGCTCACAACTTATACTGTGCCCAGTGCAATCAATCCAATCTGGTGGTGTACCAGCAGTTTACTTTTAAAAACCAAAACTTTTATTTTGTCTATTCTAAGTTCATTTGCCTGCCTACTAGCCAGTGTGTGTGTCAGGCTCACAACTGATACTGTGCCCAGTGCAACCAATCCAATCGGGTGGTGTACCAGCAGTGTACATGTAAAAAAAACCAAATTGTATTTTGTTAAATCTAAGTTCATTTGCCTGACCGCTATTCTGTGTGTTTCTCAGGCTTACAACTGATACTGTGCCCAGTGCAACCAATCTAACCAGGTGGTGTACCAGCAGTATACCTTTAAAAAATCCAAAATAGTATTTTGTTAAATCTAAGTTCATTTGCATGACAGCTAGTCTGTGCGTGTCTCAGGCTCACAACTGATACTGTGCCCAGTGCAACCAATCCAATCAGGTGGTGTACAAGCAGTGTACATAAAAAAAAAAAAAAATTGTATTTTGTTAAATCTAAATTCATTTGCCTGACTGCTATTCTGTGTGTTTCTTAAAAACCAAGACTTTTATTTTGTCTAATCTAAGTTCATTTGCCTGCCTACTAGCCAGTGTGTGCGTCAGGCTCACAACTGATACTGTGCCCAGTGCAACCAATCCAATCAGGTGGTGTACAAGCAGTGTACATAAAAAAAAAAAAAAAATTGTATTTTGTTAAATCTAAATTCATTTGCCTGACTGCTATTCTGTGTGTTTCTCAGGCTCACAACTGATACTGTGCCCAGTGCAATCAATCCAATCTGGTGGTGTACCAGCAGTCTACTTTTAAAAACCAAGACTTTTATTTTGTCTAATCTAAGTTCATTTGCCTGCCTACTAGCCAGTGTGTGTGTCAGGCTCACAACTTATACTGTGCCCAGTGCAACCAATCCAATCTGGTGGTGTACCAGCAGTTTACTTTTAAAAACCAAAACTTTTATTTTCTCTAAGTTCATTTGCCGGCCTACTAGCCAGTGTGTGTGTCTGGCTCACAACTGATACTGTGCCCAGTGCAACCAATACAATCAGGTGGTGTACCAGCAGTATACCTTTAAAAAAAACAAAATTGTATTTTGTTAAATCTAAGTTAATTTGCCTGACAGCTAGTCTGTGCGTGTCTCAGGCTCACAACTGATACTGTGCCCAATGCAACCAATCCAATCTGGTGGTTTACCAGCAGTGTACATTTAAATACCAAAACTTTTATTTTGTCTAATCTAAGTTCATTTGCCTGCCTACTAGCCAGTGTGTGTGTCAGGCTCACAACTTATACTGTGCCCAGTGCAATCAATCCAATCTGGTGGTGTACCAGCAGTTTACTTTTAAAAACCAAAACTTTTATTTTGTCTATTCTAAGTTCATTTGCCTGCCTACTAGCCAGTGTGTGTGTCAGGCTCACAAGTGATACTGTGCCCAGTGCAACCAATCCAATCGGGTGGTGTACCAGCAGTGTACATGTAAAAAAAACCAAATTGTATTTTGTTAAATCTAAGTTCATTTGCCTGACCGCTATTCTGTGTGTTTCTCAGGCTTACAACTGATACTGTGCCCAGTGCAACCAATCTAACCAGGTGGTGTACCAGCAGTATACCTTTAAAAAATCCAAAATTGTATTTTGTTAAATCTAAGTTCATTTGCATGACAGCTAGTCTGTGCGTGTCTCAGGCTCACAACTGATACTGTGCCCAGTGCAACCAATCCAATCAGGTGGTGTACAAGCAGTGTACATAAAAAAAAAAAAAATTGTATTTTGTTAAATCTAAATTCATTTGCCTGACTGCTATTCTGTGTGTTTCTCAGGCTCACAACTGATACTGTGCCCAGTGCAATCAATCCAATCTGGTGGTGTACCAGCAGTCTACTTTTAAAAACCAAGACTTTTATTTTGTCTAATCTAAGTTCATTTGCCTGCCTACTAGCCAGTGTGTGCGTCAGGCTCACAACTGATACTGTGCCCAGTGCAACCAATCCAATCTGGTGGTGTACCAGCAGTCTACTTTTAAAAAGCAAAACTTTTATTTTGTCTAATCTAAGTTCATTTGCCTGACAGCTAGTTTGTGCGTGTCTCAGGCTCACAACTGATATTGTGCCCAGTGCAATCAATCCAATCTGGTGGTGTACCAGCAGTCTACTTTTAAAAAGCAAGACTTTTATTTTGTCTAATCTAAGTTCATTTGCCTGACAGCTAGTTTGTGCGTGTCTCAGGCTCACAACTGATATTGTGCCCAGTGCAATCAATCCAATCTGGTGGTGTACCAGCAGTCTACTTTTAAAAAGCAAGACTTTTATTTTGTCTAATCTAAGTTCATTTGCCTGACAGCTAGTTTGTGCGTGTCTCAGGCTCACAACTGATATTGTGCCCAGTGCAATCAATCCAATCTGGTGGTGTACCAGCAGTCTACTTTTAAAAACCAAGACTTTTATTTTCCCTAATCTAAGTTCATTTGCCGGCCTACTAGCCAGTGTGTGTGCCAGGCTCACAACTGATACTGTGCCCAGTGCAACCAATACAATCTGGTGGTGTACCAGCAGTCTACTTTTAAAAACCAAGACTTTTATTTTGTCTAATCTAAGTTCATTTGCCTGCCTACTAGCCAGTGTGTGTGTCAGGCTCACAACTTATACTGTGCCCAGTGCAACCAATCCAATCTGGTGGTGTACCAGCAGTTTACTTTTAAAAACCAAAACTTTTATTTTGTCTAAGTTCATTTGCCGGCCTACTAGCCAGTGTGTGTGTCAGGCTCACAACTGATACTGTGCCCAGTGCAACCAATCCAATCAGGTGGTGTACAAGCAGTGTACATTTAAAAAAAAACAAAATTTTATTTTGTTAAATCTAAATTCATTTGCCTGACTGCTATTCTGTGTGCTTCTCAGGCTCACAACTGATACTGTGCCCAGTGCAATCAATCCAATCTGGTGGTGTACCAGCAGTCTACTTTTAAAAACCAAGACTTTTATTTTGTCTAATCAAGTTCATTTGCCTGCCTACTAGCCAGTGTGTGCGTCAGGCTCACAACTGATACTGTGCCCAGTGCAACCAATCCAATCTGGTGGTGTACCAGCAGTCTACTATTAAAAAGCAAGACTTTTTTTTTGTCTAATCTAAGTTCATTTGCCTGACAGCTAGTCTGTGCGTGTCTCAGGCTCACAACTGATATTGTGCCCAGTGCAATCAATCCAATCTGGTGGTGTACCAGCAGTCTACTTTTAAAAACCAAGACTTTTATTTTCCCTAATCTAAGTTCATTTGCCGGCCTACTAGCCAGTGTGTGTGCCAGGCTCACAACTGATACTGTGCCCAGTGCAACCAATCTAATCAGGTGGTGTACTAGCAGTATACCTTTAAAAAATCCAAACTTGTATTTTGTTAAATCTAAGTTCATTTGCCTGACAGCTAGTCTGAGCATGTCTCAGGCTCACAACTGATACTGTACCCAGTGCGACCAAACCAATCAGGTGGTGTACAAGCAGTGAATATTTAAAAAACCCAAAATTGTATTTTGTTAAATCTAAGTTCATTTGCCTGACTGATATTCTGTGTGTTTCTCAGGCTTACAATTGATACTGTGCCCAGTGCAATCAATACAATCTGGTGGTGTACCAGCAGTCTACTTTTAAAAACCAAAACTTTTATATTGTCTAATCTAAGTTCATTTGCCTGCCTACTAGCCAGTGTGTGTCAGGCTCACAACTGATACTGTGCCCAGTGCAACCAATCCAATCAGGTGGTGTACCAGCAGTCTACCTTTAAAACACCCACAATTGTATTTTGATAAATTGAAGTTCATTTGCCTGACCGCTAGTCTGTGTGTGTCTAAGGTTTACAACTGATACTGTGCCCAGTGCAACCAATCCAATCAGGTGGTGTACCATCAGTCGACATTTAAAAAAACCAAAATTGGATTTTGTTAAATCTAAGTTCATTTGCCTGACCGCTAGTCTGTGTGTGTCTCTCAGGCTCACAACTTGTACTGTGCCCAGTGCAACCAATCCAATCTGTTGGTGTACCAGTAGTCTACATTTAAAAAAAAGCAACACTTTTTTCTAATTTCATTTGCCTGCCTGCCAGTGTGTGTGTCTTAGGCTCACAGCATATACTGTGCCCACTTGCCCAGTCAGTGCCACCACTCATATCTGGTGTTACAGTCAATAGTCCACATTTAAACAAAGAATACAATTTTGACTGTAATACATTGAATAGCAGTTACTTGTCTGCAAGCCTTTGTGTCAGGCCTACAGAGTCTACTCTGCCACCCTCTGCAAGTGCACAGTGCCACTCATATCTGTTGTCACAGTAGCTTGCACACATAGTACCACTAATGGCAAAAAAAATGACAGGCAGAGGCAGGCCAATCCGCAGGAGCCGTCATGGTCGTGATGCTGTGATTCCCTTTCGCCCTACAATAATGCCCAGTGTTCAGAGGCCAGTTACCCAGAACTCAAAAACTTCTGAGGACATAGTTGACTGGCTAACACCCAATCTTCTACAGCTTCCGCTCGGAACATTGACGCACCATCCTCCTCCAGCTTAGCTTCGGGCACCTCTCAAGTTACCACTCGCCCGCCTGCCGCCACCAACAACACTTGTACCACTGCCGCTTCAATTGATCAGTCAGAAGAGTTATTTACACATCAGTTTGAAGAAATGAGTGATGCGCAACCATTATTGCTAGAGGATGTAGATAACAGGGATATGTCTCAGTCAGGCAGCATTACACACATATACGTACGGTGTGATGATGATGATGATGATGTACCCGCTGCTGCTTCCTTTGTTGAGTTGTCAGATACAAGTGAAGCGGGTGATGATGATGACGATGCGTCCGTGGATGTCACGTGGGTGCCCGCTAGAAGAGAAGAAGAAAGGGGAAAGTTCAGATGGGGAGACAGAGAGGAGGAGGAGATGAGTTGGAAGCAGAGGGAGGTCATCGCAAGGAGCTAGTGGCACAGTCAGACAGCATGCATCAGCACCTGGGGTCAGCCAGACAGCACGCCAATCAACGCATGCTGTTGCCACCACCAGAACACCGTCACTGCAGAGCTCAGCAGTGTAGCACTTTTTTTGTGTGTCTGCCTGTGACAACAGTGATGCCATTTGCAACCTGTGCCAAAAGAAACTGAGTCGTGGGAAGTCCAACACCCACCTAGGTACAACCGCTTTGCGAAGGCACATGATGTCACATCACAAACGCCAATGGCATCAACATCTGAGTACAATCAGCACACAAACTTAAAGCTGCAATCCTCCTCCTGGTCCAGCATCTTCATCCACGTCAACCACTGCTGTCCTCCTTGCCCCCTCTCAACCATCCGCCACTCCATCTCTCTCCTCTAGCTGTTCCTGCTCATCTCCCCACAGTCAGGTGTCTGTCAAGGGCATGTTTGAGCGTAAGAAGCCAATGTCACAAAGTCACCCCCTTGCCCGGCATCTGACAGCTAGCTTGTCTGAACTCTTAGCCCACCAGCTTTTACCATACAAGCTGGTGGAGTCTGAGGCGTTCAATAAATTTGTAGCTATTGGGACACCGCAGTGGAAGGTACCCGGCCAAAATTTCTTTTCACAAAAGGCAATCCCCAACCTGTACTCGATTGTGCAAAAGGAAGTAATGGCATCTCTGGCACACAGTGTTGGGGCAAGGGTCCATCTGACCACTGATACCTGGTCTGCAAAGCATGGTCAGGGCAGGTATATCACCTACACTGCGCATTGGGTAAACCTCCTGACGCCTGCCAAGCATGGAATGCGTGGCTCTGCAGAGGAGTTGGTGACACCGCCACGACTTGCACACAGGCCTGCTGCCACCTCCTCTACTCCATCTTCTTCCAAAACCTCCTCAGCTGAGTCCTCTTCTGCTGCTGCGTCTTGCTCCATATCAACCGCACCCCCCCAGCTCCCCAGATACTATTCCACATCCCAGATATGGCAGTGTCATGCCGTCTTAGGGATGACTTGCCTGAAAGCAGAGAGTCACACCGGGCCAGCACTCCTGTCCGCCCTAAAGCACAGGTAGATCAGTGGCTGACTCCACACCAAGAGCCTTAACAGCATCACTTGCTGGACCTGCAGCAACGCTGGAAGAGGATTGTGAGGAAGAGGAGTCAGAGGAGGAATGTAGCTTTGAGGGGGAGGAGGAAGACCAATCACAACAGACCACCCAGGGTGCTCGTTGTCACCTATCTGGTACCCGTGGTGTTGTACGTGGCTGGGGGTAAGAACATACCTTCAGTGAGATCACTGAGGACGAGGAACGGGACATGGGTAGCTCGGCATCCAACCTTTTGCAAATGGGGTCTTTCATGCTGTCGTGCCTGTCGCTGGACCCTCGTATAAAAAGTCTGAAGGAGAACAACCTGTACTGGGTGTCCACGCTACTAGACCCCCGGTATAAGCAGAAAGTACCTGAAATGTTACCGAATTACTGTAAGGCAGAAAGGATGCAGCATTTCCAAATTAAATTAAAAAGTATGCTTTACACTGCGTATAAGGGTGATGTCACAGCACAACAGGAATCTAACAGGTGAAGAGGTGAAAGTAATCCTCCTCCTCCCACGACCACGCCGGCAAGGACAGGACGTTTAAAAGACGTGTTGTTCATGGAGGACATGAAGAGCTTTTTCAGTCCTCTGGCATCGCCACAGCCCTTCGGGATCCACCCTCAGAGAACGACTCGACCGACAGGTGGCAGACTACCTCGCTTTAACTGCAGATATCGACACACTGAGGAGCGATGAACCCCTTGACTACTGGGTGTGCAGGCTTGACCTGTGGCCTGAGCTATCCCAATTTGCCATAGAACTTCTGGCCTGCCCCGCTTCCAGTGTCCTGTCAGAAAGGACCTTCAGTGCAGCAGGAGGTATTGTCACTGAAAAGAGAAGTCGCCTAGGTCAAAAAAGTCTAGATTACCTCACCTTTATAAAGATGAATGAGGGATGGATCCAGAACGGACTGACATTGGGCGATACATTAGACTACCAACTAGGGTTTAAGAATTAATGTTTTAGGGCAGTTTCTGCCTGGGAAACAAACGTACATTTTTCTGGTCGCTGCAACAGCAGCGGCTGTAACAATACCTAATTTTTGACAACCAAGTATCTTTTTCCATCTCCCGGTTCCAAAAATCCAGGCCTTATACACGCCCCCTGATAGGTGCTGTAACAGGTATTAAACTGATAAGAGTAGTACTTACAAACACGCCACTCCTATCTGGTGGCACCTTTGATTGCACGTGCCGTGCCCCAAAGTGATACGACCAACCAAGCATGTTTTTCCATCTCTGGTTCCAGAAATCCAGGCCTTATACACGCCCCCTGATAAGTGACGTAACAGGTATTAAACTGATAAGAGTAGTACTTACAAACACGCCACTCCTATCTGGTGGCACCTTAGATTGCACGCGCCGTGCCCCAAAATTGAAGTGGGAGGACCAACCAAGCATCTTTTTAGATCTCCCGGTTCTAAAAATCCAGGCCTTATAAACGCCCCCTGATAGGTGACGTAACAGGTATTAAACTGATAAGAGTAGTACTTACAAACACGCCACTACTATCTGGGGGCACCTTAGATTGCACGCTCCGTGCCCCAAAATTGAAGTGGGAGGACAAACCAAGCATCTTTTTCTATCTCCCGGTTCCAAAAATCCAGGCCTTATACACGCCCCCTGATAAGTGACCTAACAGGTATTAAACTGATAAGAGTAGTACTTACAAACACGTCACTCCTATCTGGTGGCACCTTTGATTGCACGTGCTGTGCCCCAAAATTGAAGTGATACGACCAACCAAGCATCTTTTTCCATCTCCCGGTTCCAAAAATCCAGGCCTTATACACGTGCCCCTGATAAGTGATGTAACAGGTATTAAACTGATAAGAGTAGTACTACTTAACACACCTTATAATAATGCAGAGAGAGGCAACGCAGTGAGAGGAGTCTGAAGAAGAGGAGTCAGAGGAGGAAGTTGGCTTTGAGGAGGTGGAAGACCAAACACAGCAGGCGTCCCAGGGGGCTTGTTGTCACCTTTCGGGGACCCTTGGTGTTGTACGTGGCTGGGTGGAGGAAGAGACCTTTAATGACATCAGTGAGGACAAGGAACGGGACATGGCTAGCTTGGTGTCCAACCTTGTGCAAATGGGGAGTTTGAGGGTGTGGAAATGGACTGTTTGCGGTTGTTTGCGGTGCGTTAAACGGGGAGTTTGGTCTGTCACTGTGAAGCGGGCCTAACCCTTACACTACCTGATCGATACAACATCATACCTGATGTTTTAAAGAACTTTATTCCAAACAATTTAGGAACGTTAGTTAATTTATGCCCTTTATGGATTAAAACCAGACTCTGCATCAACTATGTAATTTTCCGTGGGAGTTTTGACATGGATCCCCCTTTTTTTTCATTGTGTGATGGTCCTTTAACCTTAACATAAATACTCAGTTGGTCTGTGTGATACAAGTGATCATGATATTTGTTTGCGTAACATGTGCTTGCTGCCCTCGCATAGAAAAGTATAAATAATTAATAGTTTTGTCCATTATTTTGGCCCACCATCAAATGTTTTTATTAAATAATTGCTCATTGTGCATATGAGTAGTTATATTGTAAAAATAGCTCTGCATGATGGGGAAATGTCATTGATGTGCTGAGAGCAATATACACCTATTCAGCCTCTTCATTATTCATGGTTGACCATAAACTTGAATCACTATGATGTTAAGTGGCTTGTCTTGAATTAGAAGTTAAAGTATTCTGTCAATTACTTGGTTTGTAACCAAGCCGTGAATTGATGACCCTTTGATTAACTATGAGGGCTACTCCATTTCTTCTGCAGGAATATTGACCGCAGAATAAGATCTGGTGGTTGTCTGATGTGAAATGTCCCATTCCAGTCCATTTGAGGACACTAATTCTCAGGATATCAATGTCTAACCTTGTCATTTCATGTTTGATCATGTCCAGTTTGCCTTGGTTCATAGTTCTAACATTCCAGGTTCCTATGCTGAATTGTTCTTTTCAGCAACAGACTTTCCTTTCGCCTACAGACAAATCCTTTCGGCTTTGGTCCAACCACTTCATTAGATCCGATACTCATACTTGCCCTCTGCTCTTCCTCAGTAATGTGGTAGACACCTTCTGACCTGAGGGGCTTATGTTTCCATGCCATATCATTATGTCTATATTTAGGTTTGTCCATAAAGTTAGCTTAGCAATTACTGGAGTGAGTTGTCAGTTCCTCCTCCAGTAGACTGTGACTTCTCTGCTATGACCTGCCCATCTTGGGTGACTGTACATGGTATAGCTCACAGTTTAATGGAAGTGATCCATAAAGGGACACACTTATCAGACAACCTGAAAAAACATGCCTGCCTTCTGAGTTTGACATATTATGTCACCACATCACATATATCAAGTACCAGGGGAACATTTCCTATATGGTTGTTCAGTCCCGCAGTTGTGTCCAACTTTCTGTGGCCTTATGGACTGCAGTACACCTACTAATGTCTCTGTTTGTTTGTATCCACATGGTTTGCGTGCCAAAGATACTGGAGTGGGTTTCCAGTTCCTTCTCTAGAGGACTGTGATTTGTCTGACCTCTCTGATATGACCTGCCCACCTACAGTAGCCCTACATGATATAGCTCACAGCTTCATTCAGGTACACAAGCACCTTCACCACCACCACTTTGCAAACCACAAGCGGACAAGGGGGACATACACCACACTAATCTACATCTCATCAGGACTGGCCGCAAAAACACATGGAAGCTGTGCAGAGGCACGTGGAGTGACAGACAACTCACCGCCATCTCCGCTACGCCTGTCCTGTAAAGTCCCATGCCATTGCTGGCATATGCGACAGTCACCTGACCGGCTGGGCCAACAGGCCTGAAGCTCCAGCGGCGGGCACTTGTCTCAGAAGGTCCTTGGTGACCCTCTCCTACTTATTATAAGTCACATTCTGGTTCTTGTCCTCCTTGGCGATCATCCTCCTTACCGTGGCCCTCATGTCATCAAACCTCACATCACTTGGTGCTGTGACTACTTTTGTAACCTCAGCCGCTACCTCCTTCCATGCCTGAGCCCTAGGCCCTGACCTAACGTCCCTCTGCCCTGAAAGAATAACGGGGCGACAACGGATAGCCCCAAGGAGGACCACATTCTCCCATGTAATTGTGGGCCCTGTGCTTACCTCTTGCCCTCTAGACTGAGGATGGGGATCCTTACCTCCCTGACCTTTTCCTGAGGCCTGTCCCTCCCAGAAACTACCACTCACCCTAAGATTAGGCCCCTTCCCCTCTGTCTCTCTCCTAGGTATTCCTGCTGCTCGGGCCACACTGCCTCAACCCACCTCCTCCTCTACACTCCCCTCCACTACACTCCCCTTTTTCTCCTGCTCCTCCTACTCCTCCTGCTCCTCCTCCTCCTCTGCAACCTCCTCCTCCACCTCCTCCTCCACCTCCTCAACCCCCTCTTCCTCTCCTCCACCACTCCTCACCTCTCTCTCCTCCTTGCCTCTCCTCTTGTCTTCCTCTCCACCTCTCACTCCTCTCCCATCCTCTCTCCTCCCTCCATATCAACTCCAAAAATAATAGAACGATAAATGAAAATAAGAGTTCCTGGAATTATATTATGATAAAAAAAATGTGTGTAATTAATAACTGTTGAGGATAGGGTGTGTGGGATGGGGGGTGTATGGAGGGACCTAGCTCTATATGTCTCTATGTGTGTTGTTTAAATTATGTGTAATTCAATTATGTGTAATCTTTAAATATGTGTAATTAAGGATTAAGAGTAAAATAGTAAATAGTATAAGATAAATGTACAAAACTGTAAATGACTGCTCTAAAAATACTCCTGCGCTCTCTCTCTCAAAAACCTCCAACTCTGGGACCTGCGTGCTACTTCATCAGAAAATACAACACAGTCAATGCATGGGCCGGTGGAACAAATCTTTATAATCTCTCTCTGTCAATCATCTGTGGCTAGACCACTTTCTTTTGGCTGAGAGGCCTGTGTCGCACTATGTTATGCCGCGATTGGATCACAACGGACTATCGGACCTCGGCCAACCCCATAACAGTTTGTAGCCGCTGGAGGAATTTACGGGCTTGAGGCTTCGGCCCGTAACTTGCGTCATTGCTCAATTGAATAGCATTGTAATAAGAGACAAACGGGAGCCTGTAACACACCCGCAGACATACCGTCTACAATGATCAAGTTGCGGGATTGCAATTTAACGATTAAAATGTCTACTTCATCCTTCACAGATAAATATTTGATGTTACAACAGCTTTCTTCAAAAAAGTCTCAGTACATCAAACTTTTGATCATGCTGAAATTTGATGCAATAGATATTCCATTTGCCTGTTATAATAAATTTCCCTTAAAATGTTTCCTTTAATATTATGTTTATAATAATAATAAAAATGAGTAACAATTTCATATTTTAAGGTTTCACTATTTATATATCTTATTCATTTAAATGCTATCATATATTTTAAAATATATTCATTTGGGACAAACATATATGGTTAAATTCACTAAGGTTCTTATTGGCTGAGTAGTGCTTCACCGAGGCCTGAGAAATAGTCACCACAGCATTCAGTGATCTGATTGGGAGCCTCTAGAAGCTTAGAAAATATGGGGAATCATTTTTGGTAAGTGCCAATGGAAAACACAATGTTTGCTAAGCAGAAAGTCAAATGCCACGGTTGCTTCAGTAAACTTCTTCACCTATGAAAAACCTCTGCATCTGAAATGCACAAGAAGTCTGTTGTTCAGACATTTCTGAACTCTCTCAAGCTCATGTTCATTGATTCAATGCCATCTCTGCCATCTCCTTCTTCATGTGCCTTCACTCACATCAGAATCTTCTCTAGGGAATTCTGTCTTCTCATGATATGGCCAAAATATTGAGCTTTAGCTTCATGTTTAAAGCTTCCAGTGAACAGTTTGGCTTGAGTTCTTGTAGTAGTCTTCTTCCAGTCAAAGGGACTCTAAGTATACTTTTCTCCATCACTACCATTCAAAGGTGTCAGGTCAGTTATATGACACTCAGCCTTCTTTATAGTCCAGCTCTCATATCTATATGTTACTACTGGGAATAACATAAATGAACCTATATGGACCTTTTTTGATAATATAATACCTTTACTTTTTTACTAGCTTTACTCTTTCCAGACTTACAATAGCTTATTTTGCCCCCAGAAACAAACATATTTTAATATAATGGCTACAATCATCAACTGGAGAGATCATGGAGCACAGGAAGATAAAATCTGTCACTACTCGTTCCTCATCTGCTTGCCAAGAACCAAAATTGCTGTTTGCCACAATCTTCATCTTTCTAACAGGCCAGCTTTTGCACTCTCTTATTTAACCCTCATCAATAGGCCCTTCATTTCCTGTTAACTTTCAACCATCAGAGTAGTATTATCATTGTATCTGAGGTTATTGATATTTCTCCCAACTATACAAATTCTGCGTTTGGACCTGTGTATATCTATGTATATTATTAATATATGTTCTTATCAATGTCATGTTAGCCAATTTCTTTGGCAATTTTGTTGCCCATCTTTGGCTTTTGGGTTATTCCATCTATATACAGTATATTGTGTTTTCTTCATACACTATTATATTAATTTGTTCCCCCATAACAAAGTGCCTCATTCTAATGCTACATTTTCAAAATAAGTAGCTGCAATGGAAGGCTGCAAGCTACTTAGCTATTTAATGGCTGCCTCCAGCAGCTTACAGCCATCTAGCTGCGATCCCTTGTGATGAGCTCAATCGCTGCTTACTTCCGTCAAAGCCATTGCTATTCAAATGCTACTCTCGCCCTCCATCAAGCCCGGAAATTGCTCAAATAGAGCCAAAGCTTACTTACACCAAGGAGCAGTCAAAACAGCTTGCTAAGCCCTTAGGTAGCCTCCCCACTGCTCCCAATCAAGCCCCCCTTGCTGTAGGGATCTCCTGCAGTGTCCCTACATTAACCCTATAATGCAGGGGCCCCAATCGGGACCCCTGCAGCATTTAATATTTTTTAATTCCCAACGTGGGTTCTTAAAGGGCTCGCAGAACACAAATGGTTATACCAAGCAGTGGGGGCACTGTAAGTACCCCCGCGTAACTAAAATTAACCCCCTCTATGCTGCGGAGTCGCTATTGGGACCCCCGGAGGGTCCCCACATTAACCCTTGCAGCTGCAATCTGATTGACAATGACAACAGCCAATCAGAAGAAGCAGATGCTTAGAGCCAATCACAATAGGATATACCCCCATGGGGTGTATCTCATCCTGATTGGCTGAAGGGGATAGCTCCTTCTGATTGGCTGATGTCATTGTCAATCAGATTGCAGCCAATCAGAAGGTGTAGATGCCTCCAGCCAATCACAATTGGATATACCCTGTGGTGCTGAAGGCAATAGTGCCTTCTGATTGATTTACAAAAGATTGACAGGTCCATCAGCCAATCAGAATGGGATATAGGTGTGTATCCCATTCTGATTGGCTGAAATATGATTGACAGCATTGTCAGCCAATCACAAGGCGCTATTTCCATTTATTTACCAGAAAAAGCGACACAAGCCTCATTTGTGGTTCAGAGAACCTCCATTAGTCTTTTACATTTTTTTACAGCAGCAGATTTTTTTGCCAGGGGCCCAGCAGGAAAATACTTCAAGAAGGATGGTGGCATTGCAGAAAGGTAAGTGTAATATTTAGAATATTTAGATTTTATGCTGTGTTTATTTCTGTACTCATTTTATTTTATTATTTTTTCCCTAGGGCTGCAACCTGCGTCAGGAAGGTGAGATTTAGTGTTTTTAATGCATGTAGTTAGGGGTTACATGTATGTAGGTAGGGGTTAAATGAATGTAGTTAGGGGTTATATGTATGTAGATAGAGGTTACATGTATGTAGGTCGGGTATTGATTTATGTAGTTAGGGGTTACAAGTATGTATGTAGGGGTTTAATGTGTGTAGTTAGGGGTGTCATATATGTAGGTAGGAGTATTCATGCATATAGTTAGGGGTATATTTGAACTGTATTTTATTGCTGGGTGTGGGTTTTAATGTATTGCAATGTGATGTGTTTATTTATTATTGTATTCTTTTTTGTTTTCTGTTAGTGCTGGGTGTTTTTATTTTTTGTAAAGTTCTTTTTTTTATTTTTGTAATGGTGCTCTTTTTTTGTGTAATATTTGTTTTATTATTTTTTGTAATGGTGCTTTTTTTATTTTCTGTAACTTAGGTTTTTATTTTTTGTAATTAGTGGAGTGGGGGGTTAATAGGGGGTTAGGGTGGTAGTGTCGGTGTTGTAATTATGGGTAGGAGTTAGGTAAGTAGGGGTTAATAGGATAGTGTAGAAGGGTTAATAGGATTGGGAGGAGGGTGATTCATTAGTTAGAGGGGGTTACTTTTAATTTAGTGGTTTATTAAGGGGATAGTGTAGTTTAGTGTTTGTACTTAGTGCCATGAGGGTCCTAGAGAAACCTCATGGCACTTATGAGGTTAAATAGGCCTAGATGGGGTTAAATAGGCACAGTTAGGGTTAAAGGGGAATAGTTGGGTTTAATTGGGTTTTGTTGGGGCTAAAGGGTTAATGGGGTATGGTTAGTGTTAATGGTGTAGTGTAGTGCTTACACTTGGTGTCATGAGGGTCCCGGAGGACCCTCATGTCACTTATAGGGTTAACCTAGGGGTTAATAGTGTCCTATAGGAGTGTATATAGACCCCTATTGGACTGAGGGGGTTAATTTTAGTCTCATGGGGATCTAAATTGACCCTCATGAGGGATGGGGTTAATTTTAGGTGCCAGGGGGGTACTTATTTGTTTTATATAGCAAGGTTCCTTTAAGGACCTTTAAGGTCCTTTCAGGACCAGCGTGATCGGAAATTCTAATTTGAAATGCAGCAGGGGTCCAGTTTCAGGGTTAATGTGGATGCATTAAAGGGTTAATGTGCAGCACAGGGGGGGGCGGTTAATGTTAGTTGCGGGTAAGCATTAGTCTGCCGCTGGCCCTTCAGGAAGCCCCAGGGGGGAATTTAAATCTCCAAGCCTGTACGAATATGGACTTGGAGATCTTTATAGCAAAATATATATTAAATGCAGCACTGTACAGCGCTGCCATTGATGGGGAACATTACGGGTGGCATTAGTATTAGAAGCACTACATTGGCAAGCTGACACATTGCCAGTAGCCAATACTGTGTTTTGTGGCCAAAGTCCTACTGGCTTGAGGGATGAGTTACGAGCTTGGAGGTCATTCAAGCCTGTGACCTATGGGCTTGAATGACCTCCAAGCACGTAACTCATTCTTCAAGCCCTTTGGACTTTACACTGCTTTCTTGAATGTATATTTGTGTTTGTAGTGTTCCGATTTGGCGGTCTTGAACATCGATCTACAGGCTAGCGGCTTCGATCAGGTTCAAGCCTGCCAAGGCTTAAGGCCGATAGCATGGTTTATGATCAGACGTAAGGGGGACCTCCTTGTGGGGCCGCCCATGTGAATACAAGCGTAGACGTAGCGGGGAATCATTTTACGGCCACGATAAGAATGAGGCCCAAAATCCCTTAGATTTCTATAGGGATATTTTTGAAATAAATAAGTGAGCTCCATTTCTACTATAATAGAATACAGCCCTGAATTTACTCTCATATATATTACCGTAAATATATATAGTTTGTAGTGTAAATAATCCACCAGAAAGTGGGAGTAAAACAGGCTTGACCAACTCTAGCCATAAAGGGTTGGAGCTAGTCCACATTTTTAGGATATTCCTGTTTAGGAATAAAGAGTGCATTAAAACATTGTTAAAGCTCCCTTCCAATTAGAGTGCATAATGGTGCTACACCAGAGATGGTAATAAAGGTCAATGGAGAAATATTTGACTTGCTGTATAATGATTTGCTTAATCCGACATTTATAAATCAGAATTTGTCACAGCTAAGATTACTTTTAGTCTTATTTAACCTTAGTCAAAACTATTTTTGCATGCAAACAAAATGAGAAAAGACCCATGTTAAACATATGTTAAACAATTAAACAAATATATTTTATGATCCGTTCATGATTATGATGAAGGTGTTTTCGCAGTTCTGAAAACTCAGTATGTGATTTTACATTGGTTCACAAAATGTATTTGTTACAACTGATTATCTTTAAAACAACAACAGCAAAATAGTGCATATTTTGTTAAATAAATATGCCATATACCATATTATTAGCACTATTTAAATGTAGCAATGATTAAATCACTTTCCGGCTGCATTTTGTTTTTAGGAGGAAGCTCTAAAATAAATTATTGTTACATGAATTAGGCTATGATCAGCAATTATGACCCTTACATTGGGCACTTTTTATGTTAATGCCCTGTCAAGTTAAATTCACTTGAACTCTTTTTACAAGGGTATAACCTGCCAGGAAATGCTTTCCTATTCTCATTAATTATTGCATAATTAAAATGCATGTATCATTACAAACTCTAAGAACTACAAGGAAGCAATTAAGGGCTGTTATTACAAATCTTTTTAATACTACATTACTTACCATTTAAGTAGATATATTGGCTTTCAATCAACTTGTCCTTGTGAACCAATGGATTCCATTTTGCTGAAAGAGTTAGGAAAGGTCATGATGATAATGGGGTATAATGGAACAAGGAGACAGAATGTGGCAGCCTTGCATAGGAGTATGCATTCAATGTCTCTGTCATGCATTAGTAGCTTTAAAATACATTTACTGACTGAGAAAGCTGTATGGACAAGAAGGCAAATGTTTTTTTTTTTGTTACAACTAAAATTGAAATGCATAGAGTTTTGGATTTAAAAAAATAATTCTGCAAGTGCAAAGATTTAACTTTGCCACTGTAGGCTGCAAGAGAGTATAACAGTTTGAAAACATCAACATTACTGCAGCATCAATGCACATTAAACATGATGAGAACCCATTCTTTTTCTAAAAGCAAAGCAGTAGAAACAATAATAGCTGTATACTTAGACCAACATTCACATTTTTTGCACTGTGTTATAAGACTTTTATTAATGATTATCTTTTTGTTCATGATGTTCATATTGATTGCCAAAGGCAAAAGTTGCCCTAAATTTCTTAACATTATATCCTGCAGCAAATCTTTTCCTAAAAGCTTTACTCACATTTATTCCTTTTGTTTCTTCTGCCAGAGAACACTTTGACTTTCTTCACAAGCCAATTTCATAATTGACTCCTGTTTAAAAAATATTTTTTTTGTAAGATAACTAACATTCATATATAACATCTATGTGATACAATAACATTTTGTATAAAATCAGATGTCACACCCTACATGTGTAATATATATATATATATATATATATATATATATATATATATATATATATATATATATATATATATATATATATATATAAATATATATATATAAATAATATATATATATATTATTTTAGAAAAAAAAAATTGCACAGGAGTACTTAAACAAGTATTAAATATACAAAAAATAGAATGTAATGAATGAGTTATTGCTTTTGCTACTACTGATTATGCAATGTTTAAATGACAGTAAAAATGCATTGGGCTTCTCAGTTAAACCAAGCCACTCTGAGAGCAACCTCTTTTAGCTCAGTGGTGCCCTTCACAGGGAGAAACATCCTGTAGTATATCAGTCTGGTCCCACTCAAAAGAGTGACCCAGCCCTGAAATACCAGGCAATTCTACCCTGAACAGGAGAAACAGCAAACCCCAGACACATTTTGGCCATTATGGGGCTCTTCAGTGAGGTGCAGCAAGGAATCTTAGGTCAACTAAAGGCCTCAAATTGGCGGGTTGTATGCCCATTCAGAGACACACAAGGTCACAGCTCCCTAAACCGTGAACGCTGCCTATGCGCCTATTGCTGACATCATAGATAAGCGTACCTAAAAAGGGGGAAAGAAAAAAGAAAAAGGAAAAGGGGGAGTTTCCTGTGTTCCTTTAAAAGCTGGAGGGGAGGCAGCCGGAGGGGGTGTAAAATGCACCTTCATTTGTTTATTTGTTTTTATGGGGGGGGGTTGGGTGTCTCACTGGTGCCGAGGGGAATGGGATTGGGGAATGACCGTATGTCAGTCATATGTTTTACTAGTCTAAGACTCTTTAATGCAACTTAAAATAGTAAGTCACAATATCCAGGGTTTCAATGCTCCATGGAAGAGACAAAAGTTTTTTTATTAATTTTATAAGACAAAAGCAGACATAATTTGTCTACAAGAAACCCATTGGCAAATTGACAAGGTCCCTGAACACTTTTATAATCATTATACATTGGTCTGTAAATCTCCATTTGAGAAAAAGATAAGAGGTACAGCTATTTTTTTCAACAAGGCCCTGGCCATTAAAGCAGAAGATAGATGTTGAGGGTCGGTACTCCCTGTGGACAGGGACTTTAGATGGGGTTAAATATGCAATTCTCAACATTTATGCTCCAAATAAGGGTCAAGTTAGATTTATTAAATATACCTTGAAACAACTTAAAAATGTTTAATGGGCTTTTAATAGTCTGTGGTGATTTCAATATCTGTGTTATCATGGAATGAGATTAAAAAAAAGAGTTAAAAAGTTAAAATCAGATCAAAACATGTTGAATAATTCAAAGAATTTTTATAAAACATTGCTGAGATACAATTTATTTGATTCTTAGAGATGTTTACGTCCCTCTTAATATGACTACTCTTTTTTTTACATAGACACAAAACATACGTGAGGTTGGGCTATATTTTTGTTAATGAGGCAGCTTTAAAAGTTGCATCATGCACAGAAATGTACCCAATTTCGAGAACAGATCATGCTTTAGTGTCAATTACTCTGAATCTGGGTAAAATCTGCAAGGCTCGACCGTCTTTATTGAAGGATCAAAGTTTTATTGTAAGTCTTGAACAAGAAATTAAACTTTTTTTTCAGGTTAATAGAGGTTCAGTTACATCTAACACGACATTGTGGTTGGCACACAAAGCTTACATCAGAGCTGGCAAGTACAAAAGAAACATAAGAGAATAAAGGCCCTAAGAGAACTTCATATAGATTTGGCTAAATGAGACCATCAGAATAAAGTAAAACGAGAAACGTTTCTTACTGAACAGATTAGATTAATTCAGATAAAAAAAATAGAACAGACAATAGCAGATAATTTGCTTTGGTCATTACAAAAACGACTATTCCACTGTGGCAATAAGGCAGGGAGACATGTATAGTAAAAGAACAGACAGACTTTTCCATAAGTGGAAAGTAAACATGAACCCAGAAGAAATTGGTAAAAATGTTTTTGTTATTTATCAAAAACTTTATAATCTAGCAGATAATAATGAGATAATTAAACCCTCTTTAAATGACATTCAGAAACTTTTGAGGAAGATAAAGATACCTCAGGTCTCAAAATAAGATTTTAATATGTTGAATTGCGAAATCACAGAAAAAGAAATACTATCGGCTATTGCAAACCTGAAAGTATTCTCATCACCAGGCATCGATGGCTGTATTAATCAATACTATAGGATTTGCCAAAAAGATCTGGTCCATCCTATGATGGAAGCTCTTAATGAAATTAAGGAAACTGGAATATCCCCTGCAGAGATGTTGAAAGCGTCAATCATTAAAATTACAAAAGAAAAACTGAGAATCCTGAGTGCAATAACTTTCAACCGATTTCACTTTTAAATACAGATGTGAAAATGTACGCGAAAGTTCTTGTTGAAAGATTAAATAGAGTAGTTAAGAGTATAATTGGTAAAGATGAAATTTACTTCATCTCTAGCAGGCAGGGCACTGGCAATCTAAGAAGGCTGATAAATATTATTTCCTGCACAAACTATACAAAGGAGCCTTTGATTCTTTTAACCCTTGATGCAGAAAATGCCATTGACAGGGTGGGGTGGGACTTCATTATTTTGTCCATGAAAAATCCTGTAAATTATTTGACTGGTCTTGAAGACATTTTATTAATGATTATCTTTTTGTTCATGATGTTCATATTGATTGCCAAAGGCAAAAGTTGCCCTAAATTTCTTAACATTATATCCTGCAGCAAATCTTTTCCTAAAAGCTTTACTCACATTTATTCCTTTTGTTTCTTCTGCCAGAGAACACTTTGACTTTTCTTCACAAGCCAATTTCATAATTGACTCCTGTTTAAAAAATATTTTTTTTGTAAGATAACTAACATTCATATATAACATCTATGTGATACAATAACATTTTGTATAAAATCATATGTCACACCCTACATGTGTAATATATATATATATATATATATATATATATATATATATATATATATAAATATATAGATATAAATAATATATATATATTATTTTAGAAAAAAAAATTGCACAGGAGTACTTAAACAAGTATTAAATATACAAAAAATAGAATGTAATGAATGAGTTATTGCTTTTGCTACTACTGATTATGCAATGTTTAAATGACAGTAAAAATGCATTGGGCTTCTCAGTTAAACCAAGCCACTCTGAGAGCAACCTCTTTTAGCTCAGTGGTGCCCTTCACAGGGAGAAACATCCTGTAGTATATCAGTCTGGTCCCACTCAAAAGAGTGACCCAGCCCTGAAATACCAGGCAATTCTACCCTGAACAGGAGAAACGGCAAACCCCAGACACATTTTGGCCATTATGGGGCTCTTCAGTGAGGTGCAGCAAGGAATCTTAGGTCAAGTAAAGGCCTCAAATTGGCGGGTTGTATGCCCATTCAGAGACACACAAGGTCACAGCTCCCTAAACCGTGAACGCTGCCTATGCGCCTATTGCTGACATCATAGGTAAGCGTACCTAAAAAGGGGGAAAGAAAAAAGAAAACGGAAAAGGGGGAGTTTCCTGTGTTCCTTTAAAAGCTGGAGGGGAGGCAGCCGGAGGGGGTGTAAAATGCACCTTCATTTGTTTATTTGTTTTTTTTTGGGGGGGGGGTTGGGTGTCTCACTGGTGCCGAGGGGAATGGGATTGGGGAATGACCGTATGTCAGTCATATGTTTTACTAGTCTAAGACTCTTTAATGCAACTTAAAATAGTAAGTCACAATATCCAGGGTTTCAATGCTCCATGGAAGAGACAAAAGTTTTTTTATTAATTTTATAAGACAAAAGCAGACATAATTTGTCTACAAGAAACCCATTGGCAAATTGACAAGGTCCCTGAACACTTTTATAATCATTATACATTGGTCTGTAACTCTCCATTTGAGAAAAAGATAAGAGGTACAGCTATTTTTTTCAACAAGGCCCTGGCCGTTAAAGCAGAAGATAGATGTTGAGGGTCGGTACTCCCTGTGGACAGGGACTTTAGATGGGGTTAAATATGCAATTCTCAACATTTATGCTCCAAATAAGGGTCAAGTTAGATTTATTAAATATACCTTGAAACAACTTAAAAATGTTTAATGGGCTTTTAATAGTCTGTGGTGATTTCAATATCTGTGTTATCATGGAATGAGATTAAAAAAAAAAGAGTTAAAAAGTTAAGATCAGATCAAAACATGTTGAATAATTCAAAGAATTTTTATAAAATATTGCTGAGATACAATTTATTTGATTCTTAGAGATGTTTACGTCTCTCTTAAAATGACTACTCTTTTTTTCACATAGACACAAAACATACGTGAGGTTGGGCTATATTTTTGTTAATGAGGCAGCTTTAAAAGTTGCATCATGCGCAGAAATTTACCCAATTTCGAAAACAGATCATGCTTTAGTGTCAATTACTCTGAATCTGGGTAAAATCTGCAAGGCTCGACCGTCTTTATTGAAGGATCAAAGTCTTATTGTAAGTCTTGAACAAGAAATTAAACTTTTTTTTCAGATTAATAGAGGTTCAGTTACATCTAACACGACATTGTGGTTGGCACACAAAGCTTACATCAGAGCTGGCAAGTACAAAAGAAACATAAGAGAATAAAGGCCCTAAGAGAACTTCATATAGATTTGGCTAAATGAGACCATCAGAATAAAGTAAAACGAGAAACGTTTCTTACTGAACAGATTAGATTAATTCAGATAAAAAAAATAGAACAGACAATAGCAGATAATTTGCTTTGGTCATTACAAAAACAACTGTTCCACTGTGGCAATAAGGCAGGGAGACATGTATAGTAAAAGAACTGACAGACTTTTCCATAAGTGCAAAGTAAACATGAACCCAGAAGAAATTGGTAAAAATGTTTTTTGTTATTTATCAAAAACTTTATAATCTAACAGATAATAATGAGATAATTAAACCCTCTTTGAATGACATTCAGAAACTTTTGAGGAAGATAAAGATACCTCAGGTCTCAAAATAAGATTTTAATATGTTGAATTGCGAAATCACAGAAAAAGAAATACTATCGGCTATTGCAAACCTGAAAGTATTCTCATCACCAGGCCCCGATGGCTGTATTAATCAATACTATAGGATTTGCCAAAAAGATCTGGTCCATCCTATGATGGAAGCTCTTAATGAAATTAAGGAAACTGGAAAATCCCCTGCAGAGATGTTGAAAGCGTCAATCATTAAAATTACAAAAGAAAAACTGAGAATCCTGAGTGCAAGAACTTTCAACCGATTTCACTTTAAATACAGATGTGAAAATGTACGCACAAGTTCTTGATGAAAGATTAAATAGAGTAGTTAAGAGTATAATTGGTAAATATGAAATTTACTTCATCTCTAGCAGGCAGGGCACTGGCAATCTAAGAAGACTGATAAATATTATTTCCTGCACAAACTATACAAAGGAGCCTTTGATTCTTTTAACCCTTGATGCAGAAAATACCATTGACAGAGTGGGGTGGGACTTCATGGAGAGTACGCTAGCCAAATTTGGCCTTGGAGATTTTGGGGGTAAGGCTATTCAAGCTCTCTATGAGTCCCCATCCACCTCTGTCAAGGGCCCTTGGTTTATTTCCAGAAAATGTCATATTTCAAATGGTACAAGACAAGGGTGCCCACTCTCTCCTATAGTTTTTGCACTCTTGGTAGAACTGCTAGCTGCTGCTATTAGAGCCTCACAAGAGATTAGAGGGATCAATATTGGCCAATTCCAATACAAAGTATCCTTAGTCGCGGATTACATTATTTTGTCCTTGAAAGATCCTGTAAATTATTTGAGTGGTCTTGAAGACATAATAAAAGAATATATAGCCCCATTCAATTGCAAGCTTGTAACTCGCTTGCCGATGGCCGGATATCAGTGAGTGAGTTGCAGGCTCTTGTTGGCCTCTGTTTCAGAGGATATTCAATTGCTCCATCTCGCGAGTTGCGATCCTGAAGCCAGCTTTGTAAACCATGCACTGGGTTGGAGCAGTTTTGGGTCGGATGTTTATCAATTCACCAATCCCATAACCGTCCATTTCACATGGGCCAGTAGAAGACAAGAATGTCATAATTACGGCAGTAAAATATGGCAGTTACGAATCAATCAGGTTTGTTGGATCAGACTCGCAAAACTTTGTAAATGAAGAATTATGAAAATGAATGCCCATACTGTTCTAGTCCATATGTATTAACTCATTAATACCCAAGATCATTTAACCCGAAATGACACATAAAAATAAAACTTCTTTCCAGCAGTTGCGTCGGGCTTGAGACTTAGGAGATAAGTAAGGCATAGCGGGGAGCAGTGGGTGAGATACACAGGAGAGGAAATACCTAGAGGGGAGCAGTGGGAGAGGGTGGATTATACAAGGATTATACATTAATCCAAATATAGGGCTCAAGGTATCTAAATTAACCTCTACTTACCATGGGCTCCTAGGAGAGCTCTCCTGCTGCAAATGGTCATTGTGATTTAGAGTTTTTTAAATAATGTTTTTAGTATAATCACAGTGTCTGGTTAACTTTATGAGCTACTCGGCAACATAAGGCAACATAGTGTTGTAATGGATGTTTCTTCATATATGGATAATTCTTGTGATCTTGTTTGAACTTTGTAGTGTTATTTCCCAATGTTCCATTGTGTATATATCACATATAACAGTTGTAAAACTACGAATCGTCGTCACGCAATTACTAAATACGGATTTACACTAAAAAACTACGAGTTACGGGACTTAGAAAAAAAAAACATTACGAACTTGCAAAAATACGACCTTAACGGCGGAACTTCGCGCAGCTGAAAACATTAGAAAAACAATAAATACACCGAAAAATAACATAAACAGCTTACCCACAGAAAGGGGGGAACCCAGCACCTCTGCAAGTGAACTTACTCCTCAATTTAAGTCCAAATTACCAAGTTTAGGCACACGAAAATCCCCTAAGTGAAGGAAAAAATGTCTTCCGAAAAAAACGAAAATGAGGCTACACGACCATAAAGACGCAAAACACCACCAAGCACATATGGCTTTTCCAAAATGCCGTGCGAGGTACAAGATACACTTTTAGCAAGGACGCTAAATCATCCAACACTAACTTACAGAATGCGGAAGTACACAGCAACACTAACGGTTTCCGCTCGCGCACGCAGCCTATTTACACTACACACTGCACACATTGCTGGCACTTAAACTCAGCTCCACATTAGTGAAAACCTACATTGTATGCTGCAGGAACATCAAAACAGATTGTCAGCTCTTCAGCACAATGCTTCCTGCATATATTACTTACAAATAGGTAAAGTATTTTAATGTATTAGTTTATTAATTATTTAATTAGCATACAAAAGTACATATACACAAAAAAAACAATATCACAATAAACACAAAACCCATTCACCGTGCACCTCACAACAAGCGCCAACCTTGCTCATAGCACACAAATTACTCCAGAGGACAGCCTTGCAATAAGCGCAAACAGCAGATCACCGCCGACCTTACAATGACAGCAAAAGCACCTTTGCTAAAAAAAAAAATACAAAAACAAAGAGCCTCGCAATGAGCGCCGAAGTATCTCAGACCACCCAAAAAATTTGGCAGAGGAAAGGTCCACCAAGAGTCATAGTCCGAACACAAAAACAAAAAGTCATCAAGCCAGGGAAAAGACAACCTATTAAGTTTTAACTTTCGTTATTAAAAAAGATTATTTTTCCCATAGGGTCCATTTAGCTCTTATCTTTGGACCTATCCTTGTATTACTAAGTCCGCATTCTAGAAGATAAACATATTCCAGTCTTTCTACGAGTTCCGACCAGGATGGGCATACTTTATTTTTCCATCTGAAAACTGCACTTTTTTGATTCCATAAGGAAAAGCAAAACCATTCCTTTAACTGACGCTGAGAGACCTTCTGGGAAAAAGTGTAAAATCACTATTTCTGGTGACGGGGTTATTACAATTTCACAAATCTCAGATAGATGTTTAAAACTCTCAAGCGAAAAATTCTGTATAAGCGGGCATTTCCACCTCATGGGGAAGTGTGTACCAATTTGCCCACAACCTCTCCAACAGTTCTTTTGTTCTTCTGATTTATTCAACTGTCCCAGTTTCATTGGAGTTATATACCATCTATTAATGATATTAAACTGAATTTCCCTATACGTAACTTTTTTTATAAATCTAGCCATTCGAGAAAGGGCTGAATGCCATTTTTCAATAAGCCAAGAATAACCTAGATCGTTTTCCCATAACCTCCAATTGAAAGGTTTCTCAAAATGATATTGTTTTTTTGATAATTTTGTAACACTTAGCCACAAGGTGATTTTTATCTTTAGAAGAGATTAATATTTCAAAGTCAGTTAGCCCCCTCGTCTTCTCCATGTAAAAGGGAGATGATACCAATAACTTTTGTAGTTTAATATATTCTTACCAATTGTTTATAGAAATTCAATAAATATTAATTAGTTCTTGAAACTCCAATAATTTCTTGCCCCAGATAGGCGTGATAGGGCTAGGTAGGGGCATAAAAGAGAAACGAGCGTTAAATTTACACCACCACCTATGATTTTTTAATGTAGGGCATACTCTCAGTCTTCTATCCTTAAACTCCCCCTCTGTTAGAAAGAGTAAATGCTTTAAATCCCCAGATTCCGAATCGAAATGCTCAATTGGAAACCAATTAAATAAGTCAGATGGCTGTGTCCATAATATTAGTTGAGACATTTATATAGCTTGTTGATAATGTTTAATCATCGGGTATCCAACCCCTCCCCGTTCAAAGTCACATATCATATAGACTTTCTTTATCCTAATTCTTTTATAGTTGTGAATATATTTATCAAGTAAGATCTGAAATTTATTGATAATATGTGCTGGGACCCACAGCGGGAAGCTACGTAACAAATAAGTGATTTTTGGGAGAATGCACATCTTTACCGCCTCTATTCGCCCAGACCAAGACATAATATTGTTTCCCCAATCATGAAGTGTTTTTTTTATCTTTATATAAAGTTGTTTAAAAGTATGCACAATAACCTGTTTTAAATTAACATAAATATCAATACCCAAATGCTGAATCTTATTCTGCCAATTGTATTGATATTTTCCCTTCAAACCCTCTATTTTAGCCAAAGATAGATTAATAGGCAAAGCTTTGGATTTCAAGATATTGATTTTATAATTGGATATTACACTAAAATCTTCAATGATTTTGTGGAGGAACCTAAAAATAGGCGGGTTCTCCACTGATATTACCATGTCATCTGCAAAGAGAGAAGTTTTATGTATACTTGAGCCTATCCTAATACCTTTGATATTATCTGAGCTTCTAATTGATTGAACCAATGGTTCAATTAATAGGGCAAATAAAACTGGGGAAAGTGGGCATCCCTGCCGAGTTCCATTTGAAATGGGGTATTTATCTGAGAGAAATCCTAGGCCCCTAACAGAGGCGGATGGAGACCCATATAGTGCTCCAATGGCTTTAAGGCCAAAATCTGCCGAGCCAAACTTCTCCAACTTTAATTCCATGTATCTCCATCCGACTCTGTCAAAGGCTTTCTCTGCATCCAGTGAGACGAACACTGCCGGGGTACCCTTCTTATTAAGATACACGATCAAGTTTAATAATCTTCTAATATTTGAAGTTCCCTGTCTCTCCACTATAAAACCCGTTTGGTCTGGTTCAATTAATGAATTAATTATTTTATTCAGTCTCAAAGCTAATATCTTTGAGTAGATTTTTATATCATTATAAATTTTTTACATTCTGGTATTTCAGAGTTTGTCTTTGGAATGTTCACTACGACAGCTTGTAGCATTTCGCTAGGAGCTCTCGCTTCATTCTTTATCTCATTGAACGTGTTCACCAATTCCCTCACTATTTCTCTATAAACCAATTTATAATAGTGATTGTTAAAACAATCCGGACCAGGTGAAGAGTCAGTCTTCAAATAACAAATTACCCTCTCTACTACCTTTTCAGTGATTTCCCCATTTAACAGTTCTAGATCATAAGTCGATAATTTAGAAAGGTTAATTTTTGCTAAAAAAATTCAATTTTTTTTCCCTGAATCGCTTCTTTATTCGCTTCTAAATTATATAATGCAGAATAATATTCTTTCAAAAATGTTACTATTTTCTCTGTGTTTGAGATGATTTTATCCCCATGTTCAATTTTATCCAGGCGTTTATTTATATGACGTGGCTTAGTCTTATATGCTAAATCTTTGCCCGCTTTATTACCCCAAAAGTAAGAAATCTGTATAAATTTCAGTCTTGCATCATCAGCTTTTTTTTGTTCTATTTTTTTGATTGAGGACTGTATGCCCTTCATTTCCTCAAGAATATTTTTATCAAGACTACACTAATGTTTTCTATCCAATTTAGCTAAATCTATGTACATCTCTCTCAACGTTCTCCCTCTATCGTTTAACAATTGTGATTTTGCTTTTATCAGACTCCCTCTAATATAGGCCTTATGGGACAACCATAGGGTTACGCTGGAGATAACTGACTTTCTATTCTCTTCAAAAAATTGGTGAATTTATTTTTTAATATTGTTACTTACATGTTCAACTAAGAATGTGGGAATCTAAACTCCATGGGGAGTATTTCTTACTTCTAAGGTCTCCTTTCCAACTGATCGATACCATATCATGGTCCAATCTTAAGATCAGTTTAATGTCTGCAAAATCTAGATATTTAAAACTCAATTCGTTGGAGAAAACATAATCCAACCTGGCATAAGAAGCGTATCTATGCGAATAGTGTGTGTATTCCATTTCTCCCGGATGTAAGGACCTCCATGTATAAAAAAGATTATACCTACTAATTAATTCATAAAAGCTTTTCTGGTGAGGGCAGAATCAATACAAGAATCTTTAGCAAGTTTCTTATCTTCCACTGGATTTAAACACATATTGAAGTTGCTACAAACAGTAAGAAAACCGGAAAAATATTTCCTCAGCTTCTTTAACGTCCTTTTTAAAAATTTCACTTGTTCTTTATTGGGCGCATATATATTCAGTATGGTATGTTTTACACTATTGATCCAACCTGACCATAGTGTGAATCTACCTTCACTATCTAATTCAAGGAGTTCTTCTTTTAGGTTTAGTTTTTTACTAAAATATTGCTATTTCTCTAGTTTTCCTTCTGTACATGGAGGATCCGTCACACACATAGTGCATGTCGTTAATTAAAGGTGCCTTATCCCTTATCACTTTATCAGCTTTAAACATCTTAAAAAAGGCACGTCTTTTCCCTGGTTCATTCAGACCCTGGGTATTTTGACTAATCAGTTTAAGCAAATCCATCTCCTAACCAGGGTCTAAATGCCCTGCAAAATTGTCCTCCTCTCGACTCTCCCCGCCACTCCCCATGCTGGCTACAAACAAAAAAAAACTTTATAAAAAGCATAATCATAAAACACAAAAAAAAAAACACAAAACTACCCTCCTTGTCCGGCATGTCTAACTTCAAAAAGTTAGATGACATGCCTAGCTATTCGGGTGCAAACTTTTAAAAAAGTTCCAACGTGAACATGGCGGCGAAAATCCAACTGAGATTATTAATCTTTTTTCCATTTCCTTACCCTATCTTTCCTACATTCCTTTTTCCTTAAATTCCCCATCACTCCTCCTTAAAGGATATAGTTTGTGTGTACAATTATAAATATACCTTAATTTCCCACTCTTGTTCTAAAATATGAAAATGCTATGGGCCTCATTCAATTGCGATTTGGCCAATTGAATAGGGGTCTAAATAAGCACATAGCATATTTTTTTTAAAGAAGTTTTTAGTTAGTGAAAACCTTGCTTTTGTATAGATGCTTACTAACTAAAAACTTCTTTAAAAAATATATGTTATGTGCTTATTTAGAGGCCTATTCAATTGGCCAAATTGCAATTGAATGAGGGCCTATGTGTTTGTTAATAAAAAACAGGACTTTATAAAGAATTAAAAGGATGTTTCTTAATATCTCTACCCCTACTCAAAGTGGGACAGAAAAAAAAAACATATCTACAAAAAAAACCTTTCAGACCCACAGCAAAACCAATTTATTTTGTGATCCACATTAATCATTACCACTAATAAATAATTTCATACCTTTAAACTTAAAATTTTATAAATACAATTTGTGATTAATTTCCAATTAATAAATGTTATTTCTAAGCTAACTATGAAGTACCTCGTAAGTATGATGTGAATAAGAAATCTATTAACTCAATCTCATCATTTTCATAATAATATTACTAACTAAATCATGATCAGCTCCATCCATAATATTGAATGAACAGTGATACAGTGCACTGTGCAACAAAGTGCAGTTCATAATTAAAAAAAAAAATAAATCCTTTCAGACCCACAGCAAAACCACCATATTGTGTGATCCACATTAGTCATTACCATAAATAAATAATTTCATACCTTTAAACTTAAAATTTAATAAAGACAATTTGTGATTCATTTCCAATTAATTAATTTTTATAACTAAACTAACTATAAAATACGTCGAAAATATAATGTGAATAAAAAATCTATTATCTCAATCTCATCATTTTCATAATAAAATTACTAACTAGAACGTGATGAACTCCATCCATAGTATTAAACATATGTGACAAAATGCAATGTGCAACAAAGTGCAATTCATAGTTCAAGTAAAAATATGCCACCAAATATTTTCCTCCCTTTTTCCTTTTTCCTCTCTCTCTTCCACTTTACTCCTTACAAGTCTAGTCCAATCCTCCCTATGAAACACCCAGATCTTTTATACATTTTCCCCTTCCAAACATGTAGTAATGTGAATTTTATTACCATCTTTTAAAATTATCAATTTTGTTGGAAATCCCTTGGAGATTCCTTGCTCTTAGCTCTTTTGTAGTTTCTTTGAACTCTTTTCTTTTAAGCAAGGTTTCACTAGACAGATCTGCAAATATCTTTACGTTATCATAGGGAGGATTGAAAGCTTTTAACTCAAAGGACTTTCTCAGCAATGCTTCCTTATAAGTAAAGTAAGGGAGTTTAACAATTACGTCCCTTGGTAGTTCTCTCTCAGTACTAGAGAGAACCAATACTCTGTGAATTCTTTCAATCATATGCTCATTTAAGAATTGAAAGGGAACCAGGGAGGAGAAAAAGGAGGTTATATACTCAGACAAATCTTTATAGCCAATTTTTTCTGGGATACACCTTCTCGAGTTGTCCTCTAGGTTGTTTAGTTTTAGTTTAACTAGACTAAGCTCCTTTTTCAGACTTCTTATTTCAAATTATGTTTTTTGTTGCTCTGCATCAAAAATTGTTAATTTGTTTTCCAAAATTTCATTTTTTTCTGAAAGCTCAGTAATAGCGGCTGTATTCTTTGCTATTTCGGTCATAAGGTCTGAAATCAGAGTAGTTCTAAAATCAGCTAAGAGTTTTTTCATAGTTTTAACGGTTAGGGTATCTTCCTCAATTGAGGCTATGGTATTATCTGCACTAAGGACTTCTCTAAAGTCTGATGAGGAAGCAGACGTTTCTAAAGGATTATCTGTGTTTTCTTCCATAAGGCCTGATTTCTCAATACCAGATTTAGGAAAGAAAAAATCACTTTTTAAATTACCATTTTTCTCTTTGTTCCCTTTGAGTTTAGACTTCGGGGATGTACCTACTTTCTTCATCTTGCTAATACAGTTTTAAGCCTTTACGGAATTCTATATTTGTTAATTACAACATGTCTTATACTATGTCTAAACTCAGCTGACAGTCATATCTTCTAAACAAAAGATAGAGAGCTGTTCCAATGTACCTGAAAAAAAAAAAAATATATATATATATATATATATATATACACTCCTTTAACCCATTAACTAGGAGGTGTTTGGTACTTTCAAAAAGACAACAAACAGTGGAAAAAACATTTGCTAAAAGTCTATAAAAATTCTCTTATTTTGTTGAAAAAAAAACAACAAAAAAATGCAATTCCATCTGTAGTAACCAAATTCCAGGTAGTCAAAGATCTTCTACCTTCTTATTGAGGAGATGGTTTATCTGCGTTTAACATAAATATTCAGTTATATAAACCTCTGCTCTGGTTAGATGCAGTTTCACTGGTCTCCCTTCAGTTGGCAATGGATAACCATAAACTCAGCTAGTTCCCCCAGCTTCCATCACCAGTATGCCAAAAAAGCTGTAGAAATAGACTCACCCCAGTTCTTCTAGGCAATTATTGGGCATACAAAACATAGTATGAAGCTATAATGTTTTCTTCTGAGAGTTCATGGAATAAATATATATAGAGCCTAGACCATACCTTCTCAGCTGGGTAAGGATAATATTTTTATCCATATAAGCTTGCCTCTTCTCCAGTTACTTGGACAATTCACCTCCTATCTCAGCAGAGAGACAATGATCCAAGAGGGAGCATACGACTGCTCAACCTCTCTCAGCTTACTCCATTTCACTCTACCCTCGTTATCCGGTGCTGACAAACGCACATGTCAGATGTTGCCCAGCTCAAGGCGGGTTTCCTGTAGTCTCCTGGCCACCTCTTCAGGGCTCAGGCTGGGCAGGACTCCTGGTGGCTGGCAAGCTGGCTGGCACTTTGCACCAGGGTGCTGGGGGCTCACCTAGGGCCCAATGCCCCTCCAGATGCTCGACGGTACATGCAGCAACTCAACCAGGGCAGACGCTGCATCACTCAGCCTCTCATCCAAACCTCCGATAAAGGGCGCTGCGTGGTTCAGACTTGGATGGGAAACCGCCTAGAAATACTAGGAGCTATATGCTGTGTCTCACTGGAGAATGAACTGGCAACCCACTCCAGAACTATTCCAGAATGAATAACAAGTGGATCAACATAGTGAGTTACGGGCCATGAGGTCAAGAAGAGTCAGATGCGACAGAATGACGCAAACAGGGCAGAAAATGTAAATGTTCTGTACGTAAAACTAGATATCATTACTTTCACAACAAGTTTTGCTTTTCAATAATATTGTATTTGAGTTGTGTTCTGCTTGCCTTTTGAAAGTATGATGTATAAATACATAAAATATAAAAATGACATATTTTCTTAATATTTTACAGTATTTCTTTAGCAAATCCATTGATTAAGCTAAATAGGAGACATTGTTGATAGCCATGCATTTCCTTAGTATGATGACATAAAATAAGTGTACATTTTCACACATACTAATTTTGACTCTCTCTATGTAATGTAAAAACTCAAAATAATCTTTACATTTGACTATTTTATAGTTATTTTCAAAGCATGCAAAATAGAGGTGACAAGACCAAACAACCTTAAAAAGCAGAATAAATATACATTAAATCTTTAATTTATGTAATGAAATCAAAAGGAGTAGAGGTGCTCATCTGAGAACGAACAATACCTAAGTAGGTTTGCTCTATAGGGGCCTCATTCTATTATTGACCGTAAATCGGCAGTAAGGCTGCGATTCCTTGCAGGGGTTCTGTTACCTCGCAATTCAATTATACGGCCCCGCAAGGATCTCCTCTTACGGCCGGCCGCATATCTTGGAACCGGCCGTAAGCTCCAAAAATTTTAAAGTAAAAAATAAATTCAAGACAGCACTGTACAGCTCTGTAAATGCTAGGGATCATATTGGGGGACATGAGGATTAATCGTAACCCCCTCTCAAGCTTGCACATCAGCCCAAATACGAGTTTACATTAACTGTTTATTTTCCGGCCGCAGCGTGGCCAGGTCTGAGGTGCTCCAAGCACTCTGGACTTTTTACATGTATATTTGACATATATTAAAAAAAAAATATTTTACGTATTTGAGTATAGGGGAAATTTGTGCTATTTTTGCTAACACCTAAAATCACTTTATAGTCTTCTCAAAGTGCAGAATGGCTTTATTTGGGCTATATTTCATGCTTAATTGGTGCTAGCGGGACCTCTTTCCTGCAAGTAAGCTGCGGCTAGCTTTTAGCCTTGCAGAGAGGGTTCCCGGAGCAATAGAATTGCAAATAGTATTTTCTTACGGCCGATTTCCTTGCGGCCATTTTAGATCAAAGGCTTTCCTCCGGCGCGAGCGGTCGCAAGAGATAGCAAGGCGCCGGCCGCAAGCCTGCCGGAATCCCTGGCCGGAGGGGAATAGAATAGCCGAATAGCTTGCGGCCGGTCCTTGCGGCCCCGCAACGGCTGCGGCCGATAATAGAATGAGGCCCTAGGTCTGGTTACCTACTCAGGGAGCAGCCCCTTTCTGTAGTATATCAGTCTGGTATTACTCAAAAGAGTGATCCAGCCCCAAAATATCAGGCAATTCTGCGCTGAACAGACGAATCAGCAAACACCAGAAATATTTTTCGTCCTCTGTGGGCCTCGCCAGTGAGGTGCAGCTGTACTCTCTAAGGCACAGTGAGCAAGGGGTCCATGTCTGGTCCCCCTATGACCTTTAAGGTGAGAAAAATAAAACAAAAAAAGAGTAGAGGTGCTCATCTGAGAATTAACAATACCTAATTCAGTTTGTTCTATAGTTCTGGTTCCCTACTCAGAGGGCAGCCTCTTTTAGTTCACTTGTTCCCTTCACTGGGAGAAATATTTATACCTGTCTAGTCTCACTTAAAAAAGGGATTCAGGCCTAAAATACCAGGCAATGTATATATATATATATATATATATATATATATATATATATATATATATATATATACTGTATATATACAGTTGAAGGGGAGGATGTGTGATGGAGTGCCACCTAGAGATCGGTGCGGAGGTGCAGTGAAGTGCAGACAAGACTGGAGAGGCTTAACTCTAACCTTAAATAACTCACTCAGATGTGTGGGCGTGGTTTCCCCATTAGGTCAGTCTGAGCCTTAGGCAGCTCTGAGGGAACACAGAGAGAGAGGCAGTGAGAGAGACTGCCTGAAGCATACAGCCAAAGTGAGAGAGACTGACAAGAGCATGGTCTGGATTATACAGACAAACCCATACAAAAGTGGACTCCTGAGACAGGCAAGTGTCCTGGCCTGTACCATGTTATGGGACTGTTTATTGGACTAAAGTCTGCTTGAGAGCAGTGAAGCTTGCAGTTGCATATTTAAAAAGCTAGAAGTGTTTGTTTTGGTTGCCAAGGCCCTGACTGTGTTCACCCAGGAAGGGCAGAGTCCCAGAGTGGCCTGGGACTACAGTTCACAATGAATAACTGTAAGAAGACAGTATTTTGGACTGTTCATTTGATTATTGTTTTTGCTGGGTGTTACTCATTAATAAAGTGATTAACTATTTAAAGGTATCCTGAGTCCTCCATTATAGTGCCAGAAACTAGGGCACAGATCCTGAGCATGACAGTGGGTATGTTACATATGGTGGCAGTGGTGGGATGATAATTGGGGAACTAGTGAAAGTCCTGGTAGAAGCCACTATATGCCAGCAGTAGGGCATAGCACACCAGCAAGAAAACAAAAATGAAATGGCTGAGTGAAATTGCAGAGGATAGGGCCCATGCTGCAAATAAGGATAGCCTGAGAGTTGTTGCTGTATGTCTGAGAGAGGCCACAGAGAAATGGCAGAGACAAGCAGAAGAGGATAGAATCCACATGAGTGAGGCCCCAGAGAAATGGCAGAGACAAGGGAAGAGTACAGAGAGCAAATGAGAGAATTGTTGGAAGCAGTTGCAACAACTTATACTGTGGTTACAGAATCAAGTGGAAGCATGAATCCTAATCGCTTCCTAAAGACAAGATTGCCACTAGGGAAGGTTGTCCTAAAAAGTACTGGGCAACAGTCCTTGGTCAATATCTGTTTGGAAAAACACATAAAGCATATTGTGTTTTTCCTGAAGAAAAGGCAACAAATGATTGTATCCTGAAAGAAGAGTAAAAAGAGTATAGAGATTGCACTCCTGGGATTTTTTTGACAGACATGCTTATGCCTACCCGTGGGGGTCATGCTTGTCTACCCAACTTTAAAATTCACTTTTTCTGGCAAGGGAAGGCAAACCAAACCTGATGCAGAACATAATCAGGAATTAGAGACCTGGTGGATGGCAGAGCGAGTGCAAAAATCCTCCAAGTTCAGTACTAAGAATGAGACCGCAGAGAGTACCAAAAAGACTGCAGAGAGCACAAGTGAGACTGCAGAGTGCACAAGTGATACTGCTGAGAAAGCAAAAGAGGCTGCTGGTGCAGATTAAGAACCTTTGCTCCTGGAGCAAGATGATTATATTCAAGTGACTGGAGTTATAAGCAGAGGCCAAAGAGAAAAGGACAAGTTGTTTTTACCTACTGGGTACAAACCCATTCTCAGTATGATGCATGCTAATAAAGTAATTGGGGAAGAGTTGAACCCTAATAGTTGCAGAAACCCTGTGGGTAAAAGCAATGAAGACAAAGATCTCTGACCCAGAGAAAGAAGAGATCAAAGATGTGAATATGGCCAGTGTTCTTACAGAGGAAGAATGTCCTATATATGATGAAGAAACTGGAATTCTTACTAACGTAGAAGAAGAAGAAGAAGAAAAGAGTCTGGAGATTGAGATGGTGAAAGACGAACCACCATCCCTGAGAGGACAGGAGAAGCAGAATATGTGAATATGTCCTAAAACAAATGTAAAGTATTCCAAGAGTGCTCTGTCTCAGGTGGCAAGAGAACAATTTCTATGGACAAGGAGAGGAAAGACAGGAAACAAGTAAAGCAAGAAGTACTCTATCCCAGGGGGACTGAAAAAGCCTGCAGTGGAAGACAGGCAAGTTGCCACTAAAATTAAGAGTATCAGGATGATGCCAGATTATATTACTTAGTGGAGAAGGAAGTATGTGTTTGAGGAGAACAGAGTGTCCTATATGAAGAAGACATAGATGTCTATTTGGAAGAGGAGGAAGAGTCCTCTCATGCACAAGCTGAATGAGAAATGTATGCAGAAGCTGCTGCACAGTGGCAAACAGGTGAAGCAAGGCCTCCTCACTGACCATATATCCCAAAAGAAAGCAGCTGTAATATAAAAGGAACTCTTGTTCCATTCTCCAGAAAAGCAGAGGGTGAGCATAGTCTCTACAGTGGAGACACAAGAGAAGTTTGAGGGTTTGAGGAGCAAACAAAGATATTGTGAGACGCACAAAAGAGGATAGAATGCATGTTACAAGAGGGGCGTCTCTATTGGGAGCAGGAAAAATGAACAAGGCATAGCCAAGTAGATGATCTACACTCTCAGCTACAAGAGACAGAGAGTAATACAGCTCTGATAGTGAAGAAGTTACTGATGCATAGTCCACAACAGCAGAGGATAACCAATCCGACTGATATGGATATATAGTTGAAGCAGAGTGGAGTTTGTCCAGAAGAGACTAACACTGATCTTTAGGAACTGTGTGTACAAGATGCTACATTGAATGCAGAGCAATATTTGCAGAAAGCTCATATGCTAGGCATAGCGATGAAGCTTGTACAGGAGACAGAGGGTATAGAAAATATGGTGGAACAGCCAGAGGTATTCAGGGAGGAGCTAATTGAAAAGTCAGAGGAGATCCTTTAGTTGAATATTCAACAAGAGATCCAGTGCAAGTAGAGTGAACTGGATTTGTAACAAGCTAATGAGAACAAACTGTGGCTGAAGAAAAAGGAAAATCTGGAAGCCTTGGAGGCAAAGCAAGTAGAAAAGCAGAAAATAGATGAAGCGAAGCAGCCAAAAGAAGATAAAATATGGGTGAAAGCTGAGAATGCTGAAAACACAAGCTTTTTACAGAAATATAATCCTTAAAAGGCGACAAAGATGTGTTCACCTGTAGTTGCTGAACACCAAGGGATGTTCCAGCAAAATCAAAAGTCTGAAGGAAACTTCCTGGCAGAGATAGAAAGTCACCGACCTTGCAGGATTGGAAGCACAGTGGTACTCATGATGCCTGCTGTGAAAAGTCAGAAAAATATGTTTCAGATCCAGGAGCAAGAATCAGCCCAGAGAGAGGACATGCCTTTTTTAGTCTATGGATGATTCTGTACTAGAGGCCATAAGAAGCTGATATAGTTGACTGAAAATTATCAGTCAGCCAATTGGAGTACCTAGAATAGAGAGAGCCAGGCTATCTGTCCTTACAAACCATTGGTTCAGGACAGTTTACAGACTTATGAAGTTAGAAAAGAAAGTGGGAAGAAAAACATCCCAAGAAGTTGTTATTCCATAATGAAGAAGATGATGATGGTGATGATCCGAATGAGGGAGAATTGGAGACCCTACAGAAAGAACTGAGAAAGGGAGCCCGACAACCTCAAAGTGTCATAGAGTTTTAACCAAGAGTTATACAAATTGATACCAGAGAGTCAGCTGCAATCTGAGACAGACATCAGCCAACCATCTGGTTGAGTTGAAGGAGCAACTGAATGAAGTGAAAGAGTGTGCAAGAGAGAAAGAAGCCAAACTTCCTGTGATAGAGAATGCCCTTAGCAGTGTGAGGCAGGAGAAGGTGGAGCTAAGTGCAGAAAGTGAGAGCAGAGATGTCACAGTACAGGTTGAGGCACAGAAGATTCACAGAGCGCTAGTGAATCAAGAGGCCATGATCACAAATCTTTTAGCAGGGTTAATAAGGGATAATATACAAGAATAGGTCTACTTGAACAGGATTATAAGTAGGAATCAACATGGATTTAAGAGGGATAGGTCATGTAAAAAAACAAATTTGCTTCCATGATGGGGTTAGTAGGAACCTGTATCAAGGCAACTCAATGGATGTAGTGGTTTTGGATTTTGCAAAGGCTTTTGATACATGCCACATGGGAGACTATTTTGCAAACTAAGGGATACAGGAATTGAAGAAAATATATGCTCATGGATCGAGAGCTAGCTAAAAGACAGGAAGCAAAGGGTTGTGGTAAATGGAACATATTCTGATTGGACTAATGTGGTAAGTGGTGTTCCTCATGGTTTAGTATTAGGTCCTCTCCTTTTTAAAATATTTTTTAATGACTTAGTGGTGTGACAGCAAAGTAGTGTCTCCATTTTTGCTGATGACACAAAGTTGTGCAAGGTAATTAAATCAGATAATGATGTACTTTCCCTCCAAAGGGATTTACATAAAATAGAGGAATAGGCATCTAAATAGCAGATGAGATTTAATATGAATGAGATTTAATATGAATAAATCCTGAGCGTGACAGTGAGTATGTCACAGGATACAGCATCTGACATCATCGGGTAAAAACATAAGCAGAATTCAGCACAGCATAGTATAGGAAACATATATACACATCACATATATAGTTGTGAGCGTACGAGTTGTTGCTAACGCTTGCGGGATCACGCAGCGAGCCCGCGGCCCTCGCATAGCGAGCTGCGGCCCTTGCAAACCAAGGGCGTCAGTTGCTGGCATGGAGCGCCAAAGGCGCTCTATGACAGCAACTGCCACCCTCGAAAACTTTACGTTGTAATGCAAACAACATACAAGACACGTTACAAAACATTACGACCTCGCAAAAATCGCCCGCAACCCGCGGACAGGAAAAAATGAAAAACACAATAAATACACACAACACATACATAAAAAGCTTACCTACAGCAAGAGGCAGCATCCAGGACCTCAAACAATGAAGTTACACCTTAATTTAACTCAAAATAAAAGGGTTTAGACACTCGAAAATTCTCTAAGCGAGAGAAAAAATGGCCGCAGAACAAAACGAAAACGAGGCTGCAGCACTCTAAACACACAAAACACCACAAGAAACACGCAAAACACCACAAAACACCTACGGATATTCCGCTACAGACGCATACCACAGTACACAGCTACGGTAACGGTTTCGTCTCGCGCACGCACACTATTACACTACACACATTCATCACGCTTACACATCAGCTCCACACCACTAATGCTGCAGCAACATCAAAACAGATTGCAGCTCTTCAACACAATGCTTCAAAATAGGTAAAGTATATTAATTTATTAATGTATTATATATTTCATTAGCAGCATTAGCTACCTTACAATTTCATTGCCGTCATTTTTTGACGGGCAATTCTCTAGTACTATATAAACACAAACACATCAATATATACATGAAAAAACGGAGCACTGTAGTAAGCAATAATATCCGTCCTGTTAGACAAAAATATTACTAAGAGTGCCAAGCCTGCTATTGTAAAATAAGAAAAAATAACAAGAAATTGTGATTATGTGTTAGAAAACTCCATATTACGTCCTGTATTTTTAGTGTTGAAGAATGTGATAGTCTTTATTTCAAATGCTTTTCTCTCTTGGATGTTTTTAAATTTTCCTCTATTTTGATTTTTAGGTTTTGGATGTAGTGATCATTTTGGCAAAAATGGTGTCCAACTGTGGTACAATAATTGTCTTCATTATGCTTTCTTATTGAATGCCCGTGTAAATTCATCCTTAAGTGTAGTATTTGGCTGGTTTCTACAATATAACAGTTTACATAATGTACATTGTATTAAATAAACTACATTAGAGGGTGTGCATGTAGACAATCCTTTGATGTTATATGTCTTGTTATGTATGGCTGTGTCATCGCTACAAATGTGTTGATAGAACTTACAGGCATTTTTGTTACAAGGTTTAGTTCCATTTTTTATATTCAGTTACTGTATGCATTGGTCATCTTCTGAATTTTTTTGTTTCAAATTTGGTGGTTGTTTAAATGCAAGGATGGGAGGTTCGGGGAATATATCTGTTAATTGGGCATCTTCGGTTAGTAATAGTTGTAAATATTTGATTATTTTCCATATTTTCTCTAAAACTGAATGTTATAGAGTTATACATAAAGTAGTTTCTTTTGTTTTGTATTTTAACAGGTGTACACAGGGTACTTTGATGGCGGTGGTTATTTTCTGGGTAATACTACAGGATTTATAAACCTTTTGTTTGAAATATTCAAACAGTGTTTTTTCATTTTTATCATGGTCTCCAGTCACATTATTATGACCACCAGCTAAGGTCTTGAATAACCACTGTGTGCAGCATGGACAGCAGCTATATGGCATGGTAGTTAGTCAATTAGATGCAAGGCGATTGGCAGGGGTATCTGGAAATATGTAGACTGCAGACATTTATCATGCTCTTCCAACCACTCATGGCCAATTCTGTCTGTATGACATGTTGTATGGTCCTGCTGGAAGATCTTATCTGCTTCAGGGAAGAGAGTGAACATATATTGTGTACCTGATCTGCAAGGATGAATAGATAACCCAATTGGTTGAGAGTGCCCTCCAGAGGTATGAGTGGACCCAAACAATGCAAAGAAAATATTCCCCACACCATAATGCTGCCATTCGTCCAGTCGATGGAGCCAAAAACAGAATTCATCAGAGAAGGCAAAACTTTTTCAGAAGTGGTCCAATTTCTGACCATGAACACTAGTCACCATGGGTGCAGTGACCAGCCATTTGCTTCGGAGCCCCATACCCAACAAGGGTCATTGCAAAAACATCTGGTAGCCCCCTGGATGTGAGTCGCTTAACTGTAGCATGTCAGTTGGCCCTCACACACATTTACAGCCAACGTTCGCCTCTGACAGAGAGAGACAGAGAGCGAGAGAGAGAGAGAGAGAAAGAGAGAAAGAGTGAGAGATACATAGAGATGTAAAAATTTTAAAACGTTCTTTGAACCACAAATATACAGAATTCCTCAATAAAAGTATCTGACATGAAACATGCCCAATCACACAACTTAAAGCACATGGTATCCAACAAACTTCCATATACCTTTAATAGTTTTATATATAAAGATGTTTAACATGTTTTGGAGCACCAGATTAGTGAGTGATATTTTTTTTTTGCACAAAAATCAAGATGCTTCAAAACGAAGAAAACATTAAAACAAAATGATAATTTAATATCATCTGTAATATATACTGTCCTGAGTTAAGTATTTTGAAGCATTGCAAGCATTAATTTGCCTTTAACAACTGGATGACAAATGTGACTGCCGTGCTTAGGTTCAAAGAGTAACAAATACACTCCACTACAGACATTTTAGAATCTCCCAATTCCCAAGAATTTTAGCTTTTAAGTAGTACACATTTGATGTCAGCTTTTAATATTATGTGCACAGGGATATAGATCAGTAAATACATAATCTAGTAACATTCAATTCATACCAATTGTATGATACTTACACTAAGAAAGAAGAGTAACCAAAGTGTAGGCAATAATAAATTATGACATTGTTGAAAAGTCCTGGTAGATAGAGCATAGTGGCAGGTGCTACCAGGTCATTCTCCAGCTTCATCAGGCAACATTGGTCCATAAAGAGCCTAGGAGACAGGTCAGGATTCCAATAAGTATTTGCTCAGTGTAAACCTGCAAAAGACTAGAGGAGAGCCAATTAGAGTTACACTTCATTCCTCAGTAATAAGGGTTTTGAATACAGTGTCACAAACATTTATTACATTTCTATTTCTTATAAATGCATATATGTAACTCATATTCTAAACACTCACAGCCTTATTAAAATGCGATTTAGCCAATTGAAAAGGGCTCTATATAGGCACAGAGCATATTATTTTTACAGAATTATTTTATTTCATGAACTTCTATCCAAAAGCGAGGTCATCACGAACTAAACTTCTGTAAAATAAATATGATCTGTGCTTATATAGAGCCCTTTTCAATTGGCCAAATTGCAATTTAATAAGGCTATATATTTATATATTTCACTGTCTGTTTGTTTCATTCAGGATGAATAACATGTACAGAGCATGAGTTGCTACATTCTGTCAGTCACAGGATCATTGCTTTATGTTATATGTTGGGTGTAACTTACCTGCTGTCAAAGTGTACATGATGTATTGTCAATTTTTAGTACTGTGCTTTTGTATGAAAAGAGCTTCTGTACTCTGCGAGTAAGATTTTGCCTATTATAATAAAATAAGAATCACTCTTGCAAACCTCCTTACACTGTAAAAAATCATTGATCATTGTTCCAGAAGATGGGAAAACTGTCTTGCATGTTGCACTTGTTTGCATAGATGCCTCTTCCTTTAACAGTAAGGGACAAGAAAACACATTAGGTCAAGCTTTTGAAGATACACCCTGGTATGTGAAACTTTTAACAATTTAATAGATGGTGTTATGTGTAGAAAGAAAGTCACTGGACTTAAAGAATAATTTGTTCTAGCTCAGCAAGAGTTCTATGTGTTGAGAGTATTCAGCTTCGTTATGCAAATATTATTAAAATGTCTGTTATTGTAGATCTAAAAAGATAACAATGTAACACGGAACATTTGGTAGCATGCAGTTACAAGCTGTTTACATTAATGAATAGCTTCTCAGAACCCTAGCAGAAAAGACTGCATGATACACAGCTCAGCATGTAAACAGACCATAGTATCTATAACTTGCAAGGAGTGAAAATGACAGGAAAATATTAAATATTAAATGTAGCTACTAGCATAGAGGATGAACACAAAAACATAAAAGAAAAACTACACTTCTGCTTTGCTATTATTCAGATGCAAAATGTAATTTTCTCTGCTTTATTCATTTACTAGCTACTAGCCGGCAATTGAATGTGTGTGCTTTGAATTCTGTTTTGCACTTAATATGAGTGTTTGACACTTTAAACCTTTTTATTATCTATAAAGAAGTACGACAATTATATAAAATTATTATTATTTTTTTTTAACATGAAACTTGTAGGTGATCAACTGGTAAACCCCCTTTTTTTAACAATAATAATATTTTAATGTAAGAATAGGTCAACGTTGTATGAATGAGTATTGTAAACATTACATAATGGTTTGTAAAATGCAACTTGCAGATCAACAACTGGTAAACTACATAGATATTGAATCCAGAGAAAGGCAAACAGTAAAACCCCCCATTGAAACTTAGCCAATTGTATCAAAGGGGGAAAAAAATGAATTCCTTCCTGACCCCATTAACTGGCGATCGGAATACTCCGTGGATTATTATTCTTCATTTAATTATACATTTAAATTGTACAAAAAAAAATGCTCCTTCTCCTCTTAACATGAAACTTTAAATATATACAATGAAACAACTTAACACACTTTTTCCAAAAATATTAACATTACAAACAGTAATTTAATGTAGTAATTAGAGATGTCGCAAATAGTTCGCCGGCGGACTTTTTTCGGCGAACATAGCATGTTCGCGTTCGCGGCGAAATGCGAACATATGCGAGATTCGACCCGCCCCCAATACTTTATCATTGAGCAGTCTTACTGAGAGGAGAGACAGTTTGGATGATACTGCATCAATAGGGAAAACCATAGCTAGGCAAGTTTATTCAGTGTCCAGTGCATTGCTGAAGGACTCTTGTGCATTATTATTATTACTAGCGTATTGCAATGAGATGTGTATGTTTGGAAAGTTGTATGGTTATTAATATACATATGGAGCAGTTTGCTCCATAAAAAAGTGGTCCGTATAAACGGCTCGCCTCGCTATGCGAGGCTCGCCTGCAATGAGCGCCTGTGTGTACTGTCAGTGTGCTTGGTGCTGTGAGTCTGTGTGTACTGTCAGTGTACTTAGTGCTGTAGTTCTGTGTGCACTGTCAGTGTGCTTGGTGCTGTAGGTCTGTGTGTACTGTCAGTGTGCTTGGTGCTGTAGGTTTGTGTGTACTGTCAGTGTGCTTGGTGCTGTGAGTCTGTGTGTACTGTCAGTGTGCTTGGTGCTGTAGGTTTGTGTGTACTGTCAGTGTGCTTGGTGCTGTGAGTCTGTGTGTACTGTCAGTGTGCTTGGTGCTATAGGTCTATGTGTACTGTCAGTGTGCTTGGTGCTGTAGGTCTGTGTGTACTGTCAGTGTACTTGGTGCTGTTAATCTGTGTGTACTGTCAGTGTGCTTGGTGCTTTAGGTCTGTGTGCACTGCCAGTGTA
Source organism: Discoglossus pictus (assembly GCA_027410445.1). Classification (NCBI taxonomy): domain Eukaryota; kingdom Metazoa; phylum Chordata; class Amphibia; order Anura; family Alytidae; genus Discoglossus; species Discoglossus pictus. Next base: position 153,659,550 of record CM050163.1, on the reverse strand, counting down.
CTTGGTGCTATGGGTCTGTGTGTACTGTCAGTGTACTTGGTGCTGTATATATGTGTGTACTATCAGTGTACTTGGTGCTGTGGGTCAATGTGTACTGTCAGTGTACTTGGTGCTTTAGGTCTGTGTGTACTGTCAGTGTACTTGGTGCTGTAGGTCTGTGTGTACTGTCAGTGTGCTTGGTGCTGTAGGTCTGTGTGTACTGTCAGTGTGCTTGGTGCTGTAGGTGTGTGTGTACTGTCAGTGTGCTTGGTGCTGTAGGTTTGTGTGTACTGTCAGTGTGCTTGGTGCTGTGAGTCTGTGTGTACTGTCAGTGTACTTGGTGCTGTAGGTCTGTGTGTACTGTCAGTGTACTTGGTGCTGTATATATGTGTGTACTATCAGTGTACTTGGTGCTGTGGGTCAATGTGTACTGTCAGTGTACTTGGTGCTGTATATATGTGTGTACTATCAGTGTACTTGGTGCTGTGGGTCAATGTGTACTGTCAGTGTACTTGGTGCTGTAGGTTTGTGTGTACTGTCAGTGTGCTTGGTGCTGTAGGTTTGTGTGTACTGTCAGTGTGCTTGGTGCTGTAGATTTGTGTGTACTGTCAGTGTGCTTGGTGCTGTGAGTCTGTGTGTACTGTCAGTGTACTTGGTGCTGTAGGTCTGTGTGTACTGTCAGTGAACTTGGTGCTGTATATATGTGTGTACTATCAGTGTACTTGGTGCTGTGGGTCAATGTGTACTGTCAGTGTGCTTGGTGCTATAGGTCTATGTGTACTGTCAGTGTGCTTGGTGCTGTAGGTCTGTGTGTACTGTCAGTGTACTTGGTGCTGTTAATCTGTGTGTACTGTCAGTGTGCTTGGTGCTTTAGGTCTGTGTGCACTGCCAGTGTACTTGGTGCTATGGGTCTGTGTGTACTGTCAGTGTGCTTGGTGCTCATTGCCAAAAAGTGGCCCGTATTACACATTATATAGTAATAATAATAAGAATAATATTAAAGCAGAAGACCTCCCCTGTCTCCCCCCCACTCCCTCCCATGTGTCTCTCTCCCCCCCTCTCCCCTGTGTCTTCCCCCCACTCCCTCCCATGTGTCTCTCTCCCCCCCTCTCCCCTGTGTCTCTCCCACCCTTGCCTGTGTCTCTACCCCCTCTCCCTTCCCCAGTGTTTCTTTGCTCCCTCTCCTGTGTCTTTTCCCCCTTCCCTCTTCCCGGTGTCACTCCCCCCCTCCCCTGTGTCTCTACCCCTTTCTCCCTTCCCGTGTTTCTTTCCCCCCTCCCCTGTGTCTTTCCCCCTTCCCTCTCACACAGGGTCTCTCCCCCTCATCTGTGTCTCTTCCCCCTTCTTCCCTTTGTCTCTACCCCCTCTCCCCTGTGTCTCTACCCCCTCTCCCTTCCCCTGTGTTTCTTCCCCCCTCCTCTGTGTCTTTACCCCCTTTTCTCTCCCCGGTGTCTCCTCACCACTCCCTCCCATTAGTCTCTTCCCCCCTCTCCCCTGTGTCTCTACCCCCCACTCTCTCATGTGTCTCTCCCCCCTCCCATGTGTCTCTTCCCCTCACCTCTCCCTTACCCTGTTTCTCTTCCCCCCTCTGCCCTGTGTCTTCCTCCCCCTCTCCACTGTGTCTTCCTCCCCCTCTCCCCTCTCCTGTGTCTTCCTCTCCCTCTCCCCTGTGTTTCCTCCCCCTCTCTCCTCCCCTGTTAGCTTCTATACGCATACGGTTACCCCTTACCCCCCCCCCCCCCAGTTCCAACACCCATGTGTACTGTATAATATTGTATTGCATTATGTTATATTATATCACTAGCGACTTGCCTGGCACAAATGATGGGGCAATAAAGTTTGAAGCCATGGCTATGCTGTTTGCCACACAATGTGATGCTTTTTGAACTCTGAGGACCTTCGGCGCTCATTGTGAGTCTCTTCCCTCGTGTCCTTCATGTTTCGTGCTTTGCAACGATCAATCTTCGGCGCTCGTCGCAAAGACAGATATATAAGTACAGTGTTAAATATATATTTTTTTTTGTGCAGTGTAAATTAAAAAATGTATTCAGGTCTCATAGCATAATAAAGTGATTTCGATTTGTAACTGCTTTGAGAGTGCTATCGCTGGCAGCCAATGAGCAGTAATCCAGATATATAACTGCAGAGTAAAAAGTAAAACATTTTAGTGTAGTGTAAAGTCTACATTTTTATTTTCCATTACTAATTAATACTTATTAAATGAATGCACAATAATAACTATTGTGAATGAACAAATGTATTAGGAAGTGCGAAGCGTTAATGTATGTAAAGTAACCGCAGTGTAAAATATGCTATTAAGCATATTTTTTTATATATTTTTTTTTAATAATAATGAATTAATTAATTACTAAAATACTTTACCTATTTGTAATTAATATATCCAGTGATCAATAACCTGAAGAGCTAACAATCAGTTTTGATTTTCCTGCAGCTTACAGTGTACATTTGGACTGTTGGTGACTCGAGGTGTAAGTGTCAGCAATGTGCGCAGTGCACGAGGGGAAACCGCTTGTATAGTCGTGTAATGCGCCATTTTAGATTTGTAATGTTATTAGTTGCAAGTTAGTGTTGTAAAATGGCGGCGATTGTGTATGTGTTACACGGCTCGCCAGCAGTTTCCATTATTTATAATAGTGTATTTTGTACCTCGTCTGTTCCTAGGTAAAAGTCGTACATGGCTGGCGATGTTTTGCGCGGTTTGGGGTCGTGTAGCCTCGTTTTCATTTTTTCCGGACGCCATTTTTTTTGTCGCTTAGACGATTTACAAGTGCCAACTGGGGAAGACGTTACAGATATCACATATATAGTTGTGAGCAGGCGGGTTGTTGCTAACGCTGCGGGCTTGCGAAGCGAGGGCCAGAGTTGCTGGCAAGGAGCGCCAAAGGCTCCCACGTCGGCTGCAATGAGCCGCAGGAGGGACTTACACCATCAAATTTACGGACTTACCATCCAAAAATACAGGACTTAGAAAAAAAAACATTACGAGCTCACAAAAATACGACCTTAACGCCCGAACCGCACGCACTTAAAAACATTAAAAACACAATAAATACACACAACAAACACATAAAAAGCTTACCCACAGCAAGGCGGGCACCGAGGACCTCTGCAAGTGAAGTTAAACCTCCATTTAAGTCCAAATTCATGAGTTTAGACACCCGAAAATCACCTAAGTGAGAGAAAAAATGGCCCTTGAAAAAAAGAAAACGAGGCTACAGGACCCTAAACACGCAAAACACATACAAATTTTTCTAAAAAGCGAGGTAAAGATACACTATTAACAAGGACGCTAAATCATCCACACCCGCGTACCACATACACATTCCCCGCCATTTTACAACACTAACTTACACAATGCGGAAGTACCCAGCTACCCTAATGGCTTCCCCTCGCGCACGCAGCCTATTTACACTACACACTGCACACATTGCTGACACTTACACAGCAGCTCCACAGCACTGAAAACCTACATTGTATGCTGCAGGAACATGAAAACAGATTGTCAGCTCTTCAGCACAATGCTTCCTGCGTATATTACTTACAAATAGGTAAAGTATATTCATTTAGTAATTATTTCATTAGCATACAAAAATACATATACACAAAAAAAACATTATCACATTAAACATAAAAGCCATTCACTGCGCGGCTCACAACGAGCGCCAACGCTGCTCATAGCATACAAAGCCTTGCAATAAACGCAAAAAACACATCACCGCCGACCAAAGAATAACAGCAAAAGCGCCTATCAGAAAAAAATACAACCAACAGCCTCGCAATGAGCGCCGAAGGATCTCCGACCGCCAACAGAATGAATGTCTCGTCCAAACCATTACCTGCCTTACAATCTTATTGCCGCCATTTTTTGATGGGCAAGTCGCTAGTAAATATATAAAGATCAAGATAATAAAAGTATCAGGAAATGTAACACAAAGATACACGCGCGTCTGAATAATACGACAAATACAGATTTTTGTCATAAGTGATATGATCGCAGTATTGGGTCATAAACCCTAAACACTGGAATCTGTTACATACAATTTACTGATGATGTCATTAATGGGCTTCAAGGGGGGATCTCTTTTCATACTTTTTGAGCGGTGCAAATCCAACATACGCAGAGCGGAAACGCCACATCTGTGGGACACACACAAAGGGGTTCACTTTGGGAGAAAAAAAACAAACAAATATGAAATATTTAATAATCATATTTTGATGTTACCAACAGATAAGGAAACGAAACTGAGGTTATTATATCTAATAGTAGCAAGCCTGGGAGTAATAATACTGCAGCAGGAGGTCAGGACTAATGTCACCTATAGACCCCCAGACAGATAAAGGTCAGTACTAATGTCCCTCTATAGACCCCCAATCAGATAAAGGTCAGTACTAATGTCACCTATAGACCCCCAGTCATATAAAGGTCAGTACTAATGTCACCTATAGATCCCCAGTCATAAAAAGGTCAGTACTAATGTCCCTCTATAGACACCCAGTCAGATAAAGGTCATTACTAATGTCCCTCTATAGACACCCAGTCAGATAAAGGTCATTACTAATGTCCCTCTATAGACACCCAGTCAGATAAAGGTCAGTACTAATGTCCCTCTATAGACCCCCAGTCATATAAAGGTCATTACTAATGTCCCTCTATAGACACCCAGTCAGATAAAGGTCAGTACTAATGTCACCTATAGACTCCCAGTCATATAAATGTCAGTACTAATGTCACTCTATAGACACCCAGTCAGATAAAGGTCAGTACTAATGTCCCTCTATAGACACCCAGTCAGCTAAAGGTCAGTACTAATGTCCCTCTATAGACACCCAGTCAGATAAAGGTCATTACTAATGTCCCTCTATAGACCCCCAGTCAGCTAAAGGTCAGTACTAATGTCCCTCTATAGACACCCAGTCAGATAAAGGTCAGTACTAATGTCCCTCTATAGACCCCCAGTCATATAAAGGTCATTACTAATGTCCCTCTATAGACCCCCAGTCAGATAAAGGTCAGTACTAATGTCACCTATAGACCCCCAGTTATATAAAGGTCAGTACTAATGTCACTCTATAGACACCCAGTCAGATAAAGGTCAGTACTAATGTCACCTATAGACCCCCAGTCATATAAGGTGTAACCCTTACACTACCTGATCGATACAACATCATACCTGATGTTTCAAAGCATGTTATTCCAAACAATTTAGGAATGTTAGATAATTTATGCCCTTTATGGCTTAAAACCAGACTCTGTATCAACTATGTAATTTTCCGTGGGAGTTTTGCAATGGATCCCCCTCCGGCATGCCACAGTCCAGTTGTTAGACCCCTTGAAACAACTTTCCCATCACTATTGTGGCAAGAAAGAGTCCCTGTGGGTTTTAAAATTCGCCTGCCCATTGAAGTCTATGGCGGTTCGCCGATGTTCGCTGGTTCGCAAACATTTGCAGAGGTTCGCGTTCGAGGTTCGCGAACCGAAAATTTTAGGTTCTCGACATCACTAGTAGTAATATTTAACCTTGAATTGTTATAAAATGAAAACAAATTGTTTTGTTGGGCTAATCATGCTAAAAGGTCACTTCCGTGAAATTTCAATATGTTAGTTTGTGTTTGTTGAATTTTTTATTGTTGTTGTAATTCTTGAAAATGTGAAATAGTGGTCCTCTAAAAAGAGACCACTAGACATAAAAGTTCGTCCGTGGGGTATAACCACTGTTCTTTATAATTTGTGCCATTTTATAGAGTTTCTTATTGAAAAAGTGGTCCTCTAAAATGAGTCAAAGGTCAGTACTAATGTCAATCTATAGACACCCAGTCAGCTAAAGGTCAGTACTAATGTCCCTCTATAGACACCCAGTCAGATAAAGGTCATTACTAATGTCCCTCTATAGACACCCAGTCAGCTAAAGGTCAGTACTAATGTCACTCTATAGACCCCCAGTCAGATAAAGGTCATTACTAATGTCCCTCTATAGACACCCAGTCAGCTAAAGGTCAGTACTAATGTCCCTCTATAGACACCCAGTCAGATAAAGGTCATTACTAATGTCACCTATAGACCCCCAGTCAGATAAAGGTCATTACTAATGTTCCTCTATAGACACCCAGTCAGATAAAGGTCAGTACTAATGTCACCTATAGACCCCCAGTCATATAAAGGTCAGTACTAATGTCCCTCTATAGACACCCAGTCAGCTAAAGGTCAGTACTAATGTCCCTCTATAGACACCCAGTCAGATAAAGGTCATTACTAATGTCCCTCTATAGACACCCAGTCAGCTAAAGGTCAGTACTAATGTCACTCTATAGACCCCCAGTCAGATAAAGGTCATTACTAATGTCACCTATAGACCCCCAGTCAGATAAACATCATTACTAATGTCCCTCTATAGACACCCAGTCAGATAAAGGTCAGTACTAATGTCACCTATAGACCCCCAGTCATATAAAGGTCAGTACTAATGTCCCTCTGTAGATACCCAGTCAGCTAAAGGTCAGTACTAATGTTCCTCTATAGACACCCAGTCAGATAAAGGTCATTACTAATGTCCCTCTATAGACACCCAGTCAGCTAAAGGTCATTTCTAATGTCACTCTATAGACCCCCAGTCAGATAAAGGTCAGTACTAATGTCACTCTATAGACCCCCAGTCAGATAAAGGTCTTTACTAATGTCCCTCTATAGACACCCAGTCAGATAAAGGTCAGTACTAATGTCCTTCTATAGACCCCCAGTCATATAAAGGTCATTACTAATGTCCCTCTATAGACCCCCAGTCAGATAAAGGTCAGTACTAATGTCATCTATAGACCCCCAGTCATATAAAGGTCAGTACTAATGTCACTCTATAGACACCCAGTCAGATAAAGGTCAGTACTAATGTCACCTATAGACCCCCAGTCATATAAGGTGTAACCCTTACACTACCTGATCGATACAACATCATACCTGATGTTTTAAAGCATGTTATTCCAAACAATTTAGGAATGTTAGGTAATTTATGCCCTTTATGGCTTAAAACCAGACTCTGTATCAACTATGTAATTTTCCGTGGGAGTTTTGCCATGGATCCCCCTCCGGCATGCCACAGTCCAGTTGTTAGACCCCTTGAAACAACTTTCCCATCACTATTTTGGCCAGAAAGAGTCCCTGTGGGTTTTAAAATTCGCCTGCCCATTGAAGTCTATGGCGGTTTGCCGATGTTCGCCGGTTCGCGAACATTTGTGGAGGTTCGCGTTCGCGGTTTGCGAACCGAAAATTTTAGGTTCGCGACATCACTAGTAGTAATATTTAACCTTGAATTGTTATAAAATGAAAACAAATTGTTTTGTTGGGCTAATCATGCTAAAAGGTCACTTCCGTGAAATTTCAATATGTTAGTTTGTGTTTGTTGAATTTTTTATTGTTTTTGTAATTCTTGAAAATGTGAAATAGTGGTCCTCTAAAAAGAGACCACTAGACATAAAAGTTGGCCAGTGGGGTATAACCACTGTTCTTTATAATTTGTGCCATTTTATAGAGTTTCTTATTGAAAAAGTGTTCCTCTAAAATTAGTCAGAGTGACATAAAATGTTGTCCTCAAAATAAAACCACTGTTCTCTATATTTGTTTTTGTTTTCTTGTGAATTTGTCCTAGAGGTGAAAGCATTTTTCTTGTTTTTTTTTACATGGCTTGTATTGGTTTCCTTTTTAGAATTTAAGTTATAGTACCTCATAGTAGACATTTTTTTGTAAAAAATATGGCCATCATCTAATAAATCACCCTGAATTTGGTTGTTTTCAATGTAAACTTTAATAGCCTCTGGATACTTGCATGTTAAAATGCAACATACTATTGGCCATGTGCAAATATTGGTTATTCTAAAAAGATATCCACATATTTGAAAGTTTGTCCTTGTGATTTATTAATGGTCATGGCAAATGCCATGATGATGGGAAATCGTCTACTTTGAAATACAAAAGGGAAGCTACTTTCACTTGGTGTCAAATTCTTGGTATGAAAACTCTCTCTCCTTTATGGGTACCAGAATTTCAGCATCTATGAAATGGTCCTATCATTCTTGAACAATTAATCTGGTCCCATTACATAGTCCTTTTTTTGGGGTTCATATTTCACAGTAACATGACAATTGCACCTTTCTTTAGCTGTAAAATATGTGGTGGCATTCCAGAGGGCGTTAATGAATTCAGTGAAAAAGTTTGTCTGACTTTCTTCACTGTCATCACCAAGTACAAAATCAGCACTGTGATCATTTTTTTGTGGTACATTTTTTATTTTAATATTCATTATTGATAAACAATGTATCCTCATTTGTGCATGTTAGTATTACTTTGTTTGCAAGCTCTGCATAATCCTTGTTATTTATTGTATTTTAGAATATAGCTGATATGAGATCCTGGTTGCAAATCATATGAGATGAATTTTGTATTCACTCTGGTTTTCCTTCTCCAATTTAAATGAGCCAATCATTGAATTCATGTTCTCCTTCTGATCTCATATTTTGTTGTAATTGAAGATGGGTTAACAGTTTCCATAGTGATCTTGACTTTATACATGTTTTGACAATGTTGGTTCAATTTACATGTACAACGACAGGTAATGTTTGTCTAAAATCTCCACCTTACAACATTACCATTGCACCAAATGGCAAATCATTATCCATGACTTCACGTAGCAAATGGTCAATACATTGTAGGGCATGGCATGTCATCATTGTAGCTTCATTTATTATAATTAATCTACTTTTTTAATTTGTTTGCTTGTAATGATTTCATTCATATATCCGACAATGATGTTTCCAGAATGGGAACTGCCAGTTTAAATCCACTATGCACAGTACTTCCACCTTCTAACAAAAGTGCGGCAATTCCAGTGGTTGCAAATGGCAGTTCTATTTGACCTTGTGCTCAAACAAAACTCATCAATAAATTATACAGATACGTTTTTCCTGATCCGCCAGGTCCATCTAGATAGAAATAACGCTCTTTGAGTATATCATCATCTGGGGCATTGTTTTATGGCATTAAATGCTTGCAATTATAATGTATTTAAAATTGCAAGTCTTTCTTCTGTTCTTTGCTTTTGAAGCTGAGTGTAAGTTTATGTCGTCTATGAGTCCTGGATCTGCAGATTAAAACTTGCACAACTTTATCCATGAGAAAGAAAGACCTCTTGAATTTCAAGTAATGCTTTTAAATTACCAATACACTCATTGTATAATTGCAAACAGTCTTTAGACATATTTGTTTTAAATTTGTCCCACAATGCTAATGCATTTGGAGCATTTGAGAAGATGCAAATGAATGCAAATTGTTATCTCATCTGTTGTGGCATTTGACACAGTGCTGCTTCTTCTAGACATCTTTCCCATTCTGTATTATCAGCCAAGAAGTTTCTGTGTCGCGCAGCTAAATGAAATGTGTCATAAACTGTGTCATTAACAGTTCTCAACTGTTCAAAAATTTGTGAACCAGGAACATTTAAAAGGAGTAAACGTAAGCAGAAGCGTTCAAGGTCTGTTGGACCTACAGTGTAAATTCTTGGTATTATTTTATTTCCACGTTTTTTTCTTTTTCGACATAATCCATTAACAAAAATTAATGGTAGAGAATGCCAATATACAACAATTCCCTTGCCTCCAAGTCAGTACAATTTAATTGAAACCACGCAGTTAGGGTAGTTTGTCGATGCTCACTTTGTGCCAAAGCATTTATTTAATTTCCAACATTGAAATAAACTAAGTGTCTTTGGGGCAAATGTAATGTAAATGTAATCAATATAATTAATGTGAGCGATGATGCATTTCAAATTTGAGAAGACACCACATTGCTTCTGGAGCACTTACATATCGACCATCTACATGAGATGCAAGTTCATCATTTAATAACTCACTTTGTTCTGGATTTTCTGCCCTTTTGACCACTACCGTAGCTGCATCATAGCCTTTGTAAATATGTTTGTAGACATATTTAATGGATTTTATAAAAGTGCAAGCTTCCACATTATACTTTATGAGTAAATTTGGATTGTATGGTACCACATATCTGTTATCTACCTTTTTTAAACATGAATCATATGAGTTACAGTCTCGTATAGTCTACCATGTATTCCTGGATCTGGTAGTTCAGCAATAATCACTGAATCCACTTTGTCACCAGTATCCAATTTATCTTTCTCTTGAAGGTGGGATCAGGATGGTCGTGTAAATCGGTGGTTATATGAAGAAGAGACTGATACTTGCTTGAAATGCAGCAAATTGGCTTATTTGCAAAAGAAAGTAACAAATGCCAGACCTCTATTGCAACTGTCTTCAATTCCCGCTTGTTCTTGGGGCATTTTCCCTTCAGTTTTGTCTTCAGCAAGTGAAATGCATGCTCAATCGAATTCAGATCAGGTGATTGACTTGGCCATTGCATAACATTCCACTTCTTTCCCTTAAAAAACTTTTTGGCTGCTTTTGCAGTAAGCTTCGGGTCATTATCCATCTGCACTGTGAAGCGCCGTCCAATGAGTTCTGAAGCATTTGGCTGAATATGAGCAGATAGTATTGCCCGAAACACTTCAGAATTCATCCTGCTGCTTTTGTCAGCAGTCACATCATCAATAAATACAAGAGAACCAGTTCCATTGGCAGCCATACATGCCCACGCCATGACACTACCACCACCATGCTTCACTGATGAGGTGGTATGCTTTGGATCATGAGCAGTTCCTTTCCGTCTCCATACTCTTCTCTTCCCATCACTCTGGTACAAGTTGATCTTAGTCTCATCTGTCAATAGGATGTTGTTCCAGAACTGTGAAGGCTTTTTTAGGTGTTGTTTGGAAAACTCTAATCTGGCCTTCCTGTTTTTGAGGCTCACCAATGGTTTACATCTTGTGGTGAACCCTCTGTATTTACTCTGGTGAAGTCTTCTCTTGATTGTTGACTTTGACACACATACACCTACCTCCTGGAGAGTGTTCTTGATCTGGCCAACTGTTGTGAAGGGTGTTTTCTTCACCAGGGAAATAATTCTTCGGTCATCCACCACAGTTGTTTTCCGTGGTCTTCCGGTTCTTTTCGTGTTGCTGAGCTCACCGGTGCGTTCTTTCTTTTTAAGGATGTTCCAAACAGTTGATTTGGCCACACCTGTCTCTCTGATGGGTTGGTTTTGTTTTTTCAGCCTAATGATGGCTTGCTTCACTGATAGTGACAGCTCTTTGGATATCATATTGAGAGTTAACAGCAACAAATGCAAATAGCACACTTGAAATGAACCCTGGACCTTTTATCTGCTCTTTGTAAATGGGATAATGAGGGAATAACAAACCCCTGGCCATGAAACAGCTGAGCAGCCAATTGTCCCATTACTTTTGGTCCCTTAAAAAGTGGGAGGCACATATACAAACTGTTGTAATTCCTACACCGTTCACCTGATATGGATGTAAATACCCTCAAATTAAAGTTGAAAGTCTGCAGTTATAGCACATTATGTTCGTTTCATTTCAAATCCATTGTGGTGGAAGGCAAACAGATTAGAATTGTGTCGATGTCCCAATATTTATGGACCTGACTGTATGTACAAAAGTTTCAGGAGGACACTCATTATTTCGACCATTTCACCAGGTCTAAGCTCAATATTTTAGAAGGGATAATCATTTTCCTTATATAAGGTGTCTATTTTCTGAGAGATTTTGAGACCTTAATATTGTATAAAATATGACCCATTGAAACCTATATTGTTCTTGCAGAAACTTTTTTATGTTGACTGGCATAGCTATGGATAGTGTCTCTGGTCCGCTCTTATTGCTTGGGATAAGGGCTCCAATGCTAGTGCAAAAAGCAATGGTGAGAGTATGCATCCTTGTCTGGTTCCCCTAGATATATGTATTATTTGGTTTGCATGGGCCAGGTCATTTCAGATAAACTATTGGATTATTATAGTACATTTTTGATGGGATTCAAAAATTGATCTTGGATACCAAACTTAATTAGAACCATTCTTAAATACTCCCATTCCAGGGAGTTGAATGCTTTTTCAACATCCAGGGAAAGTTGGCAAAGTGATGTGTTGGTATTATTAGCTTGATGGAGAATATGAATCACTTTCTAATGTTGAATGAACCCCGCCTGGTCTTTATGAACCAATCAGGGTAGAAAGGACATAAACCTGTTGGCTATTATTTTTGCAAGAATTTTAATGTCTCCATTAAGGAGAGCTATGGGCCTGTAGTTTTTCACTTCCTGACTATGCTTCCCTTCCTAAGGGCCTCATTCTATTAACGGCCATAGGAGATGCGGAGCCGCAAGGACCGGCCGCAAGCTATTCGGCTATTCTATTCCCTTCTGGCCGGGGGCTCCGGCAGGCTTGCGGCCGGCGCCTTGCTATCCCTTGCGGCCGCTCGCGCCGGAGAAAAGCCTTTGATCTAAAACGTCCGCAAGAGTTTCGGCCGCAAGAAAGCCCCGGTTGCTATTCAATTGCTACGGGAAACCTCTCTGCAAGGCTAAAACCGAGCCGCAGCTTACTTGCACCAAAAAGGTCCCGCTAGCACCAATTAAGCACATAATAAAGCCGAAATAAAACCATCCTGCACTCTGAGGAGACTATAAAGTGATTGTAGGTGTTAGCAAAAATAGCACAACATTCCCCTACACTCAAATCGGTAATTTTTGTATTTTCAAATTCTTGTCAAATATCCGTGGACAAAGTCCCGAGGGCTTGGAGCACCTCAGACCCGCAAAGGCTGTGGGATTAGCCTCCGTCAAGTCCGTAAATGGGTAAAATAGACCTACGGGTCGTAAAGGGCTAACTTACAAGTCGTAGCATAGAAAAGCCATCCTGTACATCTCCATGGAGAGCAGGACCCCCAGCCACAGGCTGGCCAGCCAGCTGCTGCACGAAAAAGGGCAGCAAATTTCACCAGCCAGGAAATAGAAAAACTGGTTAGAGGAGTAAAAGCCCGAAACTCCATCCTAACCGGTGGGAGCGAAGTGAGGCCCAGGCAGAGGACAGATGCCTGGAAGGAGATCGCGGCTGAGGTCTCCTCGCTGGGGTATGCGAATCGTACCTGGCAGTCTGTCCAGCACCGGTACCAAGACTTCCACATTGACATCAAAAAGAAGATGGCCAATGAGGCCAATGCGGCACGTGGAACCGGTGGTGGGCCGCCAGAAACCTTCACATACCCCGGTTGGGAGGCCACAGTCCGCGACATGATCCAGCCAGCGGCAGTCGTGGGCCTCTTGGCCTGGTGGACGCGGGTCGGTCACAAAGCCTGCAATGTGAGTACCATGTACACCTTAACACCCTCATATGTACGCACATGTACCCCACACAGATAGATAACTGACGTTGAATTGCACTGTAAGATATCTGTTTGTGACTACAGATATATGAGGCCGCAAAAATCATGTAAATCCAGTGTAAAGAAATATCCCCATGTACCCGTCAAAAATAGTTGGTACACCCAAAGCCCCTAACCCTCTAACCCTAACCCCATAAACCCCACTTTCTAACTCTAACCCATACCCCCTAACTGTAGCCAGAACCCAAAACCCATAACCACTTACCTGGCCTGCTGGGCTGGCATAGCTAGAGTCGTTGGCGGTTCACTTCCAGAGATGCCCACATACAACAGGATAGGTCCGGTCTAGCTGGTACATTCCCATGAGACTACATGTATGGATGTGCACACTGCAGCATATGCGGGTACAGACTTTGATGGACTGCAAGTTTGTGTCGTGTAACAGCATAAACTGGACCATGTTACATTAACATGTTAACTCACATTGCTGAGGATTGGTCACAGATTGGTCTGTCTCACACACTGGCCAACAGATTAAGATGAGCACGTGTCCTAATTAACTGCAATTGGCACACCGCACCAGCATTACATATAGTCATATGAGCCATGGGCCCTTTCCTGTTATCTGACCATGACTGCTGGTAGCAGCAGTGAGCAGCCTCTACATGTCACAGCATTTTCCTGGAGACTATATAATCATGCATATTTAGTGGGTTATGGTGTTGTTAAGGTAAGGGGTTCGGATTAGTGTGAGGGCTAGTGCTTTTGGGCTTCTGTGTAAGGTGAAAATGATGTATATAACAGCAGCAGCGCCATCTATCAGCCTCTTGGTCCAACTGCTGCTGCCAGCAGTCGCTGTCACATAACAGGAAAGATCCCAGCCAGGATCCACAATACTAATGATGCAGATCAATTTTGATTAGCGTCAAACATTCACAGCCAATTACAAGTCACTCTGATCTCAGAGATATAGAAACAACAATACTCAAATCAAAATCTTGTCTCATTTCAGTACCAGCCAGGCGTCCCCTGCCTCCGCAGGTTCCTGCACCTTGTGAAGATGCAGGACCACCTGCAGCAACATCACCTGCAGCAGGACCGTCATACCAAAGTCCACCTGGGCCATCCACGAGATGCCACCAATTGCCTCTAGCAATGGCCCCTCCAGCCAGGATAATGGCACCGCCTGGCTCCCAGCCAATGTGGGCTGGACAAATGTGGGGCCACCCAATCTGGTCCCATCCCAGTTGGGCCCACAGTATGGATCCCCAAGCAATGGTGCCCTGGAGCATGGGCCCCCGGCAGGGCATGTGGCCCCCACAGGACCAGCAGCTCACTCTGGCCACTCCGCCCCCACAGGCCCTGCAGGCCCAGCAGGCCCAGCCAGCCACTCTGGCCACTCCGGCCCACAGGCCCCGCAGGCCCAGCAGGCCCAGCCAGCCACACTGGCAACTCTGGCCCCACAGGCCCCGCAGGCCCAGCAGGCCCAGCCATCCACTCTGGCCACTCCGGCCCCACAGGCCCCGCAGGCCCAGCAGGCCCAGCAGGCCCAGCCAGCCACTCTGGCCACTCCGGCCTCACAGGCCCAGCAGGCCCAGCCAGCCACTCTGGCCACTCTGGCCCCACAGGCTCCACAGGCCCAGCAGGCCCAGCTAGCCACTCTGGCCACTCTGGCCCCACAGGCCCTGCAGGCCCAGCAGGCCCAGCCAGCCACTCTGGTCCCACAGGCCCAGCAGGCCCAGCAGGCCCAGCCAGCCACGCTGGCCACTCTGGCCCCACAGGCCCAGCAGGCCCAGCCAGCCACTCTGGCCCCACAGGCCCTGCAGGCCCAGCAGGCCCAGCCAGCCACTCTGGCCCCACAGGCCCCGCAGGCCCAGCCAGCCACTCTGGCCACTCCGGCCCCACAGGCCCAGCCAGCCACTCTGGCCCCACAGGCCCAGCCAGCCACTCTGGCCACTTCTTGCCCCGCAGGCCCTGCCAGCCACTCAGGCCACTCCGGCTAAGCAGGCCCAGCAGGCCCAGCAGGCGACTCCGGTCAGGCAGGAAACACCATTCAGCCGTGCCTCCACCCAGAGGACACAGTGGTCTGGGTCACCGCCAGTTAGTCCGGCGCTGTCAGCGGCCCAGTGCCAGGATTTCCTGGCTCATCTCCAGCATGAGCGTGAGCAAAATCAACAGTTCATGCTGGAGATGAGACGCCACGATGACAGGAAGTTCGAGGAGATGAGACGCCACAATGAAAGGAACTTTGAGGAGATGAGACGCCATAATGAAAGGGTGTTCGAGGAGATGAGACGCCACAATGAAAGGATGTTCAAAGAGGTGAGGCGGCATAACCTTGGGATGGAGGAGTATGTCCGAAGGCCGGGCTACCCCTTCAACCTCACCCCCTTCAACCTCACAGACCTTGTCACCAGCATCCAGGCCGGAAGAGCCGCCAACCATTCGCAGAGGTCGGGGCCGGCCTAGGGGAACATTATTCCTGTGTTTGATTCTAGTAACGGTGATGCATGATATTCGTGTTTCTGACACATGGATAGATTAATTCAGGGGAAATATCAAAAGTGAGTCCACCCCTAAGTAAAATTGGCGATTATTTTGTGTGGCCACCATTATTTTCCTGCACTGACTTAACCCTCATGGGGATGGAGTTCCCCAGAGTTTCACAGGTTGCCACTGGCGTCCTCTTCCACTCCTTCATGATGATATCATGGAGCAGGTGGATGTTAGAGACCTTGCACTCCCTGTAACGAAGTCCAATATCTCCGCTGGTATACGGTACAATATCCAAGAAGCACTACAATCTCACCATTAGTGATGATGCGAACCTAAAATTTTTGGTTCGCGAACCGCGAACGCGAACCTCCGCAAATGTTCGCGAACCGGCGAACATCGGCGAACCGCCATAGACTTCAATGGGCAGGCGAATTTTAAAACCCACAGGGACTCTTTCTGGCCACAATAGTGATGGGAAAGTTGTTTCAAGGGGTCTAACAACTGGACTGTGGCATGCCGGAGGGGGATCCATGGCAAAACTCCCACAGAAAATTACATAGTTGATACAGAGTCTGGTTTTAAGCCATAAAGGGCATAAATTACCTAACATTCCTAAATTGTTTGGAATAACATGCTTTAAAACATCAGGTATAATGTTGTATCGATCAGGTAGTGTAAGGGTTACACCTTACATGACTAGGGGTCTATAGAGTGACATTAGTACTGACCTTTATATGACTGGGGGTCTATAGGTGACATTAGTAATGACCTTTATATGACTGGGGGTCTATAGAGGGACATTAGTACTGACCTTTATCTGACTGGGTGTCTATAGAGGGACATTAGTAATGACCTTTATCTGACTGGGGGTCTATAGAGGGACATTAGTACTGACCTTTATCTGACTGGGTGTCTATAGAGGGACATTAGTACTGACCTTTAGCTGACTGGGTGTCTATAGAGTGACATTAGTACTGACCTTTATCTGACTGGGGGTCTATAGAGTGACATTAGTACTGACCTTTAGCTGACTGGGTGTCTATAGAGGGACATTAGTAATGACCTTTATCTGACTGGGGGTCTATAGGTGACATTAGTACTGACCTTTATCTGACTGGGTGTCAATAGAGGGACATTAGTACTGACCATTAGCTGACTGGGTGTCTATAGAGGGACATTAGTAATGACCTTTATCTGACTGGGGGTCTATAGAGTAACATTAGTACTGACCTTTAGCTGACTGGGTGTCTATAGAGGGACATTAGTAATGACCTTTATCTGACTGGGTGTCTATAGAGGGACATTAGTACTGACCTTTAGCTGACTGGGTGTCTATAGAGGGACATTAGTAATGACCTTTATCTGACTGGGGGTCTATAGAGTGACATTAGTACTGACCTTTAGCTGACTGGGTGTCTATAGAGGGACATTAGTAATGACCTTTATCTGACTGGGTGTCTATAGAGGGACATTAGTACTGACCTTTAGCTGACTGGGTGTCTATAGAGGGACATTAGTAATGACCTTTATCTAACTGGGGGTCTATAGAGGGACATTAGTACTGACCTTTATCTGACTGGGTGTCTATAGAGGGACATTAGTAATGACCTTTATCTGACTGGGTGTCTATAGAGGGACATTAGTACTGACCTTTAGCTGACTGGGTGTCTATAGAGGGACATTAGTAATGACCTTTATCTGACTGGGGGTCTATAGAGTGACATTACTACTGACCTTTATCTGACTGGGTGTCTATAGAGGGACATTAGTAATGACCTTTATATGACTGGGGGTCTATAGAGGGACATTAGTACTGACCTTTATCTGACTGGGTGTCTATAGAGGGACATTAGTAATGACCTTTATCTGACTGGGGGTCTATAGAGGTGACATTAGTACTGACCTTTATCTGACTGGGTGTCTATAGAGGGACATTAGTACTGACCTTTAGCTGACTGGGTGTCTATAGAGGAACATTAGTAATGACCTTTATCTGACTGGGGGTCTATAGAGTGACATTAGTACTGACCTTTAGCTGACTGGGTGTCTATAGAGTGACATTAGTAATGAACTTTATCTGACTGGGTGTCTATAGAGTGACATTAGTACTGACCTTTAGCTGACTGGGTGTCTATAGAGGGACATTAGTACTGACCTTTATATGACTGGGGGTCTATAGGTGACATTAGTACTGACCTTTATCTGACTGGGTGTCTATAGAGGGACATTAGTACTGACCTTTAGCTGACTGGGTGTCTATAGAGGGACATTAGTAATGACCTTTATCTGACTGGGGGTCTATAGAGTGACATTAGTACTGACCTTTAGCTGACTGGGTGTCTATAGAGGGACATTAGTAATGACCTTTATCTGACTGGGTGTCTATAGAGGGACATTAGTACTGACCTTTAGCTGACTGGGTGTCTATAGAGGGACATTAGTAATGACCTTTATCTGACTGGGGGTCTATAGAGTGACATTAGTACTGACCTTTAGCTGACTGGGTGTCTATAGAGGGACATTAGTAATGACCTTTATCTGACTGGGTGTCTATAGAGGGACATTAGTACTGACCTTTAGCTGACTGGGTGTCTATAGATTGACATTAGTAATGACCTTTATCTAACTGGGGGTCTATAGAGGGACATTAGTACTGACCTTTATCTGACTGGGTGTCTATAGAGGGACATTAGTACTGACCTTTAGCTGACTGGGTGTCTATAGAGGGACATTAGTACTGACCTTTATCTGACTGGGTGTCTATAGAGTGACATTAGTACTGACCTTTATATGACTGGGAGTCTATAGGTGACATTAGTACTGACCTTTATCTGACTGGGTGTCTATAGAGGGACATTAGTAATGACCTTTATCTGACTGGGTGTCTATAGAGGGACATTAGTACTGACCTTTATATGACTGGAGGTCTATAGGTGACATTAGTACTGACCTTTATATGACTGGGGGTCTATAGGTGACATTAGTACTGACCTTTATCTGACTGGGGGTCTATAGAGGGACATTACTACTGACCTTTATCTGTCTGGGGGTCTATAGGTGACATTAGTCCTGACCTCCTGCTGCAGTATTATTACTCCCAGTACTCGCAGGCTTGCTACTATTAGATATAATAACCTCAGTTTCGTTTCCTTATCTGTTGGTAACATCAAAATATGATTATTAAATATTTCATATTTGTTTGTTTTTTTCTCCCAAAGTGAACCCCTTTGTGTGTGTCCCACAGATGTGGCGTTTCTGCTCTGCGTATGTTGGATTTGCACCGCTCAAAAAGTATGAAAAGAGATCCCCCCCCTTGAAGCCCATTAATGACATCATCAGTAAATTGTATGTAACAGATTCCAGTGTTTAGGGTTTATGACCCAATACTGCGATCATATCACTTATGACAAAAATCTGTATTTGTCGTATTATTCAGACGCGCGTGTATCTTTGTCTTACATTTCCTGATACTTTTATTATCTTGATCTTTATATATTTACTAGCGACTTGCCCATCAAAAAATGGCGGCAATAAGATTGTAAGGCAGGTAATGGTTTGGACGAGACATTCATTCTGTTGGCGGTCGGAGATCCTTCGGCGCTCATTGCGAGGCTGTTGGTTGTATTTTTTTTTCTGATAGGCGCTTTTGCTGTTATTCTTTGGTCGGCGGTGATGTGTTTTTTGCGCTTATTGCAAGGCTTTGTATGCTATGAGCAGCATTGGCACTCGTTGTGAGGCGCGCAGTGAATGGCTTTTATGTTTAATGTGATAATGTTTTTTTTGTGTATATGTATTTTTGTATGCTAATGAAATAATTACTAAATGAATATACTTTACCTATTTGTAAGTAATATATGCAGGAAGCATTGTGCTGAAGAGCTGACAATCTGTTTTCATGTTCCTGCAGCATACAATGTAGGTTTTCAGTGCTGTGGAGCTGCTGTGTAAGTGTCAGCAATGTGTGCAGTGTGTAGTGTAAATAGGCTGCGTGCGCGAGGGGAAGCCGTTAGGGTAGCTGGGTACTTCCGCATTGTGTAAGTTAGTGTTGTAAAATGGCGGGGAATGTGTATGTGGTACGCGGGTGTGGATGATTTAGCGTCCTTGTTAATAGTGTATCTTTACCTCGCTTTTTAGGAAAATCCGTATGTGTTTTGCGTGTTTAGGGTCCTGTAGCCTTGTTTTCTTTTTTTTCAAGGACCATTTTTTCTCTCACTTAGGTGATTTTCGGGTGTCTAAACTCATGAATTTGGACTTAAATGGAGGTGTAACTTAACTTGCAGAGGTCCTCGGTGCCCGCCTTGCTGTGGGTAAGCTTTTTATGTGTTTGTTGTGTGTGTTTTTAATGTTTTTAAGTGCGTGCGATTCGGGCGTTAAGGTCGTATTTTTGTGAACTCGTAATGTTTTTTTTTCTAAGTCCCGTATTTTTGGATGGTAAGTCCGTAAATTTGATGGTGTAAGTCCCGCCTGCGGCTCATTGCAGCCGACGTGGGAGCCTTTGGCGCTCCTTGCCAGCAACTCTGGCCCTCGCTTCGCAAGCCCGCAGCGTTAGCAACAACCCGCCTGCTCACAACTATATATGTGATATCTGTAACGTCTTCCCCAGTTGGCACTTGTAAATCGTCTAAGCGACAAAAAAAATGGCGTCCGGAAAAAATGAAAACGAGGCTACACGACCCCAAACCGCGCAAAACATCAACAGCCATGTACGACTTTTACCTAGGAACAGACGAGGTACAAAATACACTATTATAAATAATGGAAACTGCTGGCGAGCCGCGTAACACATACACAATCGCCGCCATTTTACAACAATAACTTGCAACTAATAACATTACAAATCTAAAATGGCGCATTACACGACTATACAAGCGGTTTCCCCTCGTGCACTGCGCACATTGCTGACACTTACACCTCGAGTCACCAACAGTCCAAATGTACACTGTAAGCTGCAGGAAAATCAAAACTGATTGTTAGCTCTTCAGGTTATTGATCACTGGATATATTAATTACAAATAGGTAAAGTATTTTAGTAATTAATTAATTCATTATTATTAAAAAAAAATATATATAAAAAAAATACGCTTAATAGCATATTTTACACTGCGGTTACTTTACATACATTAACGCTTCGCACTTCCTAATACATTTGTTCATTCACAATAGTTATTATCGTGCATTCATTTAATAAGTATTAATTAGTAATGGAAAATAAAAATGTAGACTTTACACTACACTACAATGTTTTACTTTTTACTCTGCAGCTATATATCTGGATTACTGCTCATTGGCTGCCAGCGATAGCACTCTCAAAGCAGTTACAAATCTAAATCACTTTATTATGCTCTGAGACCTGAATACATTTTTTAATTTACACTGCACAAAAAAAATTATATATTTAACACTGTACTTATATATCTGTCTTTGCGACGAGCGCCGAAGATTGACCGTTGCAAAGCACGAAACATGAAGGACACGAGGGAAGAGACTCACAATGAGCGCCGAAGGTCCTCAGAGTTCAAAAAGCATCACATTGTGTGGCAAACAGCATAGCCATGGCTTCAAACTTTATTGCCCCATCATTTGTGCCAGGCAAGTCGCTAGTGATTTAATATAACATAATGCAATACAATTTTATACAGTACACATGGGTGTTGGAACTGGGGGGGGGTAAGGGGTAACCCCCCCCCCCAGATTTCTTATCGTATGTATGTATGCGTATAGAAGCTAACAGGGGAGGAGAGAGGGGGAGGAAACACAGGGGAGAGGGAGAGGAAGACACAGGAGAGGGGAGAGGGGGAGGAAGACACAGTGGAGAGGGGGAGGAAGACACAGGGCAGAGGGGGGAAGAGAAACAGGGTAAGGGAGAGGTGAGGGGAAGAGACACATGGGAGGGGGGAGAGACACATGAGAGAGTGGGGGGTAGAGACACAGGGGAGAGGGGGGAAGAGACTAATGGGAGGGAGTGGTGAGGAGACACCGGGGAGAGAAAAGGGGGTAAAGACACAGAGGAGGGGGAAGAAAAGCAGGGGAAGGGAGAGGGGGTAGAGACACAGGGGAGAGGGGGGAGAGACACAGGGAAGAAGGGGGAAAAGACACAGATGAGGGGGAGAGACACAGGGGAGAGGGAAGGGGGGAAAGACACAGGGGAGGGGGGAAAGAAACACAAGAAGGGAGAGGGGGGTAGAGACCTAGGGGAGGGGGGAGTGACACCGGGAAGAGGGAAGGGGGAAAAGACACAGGAGAGGGAGCAAAGAAACACTGGGAAAGGGAGAGGGGGTAGAGACACAGGCAAGGGTGGGAGAGACACAGGGGAGAGGGGGGGAGAGGCACATGGGAGGGAGTGGGGGGAAGACACAGGGGAGAGGGGGGGAGAGAGACACATGGGAGGGAGTGGGGGGGAGACAGGGGAGGTCTTCTGCTTTAATATTATTCTTATTATTATTACTATATAATGTGTAATACGGACCACTTTTTGGAAATGAGCACCAAGCACACTGACAGTACACACAGACCCATAGCACCAAGTACACTGGCAGTGCACACAGACCTAAAGCACCAAGCACACTGACAGTACACACAGATTAACAGCACCAAGTACACTGACAGTACACACAGATCTACAGCACCAAGCACACTGACAGTACACATAGACCTATAGCACCAAGTACACTGACAGTACACATTGACCCACAGCACCAAGTACACTGACAGTACACACAGACTCACAGCACCAAGCACACTGACAGTACACACAGGCGCTCATTGCAGGCGAGCCTCGCATAGCGAGGCGAGCCGTTAATACGGACCACTTTTTTATGGAGCAAACTGCTCCATATGTATATTAATAACCATACAACTTTCCAAACATACACATCTCATTGCAATACGCTAGTAATAATAATAATGCACAAGAGTCCTTCAGCACTGCACTGGACACTGAATAAACTTGCCTAGCTATGGTTTTCCCTATTGATGCAGTATCATCCAAACTGTCCCTCCTCTCAGTAAGACTGCAAGGTACTTATGATTCCAAAATGGCTGCTGTCCATATGGTAGAAGGGTGTAGAAGGGAGTGTATGCTGCTGATTGGCTGGAATGTGTCTGCTGACTGTGACATGCAGGGTCAAAGTTTGCTCAATGATAAAGTATTGGGGGCGGGTCGAATCTCGCATATGTTCGCAGTTCACCGCGAACGCGAACATGCTATGTTCGCCGAAAAAAGTCCGCCGGCAAACTATTCGCGGCATCTCTACTCACCATTCCCAACCTCCAATATTTGACGACACTCAATTGGGAGTCAAATGAATACTGACTTTATTTTGTTGGGCAGAAATATATATATACACATATCTTCCCACAGGCAATACACACATCCCCCATAGTTGGCCACACAATACACATAGAGGGACAACAGGAGACTACCTGGCTACTTTGATACAATCAGACATTGCTTATATCATCCTTCTTTGTTATGTCTGATAATGCAAACACTTTATACAATAGACTTCCTTATTCTATGAGGAGTCTCTGTACTAGGATTATCTATTATGCCAAGGTCTGCAATAGTCTGGGCTAAGATTTTGCAGAGCATAAACCAACATACATACAGTATAACAGTATGATCATATTTTAACCATAACCATAAAACAGGGTAAAACAGTGATGGGTTCCGTTACACTCCCCACCTTCCATTTGAGGATGCCCCCACAGATGCTCAATAGGGTTTAGGTCTGGTGACCTACTTGGCCAGTTCATCAACTTTTGACCTTCAGCTTCTTTAGCCAGGCAGTGGTCGGCTTGGAGGTGTGTTTGTGGTCGTTATCATGTTGGAATACTGCCCTGCGGCCCGTTCTCCTATGGGAGGGATCATGCTCTTTCTCAGTTTGTCACAGTACATGTTGGCATTCATGGGTTCCCTCAAAGAACTGTAGCTCCTCAGTGCTGGCAGCATGCATGCAGGCCCAGACCATACATATATGCATGCATGTGTATATATGTTTTCGATAATATGTTGTGTGGATTCCCCCTATATGCATTTACCTAATGATGTCAGATGCTGCCTCCCCTCTCTCTGCATCACTGTTTAGGTTCAAAATGATGGGTTCACCTCATATCAATGTTTTTGTGTTCGTTGTGACTTATCCATTTATCTCCGGCACTGGGGAGCTACAGTTCATTGAGGGAACCATGAATGCAAACATGTACTGTGACATACTGAAGCAGAACATGATCCCCTCCCTTGGGAGACTGGGCCGCAGGGCAACATAACATAACGACCCTAAACACACCGCCAAGACGACACTGCCTTGCTAAAGAAGGTAAAGGTGATGGACTGGCCAAGCTTGTCGCCAGACCTAAACCATATTGAGCATCTGTGGGGCATCCTCAAACTGACGGTGGGGGAGTGCAAGGTCTCTAGCATCAACCAGCTCTGATGTATCATTAAGGAGTGGAAGAGGACTCCAGTGGCAACCTGGGAAGCTCGGGTGAACTCCCTGGCCATGAGGGTTAAGGCAGTTCTGGCAAATAATGGTGGCCACACATAATTGACATTTCGTGTCAATTTGGACATTTCAAATTAGGGGTGTACTCACTTTTGTTGCCAATTAATGGCTGTGTATTGAGTTATTGATGGGTCAGCAAACTTACTTTACATTGTAGCAGAGTGTCATTTCTTCAGTGTTGTCACATGAAAAGATATACTAAAATATTAACAACAATGTGACGGTAGTACTCGCTTATGTTAGATACTGTGGTCCTCATTCAATTGCAATTTGGCCAATTGAATATGGCTCGAAATAAGCACATAACATATATTCCATGAAAAATGTTTTAGTTAGTAAACATCTATCCAAAAGCAAGGTTTTCACTAACTAAAATCTTTTGGAAACAATATATGTTCTGTGCTTATTTTGAGCCCTATTCAATTGGCCAAATCGCAATTGAATGAGGCCCTGTATGTTCACTATTAGGATGTGAGCCACTTACGGACACCTGTCTCATTTGTCTGTTTCTGTGTCATATAGATTGTTAATACCAACCTTCCCTCATGGTTGAAATCAGTAATGCAAACACGCTGTGAGAATTCTATTGACACCCCTAACTGATGGTGCAGGGCACAGATGTGGAGTCTGAAGGTCCTTTCATTGATGTTACGGAAATGCTATGGGATCAACATTGACGAGGCAGAAACAAACAACATCTCGGATAAATCATATTTACTATTTACAGAAATTAACAAAGCAAGCTTGCCACAAAGCCACAGGTTGACTAATCAACACAGGTATGCAAATGATCATGGTGGAGGGGGGTAGGATACAAAATCCAAGTAACACAGGGAAATAGGGATATGAGAGCAGAATGCAGGCAGGGAAAATTACATTGATATAGATGATCATGGGATGTACAGTGTATCAACCAACATTAGGCAATATAATAGATCTCATTATTGTTACGACATATATATAACAGTCAATAAGGAAAGACCATAATAATCCAGAATAAGGTGATATACATATGGGGAGAGCAAAATGTATGCTTGTGTGTTAAACGGACACTCTGATGCCACATCAGAAGTATAAGTGCTCAATCAGTGAATGCTATGAGCCCATAACGTCAGTTCTCATGCAACAATAAGCAGCACATAGATAACCTTGGTCAAAAAGATGGTGACCTGACCAGGACCATATCAGTCAGATGTTACTTATTGCAGAGAACTCACAACAAACCAGGCAATATCAAGGATAGTTTGTTCTCTGATTGAGCATCTATACTCACTGTTGTTGCATATGCATAACAGAAGATTAACGTAACCTCCTTAACTGTTAAGTCCCAAGCCTGGATTTACTCTTCCCCATATGCACAGGGAGGGTCACATCAGCACTGAAGAAAAGATCTTAAAGGGTTGGTGCTGCAGGCTTCACAACAGTCCAAGTAGAAGAGAGGATAGAATGTCTAAACCAATAGGTACATATGAATCGAGATAGACTATATGAGCATACACATACTGTGGATATACCAGGAACATCAGCTGACAGATGTCACATCACATCTGCATTGTATATTGAAATTGTCTCGTGACACATATCGGCTATTCAGTCAAGGTCATCAGATATCAAACTGGATCCAACAAAGCAATGAAACGGACACATGCACATACATGAGGACATTGACATGGCCATGGAATGTCAGGATGTTTATCGTCATGCCTTGTTCTGACCGGGATCTGGAATACAAACACACAAATAATATATTAGTGGAAACCTTACATATGCCATATAAGCAGCCACCAACAGATGTAGGTATGTCGGCACACATGTTATGCATTGGGATCTCGTACAAGCTAACCATCTGTCCGATGATAATGATGGCCCAGAATAATTTGTCCTGATATGGGAATATTAGGATTAGTCTAATTCTCATTTATTTGTATTGTGCAAACATATTCCATGGCGCTGTACAGGGGAGATAAACCCGAAAATATACAGTATGTAATATTGCCAATGCAAGAAAATGGAGGGCTCTGTTTTGAGCGTAAAGTCTGTTGATAACTGATTTGTTCCCAAAGGCCCACACAAGATTCGAAAATCACCACTTCCAAGTTAAAGGTAATGGACATGGGGAAGAGTAGATAAGGAATAGCAAGGTTAATAAGTAAGTCAGAGACACATAGGAAGGAGGTTGTGTCAAGTAGAAAGATATGCATTAGTCGGAGAGGAAAGGGATCAGATGTAAAGTGCGATGCACTATTATGTAATAAGGTATCTGCCCCATGTGGACAGATAATGTAATCTGCAGATGGGACAGTCAGGAGACACATAGTTTAACCACAGCTTGAGTAAGATTAGCTGATGGGCGAATAAAAGGAGAGAGGTGGGCATGAGAGTTGAAATGAAAATGATGCGGACAGAAAGGGGAGAAGTAAAGAAGAGTCTGTGGAAAAGGCAGGGGATGTGAGGAAGAAGACAAGAGAAAACATAGTGGAAAGGGTTAATTGGGATAGTTAGCAGAAGACTTGTGTGACTCAATAAATTAAGGGTAAACAGGGGTGGGTGGGATGAGTAGAGAGACAGACAGACAGACAGACAGAGAGAGAGAGAGAGAGACAGACAGAGAGACCAGTGCAGCCTGTAATAGAAAGGGAAGATCACAACTATCATACATTGATACATGTTCGGACATCCACATGTGGTTCTCTACCTTGGATAGATCAAGTGGAGTATTCAACGAAGAGATCTGTTCCCCCAGGATACGTCTGCATGGTCCGATAAACATTTCGGACCGCTTCAGCAATACATAGGGGATGTCTTTGGAAAACGAAAGTTAGGCCTACATTAATGGAGTTATTATTCATTTCCTCTCATGCATACATGCACATGTTTCACCCCAAATACTCACTTACAATGTAGACGACATTGATTTAGCTGATGTTCTGTTGCTGGCCAGGTCGTTTCCCATGTCTGTGTGGGTAAACAATATGTTGACACACGGCAACAGTTCTGTAATAGCAATATGATGAAATGAGTCACACAATCCATATGATATATTGAACAATGATTCCTAGTTAACACATCCTTGAGACTATTCCTGTTATCTGACTGAGAATGCTTTTACCAGCATTCGCTGACAAAGAACAGGGGACATCCCCTCTTTGCATCCCATGAGGTACATTTATTATGGTTTACAATATGCTGGTATGTTCATATATCCAGATTGCTAGGAATTGCATTGACCTCCATGGGATGTGGAATAGCATAATCAGACAATGGGAACATTACTGTTCTGTGAAGATGTTTTCAAATACGATTGTTAGGCCTATATCCATTGACATTGTGGAATACATCAGACCATCCATTTAGCTTAGCTTCTTGAGGTTGGCAGATATCAATATATATGATGTGTATGGGAATGTGCGCATACTTACCATTAACGGATATCAGAGCAGGCTGTATTTGATCCAGTATGAAGAATGCGTCACGAGACATATGTTACATCACAAAGCTATCCTCTACTGTGGACTGTTGGATATTCTGGAAGACAATGGGGAAGGATAAAAGAGATGTATTAGTAACCATAATCAAGGTACATTAAAGTTGGTTGTTATTAGTTTCAGACTTACATGGGAAGTACTCACGAATGACGTGGTCACGTAGTTGTGACCACTGAACGTTATCCTCACCAGGGGGAGGTACTGGACGCTCCGCCGGTTCAAGCGGAGCATCATCAATGTTACCCAGACAGTTTGCCTGTACTGCTATATTGTGCAGACAACAGCAGGCCGTGATCATGTGACAAACCTTCACTGGTGTATACTGTAGAGCCCCGCTAGTGGAATGTAAACATCTGAAGCGCATCTTCAGGAGGCCAAAGGTGCGCTCTATTACATTCCGGGTTCTGGCATGGGCCGCATTGTACCTCTCCTCACCCTCTGTGCGTGGATTGTTCACAGGGGTCAACAACCACGGCAAACATCTATATCCTGCATCACCTGAAGGAAACAAAAATGGGAGATGTAGATATGAATGTGAGTTTGTGCTGCTCGTTAAAGCATCTGTAAATATACGCAATGATTAATGTGACGAATCTCTTGGTTGAAACTTCATACTCCTTTGACCACGTCACATCGGGTTAGGCATAGCAACAAGCTACGATGCAATGGCTCAGTCGGCACACCTTCTTTATGGCGCACGGCAAATGAGCGCGGACAATACGGCGATGACAGAAGCCGGCGACAGTAGCGCACTGTTGGAAATTGTGTGCCAAAATGTGCGTCTAATGGGCCAAAACCCTCTAACCCAAACCACTGAGACCCCATGCCTAACACTAACACTCATAATCCAAAGCCTTAGCCCAAAGACCCCTAAGCCTAAAACCCCTAAGTCCACCCTTAAATCCTTATCTCAACTCCTGCACGCAGATGTTGTGCGCGCTATTGAGGGACTCTATTTTGTCTGTTGGCGAATGCGTTTTTGCGCATTTTTCACGCAACAATGGAATAGCATTACAGTGGAACATGATGTATATTTTAGGGGATCCTTTATGTGTACTCACCCAGTAGCCACCCAGGTGGAGCTTCTCCAGACTCAAAATAAAGATGGGTGGATGACTGACGCAGGATATGGGCATCATGAGTACTTCCCGGGAAGCCTGCAACCACATTTTGTATGTACAAGTCTGCATCACAAACAACCTGGACATTGATGGAATGATAGTGTTTGCGATTTCGGAACAGCGCTTCTTGCTCTCTAGGAGGTATCAATGCTACATGTGTACAATCTATAGCACCGAGCACATTGGGGATACCTCCCATTCGAAAGAAATCTGCTTTCAC
Source organism: Discoglossus pictus (assembly GCA_027410445.1). Taxonomy (NCBI): domain Eukaryota; kingdom Metazoa; phylum Chordata; class Amphibia; order Anura; family Alytidae; genus Discoglossus; species Discoglossus pictus. Next base: position 153,630,435 of record CM050163.1, on the reverse strand, counting down.
CTTCAAGATCTCTTCCCCAGTGTGGGGAAAACTGATGTATCTGGCAGTTTTCGGAACGATAGCATGGAGGAATGTGCTCAGGCACCTTGAAAGGCTTGCCTGAGACAATCCTCCTACTATGCTAGCAGTTTACTAAAAACTACCAGATGATAGGATGTGTATGGCGCCTAACATCCGTGTCATGCCTGGGAAGGCTCTATTGGTCCATGAGGAAGGCTCCATGTCCTCCCTCAGGACCGCATAGAGCTCCTCCAGGCTGGCACGGGTTAGTCTAAAACGCTCATAGACTTCAAATCAGTTAACCCCTCTAATGTGACTCTCTCCCTGTACACCCTGGGTGCACAAATCCTCCTGGCAGGCTCCTGGGCCTGCTCACCCCCCTGTGGGTCTGGCTGTGCAGGAGCCCCCACTTCATGTGCCACACCCTCTAGGGATCTCTCATCTGGCCCCCCCATCAGCTGATCATCCACATGAAGGTCCTCCGCCTTGTCTGCAAGTGCCCTCATATCCCCCTGTCCCTGTGCCACTGGAGCTCTCTCCCCTAACTGACCCCCCACCATGACCCTAGGCATATCCTGTGATGAGCCACTTGCCTGGCTTGGTTCCGGACCACCATGGATTGCATCAGCACGCTCACCCACATTCACTCCCAGACGCCCCTCTCTGTCACGCCTCAGCCACTCCTCAGTCGCACGCCTGACAGCCCGGTTTCCACTCTGCAACATTCGAAACAAATATCCATTCCTACGACGCTGCGCTCTCCTCACATACCTATACGCCGCACTCAGGTTGCTGCTATCCATGATGGTTCAGACTTGCTAATTCATGGATGATGATGTTGTTATATAGCTTGCTAATTACCCCAGATGTGATTATCCGGGTGGATTTCCCAAATGGAAACGCTCACTGGTGTATCTAAGCTTCATCATGTTATGAAGTTCCCTGATTATGGATTGGTTTAGCCATTTTAATTAGTAACCCCTAATATTCTGGCCCACATTTGAATTTGCGCCCATGCTACATGATCTATGTAATGTGGCGTGGAAATATATACAATATTTGTGTTCAAAAATGTAGATGTGATAAAAGAGATGTAAATCAGATAATATTGATATGTTTAGGGGACACATTCTAGCCTTTCTGAGTGTTAAAGGGTTAATATGGCCGCCATATTGAGGATGTACATGACAATAAAAAGATATCTTTTATTAACATATTTGATCATTGGGGACTGTTTTTACAGTAATTCGAATGCCTTTTATTGCTTCCTTTATACTTTTAGGGCCCTTTCAGCCCGGTTTCATTACAATGCCGTAAGTGCATCGTGTGGACTTCAATGGATGCGGCCATAAATTAAATCTAGCCAGGCGCGAATCGCGGCCTTCAGAATGTAGGAAGGCCGTGACGTTTAAGCTCGCACGCAAGCTGGAAGGGGGACGGACCAGCCGCGCCCGACACGAACCATCCAATAGCGGAATCACGCATCGCGCCACAGGTCGCACAGCCAATCACTTACGGGGAACCATTTGATTGACAGTGGGAGTGAATAAATAGGAATGACAAGCGCCCTCGCCTCGACTGTGTTGCGATTTCTGACGAGGTAGCACGCGGTTCCAGGAGCTTGGTGGTTGAGAGGAGGTAAGTTGCTTTATTATCAAGTCGCGTTTAAGTTCTTTTTACGGGTATCGGTTACTACATTTACGGATGCCGATGTAAAGAAGTACAATTGTGTTTTTTGCTTGTTTATAGGTGTTTGGAGTATTTTTGCTTGTGTGTGAGTTTAGATCCGGCCCATAATAGTTTGGAGGGAGGTAAGTTGCATTGTACATGCTTTTCATCCTATCAAGCTGTCTTTTATTTGTATGTTATGCCAATTTCTATATTTACTGAATACACTGGCGAGAGGTACAATTGTGTTTTTTGCTTGTCTATAGGTGTTTGGAGTATTTTTGCTTGTGTGGGAGTTTTGATCCGGCCCATAGGAGTTTGGAGGGAGGTAAGTTGCATTGTACATGCTTTTCATCCTATCAAGCTGTCTTTTATTTGTATGTTATGCCAATTTCTATATTTACTGAATACACTGGCGAGAGGTACAATTGTGTTTTTTTTTGCTGTTAGCCTATAGGTTTGGAGAGTTTTTTGTTGTGGGGAGAGGAGTTTTGTGGAGGGAGGTAAGTTATTTATATTTTTCTGTTTCGTATTATATCTGGATATCTCTCTCTCTCTCTCTCTCTCTCTCTCTCTCAATCTCTCTCTCTCTCTCTCTCTCTATATATATATATAGAGAGAGAGAGATATTGAGAGAGAGAGAGAGAGAGAGATTGAGTTTGATTTTGAGTTTGATTGAGTTTGATTTTGATTTTGAGTTTGAGTTTGATTGAGTTTGATTGAGTTTGATTTTGAGTTTGATTTTGAGTTTGATTGAGTTTGATTTTGATTTTGAGTTTGATTTTGAGTTTGATTTTGAGTTTGATTGAGTTTGATTTTGAGTTTGATTTTGAGTTTGATTTTGAGTTTGAGTTTGATTGAGTTTGATTTTGAGTTTGAGTTTGATTGAGATTTCTACACATATTTGCAATACACATAGGTGTTCCAAACTGCTTCTTCAATGGGGCTTGACAAGAACTTATTTTCAGCCTAGAACAGCAGGACCATGTAGTTCCTACTACCTCTGGTACAGAAGATGGCTTCAGGATAGGTACCACGCCCAGAGTATAATGCAGATAGGATATTAGTGGCCTCAGACATGGGCCACTCCCCACACATGATAGAAGCACACAGTAAATAGCCGCATACCTTGTATATATGCAAACTGTAACTGACCCTTCCACATTGTTTAGGAAAGTATTGATCTAGCGTGTTTCATCAGCGCCTCTCAGGTCCAGAGTGAGAGGTGCTGTACACCCCTCCCACTGCTGTCACAGGCTCTGTCCACTTAAGGTTGATTACTGCAGTTAGTAACAACATTGATATCCAAGCAGAAATAGTGTTAGAGGCGATCAGAATGGGGGACGAGGGTGGAGCAGGCAAACCCACTAAAACATTTCTTTATTTCTCTCTCTTTTCTTTTCAGGTGGTGATGGAGGGAGAGGAGCAGAGGGGAGAGGAGTGGAGGGAGTCCCGGGGCGTGGAGGTGGGGAAGAGGGGAGGAGTGAGGAGGAGGAGGTACTAGTTGAGGAGGGGGAGGTAGTAAAGGAGGAGGTAGTGGAGGAGGAGGAGGGAGGAGAGGAGGTGGAGGGAGGAGAGGAGGGAGGAGAGGAGGAGGAGGGAGGAGAGGAGGAGGAGGAGGAGGGAGGAGAGGAGGAGGAAGGGAGAGGAGGAGGAAGGAGGGAGGAGAGGAGGAGGGAGGAGAGGAGGAGAAGGAGGGAGGAGAGGAGGAGAAGGAGGGAGGAGAGGAGGGAAGAAGGAGGGAGGGAGGAGAGGAGAGGAAGGAGGGAGGAGAGGAGAGGAAGGAGGGAGGAGAGGAGAGGAAGGAGGGAGGAGAGGAGAGTAGGAGGAGGAAGGAGGAGGAGGAGGGAGGAGGAGAGTGGAGAGGGTCCTCATCCCCAGTCTAGAGAGCAAGAGGCTGGCGGCAGGTCCAGGGCCCACAATTATAGCCGGGAGGAGAACAGGGTCCTCCTGGAGGCCCTCCGTGCCCGCCCCGTCATCACCTCGGGGGGTAGGGAAGTAAAGGCTGGGCCCAGGGCTAATGCTTGGCAGCAGGTGGTGGATCTGGTGAATGGTGTGGCGGGCCGTGGACGGGGTCTGCGGTCCATCAAGCACCGTTTCGACGACATCAGGGCCGTGGTGAGAAGGAAGATGGCGCAGGAGGCCGAGGGGCGGAGGGTCAAGTACCTTGCACATGAAGGGATTGCAAGGGCCATGCTTGCACCCTCCGACGCAGCTGGAGCATCAGGCCCGGTGGAGCAGCAGGACCCAGCCTCCATGGCAGGTGAATATGACATACAGCAACATGCCACCACATGTGCATCACACACACTACACATGGACATGACACTGACATGTCAGCTCCATGAAATAACAAGGGATAGATGGATGCATCATTAAATTCATGAAGCTGACAAATCACTGTCATTCCTGGTCAACACAACAGTAATCAAGCAATAGAGCAGGTGTGTCCAAACTCGGTCCTGGTGGGCCACACACATGGCTGGGTTTGATAACCCTGCTGAGCACAGGTGAGTCAATCGCTTCTTCAGTCATCCCGATTGACTCACCTGTGCACAGAAAGGATATCTTCCAATCCAGGAAAGAGTTTGGACACCCCTGTAATAGAGAGTCCATGTATTGGTGTGCCCGTTCAGCCTATGCAGTTACAGACAGCAGCCGTAATACAGATAGCGTTGTGAGCTGAGAACCATCAAGAACAGAAACCTAAGAATAGATAACAGCTAGTATAAGATAGCTAATCAGAGAATCATCCATATTCAAGGCTAGATGTCAGATAATTAGAAATTAACACATATCAATGCGCTAATCAACATACTAATGACATGTACCTTTCTTCTCTATCTCTCAGCATCCAGGAGGAGCTCTGGGTCCTGTGACCAGGGAGAGGAGGCGGGGCCATCAGCCCTGTACCAGGATCTTCCAGCACAGGGGGAGGAGGAAGGAAGATCGGAGGGCTCTGGGTCAGAGGATGGTCTGGTCATTGACCTTGCAGGGTCACCTGCCACAAGACCTGGGCCTATGCCCATCCTCGAAAGACTTGCTCTGGGGCCTTCCCACGCCCAAGGGACAGCACCTCCTTCCCCACACAGTGTACTGGCCTGGTCACCACCGGGCACATTGTCACCACAGGCTCCAGCTGTGGACCTCCCCGCTACACCTCACCACGCCCACCCAGCGGTGTCGTCGCTGCAGAGCCAGGCTGTGCAGGTGGAGATGCTGGCCGTCATGAAGGAGCTGCTGGCAAGCACCCAGAGGATCGAGACCAACCAGCTCCGGATGGAAGCCAGCATTCTCGAGTTGACGGCCAGCCAGCTCCGGATGGAGGCCAGCATCTCTGCCCTCCGGTCACATATGACCCACAGCCTGGCCAGGCTGTCCAGGGAGGTGAGGGGGCACCACATGACATTGGAGCACCTTCAGGTCAGGCTGCTCAGACAGGCGATGGTCCCCTCACCAACATCAACGGGGATCTCCCAATCCCCCAGCCAAGAGCAGCCTGGCCCCTCCTCTCCTCCCATGTGTCCGCCACTGCCCAGACCACCGCTGCCTGGCACTGCCCGCCCCCCCCCACCATCACCACCAGAGGGGAGACGGAGGATGGGCACAGGTGATGTGGGTCCTGGGCCCAAGCGGAGGAGGACATAGTGCCTCATTCAATTGCAATGTGGCCGATTGCTAAGGGCTCAATTTGAGCACAGAGCATATTTCCTACAGATGTTTGTAGTTAGTGAACTTCTCTCCAAAAGCAAGGTCGTCACTAACTACAAACGTCTGTAACTAAATATCTGCTCTGTGCTTATATAGAGCCCTTTTCAATCGGCCAAATCGCAATTGAATGACGCCCATAGGGTCTGCAGACATGTTTTAGCCTTCTCAACAGCACTCCTCAGTGACCATCAATTGGTGACAGGTTAAACAGAACACAAAGGGCCTCATTAAAATGTGATTTGGTCAATTGAATAGGGCTCTATATAAGCACATAGGATATTTTGTTTACAGAAGTTTTTAGTTAGTGAAGACCTGGCTTTTGCATAGAAGTTCCCTAACTAAAAACTTGCTTTCAAAAAGATGCTGTGTGCTTATATAGAGCCCTATTCAATTTGTTACATAGAAATTTAATGAGGCTGTTAATTAGTAGTGTGACCAATACATTGTCACTAAGGAGTGCTGTTGAGAAGAGATGCTGCAGGCCCTATGATGTTTTCAGGCCTTATTTGTTAGGTTTTGTCTTTTTTTGCTTCTTTTTTTTTTTTTTTTTAGGTCCATGAAGGCATCTCCTGCATCTGCAAGCATTGTGGAGGAATTATGAGGTGGAGGGTTTTCCCAGTGCCTCTCAGGTAGACATACATTCAATGGCAGCCCCCTTAACATGTAGCTCCTACAATCTTACAGCTATCATATAGCCAGATATCTCCGACATGATCGTTGGTAGCTTAAATGTAGACTAATACCGATATGGCGGTGGACTTGCAAAGTCTCACAATGGCATGTTAATAACAGCCAGCATTAATATATGCACTAGTGACGCATGTGATCCTGACCTCAATAGCAGTCTGAGAACAGATCTTTTGGTCTGATTTAAGAAACAGTGAATCTGGCTGCTAACCTTTGTGTCCTCTCCATAATAATGGCTATTTGCCCATATTTCTGATTATCCACAGACCTAGCTAATAGTTAGTAATGCTTGCAGATGGGAATCAGGTGAGTTGGTATATTGGTACAGTATTTAGAACTGCACTGTACATACATCGTGATTCTAAATTGTTTTGGATCCTCCTCCGCATTTTTTGATTTGAACACTTATTTCAGATTTTTTTTTGGTCAACACACTGTATGTGTGAAACTGGATTGGATTACACAGTCCAAAGGTTGAATCATCTGTTTCATTGAGCAGATCTAGTTACAAGTTGTAAGTGCTAAGCACATACATGGTTTCTTCAGTTAAATGGAGAGATTTCTGGTTCCGGTTGCAGCATGTGACCCTGGTAGGTGCTATGCATCATGCTTATTCTAGACTATTAGATTGACCCCTGTAGGTTTCCTCTTTTTTCCAGCATCTTGCTCTTCAAGGACCCGCCCACACCACACCCATGATATTAATGCAGTTTTGACCACTGCTGATTGTGGTCTGTCTATCAAATAAAGCTTTGTTATACTGTTATGTGAATGCACAATCTTGACCACTGCTGATTGTGGTCTGTCTATCAAATAAAGCTTTGTTATACTGTTATGTGAATGCACAATCTTGACCACTGCTGATTGTGGTCTGTCTATCAAATAAAGCTTTGTTATACTGTTATGTGAATGCACAATCTTGACCACTGCTGATTGTGGTCTGTGTAAAAAATAAAGCTTTGTTAGACCTTTCTGACTGCGTCCATGTGTTATGAATATGTTTGGTTCTGTGAAATCCACATGCATTACATTAGTGTCACATTCCTATAAATGTAAACTGATGAGCCATAGTTAACATGCAATAGATAAATACATGTAAAACTGTTGAGGAGTCAGAATAGCTTTAGATATCATATGATCCTAAATATCATATCTACTACTAATATAGGGTTAATACACATGACAAGTCTGATTAGCGATACTGTGGAGTAGGAACATTCCCCTGAGGGCCTACAATGAATAGCACAGGTGACACTGGAGTGGTTTTCCAGTTCCTTCTCTAGTTGATTGGGATTAGTCTAACCTCTCTGACATACCCCCCTACACTGGCCCTATGTAGGATAGCTCACAGCTTCATTGAAGTACACAAACTCCTTCACCCACATCACTTAGCATATGTGTGAATACAGTTAGTTGCCCAATAATGAACATGCATTGGCTAAATATCCTTTGGTTATCATATGTTGTAATGGCCATGCACATGCCAATCTGACAAACCATGCTGCAACATGCATAATATTATTGAAGCCACACTACCCAATTCAATAGCAAGAGTAAAACATGAGTCAGGTCATATGAACCCTTTGCCACGCACATGAGCTGTATTGTAATCCCTTAAATCTTTATCTAATTGCATACACATCTAGCTCATCACATCTACATTAGAGAATACAAATAGTGGCCAAATCAGACCGCCACTTGGCATATATCAAGTACCAGGGGAATATTTAATTATATGTGGTTAAGTTCTTCAGTTGTGTCCGACTCTCCGTGACCCTATGGACTGCAGCACATTCAGCTAGGTCTCTGCCTGTGCTGTTATCCACGGTTTCCAAGCTAAATATACTAGTGTGGTTTGTCAGTTCCTTCTCAAGTGGATTGGACCTTGTCTGATCTCTCTGCTATGATGTGCCCACCTACAGTGGCCCTACATGTTATAGCTCACAGCTTCATTCAGGTACACAAGCCCCTTCACACCACTTAGCAATGCTGAATGGGACCAGGGGAACATGCACCACAGATATCTATTCTGACCCATCAGGAAGGGCCGCAAACTCTGGGATCGACAGCAAACTCAACGCCATCAGGCATAATCTCTGCTACGCCCATCCTGGTGGGAGCCATGTGCCAGGTGTCTAGTTATTCCCATTTGGTGAACTTCCAAACTGTTCCTCTATTTATCAATTTACATGGGTGAGGCTTGCTAAGTGGTGGTAGTGGTGAAGCAGCTTGTGTACCTGAATGAAGCTGTGAGCTACTGTAGGTGGGCAGGTCATAGCAGAAAGATCAGACAAATCCCAATCCACTAGAGGAGGAACTGACAACCCACTCCAATCTCTTTGGCCTTCAAACTTTGGAGAACAGCACAGGCAGAGACCTAGCTGAATGTGCTGCAGTCCATAGGGTCATGGAGAGTCGGACACAACTGAAGAACTTAATTACATATAATGAAATATTCCCCTGGTACTTGACATATGCCAAGTGGCGGTCTGATTTGGCCACTATTTGTATTCTCTAATGTAGATGTGATGAGCGAGATGTGTATTCTATCATATATTCTATCAACAACAGCAGGCCCGACAGCAGGCTAGCGGATCTAATGATTAGGATTAGGCTGTGGGGTGTAAGGGTTAGGATTAGGCTGCGGCTACAAGGGTTAGAAGGGTTTATGGCATTAGGTTATATCACTTGCGCCCTTTCATCGACGCGCACTAGTCAAAAATATTACAACTGCGCAATGATGTGGCACCGCTCATGTCAGCTACATGTTGTCAAAACACATTTGCTGTGCGCGCCAATGTTGCGGTGACATATTCTATTATAGGGCTGTTTTAGAGGCTACAATGGAACCTGTATGTGTGCTGACCAATCAAACATATGAGGAATATTAAACTAATTTGAACTATTGTTAATTTGGAGGCTGTAATGCTTGGGGCTCCATTTTAGGTATTCAGGCTTAAACCATGCAGACTGCAAAAACCGTAACAAAATGGATACCTTTAACCTCCAAGCACGTACGGCCTTTAAAAACGAGCTGCGGGCTTGGAGGACAGCCCGCACGGGCTTGAATACGGAGCTTTACAATGCATTCTAGATTTTATATTTGCATTTTCAGTTTTCGGACTTTGCGGCCGGAAAACAAGATTTACGGGCGCTGGGAAAAAGCGGTTGCCATTTAGGACTGGATTAAATAAAGTGACTAGATGAGGTACCAATTGAGTTTTACATTTTTTGTGGTATAATTTAGAATAGCCATCAGGTCCAGGGGGCTTTGCCTAATTTGATATTTTGGATCACTTTTATAACTTCTTATATAGCAATGTTGGCATTAAGACTTTCCAGTTCTGAATTGGATATCTTAGGGAGGTCGCAAGAGGTTAGGAAAGTATGGATATTATGTTCCACATTAGTATTAAGGGATGTTTAAAGTTTTTAGTAAAATCTTACAAATACTTCTTGAATTTTAGTAGGATTTGTTGTAATGCAAGCCGATTCTGTCCTGATACTGATTATTCTAGTTTGTATAATTTTAGATCTAAGTTTTCTAGCCAACCAAGGCCTTCTCAGTTTGTTTAGACAATATAGAGTTTACATCTAATATAATTTTGTCTATTTGTTATCTCAAGTTAAGGGAGGGTTGTAATTGATCCATCTTATTTCAGTTCCTTTAGTTTTCCCCATTTTAAACTGCACCGCTTAGAGCTGTTTCGCGTAACACTGCTACTGCTTGGAACCTATCCCCAGCGTTAAACAAGGTATAGCTGTATATCTACATTGATTTTACATCCAAAAGAGAGTACATGTATGGGTGTGCACACTGCAGCATATGCAGAGACAGACTCTGAAGGACTGCATGTGCCCGTCTCAGAAGCATGTTAGCAACCATTGCTGAGAATTGGTCACAGATTGGTTAGTCAACACACTGCACAGCAGATTCAGATGAGCATGTGTCCCAATGAACTGCAGATGGCCCACTGCACCAGCATTACATATATTGATATAAGCCATGATACACAATGCTCATGATGAAGCAAACAATTGTTTAGAAAGTGTACCCTGGACACAGAGACCCAGGGGGTGGCTCCACAGGAAGAGGAACCAAATTCACCAATACAGGTTGTAGTGGAGGAAGCTGAGAGCCCGGGACCTTTACAGGAGGCTGGATCATCAGCAACAAGACCATTGTGTGGAACACCCCCAGGGCCCTCACACGCATCATGGGCAGATTATCAGCCCTTTCAACCAAAAAACATGTAATTGAGCCAGCAACCACCTGCAGGGATGTCGAGGACTGGGGGACCACTCTCAATAGGCTTGCCACTGCCACCTGATGAAATGCAATGGATGCGTTGGCCGGAGCTCAATGCTCTTCCACTACTGATCGGGTCCCAACAGACCAGGCCTCAACAGATGTTGTCCCAAAAGATGATGCCACAGCACTTGTTGCCCCAACAGATGATGCCACAGCAGTGGTTGTCCCAGCAGTGGTTGTCCCAACAGATGATATCCCAGCAAATGTTGCCCCAACAGACTGGGCCAACAACATCACTATGTGCAACACCATCACCAATTACAACACCATCCCTACGGGCAACACTATTGCCAAATTGAAAAAACATTCCTACAGGCAACGCCATCACTACGGGCAACACTTCTCACCTCACCACAGCACATCCACAGTCCAACTTCGTCTGATGTCAGACCTCACAGCCCATCAGAAGGCTCCTGGAGGGACATCTTGTGGCACATCTGCATGGATGATGAGCGTGACTATGGAGTAATGCAACAGCTGACTGCTCATCTTGAAAAGCAGAGTGATATTGGTACAGAGCAGGTCGACAGCATCATATCAACATATGGTGAGGTGAGGAGGCATAATCTATGGATGGAGAGGTATGAGCAAATGGCTCATGGGGACAAACAAGCTGAGACACATGACATGACATGGCTAGTGCAGTTGATTGAAGCCCACGTCAACACTCTAGAGCTTTCGGCTCCACAGGTTCCACCACCACTGTAACCAGAGCCTTGGGCCACCTCATCTCACCCCTTACTGTCAACACCAGTTGCTACCAGCTACCCCAGTTGGATGCACCCCTCAATCAAACACCTCCTGGCCATGGTAGAGGGAGAAAGTGACAGAGGCACAGAAGGGGGGGGCACCCAGTGCTCAGAAAGAGGAAGTAGGTGAGAATGTCCCCTAGGTCAGTGGTTGTCAAACCTCTCCTCACGACCCACCAGACAGACCATGATTTAGGTGAAACACTGTGCGAATACACATGTGAAGCAATTTGAGGCTCCACCATCTGTTGAATACTAGTTGCCTCACTTTTGGTTCCTGAGTTTCACATAAATCATGGCCTGAGGAGAGGATTGAGATCCACAGCCCTAAGTCCTCCTCATCCACACTCCTCATTGAGTATTATTTTGCATTAATGTTGACATACTATTGGCTAGCTCAAGAGTGTGTACACGTATGGTTATGTTGAATTTTTCTGCCCAATCTCACAACCATGAAGGCATGTTCCTCAACCTCCTCTTTCTGTGTCACAGATTCTGCTCATCAATTTTTGATTTTTTCTTAATATCTGAAAACACACTGTGTGTGGAATAGATCTGCATGACATTATCCATGATTATGTTCATCTGTTTAATTGAGCAGATATAGACAAGCTGTAAGTGCTATGCACATGACTGGTTTCTTCAATTAAATGGAGTTATTTCTGGTGATCCTTTTTTTCACCAAATGCCGGTTGCAGTGGTGTAGTGACCACATGTACCACTGGTAGGTGCTACGCATCATGCTTATTCTAGACTAGGACATTACCCCCTTTTGGTATCCCCTTTTTCCCCAAAACATGCTTTTTGCCCTCCCGTGATCCACCCACACCACACCAATGATATTAATGCACAGTCGTATGCTGATAAACATGTTCTCTGTGTATCTAATAATCTATGATATTTTTATACTGTTGTCCATGTTTATGTGTATTTGTAATGTACCATGATTGTGAACCTCCAGATTAATTATCAAAACAAACAATTTGTATTTTGTACATTGATCTTCCTTCAATATACCCATCCTGTGTTAATGTAGGGTTGAGGCCACAGCTGTTTCATCAGTGCAGCTGATGGTGGAGGTAATGTTCTTGGGTTTGATTCCAGCCACAGCTATGTACGATATTTGTTTTTCACCAAAGGCGCTCATCACCGGTGAGCCTCGCAAAGCGAAGCGAGCCATTAAACTCGGAGCACCTAGGCAATGAGAGCCAAAAGGGCTCATTGCATGCGAGCCTCGCGAAGCAGTGATGGGTGAATGAAACACGCGGGACTTAGCCTATAAACAAATGACACAGCCTTAGGTTGAAAGTCGTTGAGGAATGCGGCTTAGAAAAAAAAATACGCGACGCAGGACTTAGAAAAAAAAAAGATACAAGACGCAAACATTTACGAGACTAGCAGCCAAACAAAAAGCCGAAATACACTCTAAATACACCCCCAAAACAGCACAGACAGCATGGGGCAACAGCCAGGATGTCTGTGAGTGAGGTAGAACGTGAACTTAATTTGATTTAGATGATTTTCGCCACCCAAAAATCGCCTAAGCAAGGAAAAAAGTGGCCGCCGAAAAATATGAAAAAGAGGCTACACGACCCTGGACTGCGCAAAATACTGCAAACCGCGTAGCACTTTACACATCACAAGGGCCAAAGGCGCTCATTGCGAGGCATGTGATGAGCACCGAAGGCGCTCAGCGCAAGCCTTGCAAATGGCACCGAAGGTCCTGAGGCTCACAATGAGCACCAAAGGCGCTCATTGCGAGGCATGCAATGAGCGCCGGAGGTGCTTAGCGCAAGCCTTGCAATCAGCGAAGAAGATCCTCAACGTGCAAAACGGTTTCAATTATGTCTCAAACAGCATTCCTATGGCTTCAAATTTTATTGCCCTGTCATTTTTGACGGGCATGTCGCTAGTATGTATATAGTTGTTACATCTTCTATGCAATCATTTCCAGGAGATGAACACCCTTAATTTTCCTCTGGGCATTTCCAGTTTTGCATCCAATGTGAGTTTTTTTAATTGATTCCTAGGGATTTAAAAAATGACTGTTTAATTAATACATTTAACAATTTAACAGGAGGACTTCAGTAGGGCAGAGGGATGGGAAATTAGTTGATTTTCAATTTCAGTTCATTGATTTCTGAAAGGATTCCTAGGGCAGAAATAGTACATTAGTGTAATAAGTGCTCATCAAAAAGGTGTAAAAATACTTTCAAGTCGAGATTTCTTAAGAATCAATATTTGGTAGGCAACCAGTAGTGCCTGGCCAATATTTAAAAAACAAACAAATTTGCAGTTATTTTAAATAACATGTTCAATACTCAGTAGCTGCCAGTCAATATTTAAAAAAAGAGTATAATTTCACCTACATATTCATTAGTCAGCAGATGTTGGTCAATTAAAAACTAACAAAAATACAAAAAACAAAGAAGCAATTTGCATATATGATATTGCTACAAAATAGAAGCGCTTTATATTTTACCTACTGTGTATACATATATATGTATGAACTATATTCGATGTGTTTACATACAGTTCCTCTAGAGAGATGCACAAATGGAAATTGGAGTGAATATCCGTCCATACAAGTCCATAACCACAATAATAGAGATGCCAGAGGTGTGCAGCTTTTTCACAGGACACCGTTCCCACCGTGTCCAAGTAACTGGTAAAGATAAAAAGAGGGGTAGGGGAAAGACAGCGCGCCACCTCCTAGTGCAACATGAGTGTATAATCACGTCAAAACAACAGTCATATATTGTTTCACTCACATGTGGTGACCCCAAGATTATGAGGTATCTGTATGGTTTAAACAGGATAACTCTGGAAGTACCCAATGTCCAATCCTTAGATCTCCATCCGTAGCTCAGGATACGATCCAGATGGTTTTATAGCAGGTACAGTTGGATCACCAATGCTATTTGGTACACTATTATATAGTGTCTACAGAATAAAATGTGATTCCAACTCCATATGTCTACTATAAAAGACAATTGAAACACACTAACACAAACAATAGTGTGTTTATCATGTGTGTATTGCACCATATAACCCTCAATACATGCCATATATGGCCAATAGGGATAGGCACATTAAAATGAATAAAATCAATGATCTAAAAACATAAAAAATATCAAACGCGTTTCGCCCAAAGGCTTCCTCAGTGATATAAAAACATAAACAGTGTAAAAGTATGTGTATAAGTACTGCTCATCAGCGTCACTCAAGAATTTGCACCGTGCACTGTGAACCAGAATCCATTTTAAAGAACACCAAGAAAGAAGAAGAGGTAAGATAGAAAAATACATTACATGCTGAAAAAGACCATGCTTTGCTAAGTCAAAAAGAAGAAATATACAATTAACCATTTCACTTTCTTTTTCAAACAGACACTACAAGAAGACCAGCGGATTAAGAGTGGCAGGAGGGGAACCTCTGTCATTTGGACAAGAACAACACTTCAATCAAGGTAAAGTATAACAAGTAGAAAAAAATAAAGGAACTATATATGTTTAATGGCCGCCAATATAACAATTTCAAGTAAAATAAAATAAAAAAATGCATATAAATTGAATAAGGTACAAAACACAGTTCAACAAACTTCACAAAGACCTATACAATTTAGGAAGACAGACAGTTTAAAAAAAAAAAGAGGTGGCCACAAAACAGGATAGAACCTGAAACATTAGCAACATACATAAAACAAAAGTATTCCTCCTCTTTACTGTAAAATAACCTCCAACCATCACCCACAAGCCAAATGCAGCAACCAAAAAGTGATGAACACAAAACAGGATAATGCTAAAAACATTGACATCATATCCAAAATAGGAAAAACATTCATTTTCAATGTACAACAACGTTTAATCCTGATAAAAAAGACTAATTAAGCTAATAAAGTATGCAACATATGGTGGACACAAATAGGATTGTACCAAAAATCACACAAACACATAGCAAAGTAAATTAATAATCTTATTTACTGTTTAAGAAGCTATAAGCCTTACAAAGAATTCTAAATTAGCATAGCAAAAGTGGTGGACACAAAACAGGATAATGCTAAAAACATTGTGATCATATCAAAAATAAGAAAAAAATTAATAATTACAGTATAAAAAAAGGATAACTGGAATATACAAATACAATTAACGTATTTTTAAAAGGTTGCACAAAAAAAAGCATTGCAGAAAAAATCCCCATAACAGATATAATAGACCAAAACAATGAAATATGTTATTCATTACAAATACATTCAAATCAAATAACATTTTAATTTTTTTTTTACATCAGACACTGCGTGAAGACAATCGGACGAAGACTTTCAACAGAGGACCAACAAAGATTCTGCTTGTAATCACACTTCAACCAAGGTACAGTATAACAAGTAAAAAAAGAGAAAAATAAATAAACATGTTTGCTCTGCATCCATGTCAACAGAAAAAAAAAAGAATAACAAACACTAACTATGGTCCTCATTCAATTGCAATTTGGCCAATTGAATAGGGGTCTAAATAAGCACATATTTTTTTAAAGAAGTTTTTAGTTAGTAAACATCTATCCAAAAGCAAGGTTTTCAGTAACTAAAAACTTACTTTAAAAAAATATGATTTGTGCTTATTTAGAGCACTATTCAATTCGCCAAATCGCAATTGAATGAGGGCCTATAACTTTTAACAAAATATAACTGACACATTTCTTATTTACCTCTTATTTGTCTGTTATGGACAATAATGTTTAACAGTAAATCCAAACTTTAATCTAGCCAAAAAAAAAAAAAGAAAACAGCATAGTCCACAAAAGTCTCAAAATATAGACTAAATAAAATTTGTCATTCTAAATTACCAGTCGTAATCTACAATATTAAGCATAAAACCTAAACACACACATAAAATAGAATACTACAACAAATAGTACTAAGACCCAAAGAATTTGTTTTAAAAAATCATTGCCCGAACATATAAGCCTTTAAATAAAATATCAAAATACTATTATGACAATCCCCTGTAGTAAAAATTACAAAGACTCATTTTTGCCCTCTACTATGCCTGTAAGTTAAAAGTACAACAAAAAAATAAATTGCCAAAACAACTAAAATATAAATTTCAATTAACAGCAGGCACCTACTTCATGTAGAAGAAGGTATAGTGTCAGTTCCTTGAGTGTGATATTCATGTAAGGCAAAAATTACAACGTACGACAGAAAGTAAAACCAAAAAAATAAAAAACACTTATTTAACAATACAAAGAAAGTACTGCTACAATGAACTACAAGTACATATAAACAAACTGTTGATAATAAAAAATGTAAAAAACAAACTTAACATCTCAAACTAAACTAATTATACATTATTTTCTTTTACAGATTAACATGGCTACTAACGAGAGCAAACAAGAAAAGAAAAGATGTCAAACTAGAGAAAGACAAGAGAGATGGGCGAACCAGCAGACACCAGAGGAAAAATAAATTAGACGAGAAAAAGAATGCAAAAGAATTGCAAGCAAAAGGCTATCGGCTGCAAAAATTAAAGATACACCAAAAAAAGCTACTAAGCAAACAAAGGATTTAGAACCTGTTCCTCAAACATCAGATGACATTTTACCTTAAAAAATAAAAGAGATACCAAAAAAAGCCACCAAAAAAGCAAAGCATTTAGAACCTGTTCCTGAAACATCACATGACATTTCACCTGATGAATTTGATAGTCAAACTGATATATGCTTTGCAAATTGTCCTTTACTCAAGTCTTTACCAGTAGAGGTTCATAGTTGTGGGGACATGAACACTCAATGGCAAATTTGTGAGGCTTATTACTTTAAACAGGAGAGACCCAGAGATGGCCAATTTATTAGTTGCTGTCCAAAAGGCAAGTTCAAACTTTCAGAAAGAAAATAATTTCCAATCTATTTACAAAACATTATGGCTGAACCTACTTTTCCAAACTACAAAAAATATAAGACAAACATAAGATCCTACAATAGTGCCATATCCTTTGCATCTATGGGGGCAACATTAGCTGCTAATGTACCAGGACATGGTCCTTACTGTTTTAAAGTCCAAGGCCAAATTTATCATCGTACTTCACATTTACATCCAGAGGAAGGAGAGCAAAGAAAATTCGCTCAACTATATGTCCTAGATACAATAGAAGCTGTTGACCAACGTATGCAGCTGGAAGAAAATAAAAAGTGCTTACCCAGTGGTTTTATAGGGTTAGATAACATTATGGACAATAACCCCTACACTAAAGCTTATAAAAAATTGGCAGAAGTAGAAAATGAACAACAACTTCATGCACAAAGACATCAATTACCAATGCCAAAGGTCAATATGGTGCTTAAAAGAGACAGACATACTGATAAACGTCATTATAACTTGCCAACATCAAATGAGGTTGCAATGGTGTTTCAAAATGATGAAGGAGAACCACCATTTCAAAGATTCATTAGAATATATCCCAGAAATGAGGAGCAACCATTCATTAATATGAGTATCTTAAGTCCAAATTTAGATCCAATTACATATCCCATTTTTTTCCCACACGGAGAGGCAGGTTGGCAACCAAAATTAACACTTCCCAGTTACCCAAATGCTAAAGCCAGAATCCGAAATAATGTTTCTATGATTGAATTTAAAGTAGCTCAAACTGCCATTCGAAATACATTTAATCCAATTTTATGTGGTGGAAAACTAACACAACAATGGATTATTGATTCCTTTTTGCAAGTTGAGGCAAATAATTTAAACTTTATAAAATATCAACAAGATAAACTACGTGTAGAACAATATTCTGGACTAATGGACTATGTTGCTGACGTGGCTACAAGCAGAGACATGAGAGCTGGCAAAGCCATAATTTTACCATCTTCCTTTCAAGGATCTCCTCGAAATATGAGAGAAAGATACAATGATGCTATGGCTATTGTCACCAAATTTGGCAAACCCGATTTATTTCTTACATTTACATGTAATGCCCAATGGCCAGAAATTACACAAAATTTACTTCTTGGCCAAACTGCTTCCGATAGACCAGATTTAGTAGCCAGAGTTTTTAAGATTAAATTAAATGAATTAATACGTGACATCACTATAAGTCACTTATTTGGCAAATGTCTTGCTTATGTATATACCATTGAATTTAAAAAAGAGGCCTTCCACATGCACATATTCTCATAATACTTCAAGAAAAAGATAAATTAGATACCTCTGACAAAGTGGATGCAGTCATTGTTGCTGAACTACCAGATTCAGAACTATATGGTAGACTATATGAGATTGTTACTTATCGCATGATTCATGGACCCTGTGGTGAGCTTAATCCACAATCACCATGTATGGAAAATAATAAATGTTTGAAAGATTTTCCAAAAGATTATAGAGACAAAACCTATGCCAATTGTGATGGCTATCCACTTTATAAAAGAAGAGAAGGAGATAGTGCCATTATTCGTGGCAAAAAAGTTGACAATAGATATGTAGTACCCTACAATCCACATTTACTGATGAAGTATAATGCCCACATTATTTAGAAGCCTGAAATTCCATCAAATCCATTAAATATGTGTACAAATATACTTACAAAGGCTATGATGCAGCTACTGTAGTCGTCAAAAGTGCAGACAACCCTGAAAGTAGTGAGTTAGTACATGATGAACTTGCATCTCATGTAGATGCACGCTATGTCAGTGCGCCAGAAGCTATATGGCAGCTTTTAAAATTTGAAATGCATGATAGATCACATGCAGTATATAGATTAGCAGTACATTTGCCACAAAGACATTTAGTGTATTTCCATGCTGGAAATGAAAGTAATGCATTGGCCCAAAGTGAACTTCGTCACACTACACTAACTGCATGGTTTGAATTAAATTCCCCAGATTCAGAAGCAACACAATTCTTATATATTGAAATTCCATATCACTATGTTTTTGTGAATGGATTATGGAGACCTAGAAAAAGCAGAGGAAATAAAATAATCCCAAGAATTTACACAGTCAGTCCAAGAGATGTTGAATGTTTTTGCTTACGAATATTACTTTTAAATGTTCCTGTGCAGAAAGTGTTGAACACTTAAGAACTGTTAATGACATAGTATATGAATCCTTCCATTTAGCTGCAAGACATAGAAACTTACTAGGTGATGATACATAATGGGAAAGATGTTTAGAAGAAGCAGCACAATGTCAAATGCCACGGCAGATGAGAGAACAATTTGCATTTATTTGTATCTTCTCAAATGCTCCAAATGCATTAGCTTTGTGGGAGACTTTTAAAAGTAATATGACTGAAGACTTTATGCGACGATGAACCCATTGCACACTTAAAAGCGTTAATGGAAATCCAAGAAGTATTTTTAACTCATGGATTAAGTTGTGCAAGTTTTAATTTGCCTGATCCAGGTCTTATAGATGACATAAACTTTGAAGACTATGACATTCAACTACAAGTAGAAAGAACAGAAGAAAGACTTGCAACTTTACGTTACGTTACAATTGCAAGCATTTAATGCCAATAAAAATGCAGTAGATAATGACATGGTGACAGAGCGTTATTTCTATCTTGATGGACCTGGCGGATCAGGAAAAACGTATTTATATAATTTATTAATGAGTTCTGTACGAGCACAAGGTCAAATAGCACTGCCGTTTGCCACTACTGGAATTGCTGCACTTTTGTTAGAACGTGGAAGAGCTGTACATAGTGGATTTAAACTGCCAGTGCCTATTTTAGAAACTTCTGTGTCAGATATTCGCATGCCCTCATTACAAGCAAAGAAAATGAAAAAAAGTAAATTAATTATAATAGATGAGGCCACAATGATGTCATGCTATGCCCTCCAGTGTATTGACCATTTGCTTTGTGAAGTCATGGATAATACTTTTCCATTTGGTGTAAAGGTAATGTTGTTAGGTGGCGATTTTAGACTAACATTACCTGTCATTGTACATGGAAATCGAACTGACATTATCGAAACCTGTATAAAGTCAAGCACACTATGGAAACATTTTTCCCCCATCTTCAACTGCAACAAAACATGAGATCAGAAGGCCAAACTGATTTCAATGATTGGCTTATTAAATTTGGAGAAGGCAGAACAGAAAAAATACCACATTTACCTGACGACACTGTGCAGATCCCACCTCATATGATTTGTCACCAAGATATTATATTGGCTATATTTGAAGGTAGCATAAATAACCAGGAATATTCAGAGCTTGCCAACCAAGTCATCCTAACGTGTAAAAATAAGGATGCATTAATCCTCAATAATGACATCTTAAAAAAAATTAATGCACCACAAAGAAATTATCACAGTACTGATTCTGTACTTGCTGATGACAATGAAAGTCAGGCTAACTTTTCCACTGAATTCATAAACTCACTAACTCCTTCTGGAATGCCACAACATATTTTGCAGCTAAAGAAAGGTGCAATTGTCATGTTACTGCGAAATATGAACCCCAAAAAAGGCCTATACAATGGGACAAGATTAATTGTTCTACAATTAAAGAACCATTTTATAGATGCTGAAATTTTAACTGGTACCCATAAAGGAGAGTTTTCATACTAAGAATAGATTTAGCACCAAGTGAAAGTAGTGCCCCTTTTATACTTCAAAGAAGACAATTTCCCATCATTATGGCATTTGCCATGACCATTAATAAAGCACAAGGACAAACGTTCAAATCTGTGGGTATTTTCTTACAAGAACCAGTATTTGCACATGGCCAATTGTATGTTGCGGTTATCACGGTGCAAAATTCCACAGGCTACCAAAGTTTACATTAAAAAGAATGAAAATCAAGGTGATTTATTAGAAGATGGACGTATTTTTACTAAAAACATTGTCTACTATGAAGTACTAATACTTTTTATTCAAGAAATAAAACCCATGCAAAACAAATGTAAAAGCAAATGCAAAAATATAAAAAAACACAATGTAGAGAACCACTTTTCCAGAGACCAAATGTGTGATTTAAAACAATTACTATAGCAACAAACAAAGGTCAACCATTCAAAAATACAAATCAATAGACAATTCAGTTATTATTAATGGAAGTACTGTTTATATATCATTAGCCTCACAAAACACTTGCCTTGCATTATTTTCACAAATTATATTAAAATGTAAATTAACTATGTCACTGTTTCTAATGTTACAAGTTTGAATTTTTTTTGTCAAGTTCCTTACTTAGAAAGATAAGAAAGTTCAAGTTTTAAAATATATACTTTCAAGTTTCTTAATTACAAATTATGTTAAAATGTTAATTAACTATGTTACTGTTTCTAATGTTACAAGTTTGAAAGCAATATTTTCAAGTTCATTACTTAGACAGATAAGAAAGTTCAAGTTTCAAAAAATATACTTTCAAGTTCTTTACTTCAACATATTACAAAGTTCATGTTAAGAGATGAACCACGTTTTAGGTCACAATGTAAATATTGTCTTTTATGTTAAACATTAATCCAGGGAGTAATCTGATCGCCAGTTCATGGGGTCAGGAAAGAATAAATTTGCTACGTTTCAAGGAGGGTTTTTACTGTTTGCCTTCCTCTGGATTCAATGTATATTTAAGTTAAGAATTCTTGAGTTAAAAAAACCATTACCTCAATTTTACAATACTTATTAATTTAAAGTTCAACTGTTCTTACATTCAAATGTTAATACTTTTAATACAAAATGCTTTAACAGTTACTGTTCACCAAGAGAACATTTTACAAAAATAAACATATTTAATATCACAATACTACTTTTTTCATCATAACTAAAATCTTACAAGTCTCAAACACGTATATTAATAACTAAACAACTTTCCAAACATACACATCTCATTGCCGTCATCTTTTGACGGGCAAGTCGCTAGTTTTATAATAAAGGGCAAAACAGTGCTATTTCATACACACATCTACCTCTGTTGCTACATGTAATGTAATAGGATATATTCACAATGGCAGAACTTTTGTATGTAAACATATGTATGTTGAAGTGTCAGTCTCAATGGGTCTCATTCAATTGCAAGGCCGCAACTCACGGTATACAGGCCATATGTCTGCGGATTTGCTGTGGGCTTAAACTCTGATACAATTACGGAGCGATTCAGTTGAACAAGCCCGCAAGTTACGGGCAAAAAGATGAAACCGTAAACCATGCAATCGTATGTAGCATTTCGAAGCGTAACCATGATCAATTAAGTAAGTTTGTAACTACTCATTTAGAAACAGCCAATAGAAAATTAGACTGTCATCATTATGGCAGTATGAGATGGAGGTTACATGTTAATCAATTAGGCCCTCATTCTATTATCGGCCGTAAAACGCAAAGCCGCGATTCCTTGCGCCGTCTTACGGCCCCGTGTAGAGCTACCTTTACCTTGCAATTCAAATAGACGGCGCCGCAAGGATATTCCCCTTATGGCCGGCCGCATATCATGCAACCAGCCGCAAGGTCTGAAAACTTTAAATGCAAAAATAAATTCAAGATGGCACTGTTAAGCTCTGTAAATGCTAGGGATCATAATGGGGGACATGCGGATTAATAGCAACCCCCTCTCAAGCTTGCACATCAGCCCAAATCCGCTATTTCATTAACGGTTTATTTTCCGGCCGCAGCCTGAACGGGTCTGAGGTGCTCCAAGCCCTTAGGACTTTGTCCACGGATATTTGACATGAATTAAAATTAAAATGATTTGCGGATTAGAGTGTAGGGGAATGTTGTGCTATGAATGCTAACACCCCCAATCACTTTATCGTCTCATAAGAGTGCAGGATGGCTTTATTATGTGCCTAATTGTGTGCTTAAGGGACCTTTTTGGTGCAAGTAAGCTGCGGCACGGTTTTAGCCTTGCAGAGAGGGTTCCCGGAGCAATTGAATAGCAAACGGGCTTTTCTTGCGGCCGAAACTCTTGCGATTAATTCTAATGTCCATCATCACTTTCCCACTCATTTACAGTGCAGCATTGATTTTTTTTTTGCATTTCCAGTGCTATGGACAGGGGTTAAACCCCCTTGCGAGTCCTATCTGGTACATAGGATTTTCTTCTACATTTGCCATTTACGGGTGTGGAAACATTTGCAGGCTTGAGGAAAGATGGCAATTGAATAGCAATTTACGAGTTTAGCGATTGTAACTCTTGAAGGCTCAAAGGCTTAGATGAGGCGTAAGTTATGGTTGTAACAACTGCATGGATTTTCAGCCTGTATACCGTAGATGGTTTGCGGCTCGCAAAAAGACGCCAATTGAACAGCAAATTTGTTTACCGGCTACATTATGGGCTCCTGTAAGCTACAATTTCTCAATAAAATGAGGCCCAATGGGTGCAGTTTTTTAGATACGTTTCCAAGTGACTATGAGATGCAAAAAAAGAAAAGAAAATCAACAAACTAAGTTGTTTTTTGTTTGCTTTCTTGAAGCCCAAAAAGAAAAAAAAATTGGCTAGAAAACAATTTAATTTTTTTGAACTACATACATTTGGATTGATGGATTCGGAATGACTAGTTTTTAAATGTGTTTATTAAAATTAAGTATTAAATAGATAATAATAAAGTATAACTGGATAATAAAAAATATAATTTATTTATTGGAATTAAAAAAAAACACTGGCAATGTATTGAAAAAATGGCATTATAGTTACAGTTGTATGCAGAATTACATATTTTGTTGAGAAGAAGAAAACAAAACATGTAAGGCAAACTTATAAACAAATCAGCAAATTCTAATGCACTGTTACTTCTTATTTGATAAACTGAAAAATAAAAAAATAGTAATAAGTAATTTTTTCACTTAAAAAATTATGAAAATATGTAATTTGGCCAGGGTGCACAAACTTTTCCATACAAATATAAGGTTGCACTACAGCAGTGAGTAATATAAAAAATGCAGGAAATTGGAATTAAGGTTATACGGCATGGAGAACCACAGCTCTGTGTGTAATAATTCTGTGTGTAATAATATTTTTTATTGTATGTGTAGTAGGTTTCACCTTTAGGTGCCCTGGGGGTCCTTTAAGGACTCTCGTGGCACAGGGTTAATTTTTAGGTGTCATGGGGTCTCAATTAACCCGCATGGTTATATATATTGGGGATCAGGTGTGAGCGGGGAAGGGTATGACTGGGATTGAGAGGAGAAAGGGGTCTTCTGGGATTCCCTTCACAGGGTGAATGAATGGAATTCGCATTGGTGGCAGTGGGGTTTAAGAAATGTAATATTACTTATTCACTGCACTTTGCACAATCCTAAACCTTGTAATTTTACTGACAAGGCATGGGTTTAGGAGCTGCAGGTGGACTAAGTAATATTACCAGTAAAGGCAATTGAATGCATATGTAACATTACTGAAAAAAGCTCCCGCAGTTTAAAAAAAACACATTTATGACTCTTTAATTGAATGAGATCCTAAGCATGTAATTTGACTGCTAATATTAAATGTACTTTAATGATATACAAATGTATATTTCCTCTCTCTGAAATCTTCACTAATTTCCTATTTTGCTGTCATCTGCTAGTCTGTACAAAAGTACAAAAATGTGGTTATTTCTTCTTAGCAATGCAACTCAGGTTGTATGTGTTGTTTAACATATTTGTTAAAAAGGAAATACTTTGGTATACATTTTAAGCCTTGATTAAAAACTCTTTGTATAATATATATGAGGTATAGAGAGAGGTAAGGAATTTGGAAAATGAAATTATTAATAATATAGTATAAAAAAGATAAAAAGAAAATTGAAATAAATTAAAGGGCAGTTAAAGATCATCGTCTACCCCCTAAGTGGGAGGTTAAGGAATAAACCTCTCTGTTAAGACCTAACATTTCCTTAATAACAACAAGGAGCCTTGTTAGAGCGAGCCTATTATAAGAGATCTAAAAGGCTCAGAGTGGATGAAGAAGTTTGTTAATGGTATGGAAGATTGTTGAGAAAGCAGATATTGAAAGAAGTTGAATGTGGTTTATATGAAGTATTTTCGGTAATAGTATGTAAAGTATCCGATTGGGGGATAAAGAGGAAAATACAAGAGTAGGCCTTCACTGGAATGACTATTAAAATAATAACACATAATGCCAAGGGACTCAATACCCCTTTTAAAAGGAAAATTGCTATAAATAATTATGCTAAATTAAAAGCAGATGTGAAACAGTATGTCTCCAAGAGACTCACTGGAGGAAGGATACACAATCTAAATTAAAACATACACTTTATATGGATAGTATAGACTCAACTTACTCCTCTAAAGCAAGAGGGGTATCTATAATATTTAAAAGGGATTTACTAATAGAGGAGAAATTTAAGAAAATGTATATACAGGGTAGGTATTTAATTTGGTCAGTATTAATAAACAGAATTCAAATTACAATAGTTAATATGTACGCACCAAACACAAAACAAATATATTTCTTTAATAAGATTCTCAGGCTAACACAAAAATGTACTAAAGGACCCACAGTGATATGTGGAGACTTTAACATGATAATGAATATATCAATAGACAGAACATCTGAAAATAAGATAAAATCTGAAAAGGTAAAAAAAATAAGCCCTTAAAATTGACTCAAAGAGTAGTGGAAAATGGAATGTTTGATATTTGGAGGATATTTCACCCGCAACTGAGGGATTATACTTTTTACTCCAATCGTCAATCCTCATACTCAAGAATTAATTAAGTTTTGGTGGACTCACATATTTTAAATATTACTCAATCATCCTCCGAAATAATAACATCACCTTGGTCAGACCATTCCATGCTGAGTAAATCTCTATTCGATAGGAAAGAAGGTCCACCTAGAAGACAGTGGAAAATTGATAACTGTTAAAAATTAAGATCAAATTAAAGATTTAAGAGATGAGATACAAAGTTTTTTTGATTTAAATAAGGATTCAGTTACAAGTCCTTCACTCGTCTGGTGCGCCCATCAGTCCTATATTAGAAGAATTTTGATTGCTAAATCTGTGCAAAAAAGAAAAAGAGGAAGGTAAAACCCCTGAGAGAGTTGTATATACTGCTAGATCAGCTTTCAAGTAAAAATAAGACTGCACCTACATACGAGACAACAAAATAAATCGATCAGCTAAAGGCTCAAATAAAGAAAACTTTGCAGTTAAAAGGAGATAAACAAAATTGGAGGTTTCAACAAACACATTATCTTTTAGGTAATAGAACGGGGAAATATATGGTAAACAAAATAAAAAAACAAAATATACAGAATAAGATAGATAGATTGAAGGGTCCTTACAATATATACAACTCTCACCCAAAAGAAATATGTAAAATATTTACAGATTTTTATTATATTCTATACAATCTAGAATTGAAAAAGGGATTCAATAAACCTCTAAAATCAGATATTGGCCTTTTTTTTTGGAAGGGATAAAATTACCGAGTATTACTAAAGAGGAACTCTTAGTTTTGAATAGACCAATCAATAGAAAAGAAGTAGAAATGGTCATTGATAAACTCAAGTTGGAAAAAGCGTCAGGCATAGACGGCTTTAATAACCTATATTATAGTGAACATTTATGGATATAACTTTTACATTTTGGAATGGAGGTTGTCATGGATGGCAAGGATTGCTATTATAAAAATGATTATGATCCCTAAAATTTCATATTATTATCCCCACATTTTTCATATGTGTTTAGGTCCATACCGGAAACAGTTCCAAAATATATTTTACAAGATCTCCAAAGAATGTTAGATTTTTTTTACTAAATGGGAAGAAAGCTAGAATTAATCTTAATATAACATCAAATGAATTCAAGAATGGAGGACTTGCCTATCCTAAAATTCTCGATATTCATGATAGCATTATTCTCTCACATATATTAAGCTGGAACATAGATATCATTAGAAAGATTTGGATCGATATTGAAGAGGTCCTGTTAGATGTAATACCTCTCAAACTGGCCATGTGGCAATCAAAATATGAACATTCGAAATTTCTGAACATACCAAAACGGATAAATTCTCTAATAAAATGTTGGTATCTTAACAGAATGAAGATGAACTTGTCAAGCTACCCTTCATTAGGAGCACCAATAGAACTGTTAAAATATGCAATGAAATCTTTAAATATATCTCTGTTGGCAAAGAATAAGATTAATAGAATTGGCGACATACCAAAACGGCTCTATATTAACTCCGGAAGAGTTAAATAATAAATATAATAACAAGAAAATCGTGTGACTGGAATATATATCATTAACAAGAGCCTTGAATCTTCTAGGATATAAGGCAGATAATCATAAAGATTTAAAGACAATAGTAACATTAATTCATTAATTAAGGAGACGCTAGACCAACTTGAAAAATCTAGCAGAATGGTTGCCTGGGAGAAAGATTTAGGGAAGAATTGGAAGGCTGAGGCTTGGTATATGTCATTTCTTCTAGTAAAAAAAACAGTTAGCTATGTTTCATATTGGGAAATGTTTTTTAAAACAGTGCAAAGGTGGTACTTGTTTCCAGAGAGGTTGAATACTTTCGATAAACACAAACAGCTCAGGTGTTGGAAAGGTTGTAGGAAGAAGGGTACACTGTTACATCAGTGGTGGGAGTGTAAGTTTATTAAACCTTTCTGGAGACAATGTACTAAACAACTTTCAGAAATTTGGGGAAAGGATATCAATTTGGAGCATGAAGTGGCAATATTACATCTTAATCTTGAGACTATATTTTCACATAATAAACATTTAATTACTCATATCCTTTTAATAGCAAAATGGACTTTGATAAAACATTGGAATCTAGCGACGCTCCCTTCTTGGACTATTGCTCAATTTAAGATATCCAAAGATAGGGAACTAGAACGTAATGGGAATGAGGTAAATGTTAGAAATAAATCCTTCATAAATAAATGGGTTCCCTGGGATGATTATGTTAAGAAATATGGTAAAGCATAACAAAAGAAACACTAGTTAAAAGATCACCGAGGCTACCCTATTTTTTGGGAAAGGGGGGGAATGGTGGAAAGGCTTTCTTTCCCTTCTGAATTGTGGTAATTTTTCTTCTTCTTTTTTCCCTCTCTGGAAACCAAGATGTAAATGGGGACTATAAGGATGTATGTATTTTGTATGTATTGTTTTGATTTGTAAAATAATAATAATCAATCACATATATAGTTGTGTGCAATACGAGTTGTTGCTAATGATTGCATGTTCGAGAAGTTAGTCCGCCGCAGTTGCTAACAAGTACTGCCGACGCTCATCCCTATGACCCCACACAACTTTTAGGCAGGGAGCGTCAAAGGCGCTCACTTCGCTGGTGGAGATGAGAGCCATAGGCGCTCATCCCTACGACTCTTGGAACTAGACATCAACACAAAACTCAATTTCGAGACCCGTAGCAGTTTAACACTTGCAACAAGGAAAACGAGAATAACACACAAAAGAATATGACCCGCTGCAAAATACGAGGTCCAAAAAATACGATCCTAAAGGCCGAACTGCGCACATACAAAAACAACACCACCAAAATTAACAAAAAAAACATCACTCACAGCATGGGGGGACAGCCACGACATCTGGGAGTCAGGTTGCATGACAATTGAACCACATTTGCCGATTTTACTCACACGAAAATCGCCTAGAGACAAAAAAAATCTTGGGCAAAAAAAACAAAAACGAGGCTACAAGACCAAAAAAAGACCCAAAAACCCACCAGACAAATAAGACTTCTACACAAGACTGTACAGGATATAAAATACACTATTAGGGAGGATGCTAAATGCTCCACAACCACCTAACACATAGACAATCGCCGTCATTTAAAAACACTAACTTGCAACTAATAACATTACCAATCCAAAATGCAGAATTACACAGCTAAATAATAGGTTTGCCCTCGCAGACACAGCCTATTTACAATACACATTTCACACATTGCTGAAACTTACAACTCTGCATAGCAAATGTACATTGTATGCTGCAGGAACATCAAGAAAGATTGTTAGCTCTTCAGAATATTGCTTGCTGCATATATTAATTACAAATAGGTAAAGTATATTAATTTATGATTTTATTAATTAATTCATTATCATTACAAAATACATATAGACAAAAATAAAAAAAGGACCAGATGATAGGATAGCAATAAACGCCGAAGGCGTTCAGCGCGCAGCTCACTATGAGAGCCAAAGGTGCTCAGAGGACCAAAAGTACACCATTGTAGAGGCTCGCAATGAGCGCCAAAAGGCGATCAGTGTGGACCTTGTACTGTGCGCCGAAGGGGCTCTGATAACCAAAAATACACCAACCGAGAGGCTCGCAATGTACGCCAAAGGTACTCAGACGACTAAAACACTTACTCTGTGTGGCGAATAGCATTACATGCCATAAAAATTTTATTGCCATCTTTTTTTGATGGGAAAGTTGCTAGTTATAACATAATATCATGCATGATCTATAGAAAGTGCCTAAACATATATAGCAACAGATTATTTTGTGAGTTTCATCGTATTTACTCTAAGCAAATAAATATTTAAATGGTACAACCAACTGAAAAATTACTATTTGTTAAGATCCTTTTCTTGTCCATTAAAAGGTCTGATTAATGATAATGAGAAACCAGGCAATATTTTGTTTACTTCTGACAAAACCCCATAAAAATAGATGGTGCTTGTTTTCTCTTGGTAATTCACATGATGGTATATTTCCTATTAGCACACAGATTGTGCCTTTTGCTCATATATATAGTTAACAGTATCTCTATATTTGCAGTAATCCACTTACCTACAATAATCATATACTGCCATTATATACTGTAATTATATAATGCAATGACCCTGCATATTAATATGAATTAATGTTGCTGGGAGAAATGTCAACAACCTCAGACACATGGATGATACTACTTTGAAGGGTGAAAGTGAAGAGGGAGTGAAGGGCATATTGATGAGGTTAAAAAAAAGCTGGCCTGCTATTCAATGTTAAAAAGATTAAAATAATGGCAAACAGCAATCTCAGTTCCTGGCACATAGTGTAGATGTGGAGGCCTTTACATGTTTTATTTTACTGGGTTCTAAGATATCTGCAAATGGTAAAAATGCAGCAATGAAATTAAAACATGTTTGCTTCTGGGGAAGAAAGTTATGGCAAGCCTGGACAAGCTATTAAAAAGTAAATATTTTATAGTATCAACAAAGGTCTGCATAGTTAGAATTGAAGGGCATATTGATGAGGGGAGTGAAGGGCATATTGATGAGGTTAAAAAAAAGCTGGCCTGCTATTCAATGTTAAAAAGATGAAAATAATGGCAAACAGCAATCTCAGTTCCTGGCACATAGTGTAGATGTGGAGGCCTTTACATGTTTTATTTTCCTGGGTTCTAAGATATCTGCAAATGGTAAAAATGCAGCAATGAAATTAAAACATGTTTGCTTCTGGGGAAGAAAGTTATGGCAAGCCTGGACAAGCTATTAAAAAGTAAATATTTTATAGTATCAACAAAGGTCTGCATAGTTAGAATTTGCAGTAGAAGCATATAGATGTGAGAGATGCTCCATAAAGAATGCTAAAAGCCATATAACTTATGCCTTTGAATTGTGGAGTTGTAGAAAACTGCTTTGTAGTCTGTTGGACTGCATGAAGATCCAATCAATCAATATGTCACGAAATAAAGCCTAACTGTCTACTGATTTGATTTTAGGCTAATGCTCAAATATTTTGTCCATAAGAAAGGATTCCCTAGAGAAGATTTGATGCTGTGAAAGATTAAAGGCATAGGACGAAGGGAACAGCACAAATGGAGATGGATAGATCAGGTCATGAGTTTGACGCAGTGGCTGACAGATGTACCTAGCATACTGTCATCCATGGATAAGACAGACCCACTGAACAACAGGAAATCAATATAAAATTAATATTATATTAGAAAAAATAAATATGCCTTAAAGGAAAGGTGCAGCTTTCAATTTTTATGTACATATAAGATTTTGTATCTAAAATATAACATTCATTTCTAAATATAAAAAAAAAAACTAAAAGTATACAAACAATTACTCAATTACATACAAGTACTGGTAGTTTATTTATGTGTTCTCTCCTGATAATTAGTTTCTTTAGATTCAGCTTTGTGAGGAAAGTGAAATTCATTGCATGAGGAAATTTTCCATGCATAGGAAAACTACTCTACCTGTTAGTATGCAGGAGGATGACACCAAACTACTACCACGGGGAGTTAATGATACTCCTGAAAACCATACATGCCATAGCTTACATTGTGGAAGGGAGGTTAGACCTGGCTAGAGGACAAAGATGTGGAGAGAAGTTGCAGAAGAGGTCAGTTCTGTATCTTCATGACTTAAAGAGTGTCAAGCATCAATATGATGATTGCCTGTGGCCCTAAAAAAATGGCTACAGAGGTTGCAGCAGGTAGAGGATCATCAGCTCGCATGCACTATAATCCA
The DNA here is from genome assembly GCA_027410445.1 of Discoglossus pictus. Taxonomy (NCBI): domain Eukaryota; kingdom Metazoa; phylum Chordata; class Amphibia; order Anura; family Alytidae; genus Discoglossus; species Discoglossus pictus. The sequence goes on along the minus strand of CM050163.1, from coordinate 153,598,917 downwards.
TGGGAGCAATTAATGAGGGGCAGGATGTCCACAGCAACAATAGTTGGAATCCCTGAACTGTTGGATATGGACCTGCCTGAGAAACTTTAAGGTGATATCAGCAGCACTTGTCATACTACATACCATAATATATATGTATACACAAACACACATGTTCGTGTTCATTGCTTCAATAACCTCATCTATCCATCTCTGCCTCTATTTTCCCCTTCTTTGTGGGACTTAATTCTTTCCCAGCATCAGAGTCTTCTCTAGGTAACACTGTCTTCTCACAATATGGCCAAAATATTTTAGCTTCAGCCTTATGATCAATCCTTCCGGTGAACAATTTGGCTTGATTTCTTGTACTGATTTATTGGATCTCCTTGCAGTCCAATGGAGTAGTTTTCTCCAACACCACAACTGGAAGGCATCACTTTTACACCACTTAGCCTTCTTTATGGTCCAGCTCTCACATCCTTATGTTACTACTGGGAATAACATAGTTATAACTATGCAGACCTTCGATAGTGTAAAATCTTCCATTTTTAATAGCTTGTCCAGAGTTGGTATAACTTTTTTCCTCAGAAGCAAACATCTTTTTGTTTCATTGCTGCATTCTCCATCTGCATAGATCTTAAACCCAGGAAAATAAAATCTCACCATAGATGGTCTGGTACTCCATTTCTTTAAGTATTTATGTTTATATGTATTTGTATGTATGTGGCAAATTCCCATTCTCCTCTCTATTTGTGACCATTTAGCACTTTTATAACGGAATACAATTACACAGGAATTTTCTGCCAGTGTCACAAGAAATAATGAAATAAAACAAATGATGAAAAGAACAAGTCTAGCTCATACGGAACACTAATTTTTACTAACAAGGCCACTAACCAGGCCTACTACCAGCTAACCCTGGGTGGAGGTAACAAAACTAACAGTCCAAACAAGTAGTTTCAAGTCACCTCATAGATCCAGACTTTTCACATATATACATATATATACACACTAGCAACTTGCCCTGTCTCTCCACCCTCTCCCTCCCCTGTGTCTCTCCCACCTCTCCCTCACCAGTGTCTCTTACCCCTCTCCCCCTGTGTCTCTTCCCCCTTTTTCTTCCCCTTTGTCTACCCCCTTTCCCTCCCCTGTGTCTCTTCCTTCCATCCCCTGTGTCTCTTCAACCTCTCCCTCCCCTTTGTTTCCCCCCTACCTCCCATCTTTCCCCCCCTCACCTGTGCCTCCTTCCCCTCTCCCCTGAGTCTACTCCCCCCTCTCCTCTTTCTCTTCCCCCTCTCCCTCCCTTATGTGTCTTCCCCACCTCTCCTTCCCCATTTTTGTGTCTTCCCCCACCTCTTTCTTCCCCCTCTCTGTCCCTTGTGTGTCTTCCCCCACCTCTCCTTTCCCCATTTCCCCCATCTCCCTTCCTCTGTGTCTCTTCCCCCCTCTCCCTCCCCTGTGTCTCCCCCTCTCCCTCACCTTCGTTTCTTCCCCCTCTCCCCCTGTGTCTCTTCCCCCTTCTCCTCCCCTTTTGTCTCCCCCCTGTCCCTCCCCTGTGTCTCTTCCTTCCCTTCCCTGTGTCTCTTCCCCCTCTCCCTGCCCTGTGTTTCCCCCCACCTCCCATCTCTTCCCCCCTCTCCCTCACCTGTGCATCCTTCCCCTCTCCCATGTGTCTTCTCCCCCTCTGTCTCCCTCCCCTGCGTCTCTTCCCCCTCTCCCCTTGTGTATCTTCCCCTTCTCCTACCCCTTTGTCTCCCCCCCTTTCCCTCCCCTGTGTCTCTTCCTTCCCTTCCCTGTGTCTCTTCCCCCTCTCCCTGCCCTGTGTTTCCCCCCACTTCCCATCTCTTCCCCCCCTCTCCCTCACCTGTGCATCCTTCCCCTCTCCCCAGTGCCCCCTTTCCCTCTCCCTTCCATGTTTCCTTTACCCCTCTCCATTTCCCCTCTCTCCCTCCCCTGTGTCTACTTTCCCCCTCTCCCTCCCCTTTTTCTTATTCCCCCCTCCCTCTCCTGTGCCTAATTTCTCCCTCTCTCTTTCCCCCTTCTCCCTCCCCTGTGTCTCTTTGCTCCCCTCTCTCCGTCTCATGTGCTCCCTTTCCCCACTCCCTTCCCCCTCTACCTGCCCTGTCTCCTTTCTCCATTTCCCCCCTCTCCCTCTCCTGTGCCTCCTTTCCCCCTCTCCTTTCCTCCTCCATCCCCTGTGTCTCCTTTCCCCCCTCTCCCACTCCTGTGCCTCAATTCCCTCTTTCTCTTCCCCCCTCGCCCTTCCCTATGTCTCCTTTCCCTTTTCCCTCACCTGTGTCTTATCCCCTGTGTCTCCTTTCTCCCTCTCTCCCTCTCCTGTGCCTACTTTCCACTCTCGCTTTCCCTCCTCTCCCTCCCCTGTGTCTCCTTTCCTCCTCTCCTTTTCCCCCTCTCCCTACCCTCTGTCTACTCCCCCCTCTCCTCCCCTTTGTCTCCATCCCCCCTCTCCCTCTCCTGTGTCTTCATACCCGCTCTCCTTCCCCTGTGTCTCCTCCCCATCACTCCCCCTCCCCAGTGTTTATTTCCCCCTCCTCTCCCTCCCCTGTATCTCCTTCCCCTCCTCTGTTTCCTTGAGTTTCATTTCCTCCACCTCTCCCTTCCTTGTGTCTCCTTTCCCCCTTCTCTCCCTCCCTTGTGTCTCCTTTCCCCTTCCTCCCTTGTCTCTCCTTTCCCCCCTCCACTCCCTCCCTTGTCTCTACTTTCCCCCGTCCACTGCCTCCCTTGTCTCTCCTTTCCTCCCTCCTCTCCCTCCCTTTTGTCTCCTTTGCGTCCCCCTCCCTCCCTTGTGTCTTCTTAAAATTTTATTCCCGTCATTTTTGATGGGCAATTTCCTAGTATATATATAATTTGTGTGTGTAAATGTATGAGTAAATTGCTATACTGGAGCAATTTTTCAAGCTTGAGTGCCTCTCCCATCCAGTAGTCTCCACTAGTGATGCCCCAAACAGTTCGCCGGAGAACTATTTGCGGCGATTTTCGCATGTTCGCGTTCGCAACGAACGGCGAACACATGCGCTTTTCGGTCCCCCCTATTCTTTATCATTGAGGAAACTTTGACCCTGCACCTTACAGTCAGCAGACACATTCCAGCCAATCAGCAGCATACACTCCCTTCCAGAGCCTTCCACCTGAAGGACAGCCTCCATTTTAGAATCATTCTGAAGCTACATTCGTTGAGAGAGGACATACATTCTAGCTGCTGCTGATTTAATAGGGAAATAGATAGCCAGGCTGTGTATTTAGCTTTCACTACACACCTGAAGGACTCATCTGATATCTGCTGCAAGGACAGCAACCCAAAAAGCCCTTTTTAGGGCTAGAACATCATTTATTTTATTTTATTATTTTTTTCTGTGTAATCTAATTGCATATGCCTGCCTGCTAGCGTGTGTGTGAGGCCTATTGCATCTACTCTGCCAACTTTTGCCAGTGCACAGTGACACTCATATCTGGTGCAACCTAGTGTACAGTCACATTTAAGAACCATTTTTTTACTGTAATCGATTGAATATCAGTTGCCTGCCTACAGGCGTGTGTGTGAGGTCTATTGCATCTACTCAGCCCACTTTTGCCAGTTCACAGTGACACTCATATCTGGTGCAACCTAGTGTACAGTCACATTTAAGAACCATTTTTTTACTGTAATCGATTGAATATCAGTTGCCTGCCTACAGGCGTGTGTGTGAGGTCTATTGCATCTACTCTGACAACTTTTGCCAGTGCACAGTGACACTCATATCTGGTGCAACCTAGTGTACAGTGAAATAAAACAACCCTTTTTTTTACTGTAATCGATTGAATATCAGTTGCCTGCCTACAGGCGTGTGTGTGAGGCCTACAGCGCCTAATCTGCCAACATTTGCCAGTGCACAGTGACACTCATATCTGGTGTCACCGTAGCTTGCACGCATAGTACCACTAATCAAAAAAAAAATGACAGGTAAAGGCAGGCCACCCCGCAGGGGCCGTCGTGGTCGTGGTGCTGTGATTCCCTTTGGCCCTACAATAATGCCCAGTTTTCAGAGGCCATGTATCCTGCACTTGAACAGTTCTGAGGACATGGTTGACTGGCTAACTCAGGACACCCAATCTTCTACAGCTTCCGCTCGGAACCTAGACGCACCATCCTCCTCCAGCTTAGCTTCGGGCACCTCTCCAGTTACCACTCGCCCGCCTGCCGCCACCACCAACACTAGCACCACAGACGCTTCACTTGATCCGTCAGCAGAGTTATTTACACATCCGTTTCAAGAAATGAGTGATGCACAAACATAAGTGCAAGACGATGTCGATAACAGGGATATTTCGCAGTCAGGCAGCATTACACACATGGACATACGGTCTGATGATGATGATGATGATGATGATGTTGTACCCGGTGCTGCTTCCTTTGTTGAGTTGTCAGATACAAGTGAAGCAGGTGATGATGACGATGCGTCCGTGGATGTCACGTGGGTGCCCGATATAAGAGAAGAAGAACAGGAGGAAAGTTCAGATGGGGAGACAGAGAGGAGGAGGAGACGAGTTGGAAGCAGAGGGAGGTCGTCGAAAGTAGCTAGTGGCACAGTCAGACAGCATGCATCGGCACCCGGGGTCAGCCAGACAGCATGCCAGTCAACGCATGCTGTTGCCACCACCAGAATGCCGTCATTGCAGAGCTCAGCAGTGTGGCAATTTTTTCGTGTGTCTTCCTGTGACAACAGTGATGCCATTTGCAACCTGTGCGAAAAGAAACACCCACCTAGGTACAACTTCTTTGCGAAGACACATGATGTCACATCACAAATGCCTAAGGGATCAACACATGAGTACAAGCAGCACACAAAGTCAAAGCCGCCATCCTCCTCCTGGTCCAGCATCTTCAGCCATGTCAACCACTTCTGCCCTGCTTGCCCCCTCTCAACCATCCGCCACTCCGTGTCTCACCCTGAGCAGTCCCTGCTCATCTGCCCACAGTCAGGTGTCCGTCAAGGACATGTTTGAGCGTAAGAAGCCAATGTCACAAAGTCACCCCCTTGCCCGGCAACTGACAGCTGGCTTGTCTGAACTCTTAGCCCGCCAGCTTTTACCATACAAGCTGGTGGAGTCTGAGGCGTTCAAAAGATTTGTAGCTATTGTGACACCGCAGTGGAAGGTACCCAGGCGAAATTTCTTTGCATAAAAGGCAATGCCTGTAGGCTTATGCGTCCTTTTGAGGAGGTGACAAACCTGGTCAGTCGCACCCAGGGCACCATCAGCGACATCATACCATTTGTTTTCTTCCTGGAGCGTGCCCTGCGAAGAGTGCTGGATCAGGCTGTAGATGAGCGTGAAGAGGAAGAGGAAGAGTTGTGGTCACCATCACCACCAGAAACAGCCTTATCAGCATCGCTTGCTGGACCTGCGGCAACGCTGGAAGAGGATTGTGAGGAAGAGGAGTCAGAGGAGGAATGTGGCTTTGAGGAGGAGGAGGAAGACAAACCACAACAGGCATCCCAGGGTGCTCGTTGTCACCTATCTGGTACCCGTGGTGTTGTACGTGGCTGGGGGGAAGAACATACCTTCAGTGAGATCACTGAGGACGAGGAACGGGACATGACTAGCTCGGCATCCAACCTTGTGCAAATGCGGTCTTTCATGCTGTCGTGCCTGTTGAGGGACCCTTGTATAAAAAGGGTGAAGGTGAACGACCTGTACTGGGTGTCCACGCTACTAGACCTCAGGTATAAGCAGAAAGTGCCTGAAATGTTACCGAATTACCACAAGTCGGAAAGGATGCAGCACTTCCAAAATAAACAGACTACCTCACCATAACTACAGATATCGACACTATGAGGAGCGATGAACCCATTGACTACTGGGTGTGCATGCTTGCCCTGTGGCCTGAGCTATCCCAATTTGCCATAGAACTTCTGTCCTGCCCTGCTTCAAATGTTCTGTCAGAAAGGACCTTCAGTGCAGCAGGAGGTTTTGTCACTGATAAGAGAAGTCGACTAGGTCAAAAAAGTCTAGATTACCTCACCTGTATTAAGATGAATAAGGAATGGATCCCGAAGGGACTGACAGTGGGCGATACATTCGATTAAAAAAGGCCTGATAGATGAGCTGCCTTGAGCTAATAATGGTCCACACGCTGCTGTATTTTATCCCTGAATGCCGGATTACTTGCGTGACTTATCCGCCACCAACTAGGGTTCAAGACGCAATATTTTAGGGCACTTTCTGCCTGGCAAACTAACATAATTTTTTCTGGTCGCTGCAACAATACCTAATTTTTGCATTTAAATTCTTTTATTGTCAGAAGGCGTACAGCATATAATGAAAAAAAAAACCTTTTTGAACAGTCTTGCATAACAGTTGTGCAAAAATACATATTTACAATAAAGACATTTTTTTGAAAGTTAGCTGGTTATTCCTTCTTATTTTTACTTTTTAGGTTATTAATTTTTCTTATTTTTTACTGTGATTGCAATTTAAGAGATACCTAAAACATGGTAAAACAGACAATAGTAAAGAGTGTATCTACAGGAAACACCAAATTCCTATTAGCTATCATCCCTCCAGCAGTATTAGCTTATTATTTACAATATCTAACCTGGGCAATCACTCTTGGGTTACCCTAGGGCAGGCTTCAGTAAACGACCTCTCCTTTCCTGGGATGATTTTGCCGCCGGTTGCTTCTGAAGGGTCTCCAGGGCTCCCACACTCTGATCCCTTCCCAAGTGTCGCTTCAACCAGTAACAAATGTTTTATATTTGTAAAGCGACCCAATGATCCCCCTTGACAGAGGTTTATCTTCACAAATTTTGGAGAACCAATTTAAGACCGGTGTCCCCTGTTTCTGGCTCAGGGAGTGTGTGAAATGTCTCAGCCTACAGTAATTGTAATGTTCTGACAGCGGTAGCTCATGCTTGTCCCTCAGTTCCTCATAGGTGAGCATCTGGCCCTTTACTAACCAATCTCCCAGTCTATCTAGTTTCCTTGACCTCCACCAGTGTTGTGATGTTGTGCTCATGTGTTTCGGGCCTGAGGTTGGTCAAGAATTGGGGTCATTTGGGTGGTGGTGTGTTTCTTGGCCCATTTCCAGTATGATAGTGAGTGTCTGATTAGGGGGTTTGGTGAGTTTTTAAGGCTCTGAGTCAATTCTGATAGCCAAGCCACCTTGTCCCAGGTTAAGGGCCTTAAAGTGTGGTTCTCTAAATACACCCAGGCCGGTTGATGACATAAGAATGTGCTATTGGGAGGATGATGTAACAGGTATTAAACTGATAGGAATAAATAGTACAACTGAACACACCACTCCTATCTGGTGGCACCTTAGATTGCACGTGCAGTGCCCCAAATTCGAAGTAGGAGGTCCGACCAAGCATCTTTTTCCATCTCTCTGTTCCAAAAATCCATGCCATATACACGTCCCCTGATAGGTGACGTAACAGGTATTAAACTGATAGGAATAAATAGTACAACTTAATACACCACTCCTATCTGGTGGCACATTACATTGCACATGCAGTGCCCCAAATTTGAAGTGGGAGGACCGACCAAGCATCTTTTTCCATCTCCCTGTTCCAAAAATCAATTCCATATACACGTTCCCTGATAGGTGACGTAACAGGTATTAAACTGATAGGAATAGTACTACTTAACAGTACACACCTTATAATAATGCAGACAGAGGCAACGCAGAGAGAGGAGTCTGAAGAAGAGGAGTCATAGGAGGAAGGTGGCTTTGAGGAGATGGAAGACCAAACACAGCAGGCATCCCAGGGGGCCTGTTGTCACCTTTTGGGGACCCTTGGAGGCTGGGTGGAGGAAGAGACTTTCAATGACATCGGTGAGGTCAAGGAACGGGACATGGCTAGCTTGGTATCCAACCTTGTGCAAATGGGGAGTTTGCGGTTGTGCAAAGGGACTGTTTGTGGTTGTTTGCGGTGCATTAAACGGGGAGATTGGTCTGTTACTGTGAAGCGGGTGTAACTCTTACACTACCTGATCAATACAACATTATACCTGATGTTTTAAAGCATGTTATTCTAAACAATTTAGGAATGTTAGGTGATTTATGCCCTTTATGGCTTAAAATCAGACTCTGCATCAATTATGTAATTTTCCATGGAAGTTTAGCCATGGATCCCCCTCCGGCATGCCACAGTCTAGGTGTTAGTTCCCTTGAAACAACTTTCCCATCACTATTGTGCCAGAAAGAGTCCCTGTGGTTTTTGAAATTCACCTGCCCATCGAAGTCTATGGTGGTTCGCCGATGTTCGCCCGTTCGCGAACATTTGATAAAATTTGTATCCGCGGTTTGCGAACCGAAAATTTGATGTTCGTGACATCACTAGTCTCCACCCATTTATACCACCTAGACAAACATTCCCCAGCTCAATATTCCAGTATATGTATATTTTTTTTCATATCTCCACCAACCTAAGTAGACTAGGTGAGTTACATGGCTCCTGCAATTTCTACCAGCAAGTAATTTCTTGTTTAATAAGAAAGAAATAAAGAATGAGTCCAGTCTTTTGTCCACATATCTGCCCAAGCATCATTATCTTTTCAAGGGAAGTTATTGCAGTCCGAGGGCCTAAACATTTTTTATTAGTTTCTTTATAAGTAGATGTTATAATACAGACCAAACAGACCACCTGCAAGCACTTAACCCACAACATATTTTCATTGTGCTACAACCCCTTCTCTTTCTCCTCACCACTCTCATTTGCCCTGACAATGCCACCACACATTATAACTTGACATGGCACACACCACTTCAGCAGACTTACTTCACTACAATTGTATCCTATGCCCTCATTTTTATCACTATGCCCTCAATCATGCCAAACAGCACTACTTCTCATCATTAATATCCAATTTGTTCTCCAACCCCAAACATTAGTTTGCTACATTGAACACTCTTCTCTGCCCCCACCACCTCTTGCCCCTTCCTGTCTCAAGGCTAAAGGATTTTCTAGCCACTTTTATAATAAATTCTTAAATATCCGTAATTACCTCTCTTATCGACGTGGCCCTAACTCTCCCTCCTCTCAATAAACTGACAACATCCAGCTTTTACCCTTACCCATCCCTACATCTATAATGGACACCTTTTAACTTTTACCAGAGGATGAAGATGTTAGTCTTCTGAAAAACCTCTTGTTTTACAACTGAATTACATCCATTCTTAAGAAATCTTTATCTGATCCAGCTTCTCCATGTAATTATCTCCCGATCTCTCTACTTCCCCAGGTTTATAAATTGCTTGAGCGTATCGTCTACAATAGCTTTTCCCTATTTATTTCTTCCTACTCCCTCATTGACCCCTTCTGATCTGACTTCCAGCTCCAACACTCCACAGAGACAGCTCTCACTTAAGTCACTAATGACTTGCTCACCTCCAAATCAAAGGATCACTTCTCTATTCTCCTGGGTCACTCTGTTGCCTTTGACACTGTTGACCACTCTCTTCTTATCCAAGTTCTCCACTCTCTTAGCTTAAGCTCTCTTTTAGTTCACATCATATCTAGAAAATCAATAATTTAGTGTATCCTTCTCTGACCCTCTTGTTCACCTCGCCTTATGACTGTTGGCGTAACCAAGGTTCAATCCTAGGTCACCTCCTTTTCTCTGCAGGGGTACACTTCCTCACTTGGAACCCTAATAAATTATTCTGAATCCCGTATCATCAATATGCAGATGACACTAAAATCTAGCTCTCTGTGCCAAAATTATCCCCCTCTCTTCTAGCTCAAGTTGCCAACTGCCTCTCTAGAATATTCTAGCGGATTTGTTTTCCTTTCTCCTAACTGCTCTCTCTCTTTCTCTCTCTCTCTCTCTCTCTGTCTCTCTCTCTGTCTCATACCGTATTTCTATTGTTTTCAGTTAGCCCCAAATTTTACCTGCATCTTGGTCTCAGTAGGCCTTACTGGTTACACTGAATTCTGGGAGTCTCATACACACCATCAGCCCCAAATTTTACCTGCATTCTGGTCTCAGTAGGCCTCACTGGTTACGCTGAATTCTGGGAGTTTCATACACACCATCAGACCCAAATTTTACCTGCATCCTGGTCTCAATAGGCCTCACTGGTTACACTGAATTCTGGGAGTCTCATACACACCATCAGACCCAAATTTTACCTGCATCCTGGTCTCAGTAGGCCTCACTGGATACGCTGAATTCTGGGAGTCTCATACACACCATCAGTCTCAAATTTTACCTGCATCCTGGTCTCAGTAGGCCTCACGGGTTACAGGGCAGTTGTTTAGAGACAGTATTTTGTCTCTTTATGGTCTACTGGGGCACATAGCAAAGGCTTTTAATGCATTTATTCTTTGGTACTAGTTTGCAAGTTCTGCAGAATATTAGTATTAGCATAGGGTTTGGGTGTCAGCATGTTAGGGAGTAACTTGTAATTTATTGTCACGGCAAAACTCAATGGAGATCTTTGCCTTGCTCTTTGGCGTGAAGTTCACTCGAAGCAGTGATCTGTAGTAGTTTGCACGCAATCTCTTTTAGGGGATGGGGATTAACATAGCTAAGTAGGGTTTACTCATTAGTTAGGGCACTCATAGGTGTTTTTTTCTGAGATTTACATGAGGCCCTATGTTGGGATGTTACAAATAACGGATAATAAAAATAATAATAACTAGTGTGTGTACATTTTAATTATAAGCCCAATGCAAAACACATGATACCAGCACAATAACACATACCATGTATATTATACCTATTTATCACATATCTTGTATGCTATGTTTATTTAAAGATATATATAATCTATGTGGCATATCTAAATCATCATACATCTTCTCCTTTTTTACTTCTTTTTGCATACCAGAAGTTCTCTACTGGGTGAAAGGTCTCTATTGAAACATAGGCTGATTCTCTATTGACAAATGTCACTAGTCCTGTTAGACGGAATATTTATTGGCTCTTGGGCACCATTCAATTTCCTATGTTCTTAAGTTACACCACTAAAAAGTGATAAGTACTGTAACTTTACCTTGCAATTCAATTAACCCACTTAAACATAATTTGGAGTGGGCTACCATGATTTGGAGTGAGCTACTTGTGAGAACAAGACAGAACAAGGCAGAAATATGACTCATAATTCGTAACACAAGGGAGAGCACCCACAAAGGCAAAAAAATGCCTTTTTAAACTAATCCCCCTCCCCACTCCCTGCTCACACCCTATCCTCCCTTTCTCTGCACACACCCGATAGCCATAACCACAGGCTTCAATTGAGACCCTCGTAGCATCTAAATACCTTCTCAATGTCATGCGTGTCTTTAAAGGAACCCAGTGGCACCTAAAAGTCAACCCCCACCACAGACCTGCAAGGACCTCCATGGCTAATTAGGTGGGTCCTTTAGGGATCCCCATGGCATGGGGTTCATTTTTTGGTGCTGTGGGGGATAAGCCTTGAAACTTTACTGATAAAGCTTGGGTTCATGAGTTGCGGATGAGCTAAGCAGTTTTACATGTGAGGGCAATTGAATACATGTGTAATATTACTGGAAAAAGGTCCTGCAGTTGAAAATACATAATTATGACTGTTACAAATTTAAGATTTGAATGAGGCCCCTATCTAGCATATTCACTTTAAAGGGCCATTGTTGTCTACAAACATATAGCATGCATTTAAAAATGTATGTATTAAACATTATTCAAGTGTTTTTCATTGTGTATGACAAAGAGTTGATTTATAGTGCAGAAAAAAGTATATACTATAGACAATATTGATTGTTTTCCCCTCCTCAGTCCTAATAAGTTACAGGAAACAGAGGGTCAGTGAACCTTATGGATGTATGCGCTAAAGCATATTGTGTTTTTGTTCTCATGTTAATCAGATAAGAATACACAATTAACAGGGTATACATCAGTCCTTGTTTACACATTGTTTTTTTTATCTGCCTATCTGTTAAGTGAATATTCATTTTCTTCAGAAAATAATATTTTATTTTATGAGAGGGGACTTTAGTGATATATAAAACTTGCTCTTTTAGATATATGACATAACATTTGGACCACAGTATACATTCTAAGTGCTTAATGAGTGCAATGTGACACTAGATAAAGGAGAAAGAACTTCAGTAGATACTCCTTTATCAACTCTAAATAGATCACGACTTAATCTCATAGTTATTTTATTTAAGTGGTGCCTGATTAGTCCAGCTTGTTCTCTTAAGTCCCTTGTAACATATATACTGTAAATCTGCTCATTTTATGCATTTTTTTTAAGTATACCAAATCTGAAACTTGATTTACCAATTCTGTTTTGCAATTGGAAATAAATCTAACAGAGGTGTTACAGCATATATAATTTATTACCTAACTTGAAAAATAATTTACTTTACTAATCACTTTTGGTATAAGAAGTCAGGAGCAATAGATTAAGAAATGCATACATCCAAATTTGTGCACCTTGACACCTATAAACTATTGCAAATACAATCTATTTTATAATAATACTTGGCACACATTTTTTAAACAAAATAATAAAAACCACTGTTTTTATCTGCGATAGATTAAAGCTATTGTTTACTAATTTAAGTGCAAAACAATGATTTTATAACATAATATAATCAGCAGCAGAAATTGACAATATGTAAGTAAGATTAAAAGTGAATATATTTTCTAAATCCATTATTGCAATGGTTTTCTTTTGGAAATAAATTGTGCAAAAGAAAACCACTGAGCAAAAATGTGTTTTGTTCATACCATTATTAAATTAGCTAATAATTTCCTTGACATATCTTATAATAGTTTAAATGATTATACTTTTATTCAATAACTTTTTCCAATTCAGGCCTAAACACAATTTTATAAGTTTTATTGTCTTCAGTTTGGTATCTTGTCCTTGCCAGATCTATTACTTTTTTTATACTTCAATTTCTTTCAGTCATTCATTTGCTTCTACTGTGCATTGGCTGCAAAATTCAAATAGCTTCTCAAGTCTCTGCTGACTATTTCTTAGTGTTATTTATTTTTTCTTATTGATTTACTTCACAGATGTGCTAGACTTGTGATCAAGGGACCCAAGTCCCTGTCTTGTTTAATGCATTGATTACAGGGAATATTAGATGGCTACCTATTATGTTCTTGGTAATAATTTCTCTATAACAGGGACAATAATTATATGTCTCTTGGATGATTTGTCAAAACCAGAATTTACAGTATCTAGAGCATACGTTACAACTGCAGCCATATTTCATTCAGTCTATACGCCATTTCAGTTACTACAGCATGATAAATAAAAAGAACATGAACAAAAACACCTACATGTGTGTGTTCAATCAAGTACTAAATGTATAACAAATAACACTGCACAGATTATGCATGAAATTATAAATTTATTTGAGTAATTAACAAAGAGTTATGATTAGTTGAAATGGATTAACTATATTAATATATTATTATACTGATTAAAATATATAATCAGATGTTAAAACAAATAATTGCAAAAGGAGGGGCCAACTGGACCAACCAATGAATGGATCCCACAGGTTAGATACTCTCCTCTGCTGGTTTTTGTGTATTGGTGCTATGTATTCCCCTGGAAGGAGTTTTGCCTAAGAATCTTGGAAAGCCGGTAAGTACCTTTGTTGAATGATATGAGTTTTGTGCCACTTGCTAAGCCCTTTAGTGCTTTTGCCTTGGAAACAGAAAAGCTATATAAAAAGATGAAAGGGTATACATACTGAATCAAAAGTAAGCACAAAGTTGTGAATTCACACCAAAGCCATCAATTGACAGTTCTTTTAAAACAACAACAACAAAACAATATGATGCCAGTTCCCATACATCACGGTTAAGTGAAAAAACATTCTGGGGTGTCACAGAGGATTAAGATGTGATGGAATCCTGATGAGATACTCAATGCAAGTACAGAGTGGGCATTTGAATCTTTCTACCTTGTGGGCAGCTTTTGGACAAGTTTACAAAATCTTAAAATAATTTTATTTAGCTTTACTAAATGGTTTTCCTTATGTGTATATGCTGTTTCTTTTGGGCAAATGCAATTCTGGCTGCCTTTAAGTGTACTAATATTAGAGGAGTTGAAGTCCCTATAGTTTACACTATAACAGTATTATTTGGTTTATCAGACAAAGGTGGTAGGAAAGGTCCACGGTGGATGTTGATCCATTAATTAGCTGGAGTAAATGGTGTCATAATGAATCAAGATACTTTAGGCCACAATGCTCATCCCTGAAAAATCAATCACAAGTGCCTTAGCAGCACAGTAAATCCAACCTAGCTGTGTTAATCCCCTATCCCTAAAACATTGGAGAGAACTCCTACAAGTCACTGCTACGAGTGAACTTCATCAGATTTTACTGATCACAGCGAAACCAGCAAAAACAGAAGAAAGATTTACGGGTACTAAAGACCACTAGCAAGTAGTTTTTAAACCCATGCTGAGTCCCCCAGGAGCATTTAAAGCGACAGTATAGCACAAAAAGCACTACAAAATAATGAATTGTCTAAATGATTTGACACTTTACAATCCAATATTAACATATGTTAATTAAAAAATATATGATTTGTTAGTATTAAGCCCATTTTATGATACAAAATCCACAGTAACTCACAACCCAGTACTCAATGGGTTTATACACATCACAAAACCACGTTGCCCAGGAACAAATATTCTAATACATTGTCTATAAATATATTATATTTCAACACAAAATAAATGCATATTTATTTATTGAAGTTATAAATACAATTCACATATTTTTAATTTCACAATATATTAATAAATAAAAACAATTTAATGTTTCCTTGCTGCAGCACAGTTAAGGCACTTTGTCATGACCTGCTTCCAGCAGGACCGTGTCGTTCTTACTACCTCTGGTACAGAAGATAGCATCATGATATCAGGAAGACCATATAATCCCTTAGAATTAGGATTAATGCACAGAAAGACACTTACACTTTGTTTATGTAAGTAGATACCATTGTATACCTTTATTAATAGGCACATTTTATACAATGTTCTGGCACACAGACTGGCCAATCAGTAAACCTCTTGCTACTGGAAAATCCCTGTACCTGTTGATTGTATTAAATCTCACCATTTGCTGAGAATTTGCTCAGAATTTTAATCTACTCAAGACCCCCTGTGTTTGTTTATTTGGGTGGGGCTGAGTGCATCACAAGATAACATTACTGTAACATAATAGGCCTTAGTATTATTTAAGTGGGGGCCGATGCAATAGTCTGAAGAATAGGTAATACGTTTTTTTACAACAATTTTGTATAACATGAAACATAATACATATGTTCTGCAGAGCATTAACCAAGATACATACAGTATAACGGAGTAGTCATATTTTAACCATAAGTAATAAAAAATACATAACTTTAACCATAAGCAGGATAACTTATTCCCAGTCCAGGCCCAAGCCAAAGTCTAAAACTGTCCAGTCAGGCCCTGGGCATGACACACTTGTTACTGCTCTTCCCGATCATTATGAGCTTTAGGAATTAGGATAACAGAGAAAGTGTGAGAAAGTGCAATTTTTTTGTTAAAAGCATCATTGTGTAACTAATGACTAAGGTGGGCAATGCCTGGGTGATTTAACTCTCTAGATGAGGACTGACTACAAATAACTATAGCAGAAACATAAGACAAAATGTTAATGTGTTATGTGAAAAGAGTTTATCATGCATTGGTGCTAGCATAGTGAGCCTCCTCTTACATTTTAGCAACAAACATCTTTAAATTTTAAAGCTTCATTATTTTTTTCAGTACACTGTCACAGTTATTATAAATTAACTGTGAGGATATCCAGGGTTAAACTATCATTCTATGCATGCTTTAGAGCTTCTTTAGTAGAGTGTAGAGTAGAGTGTGCCATTTTCCTTCCAAAGATTAGGCTTAATGGAAGCTTAATAATTGTTGTACATGTCTAATAGTTACATAGTTACATAGTAATTAAGGTTGAAAAAAGACTTTCAGTCCATCAAGTTCAACCTTTTAAGATCTCCTCTGATCTGCAATATGCAGAATAGTTATTAATTAATTAGTTAATTAATTGTTAATTAATTATGAATCAACTATGTTTTTTTTGTAATTATTAATGCGTGTTACATTACCTCAGGGTCATCATATTTATGTTTCACGTTTGCAACAATATTAAGAATTCTGCATCGGCTGCATTTGTTCCTCGCAGAGTCAACAGTATTTTCACCTGAAATTATTTTTCCCAGTAGTATATCAGTTAATATGAACCGGTCTTAAAAAGTAAAATGGACCGCAGCATGCCAGACACATATGTCAGCTACTTCCCATTTCAGCTTCTTCAAGCTCATGTTCATTGCTCCCATGACCTCTGTCACAACCCACCTACGATCCCCAGGTGGGTCTAACTCATGTGGGAACTATATACCTGGTGTCAGAGAGTTTTAGACTACTTGGGACAAACTCTCCACTATGTGGGAAATCTAGCAAATCTAGTCGGGTACCTCTTTTGTGGGGAGAAAATTGTTGCAATCCCTGGTGAATTCAGGAAACTATGTGATTGGGTTTACCAGCTTTTTAGCAAACTTCCAAGTGGATAGAGATACCGTTATTGAGTTAGAGGTGAATCAGCTAAGGGGATTGAGACAGCTCCACAGTGTATTCACTTTTCGCAGCTGACCAGGTCTTCTATAGTAATTGTAAACATCCAGGCTCTCTATTTGACTGAATGGGGAGTCATGAACAATGACTATGGTCAAGTATTTCCTAATTTTTAGTTAACCCCAAGACAAAAGATCAAATGAGTATAACCTGCAGAACACATGACACCACTTAATCTTGTTTTTTTAAAACAAATTTGTTGATCATTAATAATATGGAATTTAAAACAAATGTTTCAGTTGCTGCATTACCAAATTTGTTAATAATACTCTATGGCTTCTTCTTTAGGTAATTCTGTCTTCTCATTCTATAGAATTTTTGAGCCTCAGCCTCATGATCAAAACTTCCAGTAAACAGTTTAACTTAATTTTCTGTAGTATTGATTGCTTGGACCATCTTGCAGTCCAAATGACTCTAAACAGTTTCCTCCAGCACCAAAATTAGAAAGCTTTGATTCTTTGGTGCTCAGCGTTCCTTGTGATTGAGGTCCCACATCAGTATGTTACTACTGTGAATGCCTTTGTTCTAAACATGTGGACCTTTGATAAAAGTGTAATATCTTTACTTCAGATCCTCCTCACAGAAGTACCATCAGCAGATCTGAGGTTGCTGATATTTCTCACAGCAATATTAACTATGGCTTCATCCAGCTCAGCCTTGTGCATGTTGTATTCCCCATATATCTTAAATATCATATAAGCTGAATGTCTATCTTGAACCATTTAGTTGTTCCATGTTTGTTTCTGACTGTGACTTCCTGGTCCACATACAGATTGCTCAGGAGGAGAATGAGATGGCCTTGGGCCCCCGTTTCTTTAACAGTCAAAGGCTTTGGAATCAGAAGTAAATGCTTTTCTGGAAATCTCTTGATTTCTTTATTATTCATGCACTGGCAACGGTTTGATTACACAATTGTTTGATAATTAGAGCACTCTTTGGCACTGCCTTTTTTTGAGGGGATTGACATGTAGACTGACCTTTTCAGTCCACATACTCCTACAAAATTTTCCAAATTTGTTGGCATATTGCAAACACTTTCACAGCATCATGTTGTAGGAGTTTAAACAGTTCAGTTGGGATTCCATTCTGCAGGCTTGTTGTCAGCAAGGATTCATGTGCTCTATCTCAATTCAATCTCCAAGATGTCTGGCTCCACTCCAGCTCATTGGACAAACTATTGAGGTTATCAGAACTGTTAAGATCCTTCCTATGTAGAACTTCTGTGTATTCCTACCACCTCTTCATTATCTGATCTGCTTCGGTTAGGTCCTTGCCATTTTTGCCTTTTATCACTTCCACTATTTCATTAAATATTCCCTTGGGGTCTTGTAGGAATATCTTGGCTTTTCAATCCTGTTATTTCCTTCTGTCTCTTCACATTGCTAATTATAGATGGTTTTCTTGTCTTCTTTTGGTGTACTTTCTTGCTGAATTTGGAATCCAGTTTGTCAAACAATTCTACTACCTTTTGCTTTTCTTCTTTCCTGGGCTTCCATCAAAGCCTTGTCAGACAGCCAGTCTGCCTTTTATTTATTTATTTTTAATATTCTTTGATGATGTTTTCAGGACAATGTCACAAACTTCTGTTTAAAGCTTTTCATGCATTCTCAGGCATTCTATCTACCAAATTAAACCCTAGTCTGGTTTTTACCCCCAGTGTGTATTCACAGGTGATATTATCTATTTCTTTTCTGCTTGCTCTGATGAATGTCCCCCTGTTCCTCGGTTTAATTGGGAACTTTACAATAAGAAGCTCATGATCTGAGCCTTAGCTCCAGGTCTGTTTTTTTTCTGACTTCCATTTTTAGCTACAATCTATATAGTCAATCTGATTTCTATATTGTCTATCTGGTGATGTCCATGTTTAGATTCGCCTTTGAGGCTGATGGAAGAGCATGTTTACTATGACTATGTCTCACATACTCATTGTCAAAATAAATATTGCATAATCAATTTCTTGAATATAATGAAAAAGCACAGACAAGACTAAAACACGTTGTTTCCGATGGACTTTTGTTTTCTCAAATCAAAGCCATTGCGTTTTAGACTTTATCTCTACAATAAGTGAATGAAGGTTTTAGTGTGGTGGACATGGTGTCATCTAGTTTCCTACTGAATCTAAATACTTTAACATTCCATGGTATATATTTCCTCCACCAGACACAATTAATGATAGTTATGGAAATGAACAGTAAAAACTTTGACAATTCACAAAATGACAGTTACGAGATGAAAGTGGAATTAGATTAATACTTTTTTTATAGACACTCAATATTGAACCAATTGATCCAGTTCAAATCCAGTTCCTTAACTCAATGTCCTTGATTATGAGCCCTATGTAAATAAAATGCTCTAAGTTAGGGCACTGCCATAAATTGGCTTTTTTCCCCAACTTCTATGCTAATGTAAATCTTTTCCTGCCCCAGATTTAAGCACTCAGTGCACAGCCATTAATCCTGCTTAAGCGTGACAGATTTCTATGCAGGGAGTAGCCAAAACAAACTTTACGGATGAGACAGGGCTGGTAGGAGCCAACAGGAAATGTGAATGTCATAAATCCTATAATGAGTAGGAAGTGCAGTAACTGCTATAACTGCAGCTCCAATGAAACATTAGAGATATATAGAAAGTAATTGTTTTTAATTAACAATATATTTTGTTATTAAAAATATGTGACAATTGTATTAATAGCTTCAATCAGTAAAAAAATAATTAATAGCTTCAATCAGTATAAATATATCACATTTTTTTAAAATATTTTTATTTTATTTCAGCTTCTACAAATAACAAACAGATATTACAAAATTATTCAAAACACAAATATACAAATACAAGATATATTACAGTCATACAGAAACTAAAAAAAAAAGAAAGGGTTATGTCTTATGAGTTTAAAGAATGGAAAAATGAATCCCAAATCAGCCAACTGTTAAACTGTTAAAACAATGCCCATGTCATATAGATTCCTTTCTAATTCTCTGTTCTTTTTGAGAATTGTTAATAATTCAGTGATGGAATAAGTTCTGATTTCCAGTATTTGGCAATAAGCCATTTGACTACTGAGAGTACCTGTATAATTAAAGCTTGTTCCTCCATCTTAAACCTATTGTTCATGATCTGAAGAATAGCCATTTCACATGTCGGCTTAATTATTTTACCGTAAAGTTTAGAAATATATTCAAAAATCAAACTCCAAAGTTTCTTAATGGGGTTACAGTCCCACAAAATATGTTTGTGCGTCCCCTGCTGATCACAAAGCCTCCAACAAAGCCCACTATTAGGATTATTGTTAATAATTGCTATCTTTACTGGGACAAAGTACCACCTCTGAATCACTTTAAAATTGACTTCTCTATATGCTTGATATTTAATAATTTTCTGTGAGAACGCAAACACTCTAGACCAATTTTCCTGGTCAATTAAGTTATTGCATTCTTTTTCCCATTTAAGCATACCTGTAGATTTTTCCATCTTATCCTGTTTTCTTAATATTTCATAGCATTTGGAAATTATATGTTTCCTGTCATTATAAAGTCCTAACTTTTCGAAATTGGTTAAGGATCTGTTTGAGGTAATTAAATATTTTGAATTTAAAATAACTTTTTTAACTCTCTCATATTCCAACCATTTAGACGATGGAAAACTAAAATCAGCACATAATTTGGAAAAATACTTAATTTCACCTTTATCGAACAGATCTCCCAATGTCTGTATATTCCAATTACTCTAATTACGAAGACAGGCCAAGTTAAGAACATTACTTACACCTAACAATGACATTTCCAAACAAGGAATTGTCGAAAGGTTTAGTTTTTTCTTCCATTTAAACCCTGTTTTAATTATTATTGACGTAATATTATTATTGGGAAATGTATCATACCAAAGCCAATCTCTTAATGATAAGCCCTTAGCTAAACATTGTTGTATAGTTATCCACTTATTTTGTTTTGTTTTAGCGGACCAGGGTATAAAATGAGATCGCATTGCAGCCATATAATATTCTTCATCACAAGGGGACCCAATGCCTCCTTTTATAAAGCTCTTCCTAACAATCCTTGAATTAATTCTAGATTTTTTCCCATTATATATAAATGAATCGATCAAGGTTTGGTATTTTTTAATTATAGTTTCAGGAACGGATAAAGGCAAACATCTAAATAAATAATTTATTTGCGGTAATATAGACATCTTTACGGCTGCTATTCTACCAAACCAGGATAGTCTATTTGATTTCCAATTTATTAGTTGGTTTTAAATTTTGTCCTATAATTTAGAAAAATTTATTTTAATTAGATTTTCCAATTTTTCAGAGAATTCTATTCCCAAGTAATTGATTTTATTTAACTCCCAATCAATATTGATGTTAAAATATGATATATTTATTGACAATGTATCAGAGCATTTGTTCCTAGGCAATGTTTTGTGATTTGTATTAACCCCTTGAGTACTGTGTTGTGTGTTACCCTGGATTTTGTATAAGAAAACTGTTTGTCATGATTGATTTTGGGACTCCCCTGCTTTTGGGTGTAGTGTGGGACACAAAAATGAATGTTGATTTGTTAATGTGACAACTAAGAGTTAACTCTGCAGGGATTTAATGGATATATGGCCCTAGATGTTACATTACACCCTAGCATCCCCTGTGTGATCAAATATAGTCATAAGGTTTGAACTTAGTTTATTGCCCTCTGTAAAATCAGACCTGGAAACTAGTGAGGGGGTTGGTAACCATGGTAACAGGGTGAAAAGGTCCCACTAAGGAATCAGATCCCTCGTTTGATCAGAGCTGGAAAGGAGAAATCCGGAGAGGTGTATTGTAGCTGAAAAGAGGGACGCCTGTTTGAAGCTGGAGTAAGATAAAGACAGAGATACAAAGCCGTGGAGCTGTTGAGAAAGAGTGGAAACTTGGACTTAAATTGAAAGACCAGAAATTGAATACAAACATAATGGACTGTTTGTTTTTGTTTTGTTCCATTCAGGTTTAGCTGGTTGGAAGCTCTGATAGTTAGGAACTGTCACAGTGAAGATAGTGCCTTTTAATGTGGTTGAAGACTTTATTGTAAAATTTATATTTGGAAGAATTCTTGCAGAGTGCTAAATGATTGTCTAATTAAAAGCATCCTTAAAATTTTATCTCCTAATAACACCGAGTGTATACAGTAGCAACACAACCCTATACCTACATAAACACATATATGAAATGCTGTAGTCTGTACTAGACATTTCTTGCAAGTATTATTTATATTCTTATGTTCTGCAATAATTGTTGTTACTCTTTATAAATGTAATGACCTCATCATGCATTTGCTTTGTTTCTTAAAAATATCAC